>CM040085.1:6605338-7224431 GCA_022496805.1 Pohlia nutans | reverse complement strand
TCGTCCCTCAAACACTGCCACAGTCCAATCTTTAGGCAAACAGCGCGAAAAGCAAGCAACATGAGCCTGGGAGAAGAAAATTTAGTGGCCTTCTACCAAAAGCAGGCGACGATGGTGTAAGTTGCAGAATAGGTACCTGCAGATCTCCGGCAGCATAAACGCCTTCAACGGTGGTGTTGGTCGTGCCAAGCTCCACAACCACACAAGAAGCTAGGAGCGGAAGCTGGCAGAAGCTGTGAGTGGAAGCTGAAGCGGCTGGGTGTGTTAGATCTTCGGCAGGGAGATACTAGTGGCGATGGAGTGCCACCCACATTGACCCAATTCTCCGCGAGTACCGCATTCAGCAATAGATCTTCTAACACTAGAAACGCCGCAATCAAGTTACTGATTTGCAGTGTTGATTGATCAGCTGCGAGACTGGATTCTTCTTCACTGGATTGACTAGATTGATGAGGTACTAGACGATTGGAAAAGCAAAAAAGATATCGATAGAGCGAAGCGGAATGGGAGAAGAGAGTGGAACTGGTTACAAGCTTGACACTTATGATTCGTATTGTGAGTCACTTCAAAAGTTCAGGAGTCACAGGCGACACAACAAACAAGAAATAGTGGTCCTTCAGTGAGTCAAAAGCGACAACTGCAGAGTCAAAAGCGTCAGGTTTGCTACGAGTTTTCAACAAGAAACAACTCTAAAGAATAAGAAACAATGACTTTGGATAAAGGTGGCCGACTGTCAAGGCAGTCATCCCTCCGGAGCTCCGTGGGGTCTTCCAGATGACGTTTTCCAAACTTGTTGAGTTAAGGTATGTTCCCACCTAGCCTTAGGTAATTTCAAGTTTTAAAATTTAAGACTTCTAGGTTAAAATTTGCACCCGTGAATGATCCTGTGAATCTTTTGTGAATGATCCTGTGCTCTCCACTGTTGTTCACTTGTAGAGATTTCTGAGTCTTGACTGTACGTCACTTGACTTCCCGGTACTTGAAGTTTTGGATTTGGACTCTTCAGCCAGCACAAGTCCTTTTTCATAAATTCATCTTAGTGTAGATCCTTGCCACTATATATAGGTATTATATGTAGGTTGCTCGACGTACGTATTCTCTAAACCAACGGGAATTGGATACTGTAGTACTACTTTAATGAACAGGGAGTCAAATTTTCTCAACGGGAATAGGATACTAAAACATTTCAATTCAAATATAGTCTTGGATTACACTGTTTAAGGTTCTTTTGGTTGTCTTATTTAACCCTTTCACGTGCATGCATTCATATAATAAACCACGAAAAGATTGTAACCAAAGGTGCAGATTACCACGGGAGGACTTTTATTCTGTTGCTTCGGTGGATAAGCATTTTTTCTTAGTTACATGTCGTTTACACTTGGTGTCAAAATTATAGGTTGACCTTCTTCGCTTCAACTTCAGTTTCTGTCCGTACACAGCTTCAATTTCTCTATGCAGTACGAAGCTTCAACTTTCTGTACGCAAGTGTGAAGCTTACTGCAGTACGAAGTTGAAGCTTATTACTTTCTGTACGCAAGTGCATTTCAGTTAAAAAAATTTCTTAGTGACATGTCATTCACTTAGTTACACTTGAAGTTGAAGCTTCTTACTTTCTGTACGCAAGTGCATTTCAGTTAAAATTGTGAGACCTGGTGACCAAAAATCCAACAATCTAAAAGCAAAACTTCCAGGCATCACAAAATTGAAGCTTCCGGACTGTTTGGGATTCAATGTAACTCTTAATTTGGAAGTGGTGGAGGTTGCAATGAGATTTGATGAAGTTCCATGGTAACCTCGGGCTTGTAGGGGTTAAAGTACTTGTATAATCCCAATATATAATTTATTACTGTGATTGATGAATTTAGAAATTTTTGTCATTGCTCCAAAGTAAGTCATCAAAAAGTGTTGTTGAGAGTATTTAGGTTTTTCTACAATTTAGATGACGGATAAACCTAAGATTAGAAATTTAAAAGATCAAAAAATATATATTATTTGATACATTATGGAAAAAAATATGATTGAACAAAACCTCATGGAATCATGCATGTTATAAGTTTACTTTAATTCAAGATATGTAAATTTTTTGACTTATACATCTCACTTAATATTGATTGTTTTAGTAATAAATACCTACAATAGATGGTTTGAGAAATTTAGGAGGAGGATGAATTTTTACTTTTTGCTAAAAACACTATCATAGAGATCAAAAAACAATTTTTAGACCCTATGTGGCCCTCCCAAGGCCACATGGTCCTTTACGGGTTAATGAAGTATATCCAGTAAATGTTGCGTAGTAAAGAGGTTGATGTGAAGGGAGATTTGTAAGAACAAAAAGTACCACGAATCCAAAAGGAGTTGGTTTGAAATTTAGGTATTAAGGTTTGTAGAGGCCATGAGAGAGCTTTTAGATTTATAATATTATATTTTGAGCATTGAAAAGTATATTCATAATATTATGTTTTGAGCATTGAAAATTAATAATATTATATATCGGTTGTTCTACAATTTTTCTACTATGTAGGTCTAATTCAATACAATAGGCCTTTGCCCATCCTTACCCCTTTGTAGTAGGCCTTTGCCCATCCCTACGGCAGCCCTTTGTCCCCTACAACACCAACATTTTTTTAATTCTATGACCGACTCATGAAGTTTACTTTCTAAAGCAATTTGAATTATGTCAATTCAAGGGAGACTCTAATCAAGAGAATTTTTCAAAGCTAGTGAATTACCTCAACATTGTCTGTCTGTTATAAAATTTGGTATTTTGAGAAAGTAATGATGTGACCTCCATCATTTCTTTTGTTTTTTTTGAAGTTCACAAAGGATAAACCAATATTAACTAATCATGCTAAGTTTTACTAATCATAAAATTATTCAAAGGTTAACGCCTAATTGCCCAAGTGCCCAACCATGCATATTTTGCATGATGTACGGATTTGAAGTCTGTTTTCTCATCCATCATGTACTTTTTGCAGTGTGGATTTATTATTGAAACTTTTATGGGAAGATAGCTCCGTGCATGTGTGATCCGATTAGAAAGGGGTGATTTGTGAAATTTTTGTGCCTCATTTCATGTTCTAGTAGTCCACCCAAAATCTCAAAGATTTTAGTCTGAAAGTGCTCTTGAAAAAGTTAAGTACTAAAAATAAGCAACCAACAAATCTTCAAAAATCACTACACTTAGGGTATTACATTTCAACCCATCACAACAAATTTCATAATTATATTGACAGTATGTTATTGGTAATCATATTACAAAAGAGTGTTAAATTTTAAGTTTGAAATTTAATACACAAATATTGTTGATAGCAATCGCAAATCTAACCGTATGTATAGAATCTAAAATGCATAGTGTGCAACTGTTATTCATTCATCAACTTAAAAATATCCCTCTTAGTTGCATTTTATTATTCAGGTTTGAAAAATTGCCAAATCTAATAAAGATGAGAACTTTTAGGACGTAATGCTGTTAAATTCTTAAAATAATATGTAATATTTTCTTGGAAGTCTAACCGTATGAATAATTTAAATAGATTATGCCCTACATTTTGTATATTGAACCAAACTTAATCAAACATCTGGAAGACACATATTATAACACATTTATGTTTTGTCCAGTAACCTCGGGCTTGTAGGGGTTAAAGTACTTGTATAATTATTTCTCCAACATGTAATAGTTTTTACTATTCATAGAAATAATATTCGTAGTACTATTTAAAATGGAAATGTAATTAAGATATGTAGGATTCAGTTTACCAGATCAATAGTTTATGCAAAGTCTTCCAAATTTGTATGGAAAAAAATTAATCGTCTGCAAATTAAATTATTTTCAAGTCCATTACATTAATCATGTAAATTTATGGGATGGACATGAGTTTATGTTTATTGTGGTTTTGAAATTGTTTTCAGATGCTATAAATTATAACGTACTCTACCTCCATGATGGGCAAAAAGTTCTTAGTAATTATTTTACCATAATTGGAATTTGAGGCACATATGTATAATTTGTTTTTAAATGTCATCATTTTGTACAAGTAAATTATAAAGATTTTGGCATTGCTATAGAAACACCGTTGCAAGTCATTCATCCATTGCAATTCACAGCGGTCCATGTCAAATCGTGAATTGTTCTAAAAACCCGAATTGTCATTACTTTGTCATATTTATGGTGTAATTAATGAGATTCTAGGCAATGTAGTTCTTGAACATATGAGATTCTTTGCACAAACGTCATATAATTTTTTTATCTTCATAGAATATGATTTAAAATAATTATTGTTTACTTAACATAGGACACACTACACTAGAATCTACTTTTAAAAAGATGCAATAATAGTAGTCCTTGCTATACATGCTCTTCAAGCATGGATAAACTCTTTATTTTCAACGGTTTTTGAACTAGAGTTGTAATTTAGGGTACAAGTATTTTCTCTTTTGCATCCCAAAATGTGTTATATAATATCCAAGTTTTAGATAGAACGTTGCAAACAGTAATGAAATATGAAAGTTGTTTTTGTGGAGGAATAGTTGCATGATATGTCTATATCATTGGTGGCATGAACTATACATACATTATAAGTTTGTTAATGTTGTGACAGCAGAGGTGGTAAATTTCAAAATAAAGCAATTAGTTCTTGCAAAAGTGTCACATGTCATGTTTTAATTGGCATAGTGTGACATGGACCTTGCTATACCTGACATGGAAATTAAATTTTGACAACAGGTTGTCTGAATCAAACCCTTGCAAAGTGAAGCCCTTTATTTGGTTGCAGTGGAGAACATGAAGTAGGAGTTTCGAAATGGTAGTTCAATCTCTGGCATCTTAGACGTATCGGACTATCGGTAAGTCTTGAAAACATTTTGAGCCATCTCAGTGAGACTAGTGTACAGTACAATAGATTATTTTATGTGAATACAAAGAGAATGTGTGAATTTGTTTACATAATCATTAATGCCTAAATAACCAAGTGTTCTCACTAGGATATTTAAAAACATAGCAAGTTCTCACAATGTCAATTTTGATTTTACTATTATTGAGATTTTTAGTGAACGTGAGGAATTTCAAGAGTGTTGTCATAATATAATTTTTTTCCCACTGGATATTGGTAAAGAAAGTAAAGTTGTCCAAAGACTTTCTTTTGTGAGGCCAAGTAGTTTAAACAACAGTAGAGATAAAATGAACCCCCAAGAGGGTCCTTTGAGTTTGACAAGCGTGGGTCTTAGTGGCCTATTAAAGGACAAAAACTCTTACTTAAATTTTGTTACCATCTGATGTGAATTTCCAATGGTAGGTTTAGTTGCAGAGAAGGTTAATTTCCATTTTCTTTGTGTATTTAAAAAAATATATTTTGTTCGGAAACTAGTGTACACATACAGTGAATGGGAACGTCTTCTGAGGACTAAAAGAATACATAACATCAAAGACACTAACTTCTATCTCCAATGGAAACGATTTGACTACTCTCTGTCATGATTATCTGTCCTCCTAAGAGTGGGTGGGTATAGGGTTTTACTTCATCTTCTAATTAGATACTACATGTACATCTAATCTAGGATCCCTCTGGAAACTTTATGGAAGGGCCCTCTCGAGGGTCTATTATTTCTTTAACTAATGCTAAACTACTCCAAAAGGTATAAAATTTGACACAGAAGCAAATGACATGATGTTATTCACGATGGTAACAAAAATTGAAGATGAAAAAATAAAAATTAAATTAAAGAGAAAAAATCTCCGGAGCTCAAAAATTTCATTGCCATAGGAGTCACAAAATTCTAGTGGGGTTGGGTAGGGTGGAGAAACTTAACTTCATTAAGAGATATAAATTGGAGAATTTGCAGTTTTTTGTCATTTTCTTTTTCCTACTTTGAACATAGAAAATAATATTTCTCTTTGCCCTTTGGATTGAGATATTCCCAAAAAACCAAGCTCCCAATACAATTAAATGTGTTTGTCAATGGTTTGAACCTCCGTCATTTACAATATTGTTTTGAATATGTTATATCATTCTCCTACTTATCAACTTTGGAATACAATTAACTAACATTTTTTAAATTGTGAAAGTGAAGAGCAAAAAATTTCTGCAATGAAACATTTTCAGAATAGGAAGAAAATTAGCAATTGAGAATTGTTGGCGGGTTTTAAATTTCTTTTATTTTCATGCAAATGTATATATCTTCTAATCTATATAGTCAAGTATTGTGAACTTTTGTGTGCACAATCCTGTAGTTTTAAAAGTTCAAATTCAATGGTTGCATTTTGAAAAAAAGGTTTTTTTGAAATTGTGCCCTAGAGCTTAGAAATGGCAACATTGTAGTGTTTTCAAGCGAAACAATTATGGTCCTTTAAGGGTTAAATTCCAACATGCGTGAGCACTGTACTATGTGTCAAGAGACCAATAAGAATATATCATTGTGAAGAAGAAGATAACATAACATGTGCAAACACTTAATTTGGATTTGATGAATTCATTGTATTCAACATTATTGAAAGGATTTTCAATGTAAAAACTTCATCAGTTAACCCCTACCTACCGGAATGTCCATGTTTTGGGCAATGAACATATTTCATCTGTAATTTCTCATTGATTTCGTCATGCACGGTTTGCAGTGTAGAATTTTTATTGTAGATTATATGGGAAGATAGTTTAATGCATATGTAATTTGATTAGAAAGGGGATGATTTGTAAAATTTTTATGCCTCACTTCATGTTGTAGTGATTCATCCAAGGTTTTGAAGATTTCAGTGTAAAACTAGTTTAAAAAAAGTGAAATCATAAAATTAAGCAACCAAAAATTTCCAAATATCACCATACTTAGAGTATTACATTTCATCCAATCACAAAGGGTTTCATCCGTAGATTGTCAATATCTTATTTGTAATTGAATTACAAAATAATTTTGAATTTCAAGTTTCAAATTTTATACAAAATTACGAATAACAACAATCATAGATCTAACCTTATGGATAGAAGCTAAAATCTATAACGTACAACTTCTATTCATGTATGAAGTTAAAGATATCCCTATAGGTTGTGTTTTATAACGAATCTGTGCAAAACTGCCGAATTTGGAAAGGGTTCTCAGCATTAGGGGGTACGGTGTTTGTAAATACATTATCATATTTCATTTAAAATAATTATACATAGTGAGAAGCTTTTTGAACCGATAGAATGACTTTTAAATAATTGTGACAAGGAAATAATGTTATTTTTGAAAATAAAAAATTTGAGTTGTTTGGAACACTTTGTAATTGATATGCATTATTAAAAAGAAGTGCATGAATCCAAGTAGACAGGCATTGTATTTTTTTCACTACTACCACAGAAAATGAAATTCTTCAATGTATATATTTGAAGAATTTAATAAAATAGTTGTGAACATGAGGTCATGGTACATAGGATTTGTCCATGTTAATAGTAATGTTTAGACATGTCTTATGAGTTGGTACACTGAAATCATAATATACCGTGGGTACATTCATCTATTGTAACAAATTTTCATCCAATTTTGATGAATTTCATCACAATATTTTTGAAAAATAATTATTGGTACAACGTATTGTAAATATGGTGGGCTAGCATATATATTGATTTTAGTGTAGTTATAGTAATTTTTCTAATACATTCTTCTGCATGTGCAGGTGGGAAGGAATTTCATTCTCAAAAATGAGGGAAGCAATGAACAATGGAGCATTTGGAAGTCCTGTGGTGAATGCAAATGCCACCAACAATGCAACACCGTCACTGACTGTAGGACAAAGAATTTACCGAGCTTGTACTGCTAGACTATTTGACGATGCAAATACATCGGTACATCTAAGAGCAAAAACACCACAGACGGGCACAGTGGAACTTTTAGGGATTGGAGGAAACATCGTTGGAAAAGGGGTGATAGATGAGAATATCAAATGCGGAATGGAACTTCATGCCGTGAAATTATGTCCTTCTGAGGTTGCTGTTAAGGTTGTACATGTTTTTGATGGTACAACGTGGACGGGGGAGCTCGTTGGAGAACAATTACAACAATGTCTTGGACTTGTCATACGATGGGAAAGAGCACACATCCGAGCCGCAGAGCCGGTCATCGCTACTTCTGTGGAATCTAGAGAAGGTCAAAAATTTTCCTTCCAAACTGTAGTAGCACCTCAGTACGAATTCCATGAAGAAGACATATCACTGAATCCATCAGATGATTCTCCAAACACTCCCTTGCAGTCTAGTTCACAAGACGGCGTATCCCCTGCAACGCAAGAATCGCAGTGTAGCCTAGACAACATGACATGTATAGAGAGGTTGCCAGTTGAAAGAGCAAGAAGAAAGTATTCCATGCAGAATCGAAGGAGGCACGAGCAACCCCTTCGAGATAGCAGGGAGGCACGAAGTCAGAAGGTAACTTTGAACAGCGTTGCAGCAGCGAAGGGAAAAGGTGGTTGCAAGAAGAATTGTTTGAAGGAAGTTTGTGAGAAATATATTCTTGATCAATGCTACATGGCATGGGGTCAAAAATTCAATGAACGGGCAACATGGATGTTGCAAATGTTGAACGCATTTTACTCTCGTACACAGGGAGTTAGGAAGGACAAGTACAACACAAAATTGGATGGAGTCGCCGTGTGCAACGCGTGCTATGCAACCGCATTAGGATACTCTCAAAGGCGTTTCAAACAATTGAAAATGTCTCATCAAGTGTATGGAAAAGTTGCAGCTGTGCACGGGAACATATGCAAACTAAGAGAGCGTGCACAGATGTCGGCAGCACGTGAAAGCTTTCAGGAGTTCGTGAAAGAGGCAGGCTGCACGCAACCAAATCGACAGATACGGAAAAAGATTGATAACGTTGTTGTGCCATTGGTGTTACTCCCTATGAATACGACAAAGTTGGATGTTTTCCACTACGTGAACGAGGAAGTAAAGAAGATGGTGGATGGGAATCCGATATCGCTCTCGTCATTTTATAGGATGTGGAGGACTGAATATCCTCATGTACAAATCCCGCCGTTCTCTAGGTTTGCCAAATGCTACCACTGTTGGGAGTATAAGTGCGGAATGGAGGCAACCACCAATGCAGCTGCGAAAGTGGAGATAAAGAAGTTGTACATGGTACACATTCGTCGTCAAATGGAAGAGAGACGAGACTATTGGACGTTCAAGAGGTCAGCGATCATAACCCCAGACGTATACATGTCTATCATTGTAGACGGTATGGACCAAAACACTACTATGGTTCCTAAAATGAGGCAAACAGTAGAGAACATAGAGTCACGGTTTGTGAAAACTCATTTGTGCGGGGTGCTTGTCCACGGGATTGGATTGTATGCGGATGTGTGGATAGACGCACACCACAAACACGAGAGCAACCAAGTAGTCACTACGGTCATGCACGTCATCAACGATGTGAAGCGCAGAAAGGGTAGAGTACCTCCTACTTTGCGAATTCAAGCGGATAACTGCACGCGAGAGAACAAGAATGTGTACATGTTTTCCCTTTGTGCTTCTCTAGTTGGGTTAGGAATCTTTCAAGAAGTGCAGTTGTGCTTTTTGATTGTGGGTCACACACACGAAGACATCGATCAACGTTTCAGCATAATATCAAATACACTGAAGAGAACAGACATTGACTCGTTGCAAGAGCTGCTACAACTGGTGGAGAAAGGAACGTCATATACGGAGGCGTTCGTGAGTGCACGACATCTGGAAACTGTTTGGGACTGGAAGTCATTCATTACTCCTCATCTCCAAACGGGCGGCGATACATTGACGGGCATCACATTCCCACACCACATGAGGTTCTATATGGAGAATGGCATGCCTCGAGTACAACACAAACACTTCAGTGGAGACGCATGGGGTCCGGTCGATGGGCACATGTGTTTACGTTCGTTGCCGAGTACTTCGCAGACGCCTGAATTAGCAGAAGTATTCGCAGCAGATGACAGGGAGTTGAGGGCATTGCAGGAGTTTATTGCGTATAAGGAGAGGTGTGTAAGTAGATTACAGTATGTAGAAAAGAACCTGCGAGCCATCGATGAGGCAAAGTGGCTCATGCAGTATCTTATAGAATTTCCCACTAAAAGATAGAAGGGAAGAGAGATCCATACCGTTCTGGCCAAGCGAAGGAAGAGAGAGCGTAATTGAAAACGCACAGCCGGAGGAACTGCTTCAGAGTGGACAAAATTTGAATGCGATAATTAGATCAACAGATTTAATTTTATCAACAATGCCTGATCCGGAAGGCCGAGGTTACTTTGGTCCTCGCAGAGGGCGGCCATCAATGGTGTCTGTGAGAAGAACGCCACACCAGAACCGAGATGTTGGAATAGGCCAAACATCAACAAGGATGCACACTTCTGGGACGGAGGATCCTTTTCCACCATTTGATTCAACTAGTGACATCAAAGTGGGACAATTTGTGGCGCTGACCGTAGAACACAGTGAGGTACAAGCTGGAGTACCATTCTACGTGGGCAAGGTACTAGAGTTTGGACAACGCTCGCGGGCCTTGAAGATGAAGGTTTTGTGGTATTGGCCCATCATGCGGGTAGGAATGCAAAGGCTATAGGGTTCAAACAGAGAACGATATGCAAACTGCATGGAAGCAACTTGGGAGCCGTCTGGTGAAAGACATGGTTGGGTTGATAAAGAAGCAGCTATATTTGCATGGGATGATGTTCCAATAAGAACAAGGACTACATCTGAATCAAGCTATAATATTCCGATCCATGGCGTCATGACGGAAACAAAGATCCGCATTCCAATTCATGCTAAACCTCATATGATAGAGTATATAGCGCTACAGCTGGAGGAAATGGACAACATACGCTTGCAGAATGACATAGATGCTTATTAATTGACAAGATTATTTTCTATACAATACTATTCAGTGGAACATAGTATCGAAGTTTTATCTTAGACAAAAGATAATAGAGTATACAATATAGCTTAGACTATGTGAATGCCTTCAGAATGACATGATGATAGTGTAGACAATGCGATGACATTTGTAATCTAAATTGTTACTCTAAAATAACAATTTGCATGGTCAGTATGTGAGCTATGCGGCATTCAATGTGCATGCAACAATATTTGTAATCCTAGAGTCTTTTGCTCTATTCAAAAACTTTATATTTATTAGTGCTACATATTCTATACAATCAAGTATTGTGTACTTAGAAATTTACTCCCCCACAAATTGCAATGTTGAACTACATTGTCAAAACAGAAGACAAGTGCACTTTTAATTTTGCAAGTGCATGAATTGCTAATACAATGTTGTAAGTACTTTTAAAGCCTCAAAATGTATGTGCTCAATGTCTTTGAGATGTAAGTGAGTCTTCAAAAAGGTAAGTACTCAAAATCTACATTTCATTTCAAACTAGCTAAACTGATGCCACATAAAGTTATATCACAGGGAAGTTAGAGCCTTGACCTGACTGGAACAATGACTAACAAAGAAAGAGAGGCACAAGGTCCGAGTGGGGATTCTAATTCGCACTACAGTAACCAGATACTGTACGTACCGACAGTTACAGTCCACATCATACAACAAAATCCAACGTAGTCTGCAATACTCAAATTCTACGCAGCCAAAGCGAAACCCAGTCGCTCATTGCCAAAATCGAACACCGTATGGTAAACGCCTATAAACACGTCTCCAAGAATCCTGTTGTCATCCACAAATCAAGTTAAAACTCTTCCAAAATCTCTGCAACTGGAAGGACAGCACCCGTTGAGCTCGTATTCAACATTTTCAGTCCATGGCAGTGTGGATTAACCCCTAAAGGACCAAGGATTCACGGTTTTAAAATGACATATTCAAGTGAAAAATAAATTTAAGAAGGGACCAAATTTTATATCACTACAATAAGTGAAGAACGTTGTAGGTCAAAAAGCAAATACTGTAAGTTTGAACACAAGGAACTCCACATAGGACCTACTAAAAAAATGCTTAAACAAAACAACAGGCTCGATTCAGGTTTCTTTGTTCTCTTGGGGTTAAGGAAGAGGATACTATTTACATCGGTTTAAGCTTTTTAACATATGTAGGAGTGTCATACTTGGAAAATTTAGAGAGTTGAGGAGAGATCACTTAGGGTACAAGAGCCAAAACTATTGAGACCAAATTTTTATGAATTTCTTTTGCAATTTCGAAATGGGAGGTTTAGACCACTATAAGTGACATTGGTTTTAGTACCCTCTAGCATGAATTTAATGAAAGGTACAAATCATTCTTTCTAATTGCCCTTCTATAACCCCTAAAGGATGCATGGTTTCAAGATGAAATATTCAATCAATCCTATTGTCAAAAATATAATTCATATGGGACCTAATTTTATATCACTGAATCAGTGAAGAGCATTGCATGTGTTGGTCGAAAAACAAATAAATTTGAACAAAAAGAAGTCTACATAGGACCTACTCAAAACTGCCAAAAAAAAACACATACAAGGCCCATTTCAGGCTTCTTGGTCCTTTCAGGGTTAATTGGTTGAAAAGGGTGAGACATACCACAGAGGCTAGGCTGGAGGCGGAATATAAAGCCCCAGGAATCCACTAATGCACTGTGCTTCAGCACCTTCGCCCACTTTCAAAACATACCGTATCAATGCGCACAGACAACATCTATCAGCACCAGCCTATCTGTGAAAACCCTCCCGAAGAAAATGAAAAGAAAAAGGCAGGATGTGCGGACCCTAAACATTTTACAAATCTGTGATTTCTGATGTGACTATGAAGGATTTTCTGAGCAAGAAAACCACATTTCAACAAGTGCAACTCCTCAGCAGCAAGTGTCATTTCCATATTCTTTCCACGAAGGATTACTCGAGTGTCAATGAAACGTTGGATGCATACCTGCTCGGGAGTGAGCTTGAAATCCTTGCCAGCAATGGTGAAACTAACAGGCGGCATTGCTGATAAAGAATTGCAATCCACCATGGATTCGCCATTTGGACTGGGCAGACGCTCACAAAGCTGCAACAAGAGAGGATCAAGTCAATGTGAAGGTTCCAGTTACGTATAACCCATCCATTATCACTCAAGTGTAACAGAAGAAAATGAACCACCATACCTTTCTGACCTTCCAAAAATATTCTACATACAAGTAAGAACGAAACAAAACAGTCCTCGATCAATTTTCTGCTTGAGATGGTCACCTTGTTCATATAGGCCTTGATCTGCGCTTCCCTGAGTTGATTCTGAGCCCAGATGACAGCCATCTCGCAGAATGCACAGGGTACATCATTGCGTAGTCCAGCCGACACATCACCAGGCTTCTCAAGCACACTGGTAATAAGGTAGGAGCACCCAATTCCAATAGTGTACCCAATGTCAATAATTCCTTGACACGGTAGTCATTCTAGAACGTAAATCTAGGTAGACCATAGATAGCTTATCATTTTGGTCAACAAACAATATGGGCTCTATGATGTGCTTAGATTTCTGTTCTGAAATGACTACCTTGTGTAGAAATTATCGGCATTGGGTACACTGTTGGAATTGGGTGCTCCTACTTTACCTGGGTCCCTCTCCAACAAGACCCTAAAGGACCAAGAAGCCCGAATTGAGCCTCATGTTCTTTTTAGAAGTTTTGACCAAGTCTTATGTGGACTTCCTTTGACCCCTAAATGCCTACACCCCTCTTCAGATTTGGAGAATTGTAAAGATGCATTATAAAATGTGATTGAGAGGAATATTTTGAACTTGATGTACTAATGAAAAGTTGTACATTATTGATTTTAGATTCTATCAATATGGTTAGATTTGTGATTGCAATTACCAATATTTTTGTATAAAATTTGAACCGTAAAATTCAAAATTCTTTTGTAATTCGATTACGAATAAGATATTGACAATTTGTGGATGAAATTTGTTGTGATGGGTTGAAATGTAATACTCTGATTGTAGTGATTTTTTGGTTACTTAAATTTATGAGTTGATTTTTTCAAGAGCACAATC
The DNA here is from genome assembly GCA_022496805.1 of Pohlia nutans. NCBI lineage: Eukaryota > Viridiplantae > Streptophyta > Bryopsida > Bryales > Mniaceae > Pohlia > Pohlia nutans. The sequence goes on along the minus strand of CM040085.1, from coordinate 7,210,479 downwards.
GATTTGTTTTGAACTAAGATCTTAAAAGAATTTGGTGCGAATGTGTGGCAGGAAATGAGGCAAAAAAAATTCACAAATCATCCCTTTTCGAATCGGATCACACATGCATGAAGCTATCTTGCCATAGAATTTTGTAGAATTTCTTTTACTTGCAAAAAGTGCATGAGGATGAGAAAACGAATTTCAATTTTGTACATCTGGCCAAAATCGCCTAGTTAAGCAAGTAGGGGTAAATTCGGATTTATTTGGGTTTTGACCAACACTTACAATGTTCTCTGATTCTAGTGAATAGAACATGACCCGGGCGTCAGCAACATATTTCTTACAATATGATCGACTGAATTTGAAGTTTGAAACCATGAATCCTTGGCCCTTGTGGAGTTAGTAACATAACGTATCTTGGATATGAGCATCTGAATGATAAGGCTGAAAATTTGTTCAACAACCATCTTGCAAGTCTCTGCATGGACGACATCGATGGCTCCAATGGCCTGATTTAGTGTACAGAGAGATCCGGCAATTAGTGTAAAATCAGCCGAATGAAATTGCCAAATTACTGGTTGAAACACTTATAGTTTTAGGCTAAAATCCGGAATTTTTTTGTGATACTCGGGTGCTACCTAAATGAAACATGGGTAATATCCAGATGGGTTCTTAGAGTTATCCTTAAAGTCACCTTGTGTTTCAATAAGATACCGTGAATTTTGCTTTAATATACTCTTATTTGTTCACCTCAAATAGTTAAAGGGTGTAGAAGAGCTTAGTGGTCTATCATTATTAGGTGTGTAAGAGCTTGGTGGTCTTCAAACTCATGGAAAACTAGTTTAGCCGTCTTTCTAAACGGCTAAACTAGTTTTCTATGAGTTTGAAGACCACCAAGCTCTTACACACCTAATAATGAGAGCCCACCATGCTCTTCCATACCCTTTAACTAATTTGGTGTGAACAAATAAAAGTATATTAAAGAAAAATTCAAGGTATCTAATTCAAACACAAGGTGACTTTAAGGATACCTCTCTTGTCTGAAACCGGTTGCTTTTGTAAAATATTGGATTTTAGCTGGATTCCTTGGAAAACTCTCCGTTCAATGGCTTGATTGATCTTAGTTGTAGTACCCTGTCAGACAACCAACTCAATAATGTGAAAGCAACCAGTTATTAACCCACTTTTAACCCCTAAGCGATCTCACCTCTCTCCAGATTTAGAGAATTTCAAAGATGTCTTCTAAAATGTAACTGAGAGGGATATTTTGAACTTGATATATGAATAAAAGTTGTACATTATGAATCTTTGATTCTATCTATACAGATAAATCTATGATTGCTATCACCAATGCTTTTTGTATAGAATTTGAAACTTTAAATTGAAAATTCTTTTGAAATTTGATTATGAATAAGATATTGACAATTTGTACATGAAATTTGTTGGGATTGGTTGAAATGTAATATTCTAAGTGTAGTGATTTTTGGAGATTTTTGGTTGTTTAATTTTATGAGTTGACTTTTTAGGAGCACATTCACATTGAAATCTTTGAAATATTGAGTGAATCACTACAACATAAAATGAGGCACAAATTTTTTACTAATTTCTCACAAATCATTGCCTATCTAATTGGATCACACATGCATTAAGCTAACTTCCCATAAAAATTCACGCTGCAAAAAGTATATGATGGTTGAGAAAACATAGATGAAATCCGTACATTGTTTAGATTCTAGACGGTTGGACGTTTAGGGGTGTAACCCCTAACTGCCCAACCATGCATATTTTGCATGATGTACGGATTTGAAGTCCGTTTTCTCATCCATTATGCACTTTTTGCAGTGTGGATTTTTTATTGAAACTTTTATGGGAAGTTAGCTCCGTGCATGTGTGATCCAATCAGAAAGGGGATGATTTGTGAAATTTTTATGCCTCATTTCATGTTGTAATGTTCCATCCAAAATTTCGCAGATTTTAGTCTAAAATTGCTCTTGAAAAAGTCAACTACTAAAATTAAACAACCAAAAAATCTCCAAAATCACTACACTTAGAGTATTACATTTCAACCCATCACAACAAATTTCATTATTAAATTGTCAATATCTTAGTTGTAATCATATTACAAAAGAGCCTTAAATTTTAAATTTGATATTTACTCCCTCTGTTTCAAAATAGAACCGTGGTTTCTATTTCAGTGCGGGATTAAGAACAGTGACCGGCTTTTAACCACAATGCGCTTTTTAAACACATAACGCGCTTTTCAAGCGCATTTAAAATAATCGGTGCTTTTCAAGCGTTTTTTAAATAACGCGCTTTTCAAATAACGCGCGCTTTTCAAATAACGAGTTGCCGAATGATAGGCATGAGTAGTGGTAATAACGAAACCATGGTTTTATTCTGGCACGGAGTTTATGCAGAAACCATGGTTTTATTGTGAAACAGAGGGAGTAATACACAAATGTTGGTGATAGCAACTGCAAATCTAACTGTATGGATAGAATCTAAAATGCATAGTGTACAACTTTTATTCATTCATCAACTTGAAAATATCCCTCTTAGTTGCATTTTATAATGCATCTTTGAAAAACTGCCAAATTTGAAAAGGGTGAGAACGTTCAGACATTAAAGTAATTATCAATCAAAATAAAAAAGTGTACAGCATAACCGGTTGTTGAAATTTCAAGGTTAACGTGGCTCCATCCCATTGGCAACCCGTCACGCACACCATCACAAATTGCAACTTATAATCTTCTTTCTTCAACTTGCATCCTATGCCCTTCGCTCATGAAGATCAAGGGTTGTGATTGAAAAGTGAACAACCGATTATATATGATAACGCTCTTGCAACTACCGCAGTTCTTTAGTTACCTAATACTTAACCCCTAACGAACCAAGAAGCCCAAAGTGGATCTTTTTCTTTTTTTGTGTTTTTTAGAAGTACTAAATGAAGTTCCATTTTTTTTAAATTATTATTTTTTTGACCAACATATGTAATGTTCTTCACTATTTCCAGTGATATGAAATTTGGTCCCATGTGAATCATACATTGAATTTGTCACTTTAAAACCATGAATTCTTGTTCCTTTAGGGGTTAACAAACTGAGTAAACAATTGCTACATATGCTATTCTAAACCGGGCATCCCTCTTGCATACTAAATCCTTGTACATTTAGTATCTACAAAAAAATTTGACGTCGCTTGCCCACTCGTGCACCATAGATCAAGAGTATCAGAGCCTTGTTAAAATCAATACGATAAGTGAGAACTACAAGAAACGCTCACCTACGCTTTGTCCAACTACAAACACATCGCCTATGTTCGACTGCACCAAGACGATCAGATATTTAAGGACTTAGTGAGAAATACTAATAGCAGTAGTAGTAGTTCCAACAACTTCTAAAGTTGAGATACATTAAAGTCTGCAACTTGCTCAAATCCTCAATGATCGACAATTCCTCGCAATTTGCAAGGTCCAAGTGAGTCAACCAAGGTAAATCCTTAACGTTTCGAAGGTTGACGAACTCTTGCACGATTAACTAAGATTGACATGAAGTAAAGCCTACAACTTGCTTAAATCCTCTATAGTCAAAAGTTCCTTATAACCTAAAAGATTGAGGTGTGTTAAAGCAAAGAGATTGCTAAAGCCTAAAATGGTTAACAAACTTATGTATCAATTTAGGTCACAAAATTGATTGCCTATCGTAAACTCTCCAAAACAAGTGATTAGATCTTAGAACTTGCTCATATCCTTAATAGTCACTAGAGTAACAACCACTAAAGTTGACACAAGCTAAAGCCTGCAACTTGCTCAAATCCACCCTAGTCGACATTGTCTCACAATTTCTAAGGTCGAGGTGAGTCAAAGCAAGGAGATTGCTCAAGCCTTGAATGGTTGATAAATTATAGCACCGGCTAAGGTTAAAATGAGTTAGAGCCTGCAACATGCTCACATCCTCGATTGTCAACAAACTCTTGCACTCTGTAAGGTTCAAGTGGGTCAAAGCAAGGAGATTGCTCAAGCCTTGAATGGTTGATAAATTAGAGCACCCGCTAAGGTTAAGATGAGTTAGAGCCTGCAACTTGCTCAAATCCTCGATTGTCAACAAACTCTTGCATTCTGTAAGGTTCAAGTGGGTCAAAGCAAGGAGATTGCTCAAGCCTTGAATGGTTGATAAATTATTGCACCCGCTAAGGTTAAGATGAGTTAGAGCCTGCAACTTGTTGAAATCCTCGATTGTCAACAAACTCTTGCAATCTGTAAGGTCGAGGTGAGTCAAAGCAAGGAGATTGCTCAAGCCTTGAATGGTTGATAAATTATAGCACTGGCTAAGGTCAAGATGAGTTAGAGCCTGCAACTTGCTCAAATCCTCGATTGTCAACAAACTCGTGCAATATGTAAGGTCGAGGTGGGTCAAAGCAAGGAGATTGCTCAAGCCTTGAATGGTTGATAAATTATAGCACAGGCGAAGGTCAAGATGAGTTAGAGCCTGCAACTTGCTCAAATCCTCGATTGTCAACAAACTCGTGCAATATGTAAGGTCGAGGTGAGTCAAAGCAAGGAGATTGCTCAAGCCTTGAATGGTTGATAAATTATAGCACCGGCTAAGGTTAAAATGAGTTAGAGCGTGCAACTTGCTCAAATCCTCGATTGTCAACAAACTCTTGCACTCTGTAAGGTTCGAGTGGGTCAAAGCAAGGAGATTGCTCAAGCCTTGAATGGTTGATAAATTAGAGCACCCGCTAAGGTTAAGATGAGTTAGAGCCTGCAACTTGCTCAAATCCTCGATTGTCAACAAACTCTTGCATTCTGTAAGGTTCAAGTGGGTCAAAGCAAGGAGATTGCTCAAGCCTTGAATGGTTGATAAATTATAGCACTAGCTATGGTCAAGATGAGTTAGAGCCTGCAACTTGCTCAAATCCTCGATTGTCAACAAACTCGTGCAATATGTAAGGTCGAGGTGAGTCAAAGCAAGGAGATTGCTCAAGCCTTGAATGGTTGATAAATTATAGCACCGGCTAAGGTTAAAATGAGTTAGAGCCTGCAACTTGCTCAAATCCTCGATTGTCAACAAACTCTTGCACTCTGTAAGGTTCAAGTGGGTCAAAGCAAGGAGATTGCTCAAGCCTTGAATGGTTGATAAATTAGAGCACTCGCTAAGGTTAAGATGAGTTAGAGCCTGCAACTTGCTCAAATCCTCGATTGTCAACAAACTCTTGCACTTTGTAAGGTTCAAGTGGGTCAAAGCAAAGAGATTGCTCAAGCCTTGAATGGTTGATAAATTATAGCACCGGCTAAGGTTAAAATGAGTTAGAGCCTGCAACATGCTCAAATCCTCGATTGTCAACAAACTCTTGCACTCTGTAAGGTTCAAGTGGGTCAAAGCAAGGAGATTGCTCAAGCCTTGAATGGTTGATAAATTAGAGCACCCGCTAAGGTTAAGATGAGTTAGAGCCTGCAACTTGCTCAAATCCTCGATTGTCAACAAACTCTTGCACTCTGTAAGGTTCAAGTGGGTCAAAGCAAGGAGATTGCTCAAGCCTTGAATGGTTGATAAATTAGAGCACCCGCTAAGGTTAAGATGAGTTAGAGCCTGCAACTTGCTCAAATCCTCGATTGTCAACAAACTCTTGCATTCTGTAAGGTTCAAGTGGGTCAAAGCAAGGAGATTGCTCAAGCCTTGAATGGTTGATAAATTATAGCACCGGCTAAGGTCAAGATGAGTTAGAGCCTGCAACTTGCTCAAATCCTCGATTGTCAACAAACTCTTGCATTCTGTAAGGTTCAAGTGGGTCAAAGCAAGGAGATTGCTCAAGCCTTGAATGGTTGATAAATTATTGCACCCGCTAAGGTTAAGATGAGTTAGAGCCTGCAACTTGTTGAAATCCTCGATTGTCAACAAACTCTTGCAATCTGTAAGGTCGAGGTGAGTCAAAGCAAGGAGATTGCTCAAGCCTTGAATGGTTGATAAATTATAGCACTGGCTAAGGTCAAGATGAGTTAGAGCCTGCAACTTGCTCAAATCCTCGATTGTCAACAAACTCGTGCAATATGTAAGGTCGAGGTGGGTCAAAGCAAGGAGATTGCTCAAGCCTTGAATGGTTGATAAATTATAGCACAGGCGAAGGTCAAGATGAGTTAGAGCCTGCAACTTGCTCAAATCCTCGATTGTCAACAAACTCGTGCAATATGTAAGGTCGAGGTGAGTCAAAGCAAGGAGATTGCTCAAGCCTTGAATGGTTGATAAATTATAGCACCGGCTAAGGTTAAAATGAGTTAGAGCGTGCAACTTGCTCAAATCCTCGATTGTCAACAAACTCTTGCACTCTGTAAGGTTCGAGTGGGTCAAAGCAAGGAGATTGCTCAAGCCTTGAATGGTTGATAAATTAGAGCACCCGCTAAGGTTAAGATGAGTTAGAGCCTGCAACTTGCTCAAATCCTCGATTGTCAACAAACTCTTGCATTCTGTAAGGTTCAAGTGGGTCAAAGCAAGGAGATTGCTCAAGCCTTGAATGGTTGATAAATTATAGCACTAGCTATGGTCAAGATGAGTTAGAGCCTGCAACTTGCTCAAATCCTCGATTGTCAACAAACTCGTGCAATATGTAAGGTCGAGGTGAGTCAAAGCAAGGAGATTGCTCAAGCCTTGAATGGTTGATAAATTATAGCACCGGCTAAGGTTAAAATGAGTTAGAGCCTGCAACTTGCTCAAATCCTCGATTGTCAACAATCTCTTGCACTCTGTAAGGTTCAAGTGGGTCAAAGCAAGGAGATTGCTCAAGCCTTGAATGGTTGATAAATTAGAGCACCCGCTAAGGTTAAGATGAGTTAGAGCCTGCAACTTGCTCAAATCCTCGATTGTCAACAAACTCTTGCACTCTGTAAGGTTCAAGTGGGTCAAAGCAAGGAGATTGCTCAAGCCTTGAATGGTTGATAAATTAGAGCACTCGCTAAGGTTAAGATGAGTTAGAGCCTGCAACTTGCTCAAATCCTCGATTGTCAACAAACTCTTGCACTTTGTAAGGTTCAAGTGGGTCAAAGCAAAGAGATTGCTCAAGCCTTGAATGGTTGATAAATTAGAGCACTCGCTAAGGTTAAGATGAGTTAGAGCCTGCAACTTGCTGAAATCCTCGATTGTCAACAAACTCGTGCAATATGTAAGGTCGAGGTGAGTCAAAGCAAGGAGATTGCTCAAGCCTTGAATGGTTGATAAATTATAGCACCGGCTAAGGTTAAAATGAGTTAGAGCCTGCAACATGCTCAAATCCTCGATTGTCAACAAACTCTTGCACTCTGTAAGGTTCAAGTGGGTCAAAGCAAGGAGATTGCTCAAGCCTTGAATGGTTGATAAATTAGAGCACCCGCTAAGGTTAAGATGAGTTAGAGCCTGCAACTTGCTCAAATCCTCGATTGTCAACAAACTCTTGCATTCTGTAAGGTTCAAGTGGGTCAAAGCAAGGAGATTGCTCAAGCCTTGAATGGTTGATAAATTATTGCACCCGCTAAGGTTAAGATGAGTTAGAGCCTGCAACTTGTTGAAATCCTCGATTGTCAACAAACTCTTGCAATCTGTAAGGTCGAGGTGAGTCAAAGCAAGGAGATTGCTCAAGCCTTGAATGGTTGATAAATTATAGCACTGGCTAAGGTCAAGATGAGTTAGAGCCTGCAACTTGCTCAAATCCTCGATTGTCAACAAACTCGTGCAATATGTAAGGTCGAGGTGGGTCAAAGCAAGGAGATTGCTCAAGCCTTGAATGGTTGATAAATTATAGCACTAGCTATGGTCAAGATGAGTTAGAGCCTGCAACTTGCTCAAATCCTCGATTGTCAACAAACTCGTGCAATATGTAAGGTCGAGGTGAGTCAAAGCAAGGAGATTGCTCAAGCCTTGAATGGTTGATAAATTATAGCACCGGCTAAGGTTAAAATGAGTTAGAGCGTGCAACTTGCTCAAATCCTCGATTGTCAACAAACTCTTGCACTCTGTAAGGTTCGAGTGGGTCAAAGCAAGGAGATTGCTCAAGCCTTGAATGGTTGATAAATTAGAGCACCCGCTAAGGTTAAGATGAGTTAGAGCCTGCAACTTGCTCAAATCCTCGATTGTCAACAAACTCTTGCACTCTGTAAGGTTCAAGTGGGTCAAAGCAAGGAGATTGCTCAAGCCTTGAATGGTTGATAAATTAGAGCACTCGCTAAGGTTAAGATGAGTTAGAGCCTGCAACTTGCTCAAATCCTCGATTGTCAACAAACTCTTGCACTTTGTAAGGTTCAAGTGGGTCAAAGCAAAGAGATTGCTCAAGCCTTGAATGGTTGATAAATTAGAGCACTCGCTAAGGTTAAGATGAGTTAGAGCCTGCAACTTGCTGAAATCCTCGATTGTCAACAAACTCGTGCAATATGTAAGGTCGAGGTGAGTCAAAGCAAGGAGATTGCTCAAGCCTTGAATGGTTGATAAATTATAGCACCGGCTAAGGTTAAAATGAGTTAGAGCCTGCAACATGCTCAAATCCTCGATTGTCAACAAACTCTTGCACTCTGTAAGGTTCAAGTGGGTCAAAGCAAGGAGATTGCTCAAGCCTTGAATGGTTGATAAATTAGAGCACCCGCTAAGGTTAAGATGAGTTAGAGCCTGCAACTTGCTCAAATCCTCGATTGTCAACAAACTCTTGCATTCTGTAAGGTTCAAGTGGGTCAAAGCAAGGAGATTGCTCAAGCCTTGAATGGTTGATAAATTATTGCACCCGCTAAGGTTAAGATGAGTTAGAGCCTGCAACTTGTTGAAATCCTCGATTGTCAACAAACTCTTGCAATCTGTAAGGTCGAGGTGAGTCAAAGCAAGGAGATTGCTCAAGCCTTGAATGGTTGATAAATTATAGCACTGGCTAAGGTCAAGATGAGTTAGAGCCTGCAACTTGCTCAAATCCTCGATTGTCAACAAACTCGTGCAATATGTAAGGTCGAGGTGGGTCAAAGCAAGGAGATTGCTCAAGCCTTGAATGGTTGATAAATTATAGCACTAGCTATGGTCAAGATGAGTTAGAGCCTGCAACTTGCTCAAATCCTCGATTGTCAACAAACTCGTGCAATATGTAAGGTCGAGGTGAGTCAAAGCAAGGAGATTGCTCAAGCCTTGAATGGTTGATAAATTATAGCACCGGCTAAGGTTAAAATGAGTTAGAGCGTGCAACTTGCTCAAATCCTCGATTGTCAACAAACTCTTGCACTCTGTAAGGTTCGAGTGGGTCAAAGCAAGGAGATTGCTCAAGCCTTGAATGGTTGATAAATTAGAGCACCCGCTAAGGTTAAGATGAGTTAGAGCCTGCAACTTGCTCAAATCCTCGATTGTCAACAAACTCTTGCATTCTGTAAGGTTCAAGTGGGTCAAAGCAAGGAGATTGCTCAAGCCTTGAATGGTTGATAAATTATAGCACTAGCTATGGTCAAGATGAGTTAGAGCCTGCAACTTGCTCAAATCCTCGATTGTCAACAAACTCGTGCAATATGTAAGGTCGAGGTGAGTCAAAGCAAGGAGATTGCTCAAGCCTTGAATGGTTGATAAATTATAGCACCGGCTAAGGTTAAAATGAGTTAGAGCCTGCAACTTGCTCAAATCCTCGATTGTCAACAAACTCTTGCACTCTGTAAGGTTCAAGTGGGTCAAAGCAAGGAGATTGCTCAAGCCTTGAATGGTTGATAAATTAGAGCACTCGCTAAGGTTAAGATGAGTTAGAGCCTGCAACTTGCTCAAATCCTCGATTGTCAACAAACTCTTGCACTTTGTAAGGTTCAAGTGGGTCAAAGCAAAGAGATTGCTCAAGCCTTGAATGGTTGATAAATTAGAGCACTCGCTAAGGTTAAGATGAGTTAGAGCCTGCAACTTGCTGAAATCCTCGATTGTCAACAAACTCGTGCAATATGTAAGGTCGAGGTGAGTCAAAGCAAGGAGATTGCTCAAGCCTTGAATGGTTGATAAATTATAGCAGACGCTAAGGTCAAGATGAGTTAGAGCCTGCAACTTGCTCAAATCCTCGATTGTCAACAAACTCTTGCATTCTGTAAGGTTCAAGTGGGTCAAAGCAAGGAGATTGCTCAAGCCTTGAATGGTTGATAAATTATAGCACTAGCTATGGTCAAGATGAGTTAGAGCCTGCAACTTGCTCAAATCCTCGATTGTCAACAAACTCTTGCACTCTGTAAGGTTCAAGTGGGTCAAAGCAAGGAGATTGCTCAAGCCTTGAATGGTTGATAAATTAGAGCACTCGCTAAGGTTAAGATGAGTTAGAGCCTGCAACTTGCTCAAATCCTCGATTGTCAACAAACTCTTGCACTTTGTAAGGTTCAAGTGGGTCAAAGCAAGGAGATTGCTCAAGCCTTGAATGGTTGATAAATTAGAGCACTCGCTAAGGTTAAGATGAGTTAGAGCCTGCAACTTGCTCAAATCCTCGATTGTCAACAAACTCGTGCAATATGTAAGGTCGAGGTGAGTCAAAGCAAGGAGATTGCTCAAGCCTTGAATGGTTGATAAATTATAGCAGACGCTAAGGTGAAGATGAGTTAGAGCCTGCAACTTGCTCAAATCCTCGATTGTCAACAAACTCGTGCAATATGTAAGGTCGAGGTGAGTCAAAGCAAGGAGATTGCTCAAGCCTTGAATGGTTGATAAATAATAGCACCGGCTAAGGTTAAAATGAGTTAGAGCCTGCAACTTGCTCAAATCCTCGATTGTCAACAAACTCTTGCACTCTGTAAGGTTCAAGTGGGTCAAAGCAAGGAGATTGCTCAAGCCTTGAATGGTTGATAAATTAGAGCACCCGCTAAGGTGAAGATGAGTTAGAGCCTGCAACTTGCTCAAATCCTCGATTGTCAACAAACTCTTGCATTCTGTAAGGTTCAAGTGGGTCAAAGCAAGGAGATTGCTCAAGCCTTGAATGGTTGATAAATTAGAGCACTCGCTAAGGTTAAGATGAGTTAGAGCCTGCAACTTGTTGAAATCCTCGATTGTCAACAAACTCTTGCAATCTGTAAGGTCGAGGTGAGTCAAAGCAAGGAGATTGCTCAAGCCTTGAATGGTTGATAAATTATAGCACTGGCTAAGGTCAAGATGAGTTAGAGCCTGCAACTTGCTCAAATCCTCGATTGTCAACAAACTCGTGCAATATGTAAGGTTCGAGTGGGTCAAAGCAAGGAGATTGCTCAAGCCTTGAATGGTTGATAAATTAGAGCACCCGCTAAGGTTAAGATGAGTTAGAGCCTGCAACTTGCTCAAATCCTCGATTGTCAACAAACTCTTGCATTCTGTAAGGTTCAAGTGGGTCAAAGCAAGGAGATTGCTCAAGCCTTGAATGGTTGATAAATTATAGCACTAGCTATGGTCAAGATGAGTTAGAGCCTGCAACTTGCTCAAATCCTCGATTGTCAACAAACTCGTGCAATATGTAAGGTCGAGGTGAGTCAAAGCAAGGAGATTGCTCAAGCCTTGAATGGTTGATAAATTATAGCACCGGCTAAGGTTAAAATGAGTTAGAGCCTGCAACTTGCTCAAATCCTCGATTGTCAACAAACTCTTGCACTCTGTAAGGTTCAAGTGGGTCAAAGCAAGGAGATTGCTCAAGCCTTGAATGGTTGATAAATTAGAGCACTCGCTAAGGTTAAGATGAGTTAGAGCCTGCAACTTGCTCAAATCCTCGATTGTCAACAAACTCTTGCACTTTGTAAGGTTCAAGTGGGTCAAAGCAAAGAGATTGCTCAAGCCTTGAATGGTTGATAAATTATAGCACCGGCTAAGGTTAAAATGAGTTAGAGCCTGCAACATGCTCAAATCCTCGATTGTCAACAAACTCTTGCACTCTGTAAGGTTCAAGTGGGTCAAAGCAAGGAGATTGCTCAAGCCTTGAATGGTTGATAAATTAGAGCACCCGCTAAGGTTAAGATGAGTTAGAGCCTGCAACTTGCTCAAATCCTCGATTGTCAACAAACTCTTGCACTCTGTAAGGTTCAAGTGGGTCAAAGCAAGGAGATTGCTCAAGCCTTGAATGGTTGATAAATTAGAGCACCCGCTAAGGTTAAGATGAGTTAGAGCCTGCAACTTGCTCAAATCCTCGATTGTCAACAAACTCTTGCATTCTGTAAGGTTCAAGTGGGTCAAAGCAAGGAGATTGCTCAAGCCTTGAATGGTTGATAAATTATAGCACCGGCTAAGGTCAAGATGAGTTAGAGCCTGCAACTTGCTCAAATCCTCGATTGTCAACAAACTCTTGCATTCTGTAAGGTTCAAGTGGGTCAAAGCAAGGAGATTGCTCAAGCCTTGAATGGTTGATAAATTATTGCACCCGCTAAGGTTAAGATGAGTTAGAGCCTGCAACTTGTTGAAATCCTCGATTGTCAACAAACTCTTGCAATCTGTAAGGTCGAGGTGAGTCAAAGCAAGGAGATTGCTCAAGCCTTGAATGGTTGATAAATTATAGCACTGGCTAAGGTCAAGATGAGTTAGAGCCTGCAACTTGCTCAAATCCTCGATTGTCAACAAACTCGTGCAATATGTAAGGTCGAGGTGGGTCAAAGCAAGGAGATTGCTCAAGCCTTGAATGGTTGATAAATTATAGCACAGGCGAAGGTCAAGATGAGTTAGAGCCTGCAACTTGCTCAAATCCTCGATTGTCAACAAACTCGTGCAATATGTAAGGTCGAGGTGAGTCAAAGCAAGGAGATTGCTCAAGCCTTGAATGGTTGATAAATTATAGCACCGGCTAAGGTTAAAATGAGTTAGAGCGTGCAACTTGCTCAAATCCTCGATTGTCAACAAACTCTTGCACTCTGTAAGGTTCGAGTGGGTCAAAGCAAGGAGATTGCTCAAGCCTTGAATGGTTGATAAATTAGAGCACCCGCTAAGGTTAAGATGAGTTAGAGCCTGCAACTTGCTCAAATCCTCGATTGTCAACAAACTCTTGCATTCTGTAAGGTTCAAGTGGGTCAAAGCAAGGAGATTGCTCAAGCCTTGAATGGTTGATAAATTATAGCACTAGCTATGGTCAAGATGAGTTAGAGCCTGCAACTTGCTCAAATCCTCGATTGTCAACAAACTCGTGCAATATGTAAGGTCGAGGTGAGTCAAAGCAAGGAGATTGCTCAAGCCTTGAATGGTTGATAAATTATAGCACCGGCTAAGGTTAAAATGAGTTAGAGCCTGCAACTTGCTCAAATCCTCGATTGTCAACAATCTCTTGCACTCTGTAAGGTTCAAGTGGGTCAAAGCAAGGAGATTGCTCAAGCCTTGAATGGTTGATAAATTAGAGCACCCGCTAAGGTTAAGATGAGTTAGAGCCTGCAACTTGCTCAAATCCTCGATTGTCAACAAACTCTTGCACTCTGTAAGGTTCAAGTGGGTCAAAGCAAGGAGATTGCTCAAGCCTTGAATGGTTGATAAATTAGAGCACTCGCTAAGGTTAAGATGAGTTAGAGCCTGCAACTTGCTCAAATCCTCGATTGTCAACAAACTCTTGCACTTTGTAAGGTTCAAGTGGGTCAAAGCAAAGAGATTGCTCAAGCCTTGAATGGTTGATAAATTAGAGCACTCGCTAAGGTTAAGATGAGTTAGAGCCTGCAACTTGCTGAAATCCTCGATTGTCAACAAACTCGTGCAATATGTAAGGTCGAGGTGAGTCAAAGCAAGGAGATTGCTCAAGCCTTGAATGGTTGATAAATTATAGCACCGGCTAAGGTTAAAATGAGTTAGAGCCTGCAACATGCTCAAATCCTCGATTGTCAACAAACTCTTGCACTCTGTAAGGTTCAAGTGGGTCAAAGCAAGGAGATTGCTCAAGCCTTGAATGGTTGATAAATTAGAGCACCCGCTAAGGTTAAGATGAGTTAGAGCCTGCAACTTGCTCAAATCCTCGATTGTCAACAAACTCTTGCATTCTGTAAGGTTCAAGTGGGTCAAAGCAAGGAGATTGCTCAAGCCTTGAATGGTTGATAAATTATTGCACCCGCTAAGGTTAAGATGAGTTAGAGCCTGCAACTTGTTGAAATCCTCGATTGTCAACAAACTCTTGCAATCTGTAAGGTCGAGGTGAGTCAAAGCAAGGAGATTGCTCAAGCCTTGAATGGTTGATAAATTATAGCACTGGCTAAGGTCAAGATGAGTTAGAGCCTGCAACTTGCTCAAATCCTCGATTGTCAACAAACTCGTGCAATATGTAAGGTCGAGGTGGGTCAAAGCAAGGAGATTGCTCAAGCCTTGAATGGTTGATAAATTATAGCACTAGCTATGGTCAAGATGAGTTAGAGCCTGCAACTTGCTCAAATCCTCGATTGTCAACAAACTCGTGCAATATGTAAGGTCGAGGTGAGTCAAAGCAAGGAGATTGCTCAAGCCTTGAATGGTTGATAAATTATAGCACCGGCTAAGGTTAAAATGAGTTAGAGCGTGCAACTTGCTCAAATCCTCGATTGTCAACAAACTCTTGCACTCTGTAAGGTTCGAGTGGGTCAAAGCAAGGAGATTGCTCAAGCCTTGAATGGTTGATAAATTAGAGCACCCGCTAAGGTTAAGATGAGTTAGAGCCTGCAACTTGCTCAAATCCTCGATTGTCAACAAACTCTTGCACTCTGTAAGGTTCAAGTGGGTCAAAGCAAGGAGATTGCTCAAGCCTTGAATGGTTGATAAATTAGAGCACTCGCTAAGGTTAAGATGAGTTAGAGCCTGCAACTTGCTCAAATCCTCGATTGTCAACAAACTCTTGCACTTTGTAAGGTTCAAGTGGGTCAAAGCAAAGAGATTGCTCAAGCCTTGAATGGTTGATAAATTAGAGCACTCGCTAAGGTTAAGATGAGTTAGAGCCTGCAACTTGCTGAAATCCTCGATTGTCAACAAACTCGTGCAATATGTAAGGTCGAGGTGAGTCAAAGCAAGGAGATTGCTCAAGCCTTGAATGGTTGATAAATTATAGCACCGGCTAAGGTTAAAATGAGTTAGAGCCTGCAACATGCTCAAATCCTCGATTGTCAACAAACTCTTGCACTCTGTAAGGTTCAAGTGGGTCAAAGCAAGGAGATTGCTCAAGCCTTGAATGGTTGATAAATTAGAGCACCCGCTAAGGTTAAGATGAGTTAGAGCCTGCAACTTGCTCAAATCCTCGATTGTCAACAAACTCTTGCATTCTGTAAGGTTCAAGTGGGTCAAAGCAAGGAGATTGCTCAAGCCTTGAATGGTTGATAAATTATTGCACCCGCTAAGGTTAAGATGAGTTAGAGCCTGCAACTTGTTGAAATCCTCGATTGTCAACAAACTCTTGCAATCTGTAAGGTCGAGGTGAGTCAAAGCAAGGAGATTGCTCAAGCCTTGAATGGTTGATAAATTATAGCACTGGCTAAGGTCAAGATGAGTTAGAGCCTGCAACTTGCTCAAATCCTCGATTGTCAACAAACTCGTGCAATATGTAAGGTCGAGGTGGGTCAAAGCAAGGAGATTGCTCAAGCCTTGAATGGTTGATAAATTATAGCACTAGCTATGGTCAAGATGAGTTAGAGCCTGCAACTTGCTCAAATCCTCGATTGTCAACAAACTCGTGCAATATGTAAGGTCGAGGTGAGTCAAAGCAAGGAGATTGCTCAAGCCTTGAATGGTTGATAAATTATAGCACCGGCTAAGGTTAAAATGAGTTAGAGCGTGCAACTTGCTCAAATCCTCGATTGTCAACAAACTCTTGCACTCTGTAAGGTTCGAGTGGGTCAAAGCAAGGAGATTGCTCAAGCCTTGAATGGTTGATAAATTAGAGCACCCGCTAAGGTTAAGATGAGTTAGAGCCTGCAACTTGCTCAAATCCTCGATTGTCAACAAACTCTTGCATTCTGTAAGGTTCAAGTGGGTCAAAGCAAGGAGATTGCTCAAGCCTTGAATGGTTGATAAATTATAGCACTAGCTATGGTCAAGATGAGTTAGAGCCTGCAACTTGCTCAAATCCTCGATTGTCAACAAACTCGTGCAATATGTAAGGTCGAGGTGAGTCAAAGCAAGGAGATTGCTCAAGCCTTGAATGGTTGATAAATTATAGCACCGGCTAAGGTTAAAATGAGTTAGAGCCTGCAACTTGCTCAAATCCTCGATTGTCAACAAACTCTTGCACTCTGTAAGGTTCAAGTGGGTCAAAGCAAGGAGATTGCTCAAGCCTTGAATGGTTGATAAATTAGAGCACTCGCTAAGGTTAAGATGAGTTAGAGCCTGCAACTTGCTCAAATCCTCGATTGTCAACAAACTCTTGCACTTTGTAAGGTTCAAGTGGGTCAAAGCAAAGAGATTGCTCAAGCCTTGAATGGTTGATAAATTAGAGCACTCGCTAAGGTTAAGATGAGTTAGAGCCTGCAACTTGCTGAAATCCTCGATTGTCAACAAACTCGTGCAATATGTAAGGTCGAGGTGAGTCAAAGCAAGGAGATTGCTCAAGCCTTGAATGGTTGATAAATTATAGCAGACGCTAAGGTCAAGATGAGTTAGAGCCTGCAACTTGCTCAAATCCTCGATTGTCAACAAACTCTTGCATTCTGTAAGGTTCAAGTGGGTCAAAGCAAGGAGATTGCTCAAGCCTTGAATGGTTGATAAATTATAGCACTAGCTATGGTCAAGATGAGTTAGAGCCTGCAACTTGCTCAAATCCTCGATTGTCAACAAACTCTTGCACTCTGTAAGGTTCAAGTGGGTCAAAGCAAGGAGATTGCTCAAGCCTTGAATGGTTGATAAATTAGAGCACTCGCTAAGGTTAAGATGAGTTAGAGCCTGCAACTTGCTCAAATCCTCGATTGTCAACAAACTCTTGCACTTTGTAAGGTTCAAGTGGGTCAAAGCAAGGAGATTGCTCAAGCCTTGAATGGTTGATAAATTAGAGCACTCGCTAAGGTTAAGATGAGTTAGAGCCTGCAACTTGCTCAAATCCTCGATTGTCAACAAACTCGTGCAATATGTAAGGTCGAGGTGAGTCAAAGCAAGGAGATTGCTCAAGCCTTGAATGGTTGATAAATTATAGCAGACGCTAAGGTGAAGATGAGTTAGAGCCTGCAACTTGCTCAAATCCTCGATTGTCAACAAACTCGTGCAATATGTAAGGTCGAGGTGAGTCAAAGCAAGGAGATTGCTCAAGCCTTGAATGGTTGATAAATAATAGCACCGGCTAAGGTTAAAATGAGTTAGAGCCTGCAACTTGCTCAAATCCTCGATTGTCAACAAACTCTTGCACTCTGTAAGGTTCAAGTGGGTCAAAGCAAGGAGATTGCTCAAGCCTTGAATGGTTGATAAATTAGAGCACCCGCTAAGGTGAAGATGAGTTAGAGCCTGCAACTTGCTCAAATCCTCGATTGTCAACAAACTCTTGCATTCTGTAAGGTTCAAGTGGGTCAAAGCAAGGAGATTGCTCAAGCCTTGAATGGTTGATAAATTATAGCACCGGCTAAGGTCAAGATGAGTTAGAGCCTGCAACTTGCTCAAATCCTCGATTGTCGACAAACTCTCGCAATCTGTAAGGTTCAAGTGGGTCAAAGCAAGGAGAATGCTTAGGCCTTGAATGGTTGATAAATTATAGCATTCGCTAAGGTGAAGATGAGTTAGAGCCTGCAACTTGCTCAAATCCTCAATTGTCGACAAACTCTTGCAATCTTTAAGGTTCAAGTGGGTCAAAGCAAGGAGATTGCTCAAACCATGGATGGTTGATAGATTGCTACATTCTCTAAGGTCAAGATGAGTCAGAGCTTGCAATTTGCGCAAATCTGCAATTGTTGATAGTCCAAAGCATCGAATAAGGTTGAGGTGGGTCAAAGCAAGGAGATTGCCCAAGCCTTGGATGGTTGGCAAATTCTCGTACAAATTGAGGTTGTCCAAACCTTGAAAGGTTCTAGTTTGCAAAGAACCATCAAATGCGAACACTTTTAAACATTTGAAATCCAACAATCTATGGCCATTATTACTAATACCAGACTCCATCAAAACATTATAACGATAACAATCGCGTATTTCAAGCCATCCAAGTCTTCTTGGAACTTCCAAACCTGTAATTGAGATAAAATTGCTACAGTTCTTGATGATCAAGCACCGCAAATTGGGATATACTTTTAAATCCAAGGATTCAAATGCATCACATTTATAGAGGTTCAAAACTTTAATCTCGTGAACTGAAAATTGGGCACTTGAAAACTCGTACATGTTGTGATGATAAGTCTTGAGGCATGGATTTTTGCACAACACTTCCTTGGATAGTTTCTCACACACCCCAGAATCTATAATCCATACTTTGATTAATTCGGAATAAGACTGTTCAAAGCCATTCTCATTTTCCACAACCACGTTCTTCACATTCACAAGTTTGAGCTCCAAAAGCTCATGAATCTATACAAACACATCACCAAATAACGTTAAAACTATTATTGTATAACCAAATTCTTTCATATCAATATAGTAATCTAGAACAACAAATCTAAAATTCTCTAAAGTTATTTACATAACTAAAATGTCATATATACTCCTAATCATATTCACACAAAAAGTACACAATTCAATGATTTACTAACATCCAATATGAATCAAATATAAATTATCTATTCCAAATGATGGCAACAAGAACTTACATATTTGTGGATATCCCAAGGTTCGCAATCTTGTACAATTGCCAACCTTAGACATACTTCATCCATATCAAATCCTTCTTCAGTTGCCTCCTTTTCCAGCATCAATCTTGTTTCATGCCTATTCCTCATTGAACAATCTTGGACCAAATTCAATAGTGTGGTTCTCAATTCTTCATTCAAAGTAGTAAACCATATTGGTTGGATTTCATTGCAAAACCCAACCTCACATTTTGTGCGCACAATTTCCTTTATAGCCTACACCCCACCCATGATCCAATTAGAATGAATGTTGATATATTGAATTCATGACATTATCACCGCATCTCTATTTTGCACTTACAATCTCCTAGCAAAGTAATCATATCGTCATATGCAACAAACAAGTAAATTTTAAAATTATGAGCCAACTCCTATAGTAATTCACTCCATACTAACCAAATGCATCATTAATGTACATAATAATAATATAAAACATGAAATCAATAAACCATCCAATATTCCTATATTAAAGTTGCATGCTACAACATAAAATTGATGTGAGCCCAAACTTACAACTCCATCTTCAAATGAAATTATGTTCGAACTTGATGGCGCATTGTAAGGTGGTGAATTGTATGAGCTCAATAGATCCACTTCATTGCAAACACTAGAATTGAGTTTGGCACGCTTTTGTGACCTTGCTTTATGAGGCCAACATCGACAAATTTCATCCATAGTTTTGTACCATTCCTCACTTAAGATCGTTGCCACTTTCAATTCAAGTCGTTCTTCTTCAGTGATCTCCGAAAACATCTTTCCAACTTTTGTGCAATATTTCTTGTATGTCTTGTAAGCCTTCAACAAAGTGTCATATCGGAGCCGACATTGATCTTCAGTGGGAAAAGTTCCCAATTTGTCTCCAATCTCTTGAGAGATGAGATTCCAACGTGTAGCACCTTGGCTCTCTTTGCAAAACCGACCCCCTTCCACCTTGCAACTCAACAATATAGAAGTCTCCTCCTTTGTCCAACAGCTACCTCTTTTATTTTTTCCCTTAGGATGGCTTACTACAATTTGACTTGTTTGTTGTGCAATCTTAGCATCATCTCCTGTACTATCATCCATTCTTAATTCCCAACTTGATTGATTGAGACATTGTTCTTGTCCATTGTCAATTGTGTTTTCTCCAAGTGATAGATGAATTGCATGCTTGCTCTCCATACCTTGTGTGTGGAACATAATTGGACTTTTGTTTTGCACATCTTCAATGCTTCCTTTGAAAACCTCAATCTTTGACACAGGAAAGTTTCTACTTCTTTTAAGATCTTCACACAATATCATATTTGAAGCATTTTCATGTTGTTGCTTGTGCAATAGAGTTTCACTTCTTGATTGATACTCCACATTTGCAACCTCAACACCATCTTGTGATTTGTCATCCAAACCTAGTCTCCAATTTGATAGATGGATATTTGCCTCAATCTGCATAGAACATTGTTTGTGATGTGTTCCTCTAGCGTCTTCACTCTGTAATGGATGGTTTGTATCTTTGCTCTCATTACCTTGAACAATGGATAGAACTCGATTATTGTTTTGCACAACTTCAATGTGTCCTTTAGAATAACCTGGAACATTAAAACAATCTCATTAATGCCTGAGACTACACCATCACATGATAAAAATAGTCAACATTGAATATGTATATAAATTGTACTTTAATTCGGAACACTAGAAATATTCTTCAACGTGAAGAAAATATAGAGGTTTTCCAATGCACACAAGTAAATTAAACCCAAAAACTCTACTACGACAAGAAACACCAAACTAGAAATAACATCAGCTCCTCCATGAACTTTGCATAAAATCACTTGCTTGTAGTTATGCACATGAAAAATTACATTCAGACTCACATTGAGGAATTTGTTATGAAAAAGCACATCACCTTCGTTCTCCAAATATGCCTGAAGCTTTTGGGAGGGCTTTGAAAGCATTTTGACAAAGTTTTCAAAAGTCAAACGCATTTTACAGCTTTTCCAAAGCTCTTCAATAAGGTTTTCAATAGTCAATCGCTTTGCATTTTGCTCTTGAGATATTCCTCTAAGTTCACAAATGAGGTTGTGGATATGCATGCGTTTGGCACAAACTTCTTCGACAAAGTCTGGACTTATGAAATGGACTCCCCTCTCACTTGAAGCAAACTTGAACTCTTGTGAAGTTGTCTTTTGAAGAAACACTTCAACATAATGTAAGAGGTACAAACCACAATCATACTTGTTGCCTTGTTGTGGAACCTACAATACATACTTTCACTATCAATATTCCACTACACACACACCAACAAAAATCTCTATACAATCTTTCCATAAAAAAAGTGCACTGATACACAATCATACCGCTTTCGATACATCCAAATATATCTCATTGCTTGGCCATAGGAGACATTACCTCACATTCAATGTACTCCATTAGAGAGAGTGCTATAAATTGATCCTTTTTCTCTGAAGTTTTGAATCTATCCATCCATGCTTCCAAGATATAACTGCACGTCACATAATCACTACATCATAAAACATCATGCTCTAAGGTAAAACCTAAGTTTAGTAACCAATTTCTAAAACATGCAATTCATCTATCTCACATAAACCTAGTAAATTGAAATCTAACATGCTTTAAAAGGTAATTAGTCACAATAGTAGTACATTGCACAAAAGAAAATCAATTTCACCACTCTAAAAAGGGATCAAGATAGATCACTAGGAGAATATGCCAATACTTATAGCATAAAGAGTTCCAGAGAACATTAAATGGCAATGAATAAATCAATCTCAATAATAACATGTACTTTGAATCTATAATGCCATTGAAAGAGTGAAAGACTAACCTTCGGACTTGGCTTTCAAAGCTTTCATGTTGCCCTTCAATAGGATCTAGATGAAGGATACAAGGTGAGCCCTGCTTTTCATCTATAAAAACAACACCAAGGTTAGTTGGACAAACAATTCGCAACCAAATTACACCTCCAATAACATGCAGTGAAACACATCCTTACCATGTGCACTTGTAAGGTTACTAAGATGGCATATGATGATGAGGCTCCAATGCGAACTGTCATTCAACCAAAGTTCACCTTCAAATAAGTGCCCAAAACAGCATTCCTTCTTTTTGAATGAAAAATTCCACTATATCACCATCTACACATAAAGCTACACTAATTAAATGCTGAAACTATATATTGAATGTTGTAATGAACTCTTACAATGTACAAGCAAGATTTCATGCAAAACGGAGAATAGGACTACCACCTCTTAATCACTGGAATGAAAATGTAGTCCTTTTCCAATAAGTTCACACCCCTAGTCCACTTTCGGAGTTGCTCATAATCCACTTTCGAGCGATTGATGTTTGTGCATACAGTGCTCTTTAAAAGCTTTGTAAAAAAATAGCTGTTAAAGAAATAAAAGCAGTGTCCAATCTCAGGTGAAAGTCTCCTTTCCAAATACCTGCATTTGGAGCAACACATAAGTAGAGATTTACATTAATAGCAATCTCCATTCTAAGGTGGGAAACCATATGCCATACATACCCCTTACTTTGAGTAGTTTCCATTAATAAAAGGAGTTTAGTTTCTCATCTTTTCTCTAATTATTGAGGATTCTAACGCACTTAAAATATGTATCATTTGGATCCTAAATGAATAAGTTCTAGTTTTTTGAAATCTGAAACAATAGGGTCCTATCACAAGCCTAGAGCCCCTTGAACCATGCATTAGAAGAGGTTTGAAGCCTCCAAAGGGCCATTTCGATACTCGTGATAGAAACTCATATTTTATTCAAAATTTTATTTAAACTTAAAAAAATTAATTTGATTCATGCAGAGAAAATATTATTAAAAAAGTATTATAAAATGTTTAAATCCTTTAAAATCTTTATTGATAAAGCTAATTTAAATATAATAAAAATTTATTATCTAGTCAAACGTTGCCAAAATCAGATCCCATCAGATGTATTTTTAAATTTTTAAATTTTTAAATATTATTTTTTGGAATAGTAACTCGGAGCCACCTTTAGAGGCCTCATATTTCATCTAATGAGACTTGCATCAACCATGTATCTCATGGAAGAATCTTTCACTATGCTAGAAACTAAAAGCATCTCATTTCTTACAAGTCACATGTTTGCATGACACTTGTATTTAACCTTAAACTTCAAGAGGGCCTCGGCGCGACAGCCTGGAAGGCATCTAAATTTTTATTTTATTTTTTAAATTAAAAGAAAATGGCTCTGCTAGACAACCACTGTTGCGGCATTGTTGCACTTTGGCACTTTCATAAAAACGGCCTTAGTTGCCCAACCTCAACTCCTGTTCAAATCGATTACTTTGATTGCTTGTGCATCATTCCACAATGAGGTGCAAGTCGAGAATCTAACTCGCTTTTTTAGTAGCTTTCCAATGCACCAATACTTGCTTGTTTTGATTGAGGAAAACTACATTTTTTTCTAGATTATTCTATCATAAAAAGCCCATGGGGCTTCCTTTGACGTTTAAAGGTCAACACATGTAAATAGCTATCCACTCGACAAGTGACATAGCATAATAGAGCAAAGGGAGCCATCCCCCATTTGCAATGGGAATACAATCTAGTTACAATTAGAAACTATGTGTACGTGACAATGACACAGTAGTCCCACAATTCATGGAATACAAATGACATTCTCTCATTACTTAGAAAAGTGAATCTAATTGAAGATCCTCTTTTGATCCGGTTTTCAAAAGGGGCTCCATAGCATTGCTCTAGTATGTTATAATTATCTAGAGCGTAGAAAGAACAAAGAGCTGCCACATACAGCCGAAACGATCTGTCCATCACACACAATATGACCGGGATTACTCACCTGATATAGAAGTCAACAATGTTATTGCTCAAAAACCTCATTGGTTGTAGCCCCTCCATATCTTTCTCGCTGATCGTCACAGCATCGTCTTCACCTTCGGGATAGGTAAGCCATTCACCTTGTTCACTGCTGCCCTGCAAAGAATCGCCAACGATCTCTTGATATTTGTCTCCGATGGTGGTGTTCTCTTGTGGTATTCCAAAATGTATTGCATCCCCATGGAAGGTTTGCATACGCTCACATTCTTCGTGTGTGACACCTGAAAATCATGTGCTGCACTATTAGCACGTTTTCTCATTCTCAGCTATTGAAACCGCCTAAGATCCACCTCTCAAAAATTATGCAACTTACCATGTTTGGAGACTGGCGAAGTGCGAGAATGATGCAGTGTGAAAGTATCAACATCTGCTCTGGAGGCATTCGACCGTATCTGGGTCGTTGTGTTATATGTCTTTGGAGGGCTTCCACACTCATGCGGCAAATCAATTGCTTGGGGATTCTGCTGCTCAGCAAATTGATACACTGACTGTGTTGCCCTTAAAGCATCCACATCCTTAGAAGCGTCAACACGCTTAAAATTTTGGGGGTAATCCCCTGCCCCAGCTTCTGTCATATGCCCCAGCATGGGCAGACTGTCGGACGACATGTCCTCAGAGTAGCACAAAAGACCCCCTGCAAAGTGAAACAAACAATTCCGTTCAAAGCCATGCACTGGTGTGCCGACTAGCTGAGGATTAGGAAAGCAGTTTCCTGCGAGACTAAAATCATACAAGTACTATCCAGCGGGCCGCTCATAATTGACTAACTACTTTACAGAAGCTAGATTTTTAGTTCCAAGGGCACTCATGTACTATACGGAGACAGATCATCGTTCAGAAAACTCAACGAACCAGTAAGCTCGAGCCATTCAAATCTTCAGCTGTGAGCGCGGACCAAAACTAAGAAATTCCACGGCTTCTGAATTTACAAACTTATCAACGAACCTCACGCACACACTTTGCACCGCTTCAATAAACACACCTCGCAGACACTACAAGCTCTCGGCACAACAGCCTTGTGAAGCGGATTGACGGATTTAAATTGTGCAACAGCTCACTCTGTCTCACAAAACGAAAGGAACAAACGGCATAAGACAACCTCCAAACTTCGATCCTCAAGCCAAATATTGACTTAACATGCCTGCCGCTCTTCACAAATCACTGCACAAATGGAACTTATGGCATTTTGAACCCTTATCGAAACTGGTCACAACCAAATGTCGCAGCCGCGACCTATAGAAGGAAGCAGATTGCAGCTGCTGCTCTGTTTCTCTTCACCAAAGCGTCACCAAGGAACCTTTAATCAACTGAACGTAAAAGCTACAAAGCGCTACACTAAAAAGAAAATGATGGCTTGTCACAGACCTGCATATGTTACTGGCGCAGAGCTTGTCTGTAATTTTGGAGAAGCCATACGGTTACATGATTTCTGCAGATCAACGAATTTGCAGCCAAGGTCAAGGTCTCCTTGGATTCCCCGGCCTCCAGTCTTGGAAGTATGACCAAGAGAAGCTGGTGGCTGGGACAAGACGGTGAATAGGACAGCACTTTAAAATCCTGGAAAGAAATTGCACGCACAACTAGAGGTGGCTAAGACACGCAGGGCATGGCTCGTCTGGCCAAAAATAAGAGGAAGCTAAGCTGGCACGAGAGACATCACACCTACAATGCTTCCGAAATTAAAAAGAGAAATTCTACCGTAACCTACAGGAAGTCATTCAAATTTCGGGATCTCCAGTTCACAGAACTAGAAGAATTTGTGACCTGCAAGTGCGAGAAATTGGTTGCTCGAGAGTACTGTGGATGGCAAGGGAGGATCGATCTCCGCAGACATGTGCATGGATCCGATGCACTGCGAAACGTCAGGAGCGGGAAGAACGGGAAGAACGAGACATCGTTACACGAGACCAGCCGCGGACTGAGGGAGAACTGGCTGAAGGCGCAAGTGATCACTTACAGTGAAGCGGAGCGATGGCAGGCACGCAAGGTCGCTCGGAGAAGTGAAAAGGGTTAGAGAGCTCCGATCCCAGACCTTTATAAGTTGGGGCTGCGTACAGACAACTGAACGCAGTCGTCATCAACTGAACGCAGTCGTCGTCAACTGAACGCAGACTGACGACAAATCGGTGGCAATGACGACGGACGGAGCCGAGCTTCCGATATTGGACGGAACGGCCCTGTTGAGCCCTTGACTCGTTCCCAGTCCGATGTCGGAGCCAGGAGCCTTGTGCCCACGTGTCGTTCCCAGTGCTGCGTAGAAGGATGTGGAGTTGTGGACCCCAGCTTCCGATATTGGACTGGTTGTGCCCGTGACTCGTTCCTAGTCCGATATCAGAGTTCTTGTCTGATAAATGCTTGCAACAGTAGAGTTAACCGAAAAGTCAGCCAAAGAGGAAAGTTTTAGCAAATTCCTCTTGAACTCCTCTTGAACTCATATTGAAATATAAATAGACCGAAAACTAGTTCAAGGTGAGTTGGGAGACAATCTAAAACAAGCCACTGTCATTATTCTCCACACCTGGCAATGACTTCCACACCTCCTACCAAAGCTCCAAGCCCATGGCCCACAAGGGGACAAGTTATGACACGACACTATTCAACCCAAACATAGCTCAAGGGAGCTCAAAAGAGCACTTGAAAGAAGGTTGAAAAGGCATGTTCCATGGCCTTCTTTTCGGTTAACTCTAGTATGACATGATAATAGAGTAATGGGAGTCAATACCTTTTTTGCAATGGGACCACAGTCTTGTTACAATTTAGAAACTATGTTTACGTTGCAATAGAGTTATCTGCAAAGTCCTTCAAAGTTTGAAAAAGATACCTAGAATTTTGGTATGATATAATTTTATTTGGTTACTCCAAATAGTTAAAAAGTATGAAAGAGCTTGGTGGTGTACAATTATTAGGTGTGTAAGAGCTTGGTGGTCTTTAAAATCATGTGAAACTTTTTTGGGCACAAAAAGAGGAGCTCAAAAAGTTTCGTATGATTTTGAAGACCACCAAGCTCTTACACACCTAATAATTGTAGACCACCAAGCTCTTCCATACCTTTTAACTATTTGGAGAGACCAAATAAGACTATATTAAAACAAATTCTAGGTATCTCTTTCAAAGTTTGAAGGACTTTGCGGATAACTCTAATGATATGATGGTCCCAAAATTCATAGAATACAAATGGCATTCCTTCATTACTTAAAAATGTGGATCTAAATGAAAATTCTCTTTCGATCCAATTTCCAAAAGGAGCTCCGTTCCATTGCTCTATTATGTTATAAAATGTTTCGTTTGATTTTTTACTTTCTTGTATTTTTCATCTCCAAATTAATATATGGGGAGAACTGATCTTTAGTTAATCATAAGGTTCCTATCCCGTAAATGACAGAGAGAGTAACGGCAATACCTAGATGTGTTATAAAATGTTACTTCTGCAACTTTGATGAAGTGTGGTCCTAATGAGAAAATGAGAAGCTTGACGTTTATTAATTATCCATATGGTAATTTTTTCAAAAAATGTTTTAGATACTCATTTAATAAATTTAGAAGCATTTTATCGTTGAATATTCTTCAAAATTACAATTTTCATTTTTAGAATTTGAAATTTGGTATGAGTGGTTCTAAATAAACATTCAATTCCAAAATGGTCGATGGCAAAATTTTCAAGCGAGAGAACATCATTACTTTCCTAAAATAGTAAGTTTTATAATACTAGGACAATGCCGTGGTGTTTGTCTTTGAAAAAATCTCCTCGGAAGAGTTGCTTCGGAATGACATGATTCAAATTGGATTGGAAAGTAGATTTGAAAGTTTCCTATTTGAAAATAATTTTAATCTTTTATAAAACTTTTTTTTTTTTAATCTCAAACAACCTGTAAAAAAGAGCAGCGACCAAAAAATGGTCGTTTGGTCACGTGGAGGTTAATACCCTAATACACAATTCCCATATTATATAGCCCTCATTATTAATCACTTATATTGCATTTTCAATCAATTTCAAGTAATAAAAATTGTTTTAATGTAGGAAGCCCTTCCTATGTTTTCTTCCATTTCAAAATGCAATTATTGGCATCCCAGTAATTTTGATTTTGAAGAATCAATTTGTGTCAATGGTAGGTAATGTTGGCAAACTTTGTCACGGAAAAATTATTTGTTGGCATTTGAAATGAAATTGGTCATTGACATCATCCAATTATAAAGCTTCTTTATCTCCAAAAAACATCAATAGGGACGTCATTCAATTTTAAAATACGACAAACTACCAAACTAAAAGATCACCTTATGGTCAATTCCGTGTAAGGGTATCGTACATTGAAATTTTGTAACATAGATTGTAATGAAGTTTAATTTGGCAAAGCAATTAGACTATTATACTCAAAGGTATAAACGTAGTGAGTTTGATATCATGCATAATACAATTAGTAAAAATCTAATGACATTTTGTTTTAAATACATATCTAAATACATATCTTTGGAGATATTTCTTTTGTAAAAATTAGATAAATGACAATTCTACATTGAATTCTTAGTAGTGTGAATTTCTACTTTGGTAGTGTAATATTTTCTAAGTAAGAAGATGTACCTACTATTGGTGTTTCTTGTGTACAAACTTAATCCAATATAAGTACATCACCAATATCTTTCAAGAAAATTTTATGTAAAACAATGAATAAACTTAAAGAAAATAAAATAAAATAAACTAACTAATTTTTTTGATATTCAAAAGTATAATTAGATATGATTGACAGAGATTGCATAAACATGGGTTTCTTTTTATTGTGCATTACAAAGAATGGCAAATGCTTTTTACTCTAAGTTAAATCTTTTGAAAAATGCAAAACAAAATTGCAAAACATTGTTTTGGAAGATAGTATAGAGTATCCTCTATTGTAACATCTAAAATGTTTTTAAGATCTCCATTTGCATCCTTTCTAAGATGTAGCATGATAGAGTAGTACAGTGAAGCACCCTTTTGAAAACTGGATCAAAAGTAAATTTTCACTTAGATTCATTTTTTTAAGTAATGAAGGAATGTCATTTGTATTCCTTGAATTTTGGGACTACCGTGTCATTGTCACGTAAGCTTAGTTTCTAATTGTAACTGGAGCCCAATAGAGCTATTGGGTTGGTATGATTCAAATTGGGTTGGAAAGTAGACTTGATTTCCTATTAGAGAATAATCACAATTTAACAACCAATGCATGAAATATTTGAGGTTGGCGTTCATAGTAATATAGGTTCCAGAAGAACTCTTCATGGTATTTGAAAAGCATCTAAAGAAACTAACCATAAACCCCAAACTACTATCAAGCTAACTAGTGTCGCAAAGTAGTGATTTTTTATTTTATTTTGTGGTAGTTGGATTGATTTAACGTACATGCATTCTGTATTGTAATACAGGCACGCATGGTAGGGCACTTGATATGGGAGATTGCATCAAAAGGCCTTGAAGTGAATAGACCTTTCACGTATTCAACGTTGTTTATTCGACGTTGTTGATGCATGTACGTTAAATCAATCCAACTACCACAAAATAAAATAAAAAATCACTACTTTGCGACACTGGTTAGCTTGATAGTAGTTTGGGGTTTATGGTTAGTTTCTTTAGATGCTTTTCAAATACCATGAGGAGTTGTTGTGGAACCTATATTACTATGAACGCCAACCTCAAATATTTCATGCATTGGTTGTTAAATTGTGATTATTCTCTAATAGAAAATCAAGTCTACTTTCCAACCCAATTTGAATCATGATAACCCAATAGCTCTATTATGCTATGGAATTGAACTTGATGCAAGAAGTTATTCAACATTTTCTCTTGATATACAAAAAACATTCATTCTTACACATGTAACAAGTCATTTATGTGACAAATCCATGCCTACCACCTTCAAGGTAGGGCTTCCCAAATATGTGATAATAGAGAGGGACAACTACCTCACTGGTGTAAGTAATTTAAAGCTTCAAAATGTAAGTACTCAAAATGTCTTTGAAATGTAAGAAAGCCTTCAAAATGTAAGTGAGTCTTCAAGAGGTAAGTACTCAAAATCTACATTTCATTTCAAACTAGCTAAACTGATGCCACATAAAGTTATATCACAGGGAAGTTAGAGCCTTGACCTGACTGGAACAATGACTAACAAAGAAAGAGAGGAACAAGGTCCGAGTGGGGATTCTAATTCGCACTACAGGAACCAGATACTGTACGTACCGACAGTTACAGCCCAAATCATACTACAAAATCCAACGTAGTCTGCAGTACTCAAATTCTACGCAGACAAAGCGAAACCCAGTCGCTCATTGCCAAAATCGAACACCGTGTGGTAAACGCCCATAAACACGTCTCCAAGAATCCTGTTGTCATCCACAAATCAAGTTAAAACTCTTCCAAAATCTCTGCAACTGGAAAGACAGCACCAGCTGAGCTTATATTCAAAGGATTCATGGTTTTAAAATGACATTCAATCGATCATATAGTGAAAAATATATTTAAGATGGGACCAAATTATATATCACTGAAATCAGTGACGAACATTCTATGTGTAGATCAAAAAGAAAATAAATTTTGAACACAAGGAACTCCACAAAGGACCTACTAAAAATGCTTGAAGGAACAGAGGCCTAATTCAGGTTTCTTTATTCTTTAGGGGTTAAGGTAGAGGATACTATTTACATCATTTTAAGCTTTTAACATTGTAGGAGTGTGATACTTGAGAAAATTTAGAGAGATCACTTTGGGATATGTTGAGACCAAATTTTTATGAATTTCTTATGCAATTTCAAAGTGGGAGGTTTAGACCACTATAAGTGACAATGGTTTTAGTACCCTCTGGCATGAATTTAATGAAAGATACATATCATTCTTTCTAAGCTCCAAACTGCCGTTCTTTAATTCCTAAAGGACCAAGGTTGCATGGTTTTAAGATGACATATTCAATCAATCATATTATCAAAAATATAATTCATATGGGACGTAATTTTATATCACTGGAATCAGTGAAGATCATTGCATGTGTTGGTCGAAAAACAAATAAATTTGAACAAAAAGAGGTCTACATAGGACCTACTCAAAACTGTCAAAAAAAAAAAACACAAGGCCTATTTCAGGCTTCTTGGTCCTTTCAGGGTTAATTGGTTGAAAAGGGTTGCAGAGAAAAAGTTGAGACATACCACAGAGGTCCGGCTGGAGGCGGAACATCAA
This sequence comes from Pohlia nutans, assembly GCA_022496805.1. Classification (NCBI taxonomy): domain Eukaryota; kingdom Viridiplantae; phylum Streptophyta; class Bryopsida; order Bryales; family Mniaceae; genus Pohlia; species Pohlia nutans. The sequence continues at coordinate 7,179,786 of CM040085.1, read as the reverse complement.
GCCCAAGGAATCCACTGATGCATTGTGCTTCAGCACCTTCGCCCACTTTCAAAATATACTGTACCAATGCGCACAGACAACATCTATCAGCAACAGCCTCTGTGTGAAAACCCCCCCAATAAAATGAAAAAGAAAAGGCAGGATGTGTACGCATGCCGCCAATGAAACATTTTACAAATCTGTGATTTCGGATGTAACTACTTAGGATTTTCTGAGCAAGAAAAACACATTTCAACAACTGCAACTCCTAAGCAGCAAGTGTCATTTCCATATTCTTTCCACGAAGGCTCACTCGAGTGTCAATGAAACATTGGATGCATACCTGCTCGGGAGTGAGCTTGAAATCCTTGCCAGCAATGGTGAAACTAACAGGCGGCATTGCTGATAAAGAATTGCAATCCACCATGGATTCGCCATTTGGACTGGGCAGACGCTCACAAAGCTGCAACAAGAGACGATCTAGTCATTGTGAACGTTCCAGTTACGTATAACCCATCCATTATCACTCAAGTGTAGCAAAAGAAAATGAACCACCAGACCTTTCTGACCTTCCAAAAATATTCTACATACAAGTAAGAACGAAACAAAACAGTCCTCGATCAATTTTCTGCTTGAGATGGTCACCTTGTTCATATAGGCCTTGATCTGCGCTTCAGTCTTGTTCTTCCTGAGTTGATTCTGAGCCCAAATGACAGCCATCTCGCAGAATGCACATGGCACATCATTGCCTAGTCCATCCGACACGTCACCAGGCTTCTCAAGCACACTGGCAATACCTGGGTCCCTGTAAAAATAATTCAATTCTTTAGATTCCCGGACGTCTCATATTACTTTAGGTAATTCAAAGACACAGCTCATAAGCATGACACACTTGACGTATGATCACTATATACTTCTGATAGATATAGTATGCAATTGTTTGGCACAAATTTGAGTAATAATCCGACAGAGACTGAAAGCCTTGGCATGAACCTTCGTTCCACTCCCTCCTCCAAGAAGCACACACCAGCCTTGGTGCAAATTTCGAACGGACTCAACTGTGAAGCAAAGGTCAGGAAATCATTAGCAGCAAGATCATGCAGATAAATTGAGGGACATTGTATATTATGATTCACGTGGAGATCAATGGTACAGTTGTGATTGAAACAGTAATATCAAGTTACGTCCTTCATTATTGTTCCGATAAATGAACACAGACGCAAATACAAGACGACCTTTCATAGCTAACAACAAGATGGCATTACGCAAATTAATAACACAACTTACCTTGGATATGAGCATCTGAATGATAAGGTCACCATATTGTTCAACAACCATCTTGCACTCCCCGCTGACGACGCCAGTGGCTCCAATAGCCTGATTGATCTCAGCTACAATACCCTGTCAGACAGCCAACTCAATGTCATGACAATCCACCTTTAAAAGTAATTATCAATCCAAAAAAAGAAAACTGTACATCATACACATTGGCTTTGAATCCGTGCTCAAGGGGGAGGACATAGGTGCTACATATCTCTTGGTCAAACCAGAAACTAACTAACCGTGGGGCCAGCCAGCAGAGAGGTTCCAGAATCTGCAATCGCAGCACATCCTCCAGCACAGAACCCTGCAAAGAGCCAGATGACACCCTTGGTCAGCGGGAATATGATCACATGTATGAACTTAACCCCTAAAGGACCAAGAAGCCCAAATTGGGACTCATGCTTTTTATAGCAGCTTTTAGTCATGGAGTTCCTCTTTTATCAATTTTTTTTTTTTTTGACCAGCACATGTAATGTTCTTCACTGATTCCAGTGATATAAAATCTGCTCCTATCTGAATTACATTTTTCACAATATGATCAATTGAATTTTTCCTCTTACATACAAGAATCCTTGTATATTTTGTATCTGCCTGATAACATAAATCGATCTGAACACGTTAGACATCCAACGCAAATTGCTATCAAGACCAGAAAATTTGACGTCGCTTGCCCACTCGTGCACCATAGATCAAGTGTATCAGAGCTTTGTTAAAATCAATACGATAAGTGAGAACTACAAGAAACGCTCACCTGTGCTTTGTCCATCTACGAGCACATCGCCCATGTTGAACTGCACCAAGACAGTCAGATTTTTAAGGAATTGGTGAGAAAGAATAATAATAATAATAATAATAGAGGACCAAGCACAACCTTTCGAATGAGCAGCTTTGTTGTGTAATAATATTATTATTATCACACAATTTGTGATATTTAGCTTTGGGCATTTCTTTGGCTTAACTGGCGGATATATAAAATAGTCCCATATTGCTATGAAAAGTACCTGCCAGTAGCCTTTACGAGTCACAGGCGTATATGTATGTTCGCCCTTGAAGTGATCCGGGTCCACTCCACCAAAAACCAGCTCTCCTCCTTTCTCCCCTTCAGAGGCGTCCCGGTTCAACCAAAACGAAAACACAGGCTCTTTGACCAGCTTCTGGTTCACCATATTGTACCTAGGCACATAACACGTGAACAGTTGATACTCACTTTGTTGACAGAGAATTAAATATCTGTTGACAAATGCCAAATGAGGCTGATCACACCAGTAAAATCAGACACCTCCCATTGTGTGATCTTCCACTCAGCAGGCTTGTTGGAAAGACATTTTTTGTTTTGAAAAAGTGGTATTGCTTTCTTGTCAATGAATCTAACCTCACATTTGGCACTACTATGAGAAAAAGTCAGCCTGCATGTCATTCCATAGAAAAGTAGCTTTTTAGTGCTTCTTACCAGACAGGCTCCACGTGATTGACAGAAATTTCCTTGAAGCCCAAGCCAAGGATACCATCAAATTTAGCTGCCAGAAAAGTGACACCAGGCTCCTTGGTTGCTTCAGCAAACACCTGGTCCAACAATCCAGATAGAGCATAAATCATCTAGGTTGTCTAGTTAAATTCTAAAATTACAAAGGAGAAGCAATCAGAATGGTAAAGATAAAGTCAAAGTAGTTCTTCCATCTCTGAATTAGAAGTTTTACATTCGAAAAAAAAATTCTACAGTTCAGAAAGCCTTCACTTCTAGACCAACCGCGGCAAGCCTCAATTTCTATAAAAAAAAACCATTAACAGTTCCATGATAAGTATGTGATGAGTTGCAAAATTGATGTACCTGTTGTTTGACAGTTAGGTCACCGAGGGTAACATCGTCAACGCTCAAGAAACCTTCCATGGATCCAGTGCCATACTGGATGGCAAAAGACGTGCCTACACATCCAGTCACCACATATTCAACACCCATTTGCTGTCTACACTGTACAATTCATAATCTTAGCTGCAGCATCCTCCAAGATGAATTCGAATTTTAAATTTGAAAAACATACCATCTTCCTTGTACGTAGTGGACTTGCTTGCTTTATACCTGTGGTGGAAGAAACACGCCAACTGCACCACATACACATAAACCAATGAATGCAGGATTCTGATGTGGCAAAGTCTCAATGGTTAACCCCTAAAGGACCAAGGATTCACAGTTTTAAAATGACAAATTCAATTGATCTTATTGTGAAAAATCAATAATTCAGATGGGACCAAATTTTATATCACCAGAACTAGTGAAGGTCATTGCATGTGTTGGTAAGGAAATAAAAATAAATAATAATAATTGAACAAGAGAAAGTCCAAATAGGACCTACTCAAAACTGTTAAAATAAACATAGAGCCCAATTTGGGATTCTTAAAGGGTTAAGAGGAGAACGACTAGAACCTATAATGTTAGCCCTTCTTAATCAAACTCACAAAATCTAATTTACAAAATATGCAACCAACTACCCTCAAGGTCAAGGTCAAAGTCCACTGCTGGATTGTGAAGTATAATGATTTTGACTCCAAAACTGAAGTATAAACTTTGAGTATAACCATACTTAGAATCAATGGCTGAAAGTTAGAACAAAAATAAAATAACATGACCTCAAAATCCCACAGTTTGATTTTGCAGATTTTGGTGGAGAGCTAACCCTTAAAGGACCAAGGATTTCACAGTTTTAAAATGACAAATTCAATTGATCTTATTGTGAAAAATCAATAATTCAGATGGGACCAAATTCTATATCACTAGAACTACTGTGGTGAAGATCATTGCATGTGTTGGTCAAAAAACAAATAAATTCGAACAAGAGGAAGTCCAAATAGGACCTACTCAAAACTGTTAAAAAAAAATATTGACCATTCTGGTCACCGTGGACGCTTAGGGGTTAAAAATGCTATTTACATTGGAATTATCAAATATACTTTGCAAGTTAGTACCGACCTTTGATAACTCCATTAGCACAACAGAATGGTGCAAAGAGTTTCAAGAGCATGCAACATGGCATACAACATCAATAACATGCCATATTTCCTTCTCATTTGTGGTGTTTTTTTGGTTTCTTTCAATGCCCAGTTGTTTTTAAACAAGAAAAGAGAAGAAAAGAAAAACATTCAATGGAAAGAAGAGATGCAGACCGAAAGGAAGCACTTCGAGGATGGAACCCACAGATTGGCGCTGCCGGTATCAAAGATGACGGTAAACTCCTGCTTGGGAGAGCCGATTTCAATGACGCCGAAGTACTGCGCGTCCAAGTAATTCGACAACGCCACGTCGTGATCCTGCAAGAAAAATTCCTTTCCTCGCACCTGCGACGCCCAGCTCGTCTTCTTCACACCGGCCAAGTCCCACCGCGGCCTCTTCTTCAACGCCACACGGCCCCCGTCGATCACGCCCGCGCACAGCAGCAGCCCCAGCAACAACAACAGCAACCACGAAGAACCCATCTGCAAAAATCAATTGAGTGATCGGTGGCCTCAATAAAATGCTCTACAGCATCTGAATTACGACGAGCTTTGAAATTGCAAACCCCTGAAGCAAAATTAAGGTGTGGCGTAAAGCGGCTTGACGCGAAAAAAATTACAACTACAGAAGAGGCGGTGGTGCGAGAAATTGGCGAGGTTTGCTTACGATGGTTTTGATTGTTGCAACACAGATTGTTCGCGCAGATTGCTTGACGTGAGTGCTGTAGCATTGCGTCCTGGTAACGTTGTTCTCGCTTTGGACGAAGAGCAGGGCGGTGAAGAAGCGCTGGATGGATGAAGTTCGGATGAACATTTTTGGATGAAAGGAATGCTGAATACCGTCTGTTGCTGGGTCAGCAGAATTTTATTTTATTTTAAATGGCAATTTTTTTGGGCAATTCTTATGTAATTTTTTTATTTTTATGGTGAAAAAGGGAATTTTGAAGAAAATATGTCAATAATATATTTGCTGACCCTTATTTTTTGAAAAAACATGAAAAAATTGAGAAAAAAATTAAATTTTAAGAAAATTAAATTCTCAACAATTATAAGGAGATTATGGTGCAATTGAGTATGCTATATTTGAACATTGTAAATTAAATTATTTGAACATTGGATATATGAATGCTTAAAAATTCCGCACCTCATAATTGAAAGCATTTTTTAGTGTGTTTTTTTTCGGAAATAATTCAAATAAGTTAATTTTGTTAAATCAAACTATAAAATAACTGAGACAATCTTCAATGACAATATACATAGAGAATGTATACAACAATAATATCATAACTAATCACTACAGAAGTAGAAAAGGCGGCATTGCCAAGGGAGATGCCCAGGCAAGTGGTGCCCAATTCCACGCATGTATATTGATTTTGCCTAGGCATCTCCCTGGAGAGCGCCACATTTTCTACTAGTGAATATTCATTTTACCAAAATAATTTTGAAGCTTTACAACTTTGATTTGTATACAATGTAAAGAAGTATGACATGCTCAATTACATTAGAATCTTCTAGAGAAACTTTTAACAACTTAGCCAGTCTAATTGTAGTAACTATATTCAATTTTTAAAATATCCAAATTAATCTTATTAAATTAACTCAACACAATCAGTTTTTTTTTGCTGTTGTCTTCTAATGTATGTAACAAACCTCCAACAAGTTTGCCACCAACTCTCACAACACTTAATAAATGATTAATTACTTATTGAGTTGAAGAAACTCAAGTCTTAAATCAACAAGATCTTGGTTTAAGATCAACCACCCAACCAAAGAGAAGGGATCTCAACAAAAAAGAGTTTTTACCTTCTCACCCCCGAGCTTTATATCCTAAGTCCTTCACCATAGGAACTAGTAGTTTATCTCTTTTTATCTTCAAAATTAGATCTAGTCCATAGATCTTTAAGTCCTTTAACTTTTAAATTTGGAGTGGTTTAACTCTAGTGCACCTCATCTAGAGTTGTTTAACTCTTGTGTCCATGTTCTCAATCTGGAGTGGTCTAACTCCAGTGCACCTCATCTAGAGTTGTTTAACTCTTATGCCTATGTTTTCAATTTGGAGTGGTTTAACTCCAGTGCACATGTTGTCAACTTGGAGTTGTTTAACTCCCGTCCATCCATCTTCAACTGGGAGATGACTTGCTCCCATCATCCTCTACTTACACAGTGCTACATGAGATACATTACCATCCCTAAGGATCTCAACTCTACCCCTCAGGGTATCAACTGTACCATGCCTCACATGGTATCAACTATACCTCCAAAGGTACATGACAATGTAATAAAACATCCAATTGTTATTTAAAAATAAAAAAAAAGACGAAATCAAAAAACTAATTAAAACCATGAAAACGCACAAAAAGAATATAAAACCTATTATATTAAATGCACAGTGTCACGGTTGATGTCACGACCCTTGTGTCACAAAATTGATCACGTTCTCATCCACCATTTCATCCTCAATGCTTCATCCACTACACTTTATCCAATGCACTTTGTCCACCAAAATCTGTTGTTTTGCAATAGGCTATTTGCTAAATATAATAATAATAATAATAATAATAATAAATATTGGGGAACACTTGGAAAAGCAGAAAGTGGAACCCTCACTATTTGGGAGGGAGGGAGAGAGACCACCGACGCTGCTCATGTGCAAATTCCTGGGCCACATAAACTTATCGTCTGCTTCAAATTCTGTGATGGAGATCATGAGCAGATCATCGACTTCTCACATTATTTTGCAAGAGACCCAATTCCTAGAGAGCCACTACTATACTGCAGGTGACACATTCCTTCTTCCTCATGCACTCTTCTCAACTCTTTTCATGCACAATCTATGCAAGTTGCTACTGATTCATCAATCCAGCACTGTCTCTGTCCGCTCCTTACGAACACGAACACCAATTCCTCTCATTTCAAACTCCAGTGAAGATTATAATTGTGTGTAGGATCACAAATAAGAACCCATCCTCTAATACCATTTCTACTACTCTAAGTTTTGCCTTCTACCATTTTGTTTTCTTGAACGGAAGCTTATTGTGAATGTTTGGACATCACGGGAATTCAATCTTAAGCTCGTCAGTGCTTGTGTACAGGATATCACGATTATGCATTCGGTTTGAGAGGTTGTAGATCGAAATGGTGGGGATGATGATGATGTTGCAAGCGCATTGCAATCACATACCCACATTGCGTAGGAATAATGCCAGTATTTCCCACCGCAATGACGCTTTTCGGTTGGCTATGGTGGGCAACGAGACGAAATTGCGCTCAGTAGCAATTCGAGCAGAAGCGGAAGAATCGTCATCATCGCCTCTGGCAGTGGAAAGGAAGAAGGTGGTGGTGGTGGGAGCTGGATGGGCGGGCTTGGGCGCTGCTCACCATCTCACCAAGCAGGTCCGCTTCGTTTACACCCGTAATTTTAGGGTTTTAGAGTTTTCTTTTCTTTGAACATGATTTTGGAGATTGAATTTGTTGGTGTTCAGGGCTTCGATGTAACTCTGTTGGAGGCAGGAGCGCAGCCTGGAGGACTTGTTGCCGGATGGAAAACGTCCGGAGGTCGCTCAGTCGAGGTCGGCATTCATGGTACTGTTCCACTTCTTCCCTCTTGACAGGAATTTCTGCACAACATTCTTGAAAGGAGCTTTCAAAACTCTGAAGAATCAGTGTATTTCAAGATGCTCTGGCATCTCCTTTCTTTGACACACATCCTCTTACATTATGAGTTCAAGAATTACAGTCCTTGACATCATAGCTCCTTAATTGGCACTTGTGAGCAAATAGAAGCTGCGCATCTACTATTTTTTTATATGCTGTTGGTAAGATGGGTGTAGTCATAGAACAACTTAACCCCTAAAGGACCAAGAATTCATGGTTTGAAAACGACAAATTCAATTGATTGTGTGTGAATAATTATAATTCAAATGGGGTCAAATTTCATATCACTGGAATCAATGCAGAACATTACTTCTGTCAGTCAAAAATCAATAAATTTTAATTAAATGAAGTCCACATAAGACCTAATAAAAAATGCCAGAAAAAACATGAGGCCCAATTTGCGCTTCTTGGTCCTTTAACCCTTAAAGGACTGATGGGGATAGTAGATACGTTGGTGTATATTTGATATTTTCTGTAAATAGAAAGTTCCAAATTGAGACCCCAATAGCTCATTAAAATCATGTCGACGTGAATTTTAACTTCACTTTTGATCTTAAACCCATAGGAGGTGTGGAACCATGCCAAATACAATGGAATATTGGTGTATAATACTGGTCGGAAAGGGATCTCTAGACCTTTAAGGGTTAAGGGTTAAGAATGTTATGTAGCAATTCAAGGCAGCTCGCTTTGGAAATTGATTTTTGCGTTGATGTATCGTATGGACATTTTTTTTCCTGCAGGGTTTTGGTATCCGTACAAGAATATATTTTCTCTGGTCGATGAGTTGGGATTACAACCCTTCACGAAATGGACAAAGTCTGCTCAATTCTCTCCTGCTGGTTTAGAGGTGAACATGATGTAAAGTCATGATATGATATTAATCTTCAGAACTCCTGTTGAATTGGAGTGCTTGGTCACCGTGGGATGATCTGTTTTTTCTTAACATTGTCCATGTTCTTTTGTAGGTCGAATCGCCAATATTTCAGGATATGCCTCTCTTACCGAGTCCACTGGGTACTTTCGTCTACACACAGGTAACTCCTAGTATCCAACCTCAGTGTAGCACCATTTAACCCCTAAAGGACCAAGGGTTCATGGGTTTTAAAATGACAAATTCAATCGATCATATTGTGAAAAATCAATAATTCAGATCGGACCAAATTTTTATATCACTGAAAAACAATGCATGTGTTGGTCAAAAAAGGGATGAATTTGAACAAAAGGAAGTCCACAGAGAACCTACTCAAAACTGCTAAAAAAACATGCGACAACTTCTCGGTCCTTTAGGGATTGAGTCTGTTTCTACTGGTGTGTATTTTCTTCTTACAAACCTTTGATTCTTTGGTTGTGATTGCAGTTTAAACGGTTGCCTTTAGTAGACCGCATGACAGCCCTTCCTCTCATGTATGCAGGTGACACCTTGACTGCTTCTTTCTACTGACAGTGAAGATCTCTTGCCTAGTTTTGTGCTAAAATACGAACGTTCACAGGGATGATAAGTGAAGGAGGATGCATGCTGTGCTTCAGAGCAGTGAAAATTTTCAGTGCAAATTTTAGCCAAGTGGATACAAAAAAGAAATTGATGCTAATTTTTACTCATTTTTGAGGGAATTAGTCACTACCCTTTAGCCAATTGGCTTCTCCCAATATGATGAAATTAGCCAATTTTATACTATATATATAGCAATTTTGCTAGAGAGGCTGAAATTCCTCACCTTCTGAAGTTCAGAGACTTGACTCTATTTTGTTGCACCTTGTCCAAAATAGTATTCTTAGAGCTGCAGAGTCAACTATATCCTCATATACTGTGCTCACGTTAAGCCTTTTCTTTGGTGACTCTGAATATATGGCAATGGTGTGTGGCAGTGATTGATTTCGACAACAGTAACCGCGCTTGGGAAGACTACGACTCAAGTATACAACCTTTTCTACTCCCAATTACTTTGTCTATTCTTTTTATTGATGCAATTCTTTCAGCTCATGATATGTTTGGAAATGAAGAGATTGTAGTGGGACCTGGCAGGAAGTGCACGGGAGCTTTTCCGAGAATATGGCTGCTCAGAGCGTGTGTACAAGGACGCATTCAACCCCATGCTTTTAGTGGGGCTCTTTGCTCCGGGCGAGCTTTGTAGTGCTGCTGCTTGTTTGGGCATGCTCTACTACTTCATTTTAGCCCACCAGGTGCGCTCCATATCTGTTTTGATGACATGAACGTCACTGTAAAAAAACACTTGGTTAAAAAAACAAGTTTGTCATGTACACCACCCAGGATTGCAGATGTAAAACATGTGTAGAATTTCATTTTCTCACTGCGAGTGCAATTCTTGGAATTAGGAGGCATATAAATAACATTGGAATATAATATACCATTAGAAGCGCATTTTTTGAGACCTTTCCAACGGTGTGTTAAGCACCTCCTAATTTATAAAATTGCACTCGCAATGAGCACATGAAGTCCGAATTGGGCCTCATGTTTTTTTTAAGCATTTTTTAGTAGGTCTTATGTGGACTTTCTATTGTTCTAATTTCTTTGTTTCTTGACCAACACATACAATGTTCTTCACTAATTCTGGTGATACAATATTTGGTCTCATCATATTTATATTTTTCACAATATGATCGATTGAATTTGCCATTTAAAAACCACGAATTCTTGGTCCTTTGGGTGTTAAAGCACTCGTATTCAAGACAACAGCAGTGCTTGTGCAGCCAGATTTCGACGTCGTGTGGTGCCGGGGAACGGTGGGCGAGATGATATTCAGGCCCTGGGTAGCAGCCATGCAAGACAGCGGGTGCCGTTTCCTCTCGAAGAAACGGGTTACTGACCTCGTGCTCGATGAAGCCACAGGATCTGTGACCGGGGTTCTCTGCGGTGAGGAGCATTTCCCTGCCGATGCTGTTATATTCTCCGTAGGCATCTCTGCAATGCAGAAAATTGTCCCAAGCAGGTAAACCATTTTACTGTAATCCATTAACCTCTAAGCGTCCACTGTGTATTTCCTGTAGTGTAGGAAAATTGGACCCCTGCTGCAAATCATCTGTTTGTGTGAAAATGGCTTACAGTTTGACACGATCGACACTGTTGATCTTGTAGTGTAGAACAAGAGCTTTAAAATGATGTATCGCAATCAGAAAACCGAGGTAAAGTGAGAAAATGCCAACGTTGCAAAGTCCAGTGATGCAGATGGCCATATTGGGCGTTTTAGACACTTAGGGGTTAATTCATCTCAGTCCCAAGTTCACTGTATGTGTTTGATTTACTACGTTGTGACAGGAATACTATCCGACTCTTGTGCTTGGAAATAGTTTTTTGCCATTCAGTTTGTGTATTGTAATATTGTGTTGGCTAATTAGTATACTGCAAATAGAAACTAAGAAACTACTGTGTTGAGAATTTTGAATACAAATCCATCAGTGACTAAATGAGAGGTGCTCGTGTTCTCTGTCAGCATTGATTCTGTATTCATCTATATCTGAGGAATGGGATTGATTTTACTAAATGAGTATTTCTTTGCAGTAAAGTATTGCGGACCAGGGAAGAATTCGTCAACACCGCCAATCTTGGTGCTGTTGACATATTAGCTGTCCGGCTCTGGCTTGATCGCAAGGTACGTCTTTCACTATTAGCGTACAAAGAGACTTGTTGACGACCAAGAAAAATTAAAGCGAACAAGGAGGTACTTTAGATTTAGTAAACGGCTAACTAACCATCATCTACATCAAACCCTCAAGGCTAAACTCCAACAACTAACACAAACAAGACTTGAAGAGAATGAAGAAGATGTATGCCTTTTTGGGCAAGAGCTTGATGGTTCACTTTGTGTGTTTGAGAACAGATCTCGATTCCTATGCCCAGCAATGCATGCTTCGGATTTGATACCACGACGGGATGGACGTTCTTCAACCTCAATGAATTACACGATGAGTATAAAGACGAACCTGGCACTGTGGTTGAAGCTGACTTTGTAAGTCGTTCTATGAAACCTTTGTTTTTTCACCTCATTCTTTATGCTTTGGTGATTTCCTTAGACTGACGAAGGTTAGCTTTTCCAATGGAGAATCATAACGCAAAAATGCATCACAGGATACACGTTTTGTAGATTTGTTCATGAACAAGCAGATTTCTCTGACCTTAGTGGTGAAGGACCGGTGCTCTACACACTCAATATTTCTGTGGTCGTTTTTCTTATGCCTTGCTCTGATCATGAGTTTGTGACTTTGTGGCAGTATCATGCGAACCAGTTCCTGCCCTTAAGTGACGACCAGATCGTGAAGAAGGTCCAGGATTATCTTGCAATATGCATTCCAGAGTTTGGCAATGCGAACGTGGTTGATCAAGCTGTTGTTCGTTTCCCCAAAGCTGTAACACACTTCTTCCCAGGTAGAGTGATGGAGCAACACCAAGTCTTAAGACCGACACTCTAGTTAGGAGCTTCAAACTTTGTGAAACCTGGAACAATTTTTTAATTCCTTAGTTGTTCCATTATAAGCTCCTTTACATCATTTCAGTAGTTCACCAACACATAGTAAGAAAACCAACAACTCTTTATCTCTGGGTTTTTTGATGCAGGCTCCTACCAGTATTTAATGCGTGGGACTACAAGCTTTCCCAATGTATTCATGGCAGGCGACTGGATTGTGAATCGGCACGGCTCATGGTCTCAGGTACGGAACAAATATCACAGATCAAAAATTTAAATTCTGCTAGAAATGCTCAAGAAACGCTTAGCAACCAAAGAGTATAATCATGTGGGATGGGTGGATGGGACAGGAAAAAGCTTTCGTGACGGGTCTTGAAGCTGCCAACAGAGTGGTGGACCTTCTAGATCAAGGGGAGCTTGCAACCATTATCCCTGTAGATGCAGATGAACCCCACGTTCAAGAGCTTCGACGGCTTAACGAAACTGTCAAAGGACTGTTAAGCCAGACTCCCTTTTCGAACCCCTTTCTTTGACTGGACCTGCTATCAACATTGTTTTGATTACAGATTTTTCCAATTGAGTATTCGAGATGAATGAGAATTGGTGCTGTTCCTCTCTTTTGTTCCTTCGGTTTCATATTTCACATGTGCTTATCCTATGTAAAACCTGACCACTTGGTGCTCATGGCTTGGCTTACACCAGTTTCAACTGCATATCGTGGGTTACGTTTTGTCAGTCCTCTGAGTGAAGGGAAGTTACGCATGGTAAGCATCAATTTCCGGAATTCTTAATTTACGTTTTCTTTCAATGCACATGTGGTTCTGTGAGGTTTGCACCAACACCAACTGGGTGCCGCCCTCCGTCCCTTGTTGGAGCTCAAACGAGTGTACATGTTCCAGGATGATCCACTGGCGTTTTCTGTCAGACACTCTCACGTATACAAGTCTCGTAGTACAAGTACTACCACAAAGGATGACAATAATAAGTGAGCTGTTGCCAGTGTAGTGCAGTGCAGTGCACATGACTTCCACTCTGCACAAGATCCCAGGAGTTTTCCTACTCGGGGATAATTCTAAATGATGAGCATCCAAGCTCACACAATAGTTGGGAAGTTTTACAATCATCAACCAGGATAAAGTACCAGCCAGACAGACAGACAGACAGACAGAGACTCACTCTCCACCTGGATGGATTTGTTGAGCCTGGCTGCCCAGCAAAGCCTCATTAATGTCACAACCTTGGCTCCCAATATGCACAAACACATTATATTGTGACATTGCATGTAAAGCTGGCCTTGAACTGGGTTGTTGTATTCAGTGTCTCCCTCCAAATAAATTGTTGACCAACCCTTGCACATCCTTTTTTCCAGAGCTAGAGAGCTATCCGAAGTGCTGGTGGAGATGCAAAATTCAAAAGTTTGATATTGACTATCGAGAGAGAACAAACAGGGTGGTTTAATGAGTGACCTATCTTCTTTTCCTAAGGGTATTAATACATTCATAATTCTCACATAGTGATCTGTTCCACAAGTTCATTGGCTTAGAGGACATCTGCTACACGCCGTGTTCACGAAAAGATACTTTTGTTACACTAAATCTATCACTTCCAGCATGGGACTCTACAATAACACAAGTTTCCTCATCTCATTGGCTTAGAGGACATTTGCTACACGTGTTCATGAAATGTGACTTTTTGTACTGTACACAAAATCTACCACTTCTGAGACTCTACAATAACACGATTGTTTTTTATAAATGAGTGATCCGTCCGCAGATTTCATTTTGTATGCAACTTCTTTTGACATGGCGGGAATACATCTAGTGAGTTTTGAAATGGGATCCGGAACAGAGGATGTGATATTAGTTACTGTGATATTAAAGAGGTTGTAGGTGTCCCAGTTGCGCATGGTTCAAGCAGAAGTTTGAGGATGAATATCCGGCACAACAGTGGCCAGCGAGACGGAGCGGCAATGGAGAGGGAGAATGTCAGAACTACTTGCAGCCCGGCCGACAGTAATTCTGACACACCGACCTCCCCAACTGACACCAATTTTCCTGCCTCGGATTCAGATTCCTTTTATGATGATGCCTAGTTTCCAAACCTCCCATGGTGGGTAGTTAGAGCATCTGCACCCGCAAAAAATACTCTGATTTGCACTCTGAAGGTCATAAAAAATAAAATTGAGATCTCACCATGTAGTTCCCACCAACATCACTCAATTAGATTCTGAGAATAGTAAGTAGGCCATTCACAAGTCACCGTGGATGGATTGTGTAATTGGGTGACTATGGTACGGATAGTCTTTTGGAGTACCTTTTTGGGCTAGTATTGAATGCATTCTTTGATTTATGAAAATTATCTTCCTTGCATGGGAACTTGGGAGACTACAGTAAGTTCGGTGAAGGTCAAGTGTACCCAAACTACTCTTTGAAAATATCTTCTTTGCATTGTCAACACACAAAACAAGTGGGCAGAAAGAGTGCAGACATTCTCGAGCAATGAAGAATTAACATTCTAAACACCTATATATACATATATATATATATATATATATATATATATATATATATATATATATATATATATATATATATATATAGCTCTTTTAGGGCCACTTCACACTATGGCTAAAGGTCGAGAGGCCGTCGATTTCCACCAATCGGATTGCAAGAAACCAAGACTTCGGCCTCTCGACCCTTCACACTAGAGTCCAAAGTCCAAAGGTTGTCGCTCTTCAAAATGCCCACATGACAACACTTTTTGACCAAGCTTGACGGACTCTCGAAGGAAGTTTGGATCGAACGGGAATAGAACCCAAACTATCGTCAAGAGGCTGTCGATTTTTTTCATAAAAAATCAAAACTATATTTTATTGCGTATTTTCAGCCCATTTCTTTGGACTCTCAACAAAGTTTGGCCACTCAATTCCACAGCCTCTCGACTTGGACGGCCATAGTGTGAAGCGGCCTTTAGTTTTATTAAGCCATTTGTAAACAATTAATCAAGTAGTTGAATAAACAATGGACAAGTGAACAAGTACACAAAGAATGCAAAAAAAAAAAAAAAAAAAAAAAAAAAAACCATATATGTTGAATTGTTGAAATCATTGTTTTTCATTATTACCTCTAAATCTTTGATTTTTAATAGTATAGTTTTATTTTTAGGCGCCTAAAATATTATATACTAAAATTAACATGTAAATGCACCTTCACAGATATTATTACAAAAAAATTGCAAATTTAACATGTTCAAATGAGTGCATTTGTGTATTATTATGCCTGTGACATTGCAAACTAGTACTTCAAAAACAAGGATATACTATATATATATATATATATATATATATATATATAAATAAAAGATCTGATGCTTTTTTTGTAAACCAAAAAACCCACCCCAGCTTACACTAGCAAAAAGGGTGTTGTTTTTGACACTGTTTTCAAAATTATTTGTGTCATTTTAGAGTCAAAATTTTGTTTTCCAACCTTGAAGTGCCCAAAACAATGTCAAATAGAGTGTCAAGAATGGTGTAATGTACGATATATACCGTAAACAACACTGTGTATACACCCGGGACAGTATAAGCGGGACAAAGCAGTAGACATAATGATTTTGAGCATAGTGCACACCACGTTATAACGTGGTTGGAGGCATCAGCTGGGACCTACAAGTGACACTACGTACCTCATATCTGTTCATAGTCATGGTGGGTACACAAATTGTTACTCCTGAATTTGCGATCAAGGATGGCGGTGTTCTGTTGCAATTGAAGATTGAAGGAGTCAACTACAGTGCACGTAACGTACAGCCAAACAGACAGACACCATAGCCCCTTCTAGAAATTAATAAATAGCCGTTGGAATGGAGACATTAATTAAGTGTCGAAATATTCATGAGTGGTGAAAATCATGGCTAGAAATTTGACCATCTCCACGTCATGGTTACATTCCCACGTACGTAAACTGTAAAAGAGCTTTCAGTTTAAGAACTTATTCTGACAATGTTGCACTGGATAAACTATGGGATGATACACAATTGAGTCGATTCTAAGGCTAACTTCTTGGTTTTTGTGAGATTACCTGCCATTGCTTTCGGACCTTATGATCTTGGTGTGGGGTCTTGAACAGACTCTTTCTTCGTGCCAGCCCTCAAAAGGACCGAAGCTCTTTCTCTCCGTTTGTGATGTACTGTACATGGACTTCTGAATTCATTTGTCCCTGGATACTAAGAGGTTAAGTATGCATTCTAGGCTACGTATGCATTTCTCTAAACATTGACTTGATCACAATATTTGTAAGGAGTTTTACCATGAAAGATATTGTCAAAGAACTAAGACAGTGACGGCATTGACAGGCGTTCCCTGAAATCTGTTGTTCTTATTCCAGAAATCGAAAGCAAATCCAGTGTTTACGTATGAGTGAACAACCAATGTACAAGAAGAAAGGCAGTGAAGTGGCGTGACCTCTCTCACCAATAAAATCGTGAGCAGTGCATAAGCGTAAGTCTGTTTTATTACCTGCAAATTACAGTGCGGGTGGTCGACACAAATGAGTCCACAATCCACCTCTGCACTCGACTGGGATTGAGCTTTTCACGAGAAGATCGTAAGCAGTCCTCAACATAGAGTTTACAAAATGAGGCTGATCACAGCTCTCCAGAAAAAGGCTTCTAAATCCTCTTGTCGACTGAATGAGGAAATAGCTAAAATACATTCAAGGAGCGGGTGAATTATAAACGAAATGCACAGCAGAAAACACCTCGGCAACCTTTGCACTCCCTTCCACGGCACAACGATAACATCCTTGAGGTATCCGAAGCTCCTAGACAGAGAGATGAATCGATCGAAACTCCAGATGGATGCGATTATTGGGAGCTGCCAATGAAGTGGCTGGCCGTATCAGAAATTGCTGCCTTCGAAAGTCTGAGAGAACTGCCAGTTCGCAGGAGCGGCGCCCATGGACATCGCAGTTGCGCCATCGCTGGTGACGACCTTGAACGAGAGCGCTTGTCCCACCAGGTTGCTATTACCCGAGAACTGCCACTGCTGCCCCCAGTTGCGCTTCATGGCGTACCAATCCGTCGTGTCACCCTTGATGTAGAGCTGCTGCACGTCGCCGGCACCCGCCACGTTCGTCACAAGAACTAGAATGAAATAGGGATTTCCGTTCATGGTGAAGCGCATACCGCCAGTCTTCTGGCACGGCACTCTGGTACTCACGAGGAAAGACGCCATGGACACATCAATCATCAGCGGTTCATTCGAACAGGCATGCAGTGGTCACAACATCAAAGGATTTGGTAAAGCGAAGACTCAATTAAGACGACATATATACCTTCTGTAATTGACAGGAATGACGCCACCGACTTCCGCAGCGATCTTGTCGAAAACGGGGACGGCGAGGTCGAAATGCTGCTTCGGGTAGTCACACCAGCCGCCGTCGGAGCCAGAGGGACAGAAGTTGGTGGCGGTGACGATCACGGACGGCTGGCCTTCGCAATACTTGGAGCCGCTAGGGTCGCATGCAAGCTCAAAGCAAGCACCACAGGTGAGCCCGGAGTTGAACAGAGCTTGGCTGAGAGCTGCGGTGTTCGTACCATAGCCTGTGCTGTAGAGGTTTCCGAATCCACACGCTCCGCCTGCATGCACAGAATCACATCATCCAAATACAATTAATAATTATCAGCAAACGCAATAACAGAGACGACCAGCGGACACAAATCTCATGTATATATGTCCTCGAATCCCTTACACACACACCCACACACAAACTGTCTCGTGTATGCTCATGGCTAGAAACAGAGTGCAGAAGATAAAACGAGCACGGCCATTTCGATGTCTACTACCAGAATTCCTTCCGTCACAAAATAGATAACTAAGATGCTTTAGAAATTTGTTTGACTTATTTGTCTAAAGCGATTGTCCATTCCTACTTAGCAAACCACAGTCTACAGCATTGATACAGTCTACGCGCTTAAGGCGGGAGCACCACGACGCTGAAGCTTGAATTTAAGAAAGACATTATCCTAAACATGCAGCACAAATATTTTTCTCAAGCGATTATCCATTCCTACTTAGCAAACCACAGAAGTACAAGCATTGATATAGTCTACGCGCTTAAGGCGAGAGCACCACGAAGCTGAAGCTTGAATTTTAAGAAAGACATTTTCCTAAACAGGACATATAATTAATGCGAGGCAGAATTAATTTTCCAGAGCAGTCAGTTAGCAGTTCATTAAATTCACAGCACTGCTGATTCTATAAGGCGATCAAACAGAAAGCAAGATCATGCATCTAAAGTAAACTGTACACCAAGCACGTCGTACGTCTAATGGTGAGAACAGAGCAAGCCACGCACCTTGAGTCCCGGAAGCGTCAGCTCCGCCATAGTAAGTCGCATGAGCGGAATTCCAGCTGGAAGGCGCAAAGGCCTCCACGGAAGGCGGCCACATCGAGCAGGCGAGCATCAGTACCAGAAGCGCAGCAGCATTACGAACTGCCATGGTCGTCGATTGAAGCTAAAAATGAATATGCAAAGCTCTAATAAAAGCTGGATATGAAAATGCAAAGCGCAGAAGGAGATTGTAAGCAAGCAAGCGTAGCAAAAAAATTCGAAAGCACGAGAGAGATGGTGCGATTCAAGAGCAAGCTTGAATGCAACAACTCCAGTGGCGCGGTGGTGCCAACTGCCACAAGGCCTTGACTGCGGTCTCTCCAGTGCTCTGCTTGTCTAATTAAACACATCGGCGTGGATGAATTGTTTGTGTCATCCATTCTCTTCATCCATTGCCCGCCGTTAGTTGCTACTACCTGCCCCATCGGCAGCCTTCATGTAGGTCGCTGGCTCTCCATCTGCCTTTCTTCATTGCCCCAAAGAACGAAGGATTCATGGTTTGAAAATGACCAATTAGTAATGGAGATGGGGAAAATTTTAACTTTCACATAAAAAATATTTAGCATGCTTAACATTCCAAGTAGCCAACACTGGGTCCGCCTTGGAATGTCAAGAATATCGTTCATCATCATTTACAATGCAATCTGTAGCTTCCCTTGGAATGTCGAGAATATCTTCCATCATCATGCACTGTGCAATTTGTAGCTATCATCTTGACCAGCAACTACAAGTATATATTATTTGCACGTGTTGGTGATCATGCCACATGGAATAGTTGTGCATGTTTGAAATTAGCCACACAAAAAGTTGTCCCAACTTTATTTATCCATCGATGTCTCAATACTTTTGTCATTCTCAATAGTCACCTCACAACCCTCTCCTATTTACCACGGTTTTTCATTCATTTGTAACTTGGATGAAGCTTCTTCATAGTGGATGAAACCAAAAGGCAGACCCAATGATGGTTACTAAATTTCAAAATTTCATGATTAGTAAAAATTGGTTTATTTATTGTAATTTTTTTTTAAATAAAAAGAAATGATGGAGGGAACATCATTACTTTCTCCAAATAGCAAAATCTATAACAGTAAGACAATGTTGAGGTGACCCACTTTGAAAAATTCTCCCCGGTGGAGTTTAACTTGAATTGACATAATTCAAATTGTGTTGGAGAGTAGACTTGATGTAATATTTTAAAATACCTTTATTTTATTTTTTGAATATTTTTCTTGTCCCACGCAGTCCATTAAAAATGGGCAGCAACCAAAAAATGGTCTCTTGGGAGCTTAGAGGTTAATTATAAAAGAACAACCTAAAAAGCTTAAAGAGTGTGAACTTTTCTCTTCTTTTGATGTTGTAGAATTTTGAATTATACTTGTTTGTGGAGGTATTCAAAATAAACTTTAAGGCTTGCTTTAATGCACGTTATTTGAAAATTATATAAATTATTTACTGAACTTGAGAAGTTTTGAAAATGTGATCATCCAAGGTGAGAATATTTGACTAGAGAAATGAAAAATTTAAAGGTAGAATTCAAAAAATGATGGCATGTAGAAAAAATATTTTCAAAGATTATTTTATCAACAATTCATATGTGGTATTTTCAACATCAACTTTGAAACATTTACTGCATCAATTTTATTATTTTATTATTTTTAATATAAATTTATTATTTTACACAAAGATATTTATGTAATAATTAATTTGCATTTTATATTTTGATTTCTTTTATTGCAAATGACTATGTTTTCACATTCAGAAGTACCCTCCCAATAATCCTAATTCTTGGCGGCTAACTACCTCTTACCCTACCCACTAATCCTTGGCGGTTACCTAGCACTAACCCTAGTCCTCCTAGCAAGCGTGAATCAAACAAAAACATCATTATGACTTTTGGACTTGTGCTCTAAAGGGATGCTATGATGAAACATCGATATGACTTTTGAATCCTATGGCATCAATGACAGGAAGAAACATGGTTATGATATTTGGAAGCATCAATGATGGAGTCTTAATTCTTGGCGGCTAACCGCCATTAACCCTAAGTCTTCCACCAAGAGTTGGCGGCTAGTTGCTATTAGTCCTAATTCTTCCACCAACCCTGACTCAAACATTATTATGACTTTTGGACTGGTGCTCTAAAAGGATGCTAAGATGAAACATCGTTATGACTTTTGAACCCCATGCCATCAATGACGGGAAGGAATTGTCTTATCCTTCCATTCATGTATCCACCCAAGTACATCGATGTATTATGTGATGAATGAACCTCGTAATCAGGGAATAGAACTTTAGATTTATCTCCCCCCTCCCTACCCAAAGCATTCATTACAAATACCTTCAAAAAAAATTCACACTATCACCATACGCCATGCTATGTCAATCCTCTTTCATAAAATTTATATTTAAATAATAATATTTTTTTTAAAAAAAACACCCCTTATCAATAAACTTAGATTCACCTTGATAATTTTTTAATTTTTTTAATAAAATTATTAAGACGACTATTTATTTTGTCACATATAAAGCATATTAAGCACGGGTCACAGATTTGTGGACGTGCCTAGTTGGTTGCTCAAACTGTCCTGTATGCAATAGCTCACTTCGTAGCACCAAGTCACACATACCTCATAGTCACACATACCTCATAGTCCCTCAAATGAACTCAACAAGAATCGAACTCAACATGAATCAAACTCAACAAGAATTGAACTCGGACTATCTAAATGAGATAAACACACACTCACAACCAACCACTAAATTTGTATTTTTCGATCTATACATCACCTACATCGACAAATTACCATTCCATTTTAGTTATAAAGAGTAGAATCACCACATAAAATAACAAGATCAAAATTCATTCCACACTGAGCTGATTGAATTTGAAAAATCAACTTCGGTCCTTTAGGGGTAAATTAACCAATGATGCCATGGCTCGTCAGATGGATTTATTCGTGTATTTACAATATCAAAGGTGCTTTTTTATTTTGGAACAAAGGGAGTAACTATTTTGGTACCACCTACACTATTTTGTAGGTCACATCCAATATCTATGCAACAGGTGACAAAACAAATTTTGACAAACTGAAAAACAATTATTTTTGTACGAAAATTGGCATGTGGGTAAGATACATTTTCAAAAAGGCTTTCTTTTGAAACCTTATCTACTGGTGAGGTATGGCACAAATTGCTAGTTGGCTCTCAAACATGAACATGCACCTGAACCAAACATGGAGTAGTCACTGTCCACCTCCGCAACTAAGACTGGGACTAAGACATGTCATGGATATACCGTTTTTTGGAATCTTGACGAGCAATTGAACATGGCCTTGTGCCCGCTGTAGTCTGTTCCTGTTCAGAAATATACCGTACGTTCGTACAAGCTCTGGCAAAGAATTAAACTATTTTGATGCCATTGAGATTATTTCGTGGGTTACAACCAATGCTCCGTAGGGGAGGTCACTCTTTGTATCTTTTTAGTATCATGTAAAATTAAAAGTAATCCTTGTAATATTTTGAGAATATTCTCATTTTAATCAATTTTGAGCATCCTATTTTAATTTAATTCACTTATAAAATTTACTTTCGAAGATTTGTTTGGACATAACGTTCCTAATACCTTGTTGGACCACTCCCTTTATATTGTAGCAACACTGTTACAGAGAAACTGTTGATAAAATAATTCAACTTTCCAACCCTCTTCGCTTGGACTAGCTGAAGTTAGAAAAAAAACTCTCTATGATTCTCCGATCTCCTAACAGATACTTGAGATTTGAAAATGATGCTCAAGAACCTTATGGACCCTATCTTTTTTTTGCACGTTGTTACATAATATTTGGAAGTGACCTCCCGAGAGCCAATGCCTACGTGACACGTGACCTCCCGAGAGCCAATGCCTACGTGACACGTGGCAAAATAAATCTTGCCAAACTCAAATTTTATTTTATTTTTGTAAGAACGAACTATATATACATATATGGGTACGGAAGTGAGAGAAGCTCATATCTTTGAAGATCATAGAGGAAGCTGAAATCAAGCTGCAACAATGACTGATCGAGTTGTAAAGGAATCAGTTAATTCAAGTGGCAAACATTGACCTGAACCGATTTCTGCGTAAGAGAAGCTTGAACTCGGATTTTTCTTGCTCTGTGGACTGACTGATTCCTAATTGCGTGAAGCCGGTTTGGGGGGCACAATCTGATTTTGCAGTTCTATTACAGTGAGTTAGAGAGGTCGTGTAGGCTGCTGCAGGCAGATGGTCATGTGAACCTCAAAAGGACAGTTTGTAGTACATTACCAACTTCCGCACCGGGTCCTGTCAGAAAATTGTCAGCTAAATTCTTGGTCTCCCTTTGTTCGTTTTTTTTTTTTTTTTGGTTGTTGTTCTGGTCTCGCTTTCTTTATGCGGATATGGTAACATAACATCAGTTCTTCCTGTTCCTTTATGAATGACTGATGCTCATGTTCCAACTTCCTAACTTATCCGTGTTTGGTTTTTTGTCATGTAGTTGGTTTTCCAACTGATGAGGTGTGTTGTAATCTCTCTTTCATTTGTGTAAAACAAGCGGCTAATCGCGTAGTCTCTGCCTTAGCATTTATCCTTCATTTACTTTTATGACTTGTTTATATTGTTCAGCCATGTAACTCCTTGAAAACGATGCGTTTCCGCAGTCTCTCCCCTGGTGGGGTAAAGACAATAAAATGTTTAGTGGAGGGCCTTCCCATCTACCATGTAACCGGCCGCCACATTACATTTTGTAACAGTAGGGTACTCCACCGCCTACTGCTTGATTTGATTTTTTACTAATTCAATGACTTTCCTTGGAACTAATGAAAGATGACACTTGCCATTATATGAGGGAATTTAGTAGGAGTTAAGCAAGTAAGACGAACTTAAGATGTGAAAACAAAGAGCAATGGAGAGAATCTTAGAATCTTTAATAGGGGTACAAGTCTAGTGCTTAACAATGTTAAAGAGTCGGGAGATCATGCTGAATAATCAATATATTTGCCCAAATGTTGTAGATATTCTCTAAGATTCTCTTTTGAATCACCATAAAAAGTAGATTCGCTTGAAAAAATGATTTACTAAAGATTTGGGCTTCTTCTTTTATAATTATTTTTGCCAACCCTGATGGCCGGGTATGATATTTCATATTCTCATATGGTAACTTAATTCTTCAAGGCCTATAGCACATCAGTGCATGGTTCATTCAATTGTTTGACGTCACTTTGTGTCATTGCCTCAAAACCTCGTGATCCTTTAATTTCTAGTATACATGGTCAACCACAACAGGCAAGTTTGGATGAGGTTGTCAGAAATTGGCCACTGTCAAAATTGTGGCATCAATTTTACAGCAGAAAACAAGGGTCATTTGGGTTGATCAGCTCTGATACCACACTTCAAGTGAGAGCCAGTTGCACAAAAAATAAGATGTAAGAAAACAGGTAACTTCCCAAAAATTTAGGAATTCTTTTTCTATTTATTTTTCTTGTGAAGAAGACAGATCTTCCAAAGCAAATAAATAAGTAACATTTATGAGGTAACAGATCCTAAAAGTGACACTTGTTCCAATCCAACTTCGTGACAGAGAATATACTCTTAAAATTTGTGCGAGAATCACAATGTAAGTTGTTCCTTGTGCTCTTTTTAAAATAGTTTTACGGCAATGGAGATTAGCTGATCACGATACACATAGAGTTGTCAGATCAAGGGGTGTGAAAACACTGCTGTACTTATCTGCTAAGAGCACCTCCACTGCTGGAGGGCCCGCAGGCCCTGGGAACCATGTCAGAGCGGGCCCAAAATAAGAACAAGGGCCCTGGCAAAAAGCTTTGCCACACCGGCTGCAGAATACTCGACCCTCTCAAACTGACATTGGTCAAACTGCAAGCCTGATTTGCATGATTCGCCTGCGTGGCACTTTGACTTTGGCACAATGCAAAACTCTTTACTCCAGAATTGATGGCGAGAGGGCCCTGGCAAAAATGAAAGGAAACGCTGTCGTGAAGAGCCCTGAAGCAAGAAGCCAGTGGCCGTGAGCTACGGGCTCCAAGAAACGTTGCCGCTGGGTCGGCCACCCTGGCCAGGGCCCTTCACAAGTGCTTACGGGCCCTGAAAAGCCACTGCGGTGGAGGTGCTCTAAGTTCAGTTCATTATTAGTGGGATTGCATGCAAATTTTTTTTTGCTCATACTAACATTGATGTCTGCAGAGAGACATGTAAAATTGATGGGCATGAGTTTGTGGGTTGGTGTAAGTTAGTTGCCGATCTCTGCGATGAATCTCTTACATCCATTGAAAAATAGAAATAAAATAATTAGTTGCCCATATAGTGACTTCAACTCCCCTCACTAACTAAGAGATCAACAGAATCACCAGGCTCTTGTGATCATATATTATCTTGCCGGCTATGTAAACTATTCCACACTCTAGACAACTCAATTACTTAATTTAACCCCTAAAAGAGGTTGCCCTGTTCATACAGGCAGTATACAGAGAGGAAAAAAAAATTACATTGCACAACTGTCTACCAGTATATCGTATGAGGCCATTTTTTTTTCTAAATATACAAGACCTACAGGGGAGTGTGTTGTGAAATTTCCATAATTTTCCAGAGGCGGCAATGTTTGAAAGAATTTCTTGTATAAATGAAGACAGAAGCCGTAGACCACATTGTGGTTTCTGCCTGCATTAGGGGTTAAGTAATCGTTTTTTTTTCATCACTTGTAAAATTAAAAATTGTACCTGAGAGCCAACCTTCAATGACTCCGGACTGAATGATTTAGCAGATGCCAGACCCATGGATTTGTTCACCAGAGATGAGAGTACGTGACAACACAAGAAATAACCATGGTACAATCTTGCTCAACTTTTTTTACCCTATTCACTAGACGGGCTAACAAATAGGATTGACTTTGATCACTCCGGTTGACCTAATTCCTTAGGCTCCTAGAAAATAGGGTCAACTTCAGTGACTATGTAAGTTTCACCGGATCGGTAATTACAATAATGATGGGTAAATTGAGACACAGGAAAGGGGTGTTTGTCTTGATGGCTGTGAAAGAGACACTCTCATTCAAGAGAAAATGAGCGTGGCATGAGCAGTCCCTACTTACCCACGTCTGCGAATCCCTTGTCTTGACGTAGGCCGTAACTATCATCCATCCACAACAATGTCATCCATCCTAGACACAAGTTCACCCGAAATGTACTCAAAACTCAAGCAGCTTGATTGCGACAAATTTGTCTGGGAATATGCCTTGTCAAGTTGTCCATGTACACCCTGTGTCCGTCCAGGTCAGTTTCGACATTAACCCCTAAAGGACCAAGGATTCGTTGTTCTAAAATGACAAATGCAATCTATCATATTGTGAAAAATATAATTCATATGGCACCAAATTTTATATTACCGGAATCAATGAAGAACTTTGCATGTGTTTGGTCAAAAATCAGATAAATTTTGAACCCAAAAAGTCTATGTATGACCTACTCAAAACTGCTGAAAAAACGAAGTCCACTTTCAATTGGGCTTCTTGGTCCTTTAACCCCTAAACGTCAGAGCGTTCAGAAAGTGGACGACTAACAGATTCAAACCCTTCTCACGTTTTCATCAATGCTTGGATGAAAGTCATCCAATTTTTTTAAGATTCTTCACCAAGTTGTTGTCCTATTTAATGGTTGGATTTAGTCATACTTGATTACATATTTTTCTAAAATTACAAATGTAGAAGTATGTCAAGTCGTTGACCAAGCCAAAATTGCATTGACTGTAGTTCAAAAGTGGCCTTGCAAAAATGAGGTCATAAATTTAAAAAACACAAAAATTTCAAAGAATCACCACGTTTAAGAGTATCTCATTTCAAACTCATTCCAAAAAAATTCACTCAAAAAATATTAAAATTTTGTTTGTAATTGAATTTAGAAGGAATTTTTAATTTTAACTTTCAAATTTTATAATTAAATATTGGTGATAGTATTAGTGAATCGAACTGTACGGATGAAATCTAAAATTCAAAATCTAGAACTTTCGTTTGAATATCAATTCCAAAATATTCTTCTAAATAGTAGTTTATGATGCTTTTTCTCAAATTGTCAATTCCAGGGACACCCTGGTACGTTTAGGGGTTAAGGGTTAATTAATTAATTTGTGTTGGAAATAAAGTGCCATATGTCTTCTTGTGATTGGGTTAGGGTGACCTGGACCTCTGAAATTCTGAGGTGGAAATTTCATTTTGACAGTCACCAGGGTGACAAATCTGACCCTCATGTACGGTAACGTGAACTTGAGCCTGTCTAAGAAGGCAACTAGGTTGCTGTATTACATTTTTCTGTCGTGCTGTAGTGAATATCACTTGGGAAGTTAGGGCAGGAAGCAATATCATTCTCATGTGTAATATTTTGAGCTTTAACTTGGATTCGAATGGAATCAATGGTTTTGTCGCTCCTTGGAAACTTCTAGAAGAAGTAACAGTGGCCGTGAATAGAGCCATATGAGCTGTTGGTTTTGAATGACAGAAAGGTGTGAGATGGAACAAGGCAGGAAGAGCATGTTACGCACAAGTAGCAACCAAGCAAACTTGGTCAGTGACAGGCTGCTGATTGTTTTGATATTCATTAGCATTGATCAGTGCATGCATCTCATTCTTTCCGCTTTTCTTTGGAATATAATTTTGAACACAACGTAGAACATAGAACATAATGTCAAATGCCAGATTGTCATGGCCAAAGATCAAGTGAACATAACTGAACATCAAATAATCATGACCAAAAATGCAAAGAAAAAGACCAAAATGCTTAACATACTTGATATATATTTGACATTTTGATTTTCAACTTTGGCTTTACGATTTTTTATTTTCGTTTTGTGGTTTCTAGTTTTGGCCATGGCAAATTGGCATTTGATATTGTGGTTTATGTTGAGTCCAAAATTGTATTCTATGATTATCCTGACAATAAGGTAGTACTATAGCTAAATTGTAGACACTCAATCTTCTATAATTGCACCATCTTGGAGAGTAATAGATTATCATTCACAACTTGACATATACACTCGACTGTCTATAATTGCACAACCTTGGAGACAAATGGATCATTGTCACATGTATTCACAACTTGACGTGTACGCTAAACCCTTTGTAATTGCACTGCCTTGTAAATAAAGGAACTTGTGTAACACGTGTTCACGGCTTGACATGTATTTATTGTTCAGTCAAATATTTACAAAATATGATATATTGGAAATGTGCAATTAGAGAGGGTGGAGTGTTATAGTTATTTAATCATAGCAAGAGTGATGCATATGATACAGTGAGAATGTGCAATTAGAGAGGGTTGGGTGTAGTTCTTTGATTAGCACTTATTGTCTTATTAGAGTAAGAATGATGAATGCACTTTAAAAATGATTATTAGAAGACTTCAATTGAGCGGTAATCTTATGTTGCGTTGAGTGTGCTCTCGTGTGCTCCAGCTGTGCTATTATTGAGCTTTCAGTTCCTTCATAGTCAATTTATACTTTTGGAGTTCTATTATGCAGTAAACATTGCAAAGCCAGCTGCATAGATTGTAGACAATTGTACAATTTATTCAAGTGGGCATTTGTTTGTTTATACATGTTAAGTGAATAAATAAAGAAATCGATCATTATGTATACCACGACATCATGTTGGAAGCATGATCAAATATGATCACACACTTATAGGGGGTGGCTTTTGTTTCTTAGTTTAGCGGTTTTGAAGATACTGCCACATGGCCATGCGCTTATTGTGCTGAACCTGCCCAAGAGGGCTGTGAAAGAGATGGAGGAATTAATTAAATGAAATTTTATCCTTGGAATATCGACGCATATTAGGGGAGATGTTGATGGATGTCCGTCAGATGCTCAATCAAAGTGTACATTTACCTCCCCTCCACCAAAAATACGATCTGACAATCTTCACAGGACTCTCTGTACAAGAGCATGTCCCCTACATGGCCGGTGCTAGAAAGACTGCTTCTATGATTGCACGTGCTGTTCTTCTTAAGCTTCCATATGGAAATCATTCAGACAATCCACCGTTTTCTACATAAATTTTTGATTAGTACAACAGTTTCTAGTGGCAGTCAGAGAGATACCCAAAACATAACAACAAACCCTGTCAGAAGCTTAACGTAATCCCTATCAGATAACGGTGTCAGAAGTCGTATCAGAAGAAGGATTTCGGCGACCACTGGACAGGACCCTTGTTGTCCAGGTCGCCGACCGCTAAAGTTGCCAACGCGGATTCAAGGATGGTCGTCTTGCCACGCGAGCAGGTCAAGTTTTCCGACCTCTGGACGGAGAAATTCTAATGGTGGTCGTCGACCGGGAAGTCGCCAACTATGATTTTTCACCGTGCCAACTAGGATTCAAGGGGGTTCATCTTGCCACGTCAGCAAGTCCTCTCGCACCTCAGGCTTTCCCTGATGTTGCAGTGCTCCGAGGAGCTATGGCGATGGTATTTTATGCAAAAATGTAAGCGTGAGGGAGCGCCATGGCTCTTCCACGCACCCGCCGGGAGTTTTATCACAAGCCTCGATCCTGCTTCGGTAATTACCTTTTTTCTCCCTTCCAATTTGATTGAATACCGTGCTTGTTTGCTGATTTTCTGGTCGGCGAAGCATATTAGGGTTAGTTTGTGTTGATTCTTTTGTGGATTGATCTGTTTGTTTTTTGAGCTTTTATGTCCTTCAGACGATTAAAGAATGTCGTTTGAATCATGGCGATTCGAAAATTGGAATATTCTCGTTCTAATTTAGTAATAATCTGATTTTTATTTTATTTTATAAAATCTCAGTGTTGATAAGTGTCCTGGGAGAGTCTTGAAAATCAGAATCGAAAAAAAACGCAGTCTAAGGCAATCAAAAACGCGGTTGGAAATAGCCATTACTTTGGTTTTAGGGTTGAAAGGCAAGGCTGTTCTGCCACTATTCTTGCTGTCTCATGGAGTTGGATTTTTAAGCTTGATTGTCCCAACGGGCACTGGTATCATGTGCCTATGCACAGACGCAGAATGCAGTGTAAGATCAAATTCGGCCTTCCTCATCGTATGTGCATTTCTTGTGCAGATGTCACATCTAATATATGTAAGTTTAGGTATACCGACTCCACACTGCACACGGAACAGTCTTATTGAGGTACTTATATATTAGCTTTAACCCTTGGGGTTACTTTCACTTGTTTTATAAGGAATTTTTCCATTAAGAGAATTTCAAGTAATGTTGGACGTACGTGCGTGAGAATTTCAAGATGAGATGCATAATGGAGTGTTGGTTGTTAAGCCATTATCTGTAGGATTTCTTGTCTTATCTTCATGTTTAGGCACTAATCTTTTCGTGTATTTGCAGAATGCAGGGGTACTCTCGGTCTCTTGCTGGAACTTCGGCGCTTCTTTATGAGGATGTGCACGAGTTGGACACTTATAATACTTGTAGTATTTACCGTATGTGGATCCACTTTGTATCCGCTACTTCCTTTATTTGATATTACTCATGGAGAACGAGGAGAACGCAGCTCAAGGAAACTAGACCTGGAGATGATGCTTGAAAACGTGTATCAAACAGGGTTAGAAGAGCCAACCAAAGACATGCAGCTGATATCCAGGTAGGATCTCTCTCCTTATGCGTGGCTGTCAGTATTTTTCTATTAGCACAATTAACATCAGTTCCTTTAAAAGTGCACGTGAATGTACACACTAGTTTTGCACTTAAAATTTCAGGATTGGAAACTTGCGCAATATCGTTGATAATCATTAATCTCCTTCAATTTACAACCTAAACTTCAAAAATTGCATTGTAAAAGAGTTGGTGATTGCCAATCTCATGAAATTCACAACCCAAATTCATAATCATAATTTTGCTGCATGTGCATTTTTCACATCATGCACTATTAATGAAAGCAATGTTAAATCACGACCGGTTTCACCTTACAAGATCGTTGCTCTTGCTCTGCTTATGTACTTTGACAGTAGATGCAGGTTTGTCTAAAAAATCTGTGATACCATGGCGCTCAATTGCTGTCGTTTCCCTTTCAGAGTACAGAAGGGAAACGACAGCAGCATTGATGCTCAACATGCATCTGCCAACATGACCAGGCCTCGTCATGCTGCGATAATTACAGAGGAGTTTTTGTTTGAAGATGGAGAAGCGCCATTTCCCAGTTGTCATGCCTCCTCTATTGTTGAGGTATGCGATTATTATTGATTTTCTCAAGGAGCAATATTTGGTACTAGCTGGTTTTGTTTTGTTACCAGCAATGTTGCTATAATGCACATTCCTTAGTTCCTTGGCCAAGGCTTTTGGGGTTATTAACACAGCAAGTACACATTAGAGCATAAGTGCAGTTTCATGAGCACTTCTTGCTTCCATCAGTCTGAATTTGTGTGTAGTTTATTGAACCTGAATTCCATTCATAGAATGCTTGTCATACCTATATGCACTGTCTACAGCGGTTGGCAATACAGGATAGTAGTAGTGTAGATGACAGTCACGGTTGTTTCTCTACAAGTGGAATGCTACGCCGTTTCGTTCTCACCGATAGATAATAGTTTAAGAAACTCCGAACGCAGTTGGGCTCAGGTACTTTCATGGCGGCCTATTTCGGAGGCACATACGAGGGCTATGGTGATGTTGCAATCTGGACATCTCAGCTAAAGGTCTGTTTCTCTTCTCTCACCGTAATCCTGTTGTGAACAAGTTTATTGGAACTACTGTACCTCCAGAATCTATAACGATAGCTCAAAGTGAAGAAATGACACCTATGTTTATTCTGTTGATGCTTCTGGGTCTTCACTTAGCCCCTAAATGCCTACAACCCTCTTTAGATTTGGAGAATTGCAAAGATGCATTATAAAATGAAACTAAGAGGAATATTTTGAACTTGATGTATGAATAAAAGCTGTACATTATGAACTTTAGATTCTGTCCATATGGTTAGATCTATGATTGCAACCATCAACATAATTGTATAAAATTTGAAACGTAAAATTCAAAATTCTTTTGTAATTTGATTACGAATAAGATATTGACAATTCGTGGATGAAATTTGTTGTGATGGTTTGAAATGTAATACTCTAAGTGTAGTGGTTTTTGGAGATATTTTAGTTGCTTAATTTTATGAGTTGATTTTCTCAAGAGCACTTTTGATTTGTTTTGAACTAAGATCTTAAAAACATTTGGTGGAAAACAGTGGCATGAAATGAAGCATAAAATTTTCACAAATCATCCCCTTTCTAATCGGATCACACATGCATGAAGCTATCTTGCCATAGAATTTTGTAGTATTTTTTTTACTTGCAGAAAGTGCTTGACGGATGAGAAAACGGAATTCAATTCTGTACATCAGTCAAAAAACAGCTGGTTAGGCAGCTGGGGGTTAAACACCGCTTCCATTAAAAGTGCACACCAAAAATGAAATTGTAAATTTGCACAATAAAGTGGTTGATGATAACGGCAAAGCACGGCATAAACTTCAAAAACTGCATGATAAGAGGACTGGCAATCATCAACCCCATGAAATTCATAGCTCAAATTCACGATCATAATTTTGTGCCACATGCACTTTTCACATTGTCTGTGCACTTTTAACGAAAGTGGGGTTACTACCTAATCGCTGGCAATACTTTTGAATTTATCACTGTCATGTGGATGTCAAAACGTCGAGGTAGTTTTAGTAGGTTGCTGATTGCGAGAGAATGGTCTCGTGTGGTTGTTCTTCACCCATTTTAGTTATGACTAGAATTTGTGCTTGTCAATTGGCATGGGCAGGCAGGAGTTTGGAAGCCCCCGGTATTGGTAGACAGAGAACCGGATGTGCCTCTTTGGAACCCAGTCCTCTTCAAAATGCCTGATGGAGAACTACTCTTATTCTACAAGATCGGTGAAGAAGTGCAAAAGTAGGTTCTCTTTGTGGGAATAGGATCTTAATCAGCTTTATGCTATTTATGTGCTCACATCATGAATAGTTTTTCTACTCGTTCAAGTTGTCTCAATTCTCATGGACGTGTTGAAACAGATGGAGTGGTTTCATGAAGAGATCGTCGGACAATGGTGTGCATTGGTCAGATAGAGAGCAGCTGCCTCCTGGTATACTTGGTCCGATTAAGAATAAGGTGTGTTCTCCCACTAACTCCTATTATGTTCCTTAATCACTCGAGTTTCCTTGCCACACTAATTCTTGCAACGGCAATGAGTAACAAAGGTGAATATGTTTCCATTGACAGAGACCTGAAGGCATGCATGAAGTGGCTTTATGGTCGTAATTGATTACTTAGGAAGTGAAGTAAATATGTGGGTTTAGAGGCGTGTCAAATTTAATTGTCTAAACACACTTGCTCTCGATGTGTATTTGTTAGTGCAGCCACTGTTGATGAAGGATGGCCGGCTTTTGTGCGGCTCCTCAACCGAGAGCTGGAATGCATGGGGAGCTTGGATGGAGGTAAAAATGCCCTGCTACTTTCTATCCAAAGCGTTTTGAGCAACAACGCTGCTCCAGCAATCTATACTATGATTGTTTTAGTCAAGAATTTAGTCAATCAAAAGCAGTCATAAGCCTTTTGTGCAGATCCACAACCAAAAAGAGGTGCCGTATTCTCTTTCATCACTGATAAGGTTTGATGGGGATGGGTGTAGGTGACCCTTGATGCAGGCCGTTCATGGACAAAGCACGGTCCAATTTTTATTCCCGGTGTTTCTTTTGGAGTTATACAACCTGTTCCGTTTGTGACAGCCAATGACACTCTTCGGGTTTTATTACGCCCTAGTTCAGCGGTGGGCAGAATATGCATGGCAACCTCTGAAGACGGAGGGATCGCATGGAGTTTTGCCAACCCAACTGACCTCATCAACTGCAATTGTGGTACTTTGTTTTTATTTCCACCGTTGTACCCTAAGACCTTCGGACAGATTTATGTTCAGTGCTCTTTTCTTTCAGTTAGTGATCAGGTAAATGGGTCACCGTGTCAGGTTTTGACGGCGTGAAACTTCATGATGGCCGCTTGTTGGTACTGTACAACACTGTATCTCGTGGGGTCCTGAAAGTAGCAATATCTGAAGACGATGGACTCAGTTGGCGAGACTACCTCACTCTAGAAAATGCCGATGAAGGCGAGTTTTCGTATGCTGCTGTGATTTTGGCTTCTGACAAGTACATTCATGCAACGTACACCTACAATCGGCGCCAGATCAAGGTCAGCAGAATATATAACTTCTGTTAATTTTCCTGTATCTGTTGTAGTCTCTCTTCCTGGTATCTGTGGTATCTGCATTGTTCATGCGTCTTTAATTTACAAGGTTCATAGGTTCGTGTGACTACAACACGGTATATGTTATTTCATAGGTTCGTGTTATATTCGCATGTATTACCAAACGTTTGATGCCCAAAAACAATGTCGTTACAATGTTTACTAAAATTGTATGGTTTATGTACTTTAATTGTACGAATATGATATCCAAAGTGGACGACAACCACACTGATAACGTTACAGAAATGGTACATTATTGATAAGTATTGTTTTCGCACTTATTTAGTACATAGAATGCACGTAACATGTGCGAATATGGCACGACCTCCATACACATGCAATAACTAGTGTTTTTACGTGGCAAGCCACATTTGAGATGTGTGTATAATTTGTAACGAAAGTTGCAGAAATTTTGATTTCTCATGTGTTGTGACTGGGGGATAATTCAGCACGTTGTTCTGCAACCGAGCGAGCTCAAGCATCCGCAGTCTCTGGAGTGAAATTGGGAGCTCTCCAATTACGTGTGGAGAGAATGTGCGCCAGTGACAAGAGCGATGGTGTTGTGAGGAGAGAATCATGAACGGCGTCTTCCTCTGCGGCCAAGACTTGAATTGGGAAACGAAATCTGGTAAGGATTGTCTCTTTTTGGAAACTCTATTTGTGAATGACTCTTGCTGTGATTCAAGACGATTTTCATGTCGTCGTCTTGAGCGGCAGTTGATACGGACTTGATACTTCAATGCATTTGCAAGTGTACATATAGCAAACAGTGAGAGAGCGGAGGTTAAGTGATACATACGTGATATGCTTGTATAACTTACAGTGGTAGAGATAGTTCCATTAGCAAGAAGGTTACATAATATCCACAAGCTCCATTTTTTGGTGAATTTGGTCCTTTAGTTTGTTAGGTGACCGTTCATAGAACTGGGTTTTAACTAAAAGTGGATTTACTCCCCACATGTACGTTGGGGAGTGTCCTCAAGTTTGGGTGGAGCTTGGAGGGAAATAGAGGTAAAACAGATTTCATTGGATGCGGAGGCACCCCATGAGAGGAAGATAGACGTAAAGCAAATTTCAATGGATGGGCAGTGCTCCTCATGTGTTCATGATATAAGAGAGATGTATTCAGAGCAATGTTCAGTAGATGGAAAGAACACTTCATTTGGAGAGATGCCTGATGTGAGTGATGGGGAGTACACTACCGAAACATCTTACTCCTTTTGTGGAGTCCACTTCCTATTGAACACCCTTTTTACACTGTCTATTTCAAAGTATACCTTTTTATACAACGCAAATTTTGTTTGATTTTGTAAGTTTGATTTTGTAAGTTTGATTTTGTAAGTTGCAACGCGGCCTACTAGATGATGACATTGTGAACTGCACAAATCCTAACAAATCCTATAATATTTACAACAAATATAAAGAAAATTGAGAGAAAATAGAGTTATCTGCAAACTCATGGGTGGAAATTTTTGAGAAATGTAAAATCCCCTCAGAAAAACCAAGAGCAAAAAATACAAGTGAGTTCTTAGGTTGTCAGGCCCTTGCGTGATGGCACGTGGCATGTTTTCTTCATTGTTGGCATGTTGTATGGTGAGGCATGCTTGTAAACTGGCTACTAGTTAGAATAGGTGAGTTCTGACATGTCAGTTTTGAACTTGGGGTCAAATTTTTGAGAGCACTAGAGTTAACCAAAAAGAGTGTCTCAAAGTGGAAAGAAACCTTAAACTCACCTTAGACTCATTTTGAGTTCAAAAAGACTGCATAACTAGTCTATGGTGATTTGGAGAATAATCTAAAGCAAGGCCCTGCGCCACCATGGGGTGTGGAACTTGTGACCTCCCCAATGCTAAAGGAGAGTTCCCACACCCTACCTCAAGCCAAGAGCCCTGACCATGGAAACTATTCATAAACAATGATAGTCAGAAAATGTAATTATAGAGAGGAAACTCTTCTTCAACTCTTCTTTTGTTTTTGGTTAATTAAATTGTTTTTGAACCCAATATTTTTTTTATCCTCAGTTTTATTTGAAGTGCCTGACACATTTACTATTTTTGGGTTCTCAAGCCCTCTTTTTGCAAACTAGGGTTCAACATGCCTTGTGTCAATGATTTTGCGGATAACTTTACTGAAGCATTGCTATTACACAGTCCTTTTGTTTTCCATCTGTCCAATATTTTGCATGTTCCTTTTAACCCTCAAACAACATCCAAGGTCCTCAATGGGCAGCCCAAGAATCTTTGAAAGAATATAGATTATATATTTAAGCTAGGCATGGGTGCATGACCATCGCAATAAAGAAACAAGCACACGAAGAATCAATTGGAAACTTGGGCAACAATCAAATGATCCTTTAATACCTTTGATTTAGACATTGCAAACAAGCATGAAAGAATTTGTTGTTGCAACTAAGCACATCAGATGTCTCACCTTGTTGTGCATCCAATAATTTATGTGTGGTTAGAACAATGCTCCCGCTAGAAGCAAGATTCCTTGGAAATCAAACCCGAGGGGCTAGGAAGGACATTCTAAGGGTTAAGGACTGATGGAGATAGAACAGAACATATAGATGGGCTCGGACAATCGGACATTATTCACGTTATTATTCTGTGTTTTTTTAAGAAGACAGTCACAACACGGAAGTGACTGAACTGTACCGTACTCCCAGAATACAACATTGGGTATCAATATAAAACTGCATAAAAATAGGAAAGTGTAATATTGGCTTTGCTCTTTGGTACCTCGTCAAGGATGCCCGCCTTTCAACCACTAACTTATTGATTCTGATTGTGTTCATGTATTCTATTCCTCATGTCCTAACTATTTCATTTGTCCATTTTCAGACATGACATATTGGTCGGTCATGATGATTTTGGGGTCCTCAAGTAGCCATTTCCAGACCCCCATGATATTCCCAGCATGCCCTCAGAACTCACCTATCCTTTATTTCAATGTCAACTGAGCTTAATATATATTGCTTGCACGTTTATTGCTAAAGAAAAAGTATATCAGTAGAAAAAGAATATCAGTAAGAAAAAAGAACATTCAGTAGCATGCACTGTCCCTCCTTTGGCTCTACAGTTGATGGTACAATGGAATATTCCACAGCCTTCATCAGTAGCTAAGTGGACATGTGGAGGCTCAAGGTGATGAGCAAAGTGCATGAAGGAAAGGCAGTGGGCATTAAGGCTACTGAATGTTATGCTAGTCTCAGGACCCCATAAGAGCATCCCCACTCCTACATGCTAGAGATGACTCGCTGAAATTATTCATTTACATTCAAAGAGCCCTTGCACTTACACTCCCCCACCCTTGCACGCCCCTCACACATCAAAAGTGCACATCAAATAGTCAATGGACCAATCACAAGTAGAATGTGGGGATATAGTCAACTAAATAGTGATTTGAAGGGCCATTTCTTGACACGCTAGGATTGAGAGTCAAGAAGCATTTTGGAAGGGCCCTTGGCACTTTTCATCTAGTTCTGGAGTGTGAGAGACTTTGGGAGGGCTGCGGTGGAGCTGCTCTAAGGTTCTTTAGCCAAGGGTTCACCTTTTTTCTCTCACTGCATGAAAGATAAAACATGTGATATTTGAGGTGGGGCTGCTACGGACTTCCAACTCTCCACTATCATTATTTAGGTAAAGAATTACATGACATGTTCAATATTCTAGAATCTACTACAACAATTCTCATGCAACAATTCTTATTCGTGGGTACAGCTTACAAGGGCTAAAATAACCTTATGAGAGGTCAAGACTTGCTGCGTTTTAATTCGTTCATGGTGTGCTTCATGTTACAGTATTGCAAAATTTACTGCCAAAACTTTGGGTAGGATGAACATCTCATAGGATGCGGAGATGTTTGAGTCGGAGCCCTAGTATAATGCCTCTCGACTAAATTTGTCAAATTTGAGGAATCGTGTTGGTTGAAATATATGTGAAGTTTGGGTCGGGTCGACAATCAGACCCTAATGTAAAGTGGGCCTCACTCATTGTACCACGTTATCTCATCATGTTTTTTTCAATTAAAAGTTTAATAACAAACGACTAGTCGCGGAGTCTTTGCCTTAGTATTTACTCCATATTCACTTTTACAGCTTCTTTTTACTGTTAAGGAGCGTAACTCCTAATAACTCCTCAAAATCAAACCGTTTCTGTAGTCTCTCCCTCTCGTGGGGCAGAGACAATAAAACAAACTATTTCATTCATAACTCATTCTTGAGCAACCTTGACTTAGTCCTTCTCTACAATGCTACTTAATTATGGAGGCATCATTCTTCAACAATAGAAACGACAGTGATTTAAAGATGTCTCCAATTTAAGATTTTTCTTGTAGGAAAGGGACTGCATGTAGAATTGGGACCAATCCAAAAGAGTTTAAGAATGTTATGTAAATCATACTTCATTTTGAGTGTGACAAGACAAAGCACCAATTGAGAACAAAACCGATGGTATGTGACATGTACTAATACTTTGGTCTTAGTCATTTATCTTTGTGTCCTCTAGGGTGTATATCGTTGGAGTTTGTTGTCTTTGTCCCCACAAGGGAAGAGACCACGAAAACTCCTCATTTTTAGGAGTTACACGGCTCGACAATAAAACAAGCAGTAAAAACAAATATGGGGTAAATACTAAGGCAGAGAGTAGGGAAGAAGCCGATTGTTGCAATTCCTTACTTGCAACAAATTTCTTTCATTTGTGGAAAAAAAAAACAACAAAAAAAAAAATTCATAAAAAAATCTCACTGATGGAGTAAGTCTTTAAAAATTCATGATACTGGCTTGGGGTAATGGAAGAATATGCGTATAGTATATGCAACTTTTTGGAGGGGACCGAGGCCTGGTTGATGATCCCAACAAAAGAATATTCAAGATTGTACTAACTAATATAATCATGTGATAACATAGAATGAAAAACTGGCCACAAAATAAGACACCCAAATGGCTGCCGTGTATGGAGCTCTCATCTCATCTCATCAAAAGTCCACTCTAGCCAGCCATTTTGGAGTCGCAAAACTAGGCAGCAATCCGGGAGAGTAACTGAAATGCACATCAATCCCATGGGATGATGATTGTGCATAGAAATTTTAAGCTAATCTTCAAAAAATTTAAAAAGTAGTTCAATTGTCCCGAGGGAGAGGGGAAACAGAAAAATTATGGGTGAGAGCCTGATTCCATGTGAGATTCTTTCTTTTTTTTTTTTTTTTTCTTTTTTTTTATTTTTTTTATTTATTTTTAATTTACAAATAGAGGGTATTAGCATAACATTCAGTAGCATGCACTGTCTTTGCCTTGGTTCTATAGTAGATGGTGTGGAATATTCCACACCCAATAGTACTTCATCAGTAGCTAAATGGATAGGTGGAGCCTTAAGGTGATGAGCAGAGTGCATGAAGGAAAGGCAATGGGCATAAAGGCTACTGAATTTTATGTAGGGTAACCCTTTTCTACAAGGCAAGAATAAAATACAAACCAACCCCACCAAGGCCAGTGAGGCCGGAACAAAGTGGCCAACTAACTAAAACTACATGACCTCAAAATTAGTTCCTTTCTTTTCCACACTTTCTTTTAACCCTCTAAGGATCGTGAAGCCCAAATTCATAGCTTAACCCCTGAAAGCCCGAAGCGTATTGGACAAAATATAGATGTGTTATAATATGTGCCTTCCATATGTTTGATGAAGTTTGGTTCAATAGACAAAATGTAGGGCATCATCTCTACAAATTATCCATATGGTCAAACCTCCCAAAAGAACTTTAGATCTTTTTAAAAGCATTAACCTTTGAAAATTTGCATAAATTATAATTTTCACTTTTAGAGTTTAAAATTTTGCATGATTGGTTAAAGTTGGTTTATCTATTGTAAACTTCAAAAAAACAAAAGAAATGATGGAGGGAACATCATTAGTTTCCCAAAATAGCAAATTTTATAACACTAAGACAATGTTGAGGTGATCCACTTTGAAAAATATTCCCGGGTGGAGTTTAACTCGGATTGACATAATTCAAATTGTGTTGAAAAGTAGACTTGATGTAGTATTTTAAGTTTTATTTTTATTTTTGCAAAAGCATTCTTTTGTTCCGGGTAGTCCATTAGATTTGGTCAGCGACCAAAAAATGGTCGTTTGAGCGTTTAGGGGATAATAGAGCAATGGGAGCCGACACCCTTTTGCAATGGGACCACAACCTAGTTATAATTAGAAACTAAATTTATGTGGCAATGACACGGCAGTCCCAAAATTCATGGAATACAAATGACATTCCTTCATTACTTAGAAAAATGGATCTGAGTGAAGATTCTCTTTCGGTCCAGATTTCAAAGGGTGCTCCATTGTAGTGCTCTATTATGCTATATTGGGCCTCGTTTCTTTCTAAAAGTTTTGAGTAAGTTCTATATAGACTTTCTTTTGTTCAAATTTCTTTCCTTTTTGACCAACACATGCAATGTTCTTCACTGATTTGAGTAATGTAAAATTTAGTTTGATATGAAGTATGATTTTCAAAACATTTTAAAACCAAGAATTACTTTGGCTTTCAGGGGTTAATTGTCTAAAATCACTTTTTTATAATTTTTGTTATTATTATTATTATTATATTTTATTAGTATTATTAAAAAAATTGTCATAATAACTTGGGTTGGAACGGGGCTTACATGTGGATAGGCCCTAAATTATAAGGTACTAGGCGTTCACAACATTTACAAAAGAGCTCACATTTACGAATGAATGTTTTCTCGTGCCACTTGTCTCTTGGTGTAAGTTAAAAAATAACTTTCGGTTTCTATGTCCATTGTATAGTAGTCCGTGATATGATATTGATAAGTACAACACTCTATTTGTGGCAAATTTTGTGGATACGACTCTTTGTGCAATTGAGTCTTGGCATTGATCAATTCAAATTGCAAATGCGCACCAATGGCTACAAAGTGGTATAAATTATAGTCATTTATTACAAATAGGGTGGCCTACTTTAACCCCTAAACGTCACAGCGTCTAGTTTCTGAACGACTAACAGATTCAAACCTGCCCTACGTTCTCATCAATGCTTAGATGAAAAGATTCTTCACAAAGTCGTTGTCCTATCTAACGGTTGGATTTAGTCATACTTGATTACATATTTTTCTAAAATTACAAATGTAGAAGTATGTCAAGTCATTGACTAAGCCAAAATCGCATTGACTGTAGTTCAAAAGTGGCCTTGCAAAAATGAGGTCATAGATTTAAGAAACACAAAAATTTCAAAGAATCACCATGTTTAAGAGTATCTCAATTCAAATTCATTCCAACAAATTTTACTCAAAAAATATTAAAATTTTGTTTGTAATTGAATTTAGAAGGAATATTTAATTTTAACTTTCAAATTTTATAATTAAATATTGGTGATAGTAGTAGTGAATCGAACCGTACAGATGAAATCTAAAATTCAAAATCTGGAACTTTCATTTGTATATCAATTCCAAAATATTCTTCTAAATAGTACTTTATGATGATTTTTCTCAGATTGTCAATTCCAGGAATTGGTACGTTTAGGGGTTAATTATCAAGATAATAGTTATTATGTCATGCTTACTACAAGATGAGTGACAACCACATCAAAAACGTGGCACAATAGAAAATTGTAATTACTTCCATAATTCTTTAAAAGGAGATGAGACTTGTAGAACTTCCAATCAAAATGAAATAATTTATAGAAAATGCATTTGATGTTGGATTTAAGTGCTGCTCATACTCCTGGATTTGTATTAAAAAACGAACTTCAATGAAAATGCTACGTGCACAAAATAACATAACTCAATGAACAGGGCTAGGCCCAAAGCTCTAAATACCACTGGCCTTTAGACCATTGTGAATAAAGAGTTTGTTGGGATTAGTTCAATTATCTATGCCCAGTGGACAAAAGTAGCAAAGTAGTATATCAATGTAAATTTAATCCATAAAGGATTGTTTTACATTTGGGATGCTATATTTTTTTCACTTTGTACTTCGTAGTTGAATAACATGATGAATGATAACACAAAATAAAGTTGTGAAAACATAATAGGCTTATTTTGATTTACATTTTGTTATTAGTTCTTGCATTGAATCTCTCATAGGTCTAGAATATCATAGGAAATACAAAATAAACATACGTTTAAAAAGGG
Source organism: Pohlia nutans (assembly GCA_022496805.1). NCBI lineage: Eukaryota > Viridiplantae > Streptophyta > Bryopsida > Bryales > Mniaceae > Pohlia > Pohlia nutans. Next base: position 7,137,632 of record CM040085.1, on the reverse strand, counting down.
CTCCCCAATCTTTTACGGATCAAGATATCTTTTTCCATTTTTGTGACTTTCAACTACTAAGTATATACCACTATTAAAAAGTTTTTTTTGAGTTTGAATTTATTCTAGATTTCAAGAAATATTCACTACACTAAAATATGCATTATTTGGGTACCATATGAATGATTACAAAGTTTTGAATTTTTTTTAATAGCTTCTCCATAAGTAAAAGCAGACTTTGAGTTGGTGTACGTTTACACGATTTGAAGTAAAAATTTTAACTACCCTTGCTTATCAAGAAATTACATTACATGGTAATTGATTCTTACTACACTCCTAACTTTTATTGGAATGCATTTTCAAATTATGTATATTATATAATATTTTGGATCTACGAAAATGGATTTTATTATCTATGTTATGAATATACAGTTTAAGATTTTAAAATGCCAAAACTATCATTATGATTTTATTATTATTATATAATGTCTACTATGGGATAAAATAATGATTTCTAAAAGTTAGGTCCTACAAATTATTAGAGCTTCGTCAAATAGGGCACACAAAGTGTCAAAATACCTTAGTATGTAAAATAAGCTTGAGCATAATATCTACCTAGTGTACCGTACTTGATTGTCAAGGTTGGCAAGTCATGTTGAATAACTAATGTTTTTGTAAAATTACTTTTCAACAAATGTCAAATTTTGTGGATATTCTCTAAGATTGTCTTTCTAGCATACCAAATAAGTTTTTATTTTTATCAGATTTGGACATCTCTTTCTTATAACTATGTTTTGCCAATCATGACGGCCGACTACAATATGTATCATTGAACCGTAAGAGTGTGAATACAGTGCAATTATGGTAAGAGCACGTAAAACCAACACTATACTTAATTGCAACAGAATGAGGACCATGCAATCATTTTAGAACACAAATCTAGGCACATCATAGAGTCTTTATTGTATGTTGACCAAAATGATAAGTTATGGTCTACTTAGATTTACATTCTAGAATACTAGCTCAGTGCAAGCACTTGTCTCAAAGGCGAGATAGGGCCAGTTGGTTGGTACAAATTTCCTGCCATGATAACTCACCAACAACGCCAAATCATGTATATCACACCACTGCTCAAACGGATCCAATGAGAATCAAACCCGGACCACACAAATGTGATACATTGCCCTTCACCAACCAACCAAAGAACTCATGACTTGACAATTTTACTAATTACAAAAGCATACCTTATACTCAAAAAAATTCCCAACCATCACATCACTGTTACTTTAACTGTGTTATTTGTTACTAAAGTGTCCATTCTTGGCAGGGGAGAGTAGTTTTGTCCTAATAGCCCATTGTCCAGTGGGCACTTGGTCATTGACATTACAAACGGACACTTTATTCACGTTGGCCTCAAAAGAGGACTAGAGTTTATATATATATATATATATATATATATATATATATATATATATATATATATACGCATGTGTTCTAGAATGACTATTGTGCCTAGATTTTGTTGCAATTAGGTATACCGTAGTACTATAGCTGGGTTGCCAAAAATAATTCAAAAAATAAAGAACGTAAAAAATAAAAATTACGAGAACCAAAAAAGTTAAATAGAATAAATTATTTATAGCTATATTTATGTTGTTTCTAAGCTAATTTGGGCCATTTTTAATCAATTTAATTTCTCAAGAAACAAAAATATTAAATATTCATTCATGGGCTGGCGACCCAGCTATGGTACTACGATAGTGTTGGTTTTAGGTGCTCTTACCTTAGAATCAAAATAGGAGGCCCAGTAAAAAAGTAATCAAAGTTCAGACTAGATAGATTCAAAAGTACAGTGTGGGGATGCAAAAAATAAAATCTGACTCTAAGACCAACGTGAATAAAGAGTCCACAACCACGGACCTATTGTAACTTAGTGTAAATTAGTGTGGGGCAACCTAATGACCCTTTAATGAGTTATATGAAAGGGAATGTACAAGCTGGCATGCAAGCCTGTCAAAACATGAACCATTGAATCATATGAAATGCATCTTTTATTCTGGAGCCACATTCCATGGGGGCCGGGGGTGGGGGCACCATGGGTGCGACAAAAAAACCGCGATTCCCAACCAGGGTGATGTCATGACAGAATGTTTCGGGCAAAAAAAGGTGCTCCATGGCACCATGCAGGAACTATTCCAGAGATTTCCAGACATGTTCCCAGACCCATTGATGGACTCTTTCTCCAACAATCCATAATAATTCCATTTTTTAATTAAAAAAAATACATGCCAATAGTTTTGGCCTGGTAATAAGAAATCTAACAGTGAAATGTTGACCTTGTGTGCATTTATCTTACCCCTAACTGCCCTAACCCTAATGTACAGATTTCATCCATAATTTCTCATCCGTCATGCATTTTTTGCAGTGTGGAATTTTCACTGTAGATTCTATGGGAAGTTAGCTTCATGCATATGTGATCTGATTAGAAAGGAGATGATTTGTGAATTTTTTAAGTTTCATTTCATGTTGTAGTGTTCCACCCAAAATTTCGAAGATTTCAGTGTAAAAGTGCTCTTAAAAAAGTCAACTCATAAAATTAAGCAACCAAAAAATCTCCAAAAATCACTACACTTAGAGTATTACATTTCAACCAATCACAAAGAATTTCATCTGTAGATTGTCAATATCTTATTCGTAATTGAATTACAAAATAATTTTGAATTTCATGTTTCAAATTTTATACAAAATTATTGGTAATAGCAATCATAGATCTAACCGTATGGATATAATCTAAAATTCATAACGTACAACTTTTATTCATATATCAAGTTCAAAATATCCCTCTAGGTTGCATTTTATAATCCATCTTTGCAAAACTGCCGAATTTGAAGAGGGCCTTAGGCATTTAGGGGTTAACCCCTGAAAGACCAAGAATTTATGGTTTTTAAAAATGACTAATGTAACCAATCATATTAAAAATAGTTTTAAAGTCGAACGTATATGAGTTCTCGACCTTTTTTATTTTATTTTATTTTTACTGAAATTGGATCATATCATCCATCCTTTATACTAACGGCAAGCTTTTATGTGAGTATCGGGTGGGTGGAAGACACTAGAAGGTACAAAGTGAGGATCAATTTGGCCTTCTTGGTCATTGAGAACATCACCGCCGTAAGTTGCTAGGAACCCGGGGTCGCGACCTCGGGTAGTGTGTTTGGGTAGCAAACGGATCCCCACTATGGCCTCAACAGTGGGCTCTTTCACCACGGCTTCCTCAAGATCATTGTTATACTCGCCATCGTCTATGGCAAGGGAATATTTTCAAAGTGCCCATCTTGCAGGATAGCCGAATAAATTTAGTCTGTCGTGATCCAAAACGAGGGAAGATTAGCATGACGAGGGAGGAATTAACACAATCACTCATCTTTTTTCTTTTAATCCGCCCTTGCATGTTGCAACTCAAGCGACAATGGAAGAGGCCGCCATATGATCGGCGGCCGCTCAAAGATGGGCCTCGCAATCATCCCATTATAGTAGTTATTTACCCTCCCTCCCCCCAGAAACTGGTGTGGGTGCTCCTAGGGGTTAAATACCCACTGCCAAAATGAACCACTTTCTTAACTTTTAGTGAGACCATGTTACCGTACTTATCGAGGCGAACTTACAACCATGTTCATACATGAGGAAGAGAGTAAAAATCAAAACCTGCCCCTATTTTTGAACCAGCTGGGTCTACCTGGACTAATTTTTGAGATCGCACACCCCAAACTTAAAATTAAAATTTCCAAAAAAAACACCTAGACTCCAAAATGAGAAAAACAGAAAATGGGTAGTTTTTGCCCTAGCCTACTGTACTAGGGTCCGGCAACACTGCCGCTGACCCTTGTGCCAAGTCAATCCCCCATTATTTTGCTTATTTTTTTATATTTCAAAAAAGAAACAAACACACCGTATTCTAGATAATAAAGTAATGTGGAGAGAAGATGCTCAGTTTGGGCCCCGCCAATGGCAACCAACGCGATGCTGGTCTCGATTGGCCGAATCACGGCGGCTTTCTTTGGCTCGCCACGTAGGGTCATGGACACGTGTGAATTCCAACTCGGATGAATCTCGTCCAGCTCGGATTCTCGCGCCAGGGGCGAATGGGCTTGAAGTGGGGACCTGGCACGCCACGTAGTGTCATAATCACGTGGCATTTCCAACTCGGATGAATCGTGTCCAGCTCAGATTCTCAAGCCAGGGGCGAATGGGCGTGAAGCGGGGAGCCCCGCCCGTGGTCCCAGACGACGACGGCGACGGAGCTTGAGGATGCAGCGATTGCGCGGTGTAACTTAGCTCTTTTGTTTTTCTTCAGCTTTGTTGCAGGAGGATTGTTTTTCTTCATCATCCTCCTCATCATGGGCTCGACGACGGGCTCGGCAACGATGTCGAACCGCGACGTCGAAGGCGGCCTTGGAAGCAACAACATGTACACCAACAACAACATCAATACCTCGTCGTATCCTCCGCCCAACCAAGGAAGATTGTGGGCCATGGACCAGCGGATCGACCAGCCGCTGGGCGTGGAAGCCGACCACGTCGCCTCCATGTTCCTCAACAAGGTGCCTGGAAGAATTCACCGGAAATTCAAACCGTTTGGAGCAGATTTTCCCACCCCTGCCTTGTCGGTGTGGACTTTGCAGCAGGGGATTTGAGTTAGTTCGTTGAGTTTGGCGCATCAGGAGCCGAGCGAGTCAGAGAGAGTTTCAATTGAGAGGATCTGAGTTTTTGGTCGTACAGAGAGTCGAGGATTTGATGAGCCGGGGCCCGGGGAGGGTAAGTTAGTGTGCAACCACCGGGGGAGGTTCGATCTCGCCCGGTGGATGGGAATGGCAGGCCTGTACGGGGCTTGAATTGCAGGTGTTTGCCAGGAGGGAGCTGCTTTTGAAGCTTTTGGTTATATGTATATTTTCACGAGTGCGTTTCCGCTTCTCTTTGAACAGCGAGGTGCACATTGTGAGAAACGCAGATGGTGCGTCTGTCAGAGCTGAATCCTGACAGTGAGGGTTTAGTCAAGAATGAACAGTGGCGTAGTGCCTTCGATTCAAAGACTCTACACTCTTTTCACTGTTTCTTGAACTGTCCCGATGTAGTTAGAACTGAAATTTCTCGAAGATCGGAGAGGATTTCTGTTCTTCAGCCTCGTGTCGTTAGAAGTCCTCAGCCATTTCCTAGAAGAATTCTCACCAGCATCATCAACCGAGGTTACAAATAGCTACGTTAAGATGATTTCTGTAGTGAATTGCTGTAGGTTATGAGTGACACGAAATTTCTCGAGAGGCTCACTGGCATTTCTTGATATTTTGTTTTTTGGTTTGATTCCTCGCGCTGTGGTTTCATGACTCGGCGTTTTTGTAGATGACCCGGGATAAGTGAAATTCACAGGAGTTCCGTTTCTCACTCACTCACTGCCGCCTCCATTGGAATCAAAGGGATATTCCATTCCAGAGGCAGGACACGTAGGCCTACAAGAATAATAAAAATAAAAATAAAAATAAAAATATTATTATTGTTAGTCTGGCCGGCATTCTAGACCTAGCTGTATGTAATCTTACTTCGTGTTCAGAACAGATTCCATTGGCATCTGTCAGAGTATGAATCTTGCTGTTTGTGTGGCTTGCAAACTGTGATGGTTTTGATGTTTTGATGAATTGGCACTGATCAAATATGAATCATTCTTTGACACCTACATTGTTGTTTTTTTTGTTTTTAATTTTTTTTAAACAAGAGGTGTGTGTGTGGTGCAGGCTGTTCCATTGAGTGTGGTATTGCGCCTGGCATATCAGAGTCTGGGCGTGGTGTATGGAGATTTGGGCACATCTCCATTGTACGTGTTCAAAAGCTCGTTTGCAAATTTGAATGTGGATAACAAGATGGACATTATCGGCGCTTTGTCTCTCATCATCTACACTCTCACCATCATTCCTTTGATCAAATACGTCTTCATCGTCCTCCGAGCCAACGACAATGGTGAAGGTACATTCAAATTCTATGGCACTCTCAAACCTCAAGGAAATCATCATGGTTCTAGACAGACAAGTTCAATTGATCATAGTGTGAAGAATATAATCCAGATGGGACTTAAGTTGATATCGCTGAAGAACATTGCATGTGTTGGTCAAAACCACAAAGAAATTAAGTCCACATGAATAGGACCTATTCCAAACTGCTAAAAAAATCACAGTGAGGGCCTTTAATCTGACTACTCTGGGTCCCAACAAAAACGTTTGAATCAGTGTGATAAGTCAATGATAGTGTCAGGTGTTGTTGCAGAGAACGTCATATCACAGAAGTTTGAGTGTACACTGATCAAGATTCAGAGTTCATGTCTGCAAGGTAGTGAGTGTCGTACATCTGTCATTCTGCAAAACCAAAGGGTTTTGAGGGGTTGTGCAATATGGTAAGCCACCCTATTTGTGCCATAATTTGGAAGTCACCCTATTTGTGCCACTATGGACCAATAGTGTACAAATCAAAATTTAAAATGTAAGGTTACACTGATACATAATGATCACAAAGTGCCCAAAATAGGGTGGTTTACCGTATTGAATACAGGGAATTGAGAGTGTTGGGGGTCAAATGACTGGAAATAAGTAATTCTAATTTGTTCAATCATTGTAGCTCTGATGGAATTAATGCTCTAGAGTGTGGGAAGTCCTCATTTTGAGCGTATGTGATGCCTGCAGGGGGTACATTTGCTCTCTACTCTTTACTGTGTCGGTACTGTAACATTAGTTCGCTGCCAAATCGTCATCCCTCCGATGTAGAGCTCACCACGTACCTCGTGGAGCATGCCAACCAGAAAACCTATCTGCAGAAGAAGCTGGAGGGCAGCCCCACGCTGCAGAAAGTGCTGTTGATGATTGTGCTGTTGGGCACGTGTATGGTGATAGGGGATGGCATATTGACCCCGGCAATCTCAGGTACTAACATGCACTTGTAGCCAAACAGAAAGAAAAAGAAAACAGGCATGATGTGCTAATCAGTAATAGTTTGACTAGCCCGAGGAGTGTGTGTTGTGATTTTTCTATTACTCAGGTCTGGGTATACTAACAAGGAGCCTTGTCCTTGATGAGATTGCGTCTTGTGTTCAGAAATTATCAATGCTTGATGACACACAATCAATCCTGTTTTTTCTATCTGGATCATGGAGAGAGTGGCAACAAGTGGCTTGCTGCAGTCATAAGATTGCTGATGATATCTATATGATGTGAACATCTTTTGCGCTCTGCAGTCTTATCAGCAGTAGTTGGAATTAAAGCTGCTTCATCCAGCTTGAACACCAGTAAGCATCTTGGACACCCTATCCCTGAGCTTTGCAAACGCAATCATCATTTTGTTTGAATTCTAACATTCTTGAACATCGTTATGGGAGTCCTTTCCAACTCCAAGAATATAGGCCCAGAATATGTATATCCTCATGACTCATCTCCAAACAAGATTGCACACATGTATTTCAAGAACAGGTTTTAAAATTTAGTTTTTATTATTGGAGTAATATAAATGTGTAGATAATACAGACTCCGTACTAAACAATAATACATGTTATATTAGGATAGTACATTGCTTGCAAAATTGGATTTTTCTTAGTTTAGTTAGCGTTGTGTGAAAAGGTTCCTTCCTTGGAAAGTGAGCAGAGTGCTGAGTGGATCTCTAGTGTAAATCGTTGCCGGGTAGTAGGGACAAACTTGTATTGGTTCCTGGGCATTCCTCTTGTATTTGACACTTGAATGAAATAGTAGTGGAGGAATTCCAAAGGGACCTTGTTATGAGTTATGACCACTTGAATTGAACGTACAATTCAGCTTCTTTCTATTCAGCTCTTGCTCTATTATAATTCTAAAGTAACTGATTAAAGAAGTGCTGTGAGTAAGTCTGTGACTTCACTCGTATTCCTGATATTTGGTATGAGTCTTATGTTTCAACTTTGTTTTCCTTTTGCAGATTTGGTAACGGTGATGTCGTTGGTAATTTTGATTTTTCTCTTCAGCCTGCAACGATTCGGTACAGCCAAGGTCTCCTTTTTATTCGCACCAATCTTCACGACGTGGTTTCTGGTGCTTGCCATTTTGGGTGTTTACAACATCATCAAATGGGACAAGACTGTGTTCACAGCCTTCAACCCCCTTCACATCGTCTATTTCTTCGAAAGGAACGGGAAACTAGGGTGGGAGCATCTCGGAGGAATCGTGCTGTGTATGACAGGTATCAATACAATTCCACCTTTCTTTTTGTGTTCAGCCCCTCAAGGACCAAGAATTCATGGTTTTAAAACGACATAAAATTCAATCGATCATATTGTGAAAAACCAATCATTCAGATGGGACCAAATTTTACAGTGGAGAACATTGCATGTGTTGGTCGAAAAGAAAGAAATTTGAACAAAAGGAAGTCTACATAGGACTCACTCAAAACTGCTATTTTTTTAAATTTAAAAATGAGGTCCAATTTGGGTTTCTGGGTCCAATTCAGACCTGAACTGGCATTATATTGTATTGACACGATTATCAAAAAATCTGTTTCTTATTCACGTGTTTAGGTATGAGGGCCTGAATATGTTGTATGTAAAACTAGATTACATCGAACTGGGTTTTCAGTAAAATTGAAGTGTTTCAGGAACTTTATAACAAAAAAATTTCACCATGATTCATGAGGAGATCTCTATAAAATCATACCTATTAGGTGGTTTTGGTTCTCTCGGGAGTGTATAGTTTATTTTATTTTGAACGATGTGTGTGGGCTGAACTTGACAGGGACGGAGGCGTTGTTTGCTGACTTGGGTCACTTCAGTTACCGGTCTATCCAGGTGAAAATTCAATCAAGTGATTTTTGTTCCAGGACCGTCAATCACATAACATTATTAACCAGTTCTAGCAAGGTTCCTTTATCTCTCATAAAAACAGAAACCATAGAAAACTTGTTAGTGGGTGTCAGTGACTACTTTGATTACAATCACTAATAGAAAATCACTTCGTTTCTGGTTCTTAAAATATCGCATTAGAACTCCTTTAAATTTCATTTGCCTTACAATTTTAACCATTTGCATTAAACTTCACCTAGAACTGTTTTCTTATTTTAAATTTAATCCTCTTGAAACCGCCTTACATAAGTAGTGATTTGCCTTTCAGTTTTCCTTGAAGTTTTTGCCTTGCACTTTGTTAAACATTGCCTTAAATGTCTTACTGTGATTTTCTTCTAGTGAATCCTTTCCCGAAAATCTTGAGAAAGAATATTCCATTCTCTGATGCGATGTGGCATTAGGTCGATTCCAGGACGAAATCTCTAGATTATAGAACGTTATGTATGGACCCTCAGTTTGGCTTCTACCTCACTTACACTGTAACTGGTGTGGTTTTTTTTGCAGGTTGCGTTCACTAGCCTGGTTTACCCTTGCTTGATTTTGACCTACATAGGGCAGTCTGCATATCTTGTGGGACACATGCAAGACGTCAGCGACCCCTTCTATTCCTCACTTCCACGTATGTAGCCATATCAACAAAAACTATGTTGTTTTACATGTCATTTTTCAAAGTGTAGGGTCCTCTATCCTTTCTAAGGTAGAAACATCTAAAACCAGCAAACTTTTTCAAGGTACTTAAGATATATACTTTTGTAGTAGTAGCAATTAAAAATGACGATTTTACCCAAAATATAATGTTTTTTTGGAGTCTAATCCATGTAATTGCTATGAATTTTCAAAGTGCAACTGTGCAAGATGCATAAACCAGGCACTTAAAATCATTCTATAGACTTGTTAGAATTAAGCCAAAATTATCCAAACTCAATGAATATGCTGTGGTTGGCTGTGCAGAGAAGCTGTATTGGCCCATATTTGTGTTGGCGACTTTGGCAGCGATGATCGCAAGCCAAGCCATCATCACGGCCACGTTTTCCATCGTGAAGCAATCGGTGGCGTTGGGATGCTTCCCACGAGTTAAGATTGTGCACACGTCCAACAACATCGCGGGCCAAGTGTACATCCCGGAAATCAATTGGATCCTCATGGTCCTCTGCCTGCTCATCACCGCCGGTTTCCGCGACACCAACGAAATCGGCAACGCTTACGGTCAGTACTTTCCCCTTAATTTTCCCTCAGAACAATTAATAATCCCATCACAGTCAACTGAAATCTACGTCACATAGAAATCTGAAGTTCACCAGTAGCCAGAATTCTGCTTGAAAACGCCAACAAGACGTCCCCATAGTTCCATTTCATGGCACTATTCTCTTCAACGTACGTCTCTTTCCATGCGCAGTCGCGCTTTCTACTCAATGTCAACCATTAATTACCGACACCTTTCACAATACTCATAAGTATTGTGAAAGCTTGTCTTAACACCACTGGTCCTATGGCGCCATCCCGGCCAGCTCTGAAAACGAGGACCCAACGTTCCAAACAGGCAAACTGGAAAAGTACCAAATTCCTGAAATTTTGCCAGTTTCATGAATATGGGAGTACCACTAGTATTGATTGACTCACATGAACTTGATCTAATACACTCAAACAAGACTAACATTGTGAAAGTTTGTCTTAACACCACTGGTCACATGGCGCCGTCCAGCTCTAAAAACGAGGATCAAACGGGTTCCAAACAGGGCACTGGAAAAGTGCCTTGAAATTCCTGAAATTTTGCCAGTTTCATGAATATGAGATTACTACTAGTATTGATGGACAGGAACTCGATCTAATATGACCATGAATGAATATGGACAGGAACTCGATGAATATGACCATACCACTAGTATCGAACTATTGATTCACATGAACTGGATCTAATGTACACTCAAACGAGACTAATGTTGTGAATGTTTGTCAGAACACCACTGGTCATATGGCGTCTAAAAACGAGTCAGGATCAAAAGGGTTCCAAACAGGCAACTGGAAAACTGCCTTGAAATTCCTGAAATTTTGCCAGTTTCATGAATACGACATTTCCACGTACTAGTATTGATAGACAGGAACGTAACTCAATCTAATGTGGTGTGACTGTTGGGGTACCGTGTGCAGGGATTGCGGTGGTGGTGGTGATGATCGTGACGACGTTTCTGATGACGCTGGTGATCGTGATCGTGTGGCGCAAGCACGTATTGCTAGCAGTGGCGTTCGCGCTCCTCTTCGGATCAATCGAGGGCGTGTACCTGTCGGCGGTGCTATTCAAGACCACGCAGGGCGGTTGGGTGCCGCTGGTCATCGCCGTCGTCTTCGGCACCATCATGTACACCTGGCACTACGGGACCCTGAAACGCTACCAGTATGAAATGCAGCACAAGGTCGCCGTGGGCTGGCTGCTGGGCCTGGGTCCATCGCTGGGCCTAGTAAGGTAGAAGAACCTATAACCACCAACTTAAGGCATTTGTGTGAGTTTTTGCACTCATATGAATCCAAAAAAGAATATTAGTTTTCATGAGGATACTGAATTTTTCATAATTTTATTCTGCATGGTGAAATTATTTAAATACAAATTACATCGTGACTCATGATCATTCACTCAAAGCCAAACTACTTATTCTCAAAAATCCACTATGCTTGAGCTGTAATACCACTATTGGTTGGCTTGTTTTTAGGGTAATAGTGAACTTTGGTGAGTTTGGTGGTGGTTTGGAAAAGTCTACAATACATTGTGGTGGTTTTGGGTATAGGGTTCCCGGCATCGGCCTCATGTACACGGACCTGGCGCACGGCGTACCGCCCCTGTTCTCGCACTTCGTCACCAATTTACCGGCCATCCACTCCACTGTGGTGTTTGTTTGCATCAAGTACTTGCCTGTTAATACCGTGCACAAGGACGAGCGGTTTCTGATTCGCCGGATTGGTACCCGGGCGTTCTCCATGTACCGATGCGCGGCGCGATACGGGTATAAGGATATTCATAAGAAGGATGATGATTTTGAGCACCTGCTCATGGCTAGCTTGACGGACTTCATCAAGCGGGAGAACCTGCGGCAACAGTCGGATAGGCAGTCCATGGCCGCCAGCTGGACTCCGGATGAGCAAGACAGTGTGAGGGAGAGTTCCTTGCCAGGTCCCCTTGTTTCTACTACGCCCAATCGGTTGCAGCTGGAACGCCTGCTCAGGTTGCATGGGCTCATGCAAGCAGGGGCGACGAACCCTGGTACGTATCTTGCTTTCATGACACCTTTTTTTCCACCATGAAATGGTAGCTCAAAAAACCATCTTCTTTGATGTTGTTGAGCTTCCAAATCATCTTATCCTTAAAAAAATATATCTCTTCTTTGATGTTGTTGTGCTTCAAATTCATCTTACACAATAGAGTTCGCTTTAAAAATATACCTCTTCTTTGATGTTATTGTGCTTCAAAATCATCTTACACAATAGGGTTATCCTTAACTTCTTTGATGTTGTTGAGCTTCCAAATCATCTTATCCTTAAAAAAATATATCTCTTCTTTGATGTTGTTGTGCTTCAAATTCATCTTACACAATAGAGTTATCCTTAACAATTTATCTCTTCTTTGATGTTTTTGTGCTTCAAAACCATCTTTGATGTTGTTGAGTTTCAAAATCAACGTAGAATAATAGAGTTATTCTTTACCTCAAAAAGTTTTGAACTTTTGGTGGCTCAAACATTGAAATCAAAGTGAACGTTCACTATTAATCATAAATTTGATAGACATTTAATGGATACACTATTTTCTTAGTCTAAAGTTTTTTATGTTTTATCTCTCTTATTATTTTTAAGTTTATTATAAGCAAGGAAGGCTTAATTTGTCGAGTAATTCTGATTCTCAAACGTTAAGTGTCCACTTGTCTGTTTGAATGACATTTTAACGCAATAAGAAACCTTATGATTCATTTTTAGAAGGCTTCAAAAATGTAACTTGAAGGAAAAAAAATGTTTAGTATAACCTTATACATGTAGAGGACAAACTAATCAACTTTTCGAGCTTGAGAGTGTTTTTAATTCAGCGTGATCAATCCAACTTCATTCCAAGTCCAACTTTTAATTTTTTGATGAATAAATTTATGTGAGACACATTTTAATGCTGTTTTAATGCCAACGACTGTTGTTGCTTATAAAACAAGAGTTGGGTTATACAGGGGATTCAAACACTGGTGAGTACTCGGACGAGTCAGGAATAAGCTTGGCTGAGCTCCCAGTAAATCAACAAAGTGCGAACGGCAGCATACAAGAAGCCAGTGGCAGCAGCAGTGATCTGCAAGACGAGCTGGCGTTTTTGAATTCATGTAAAGAGGCTGGCGTGGTGTACATCCTGGGCAACAATGTGGTGAAAGCCAGAAAGGATGCAGGCTTCTTCAAGAAGGTGGCCATCAACTACATCTACACTTTTCTCAGGAGGCTGAGCCGTGACAGCCGTGTGGTGTTGAACATTCCTCACGAGTGCCTCCTCCAGGTGGGCATGGTGTACTATGTGTGATCAATTTTTTCTTCTCTTTGTATACATACATAGGTGAGTGTTTTCAGATAACATTCTTTAGCAGCTAAAGGGATCAAGGGAGCATAATCATAATAGGGTTCAAAATGGCCCCAATATTATGTTAAAATGATTGATTCCAAATCTGCCTCTGGAAAGAAGGGGCTAAGTATATGGAGCCGGTAGCATGCCAACTTATTAGTTGAATTGTAACATAGTAGGCTGAGAGAGAGAGATATTACACTAGTCTGTAGGCGAGGTTTTGGTCACATCCTTGGGTCAAAATGTGACTTGTACAAAGGTGACAAAAATGTTAATTTTCTGGATGGTTTACATGATGTTGATGTGAGAGGTTTTTGATCTGTATCGGTATACATACTGGGTGCTAGATGGATTTAAGTGGTCACATCTGAAGACATGACCACATAACATCCTTGGCAGTTTCTAGTTCACTATTGCACAACCCTGGAGAATTTTGGTTTAGCATGATAGCTATACTAAGTGACAAAAAATACCAGTGAATGGTCAACTACTTACGGATATTACTTATCCAATCGTTAACCCTTTAACCCTTTAGCGCGCCAGCGTCCATATATTGGACGACTAACAGATTAAAGTTGTTTGATTTCCATCCACAGTTGACAGTTTTCATCCACCAATTTTTTTTTTGGGTTCTTGTGTAAGTTGACTATCCTTTGTACGGTGTGGATCTTCAAAATAGGTTATCATGATTTTTGGAAAAATAACACAATTGGTTTATGTCAAGTTTCATTCTTAGTTCAAAAAGTGAGACCTTAGACATGATTTTCCAAAATAAGTAGAATCAAATAATGGAAACCATACCATCGCATAGTGCATGTTATTCTAATTTCATTCCAATATTTTTCAATTTTTTGTGTTAATTCGGGATTTTTAATTGAATTTCAAGAGTAAACCTTGCAAAATTATTTTAAAATTATTAATAAAAAATATGATACATCTAACCGTACAGATGTGATCTTCACATTGGCATTTACAAATTTTCTTTGTACATCAACTCCATTTTTGGTTTCCGTCAAACATTTTATAACACTTCTTGAAAACAGTGTTGAAATGGGACGTTAAAGGGTTAATGCTTTGGGTACTGTAACTGGGTTCACTGGGTTTTTCCAATATGATTGATACTACCAGAAATAGAATGGATTAAATTAGAAAGTAACCATACAATTGTACTCGACTGGAGACATTTTACCAAAACTAAAGAATCATCCGATGGTGGGATTGGAAGAGGTCACGCGAGAGCAAACAATTAATCCGAGCGGGGCTCCAGAAATTCGTGGACATCTGGAGGGGTGGCTGCCATAACAGCGAGGCCTACAGGGATCGAATGGAGGCTTACATGCAATATTAGGTGGACATTATCACGGAACTCTGCTAAGACGATCCGTCGTAGGCCCCGAGGACACTGGTGTATGGGTTTTGGCCGACGACAGAGTGGACGACGGCCCACCCTCCTCCCTTGCCAGCCCCAAATGAAGTGCGGAGGGAGAGGGATCTTGCCAACTCAACTCCGGAGGACGAGTTGTCCAATCTTTGGTGCGGTCCATTACGGCGGCGACTAAGGCCGGCGTTCAACCCATACCGCGACGCCCTCGTTGGGAATTTTGTCCTCATCACGCCTAGCGACACTGCAATCTATCCAGTGTGGATGGGCAGGGTGCTTGCACTGGCCGTGCGTGACGCCCAGTCCCCACACCATGGAAAGTGCTAGATCCCGATATTAGAGGCCTGCCAGAGGAAGCCGGGAGATGATAGACGAGGAGAAATATAGAGGTTGTTGGGATGTGAAGTGGAAACGCGATGGCAGCGACGACGTCGTACAATAGTTGGATTGCACTTCCATCCTCTATGGAAGCTCGTTGAAAGTTAACTCCACCGAGACCTCTCTACGCAAGATTCCGAGGTTGGATGCGGATAACGCCAAGGCCATTTTAGCCGACTCGCACGCCGCCTTCGAGGCTGCGGATGACGTGCGCCATGTAGGGTAGATCGTTGAGAATGTTAGTCATGGGATTATGAGTAGAGTGTGGAGACACTGGCAGAAGTGTGTCCCTATGTAATCGAGTTGAATCGAAATAAAATTTTCTTTCATCTAAATGGTTTACTTGTAATGCCACGTGCATATTTTCAGGCTCTGCAGTGCGTGTTGGTACAAGATGACATATGGTAGTAGGGAGGGCGCCCTATCACAGCCCATGACTGCACGTGGGGAACCCTCAAAAATGGATCAACAGGGAGGACTCCCTATCACTTGGGAGACGACAATGGGGATGAATCCCTATCACGATGGAGAAGCACTACTATTGCAGAGAACCACAATGGACAGAACTCCCTGTCGCAAAAAATCAGAGTGCCGATACCTCCATATTGGAACATTCCTCCCTACAAATGGCGACCTCTCCATCAAATCTCCCCGTTGCAATTCCGGATTCTCAATCCAAAATCCATGAATAAATTCAAAGTTATCGAAATATGTGTTCCACGTTTCAAACGGCCTTGTTATATTCTATTTTTTCAATCGAAAGCAAAACGAACAATTTTTCCTATAGTATCTACAGTGGTTTGTGAATTTGTTTTAATAGGACAATGGTGGAGAGAGGAGATGACTCTATATTGTGCAAAAATTGTGACTATGTTTTGATTGTGAAATAACAAAGACATGTTTGATTTGAACCTTTAACCCCTAATTGCTCAACCGTCCATTTTTGGAACAATGTACATAATTCATCTACGTTTTCTCATCCGCCATCTATTGTATGCAAAGGAAAAAAATACTACAAAATTCTATGGCAAGATAACTTCATGCATGTGTGATCCGATTAGAAAGGAGATGATTTGTGAAAATTTTATGCCTCATTTTATGTTGTTGTGATTTACCAAATATTTCGAAGATTTTAGTCTAAAATAATGTGCTCTTAAAATAATATTCATAAAATTATGCAACCAAAAAATCTCCAAAAATCACTACACTTAGAGTTTTATATTCAATCCATCACAACAAATTTTATCCACATATTGTCAATATCTTATTCGTAATTGAATTACAAAATATTTTGAATTTCAAGTTTCAAATTTTATACAAAAATATTGGTAATAGCAATCGCAGATCTAACCATATGAACAAAATCTAAAATTTATAATTTACAACTTTCATTCATCTTTGCAGAACTACAGAATTTAGAGATGGGTGAGGATGTTTTGGAGCTAAAGAGTTTTCAAAATGTGCACTCTTTAAAAAAAAAATTAAAAAAATTGAGTATGAGTTCCATTATTTGTTTCACCTAGTAGGATTGCTTTAATTAGGCAAGCAATTTACTTTTGGAATTTCACTTCTAACCAGAACTTTGGTTAATAGAATTGAGATTCTATTTGTGGAACTATAGACTTTGCCAATTTTCCTTTTCAAAAGTAAAACTTGGAGTTCATTTCTGCAACTCTAGTAGTCACTATGATCTTTTATTTTATTTGTAAACATATTCTACTTTGAGAACTCTAGTGATCACTATGACCTTTTTTTTTCTTCTTTTCAAATGTATTTTACCTTTAGAGAAGTAGTAGTCACAACGACCTTTTCTATTAAAAATGAATTTTATTTAAGAGCTATAATTTCTACTAGTACTTTGAAGTCAATTCATGCCTTATAAGAGTATGTAAGCAATAATCTTTCTCATTATTCATTGAGTGCTTGGAAATTTTGAGTTAATATAGAAGATTTTATTGGGTGTTAGATTCCACTTTTAAGACAAACCAATACAAAGTACCACCCTATGTTGACAGTTGTTGTGCCAAACCAAGTTGCTAGTATTTTACATGTCCCCTTATGTCCTACTCTCTTGTTTGAACATGGAGGGACATGTAAAATACTCAGTGCCGGTTTCCCATCTTGGTTTGGCACACCAACTGTCAACATAGGGACGTAGTTTGTATTGGTTTGTCTTGAAAGTGGAATCTAACACTCAAGTGGCATTATTCGAGGTTTGGGACTGAGGGGAGAGTATACGTTGACAAAACTACAAATTCTTCAACATACATTAACATTATTAAGCTTTAGCCTTTTTACCCCTACTAAAGTTTTTAAGATTCTCTCCGATGCTCTTGAATACTTTAGGATGATTTTTTCTTCACATCTTAAGTAAATTTTCCTTGCTTGATTCTTACTAAATTTCCGCATACAATGCGAAATGTCCTCTCTCACCATAGTTCCAAAAAAAGTTACTGTATGTGTAAAATTTGATCTTAGCAGTAGGGGATTTAGAATCCTACTATTATAAAATGTTATGTAAACTTTTCCTCATATTTTTCCTCAAACTGTTATTTTATTGGCTCTGACCATAGGGAAGAGGCATTGCGGGGACACTCATTTTTTTGGGCTAAATATCACTGTAGCAAATATATTCCGTCTATGATTCCATTGAAATGCATTCTCGTGCTTGTTCTTTTCCAACGATACAGTATTTCTTTTGATTTCTTTTGCCATTCTGTCCGCTTACCTCAATACCGCGGTTCACTAACGGTACGCCACGTGTCAAAAAGCACCTGCCAGCAAGGACGCCCATCCATGTGCCAAGTGGCGAGCACCCACATCAGTCAGGTCCCCAGCTCACTCAGTCCTCTCTGCCCTTCTTCCGATCGAACAAGCTTCGGAACAATTCATCAAATCACTAAACTTCCCCATTCAACTCCACCGTCACCAGAAGAAGATCCGGAGCCTCACATTTGCGCTTGCCATTCACTCACCTGCAATCCACACTTGCATGCATTACTACTTTTCCATTGATTTCATCAAGACGATTGATTGACAGGGAGCTAGCTTCGATCATGGCTGCGGACGTGAGTTACGGCCAACTGCTCCGGAAGCAGATGCTGGCCGGCGGGCTGGCGGGGATGCTGGCCGACGCTGTCATGTATCCCATGATGACCGTCAAGTCGCGCCTCATGGTAAATCACTCTCTCACTTCTTCAATCCCTTGATTCCTTGTGCTATGCTTCATGTTAGAACTCTGTTTTTTGAAGCCAGAAACAGGTTTTTCATTAAAAGCGTATTGGGTTCAGTTCGATTTTGAAATCTGTAGAGGCCAATCGGGTGTCATTCCCATGATAGACTGGTTTGCAGTCTTAATTGATCAATCCATGATGGGTTGCAGTTTTAATCCTAACTTGGTCATTCCAGAAGCTTCATAACTTGCGTAGTAAGAAAGATATTTTGGAATGGAGTGCATCTCTCCAGATGAGGGGTTTTCTCCATTCACTTAACATTGCTCTGAATACATTATCCTCTTAGATCATGAACACATGGGGTGCTCATCCAGTGAAATTTGTTTTACCTTTATCCCTCTCCAAGCTCCTCTCAAACTTGAGGACACTCTTCGAGTACCATGATCTTTCCCATTCCATTATCCCTATGAATTGAATTTGACGTTATCCGTATCCGTTGAAATCAGAAATCGCTATTTAGGTTTGAGTTACGGAATTGAATGCCTGCAGGTGCAAGGAGGGGCTGGGAGTGGAGGCACGGCCGCATTGTACATGTACAAGGGACCGGTGGATGCGATCTACACCATCGGCACCAAGGAAGGCATGCGTACGTTGTACAAAGGATTCTCCACTGTTGTGCAAATCGCACCCGCGCAGGCGCTCTACATGGCCACCTACCAAACGTCCAAGCATTACCTTCCAGGTAACTATTAGGGTTTGTGGATGCTTATTAGGGTTTAAGTGGCAATGTGGGAGTTGGATACTGAAGTCTGAAACTTATTTCGGGTCATGACATTGTTGATTGAACTGAACATCAAGTTGTGCATCGTCTCTCAGGTTGCTCAGTACTCCCTCACAACTGTCTTAGTTTTTGGCATTTTTCCAACTTGACACATTTTTTTTGCGAAAAAAAGTTGTTTAGAAATAGTCTATCTTGAATAGTAGTATGTAGTTTTTGTGTCTGCTCCGTTTGAAGTGGGCCGGGCTCACATTTCAAGTATAAAACATAGTACAGATATGTCGGGAAAAAACATATTACAAATATGTCGGGAAAATTTTTCCAAAAAACGGACAGAGGGAGTATCTCTTAGGTGACTTGTTCTCTTGTGGATCGTTTTCCAACATGATGAGTACCACTTGGGATCCTCAAACTTGTTGCAACATTCTCCATTCCTCAAGTTTTGAAACTTATTTAATAATCGCGTGGGTATTACTGCAGGTGGTAAAGACAATCCTGTGACCCAATTTGCAGGCGGGGTGCTGGCGACTCTTGTACAATCCTCAGTGATGGTGCCCACGGAAGTCGTCCGACAGAGGCAACAGATTCAAACGACAGGAGAAGGCTCCTATACGGTACTAACTTACTCACCGCATGTTTTTGATTGGCTCACATGAGGACTTTCTTTTGGTGTTTTTCTTTTTGGACTAATACATGCAATGTTGTGGTGGCCCTGTCTGAATTATTGATTTTTATTTTGTTTCTTCACCTTACTTTTAGCATTTAGGCGCTAATACCCCTAATGCCACCACATAACATCTTATTAAGACAAATCTAAGATCATAAACAAGAAGTGTTGAATTTCACTTCACAGCAGTTGTTGCTTTGGGCACTTAACTGTGTTTTCAACACTAGCCAGGGTGTATTCCACTAATTACGTATTAATTATTAACTTGGTCATTTTTCTAATCTGATATTAAATTCGTTTTCTCGTTGTGCACTGATTTAGAGGAATGAGTCTTTCTAACGGTAAGAATATTGTTACCCAATTTGCCAGGGCTCAGTGCACGCGGTGAAGACCATTGTGGCACATGAAGGAGTTGGGGCTCTGTACAGGGGTTTCCTTTTAGCGCAATTAGTGTGGGGACCTTACAATGCCGTGTACCTTCCCCTGTGGGAGGCCAATAAACGTTTGTGTGCGCATTTGTCGGGCGCGGAGTCCGTTGAAAAGCTGAGCGTTCAGTATGAGCTCGGGAGTGCATTCGTGAGCTCCGCGTTTGCCGCTGGAGTCACAAACCCCATGGTAATTCTTGCCGAATCTGTAACTACACAACCTTGTTCAAATATTATGGTGTATAATTCTCATATATATTCTGACTATCAGCTTGACTGTGTGACAGATGAGGGGTCTTTTACATTCAAACCTCTAATCTTTCCACCTGGATCCCATCTTCTTCACTATGACAGAGTTGAAAGTGTAACAGTTGATAATAGTGTGGCAAGTGTAAGTCATAAAGAAACAGGTCTGTCTGAGTGTAGACTTATTGTCTGTCTGTCTGTCTGAGAAGAACCCCCTGCGTCATGGCGCTTAATTTTGATGTTTTTGTGGTGCACGGCTTAAATTGTTCACTTAATAATGTGTTTTTTCATGCAGGATGTGATCAAGACAAGGTTACAAGTGCAGGGGAAGAAGAAGCAGTACAGTGGAGCGTGGGACGCGGCGAAGAAGATCTACAGCCACGAAGGGTACAGGGGCTTCACGGGTGGAATGACGTCGCGTATGCTCTGGGTGGCTCCCTCGGCCACCATCATGTTCACCACTTATGACCAGCTTATGAAACGCTTGGATTAATCATACGTAAGTTCAAAGTCCCAGCAAGCACGAACCTACTCGCATCTCTTTCCATTCGATTTTGATGCTAATTTATTGATGTCCAGTGTAATTATATCCTAGAATTTGAAGTTCTGCTGGGGGGAATCTTCGGTAGCTTTGTAAAATAGGTGAAGATCACCCTGGTATAAGGTTTAGACTAGGCTGTCTTTGGAGTACTGTCTTCAACCAATTCTTGACCACTCAAACTGTACCTCGCTTTCGACTCATGATAATAATCAAGGAACGTTGACCACATTTTCATTTACTTTCTGCTGTTGAGATATAGTATCAAGGATTATGGTCAGGTACATGACAAACGAAACACCAGATATTTTGTGGATCTCTCAAGCTGCACAGATAGAGAACGCTGACTTATGAAATGATTGGAGTAGTAACTAAGTCTTGCACACTCTTGGGGGACACCGTATGATTGAATGGTATTTGCTATAATTATCTATGACCTTAGTTAAAGTCTTGTATTTAGGTTGTTTTTCCATGGCTGATTTGAGAAGAATTTCTGAATTGTAGTTTGTCTTTGAGAATGCTGGTACGGATACTTCAGAGAGTATCAAATGTTTTTCAGCTTCATTGGTACATAGCAGGGAGCACAGCCCATCACCTACTGCCATCAATACTGCAGAATTTAGGGCCCTGTGAGGACTGGTCCACGGTATTACTTGCACTGAGGTTTGGTCCATATGTCATTCGGAGAAGATGTTGCCCGGGGAAGTCACAATCAAGAATTTAGATAACTATGAGAAAACAAATATAGGGTGTCTTTTTATTCATTTGAGATAAAAATTATAAATTTATAGAAGTAATATAGGGTGTTTTAAAACAAATTTGAGAATATTTTAGGAATATTTCTATAATATATATAAAATATACCCTAAATATATTATAAATAGTAGAATATTTCAATTATTTCATAGCCCCCATTAAATACCCTTTGTTTGCTCATATGTACCCAAAATTTACACTAAACGACTTCCCTGAGAAATCTTCGAGATCAGACATGGTGCATCATTGTACAAGTAAGAAGAGTCATAATGCTCTTGCTTGATAATATTTGTTATGGTACAACAGTAATAGTCCTTATTACTATGCACGCACAATTGACCTGTCCATCTTGCTCTTGTACTTGTTCTCACAAAATCTGTGCTTTAGAAAAGTGGTCATTTACAGATTGGAGCTTGTACACAAAGCTGTGAGAAATAAGATGGGCCAGGAGTCTAGGACTATGATGTAATGTCATGGTGTGAAATAAAAGTGCCCTGTGTCACACAACACCTATTATATTGGTAAGGTAAGAAGTCTTAAGCTTCCTATGGCTAGCCATACCAATGTAGATTATTGTGTATCTTCAAGTTTAACCCTTTAATGTCCCGATTCAATACTGTTATCAAAGAAGCACTATAAATTGTTTGATGAAAACCAAAAATGGGGTTGATGGTCAAAGCAAAGTTGTAAATGTCAATGTGAAGATCACATTTGTACGGTTGGAATCATCATGTTTTTATTTAATAAATTTTAATTAATTTTGCAAGGTTTTCTCTTGAAATTCAGTTTAAAATCCCAAATTAACACAAAAAAATTTGAAAAATTTGTAATGAAATTGGAATAACATGCACAACGAGGTACGGTTTCCATTATTTGATCCTACTTATTTTGGAAAATCAAGTTTGAGGTCTTACTTTTTGAACTAAGAATGAAACTTGACATAAACCAATTTTTTGATTTTTCTAAAAATCATAATAAACTATTTTGAAGATCCAAACTGTACAAAGGATAGTCAACTAGCTCAAGAACCAAGAGAGATGTTGGTGGATGAAAATTGTCCAATTTGGATGAAATTTGAAGTGTTAAAAACTGTGCGTTGTCCAAATATTGGACGCAGGTGCGTTAAAGGGTTAAACTAAGTGACAAACTTCGCAAACATTTTTGAACATGAATATCATGGTCTTTCTAGTGCTATTGTAGAAGAATAATAAAATAATATTATTAAAATTTCTATAATAGTACTAAAAGAAAGACCATGACCTTAAGTATTTACCGATATCACAATGTATAATTCTTTTAGACAGTTTAAAGTGGGAGATACCACTACGGTATTAAACGACACCAGACAATCTCATTTCCATTCAAGTTCAATGGTCATAGACAATTAATCAAATCATGCTTACACCACATAATAATAAGTACAACGAATAGATGAGTTGTTCTTGGTAAGAGTCTGAACATAAATTCCAGATTGAGGTGACCACCCACTTGAACACTTGAGATCAATCACCTAAGCAATACTACTTGCGAAGTAATAATACTGTCCGACATTGGAACCAGCTGCCCATGTCAACAACCATGCAACACTTGCTTCTCTTCCAGCTGCTAGAAATTGCTAAACGCCTCCGGGAATGAGTTTCCCTGCACGACATTCATGCATGCAAAAAAGGTTAATGGTAAATCATCAGAACGGAAGTAGCTCCACTCAATCTGCAATGGCTATGGATCGATCTGGAGTCAAAGTTGAATCACCAACAATGCAGAATATCACAAGTGGGTAAGCAAGTCAGAACGACATTGGAATGTTGATCTAACCACGTCGTACGTTCTAATGCGTCGGTCCAACATTTCAATATCGTTCCAACTAGTGAAATGTCATTCTACCATGTGAAATGTCGACGTTCTACAATCTGCTCCCAGCGTTGTGTATTAACTGATATGGTTACGTATTTGCACTCAGCGCTTTCTCGATCGAGAGAACAAATGGGCTTTGAACACAACCAGATATGGATGCGGAAGTACAAGTTTCCAAGCAGATGTGCACAGATTCTGAGGACTTGAAATTGTTTTTAATAGTTGGAAGGAAATGGAAGGTTACTTACCAGCACAGAGGGAGCCCTTCTTGTAATAGCTGCCGAGGCCACACTTGTCGGGGATACTGATAGCCAAGTTCAACTCAGTGCCCACCAGGCGTCCGTCGAAGCGCTGCACAGCCGTGACGGCCTTGCAGTAGCCTGCAATCCCCTCGGACTTCTTGAGCAGGAACTGGTCCTGCACTTCCATGCAACAGAACTTCAACGGCACTGCACGTCCGTCCAGCACATACGACGAGCAGTCCAACGGGAAGCTCGCTGCTGCAGCCCCTCCCACCAAGCTCACCGCCACCATCACCATCACCACAGTACTCAGCCCCATCGTCACCTTCGCCATAGCTCGATGCTCAACACTCCCTCAACGAGCAACTATACTCTGTGATTACACCAGCCAGACACTGCTCAGCTAGCTGGGAATGTATGAGTGTGTATGATATCCAAGTTCCTGGGTGATCGATCCATTTATCGATTTCTCGACGCTAGCTAGCTGCATCCTGATCATGAACTGATTTAGGGTACATCGATTCTCTGGGTTCACTGGTTAGTACGTACTCTGACATTTGAGCATGCGGAATGCGTGGCTTCTGTCTAATTCAGATTGGTCAAGATAACTTAGAGCAGCTCCAGCGGCCAGTCCCAGTTCTGATTCAGAGTTTTCTCGGGCCCTGAACCCACTCGGCTATTTCAGTTTAAAGTGAAGAATCTTAAGTACTCTTCCTGAATACTGGATGACAGCATTCAGAGGTCATCTAAAGTTCAGGTACCGCTGGAGAAGCTTTAGATGTGGGGATGTCTGTCGTGACAGGGCGCTGCTGGTTCTGACAAACTGTTGCGGGTTCACTAATTTGCACTCCACAAAGGACTGAAAGTTAGTGGAGGACTTTGCTTCACCTGTGGTCAAGTCAGGGCATCCTCACCGCGCACTGCATTTGCTCACTGCAACGTCAGATTGCAGGTGCAATCTATTGTCTGCGCCCCAGCAAAACTCTAGACTGTGCATTTCAGGGATTTGCAGTGAACTCCAAAGCACCCTCTACAGCTGCGATTAGTGCACAGAAGAAATGCCATTCTAAATATACAATGAGATCAGACACTAGGCTGGAAGAGCTGGGGCTTTGGCCCTTCAAGTGTGGCAGATTTTGTACAAGGAAGAGGAGGAAGGCAGCCACGTGCAGCGTTCAGGAAGATTTTGAGGAATGCCAGTAATTTTCGTCCATTGTCAACATTCAACAAGTTTTTCACATGGCTACTTCGGTTTTTGTCTTTGTTTATTACTATAAATAAAAATATTCTTAAATTTAAAACATTAATTAGCCAATTCACACTTGAATTGGTTTATTGAATGATTGAACCGGTTCACTTGAAACTAACTGCTGGTTCTTGCTGAACAATAGCCACATGGCTCGAAATAGAAGAATACCTAGTTCATCTTTTTCAGGTCTGCAATTGGGTCGAAGCGGCCACCAAAGAGGTTGCGATAGTGTAGGTCGAAGCGGCCACCAAAGAAGTTGCGATAGTGTAGGGATCATACCCTGGTCCTATTTATATCGGTGCCGAGTCAGGTGGTGGGCTCTGATTGAAGATTCCCTAAGAGCTTCTTTTGTGGCTCTTGTTGTAACAGTGCCGGTGCTGATAATTTGGAGGGCAGTAGTTTGGTTGGCCATTAATTGCAGTCTAGCAATGACTCTATAGAAGAAACTCTACAGCAGGGGCCGCAACAAAATGGCGTTGGCTCTTCAAATGTAATTTGTCATTTTGTGTTTTTTCAACTCACCATATGCAAAAAGCAAGGAAGATTTGGAGAGGAAGTTGATGATTGGACCAGGTGGTGCAAATGGACAGGCGGAGGCTTTTGTAGAAGGCAACAAGTAGGGGTTGCCAGACCTCCCTGATCCTGCACTACAACAGGCGCAGGTTTTTGTAGAAGGCAACAAGCAGGGGTTACCATACCTCCCCGATCCTGCACTACAGCAGGCGCATGCACCCTTGCACAAAGCCCATGCAGGGCCCTCTACGGAGTATTGCAACAGAAGCTATCAAGATGGGAATGTCATGAGTCCAAGGCCAGGAGTCAAACATTTGCACAAGTAGCCAAATCACTTGAATGCACAATCAAACACTCATTAATCTTCAAAGGTCAGATTCATTTTTATGAAATCAATTGAAAAATGCAATTCAATTGTAAAAATTGTATCAGATGGAAAATAAAATAAAATAATTTCCTTGGAACCAATGAAGACTTCCTCAAAACAACTAAGAAAAATAAGAGGTTCAATACATGCTTCTTAGTCCTTTAATTATATCACTCAAATTATATATCCATGTCAAAGTCTCTTAACATCACATTCTTTGTTCCCTCAGCAAAACCACAGGAATAGACGTACCTACAGTAGTTCAAAACTCACACTCTCACAACAAATAATGTTTCTATGCATCAAACATCACTAATGAAATTTTCTTGCAAGACATAGGTTCCAAAGTGAAAATCGTAATACTTCAATTGTTAGCTGACCTCTCATAACATTCAGTAGCCTTTCAAGAGGCTGCCATTTAGTTTCATCGACCTTTATATATGGAGTGACCAGTGATTTGTAATTGAATGAACTATTGAATCAATTAAACATTTACAAAACACTGTTGAATTGTGATTGAGTGAGTGCTTTTGAATGTTATGCTATCTTCCTGCTTCGAGTTAATTGAGGTTCTTCCTGGCGAACCATATTAAATACTGTCGACAGTTCTCAAAACGGTATCGAAACCCCAAAAGATGATTTATGGTCTCAAACTTCACACAGCGAATGAATCATAAGCTATAAACATCCAAAAGTGCAGTCTGGGAGGAGAGGGGCATCGATCCCCTTACCTCTCGAATGCGAATCGAGCGCTCTACCATTTGAGCTACCACCCCACGTGCTTCCCGCACACAACGGAAGACGGCAACCATTGCTGTAACTTGCAAAATTCGTGCTATTGGACATAAGGGGCTATTTTTTCATAGGTGTCGATTTTAATAAAACCAAATGCTTTTATAAAATTCTTTTTCTTATTTTCCATCCTGGATTTCCTTTAGCATCATTGTCTTGGAGTATGTGTTGTTGATATTCACCAATAGTGCTGAAAGACAAAGATTGTGATGTGCCATTGTGGGATACATTCGTTCAATGTGAAAGCACTAGTACAATCTTTCTTATTGTCAAAGTATACACATGGATGGTGGTGCAGTTTGCCTCCTTACCCGTATCCACCGTAGAAATAAATTCTGTCAACGTACCGCTCCACCTACCCACAGTAATCACATGTTCCCATCTGACGTCGTGACGTCCTCACCTTACCAAGTCTATTAGTGTACAAGTCTGTGACTGAACCTACCAGCGACAGCTTTGTCAGAAACACAGCACCGTCTTGTGACTTCAGATACCTTTCAAATTAGCCTAGTACTAAGGTGGTTACCCCATTCCCAACTGAATAAGAAATACGAATATGAGACATTGATATTATTTAGTATTATTATTTTTTAGAGTTAGGCAAGAAGAAATAGATTTCAACACAAGTTGAAACATAATTTTTGGATGAAGAATGAATTAGTTATCAACTTTCAAAGTTGAAGCATGACACATCCCATTCACGTCACATAGGTAGAGTTGTTTCTGTCTAAAGAAGATTTGTATTGCACACACTAAAGATGCTTAAACCAACAACAACGAATTCATAACCACACTTACATATACTAAAACCAACAAGAGAGAACCCATTTTCACATGTAACTCATGCTAAAACCAACATCATTGCACTATTGATTGTGGAAAATGCCCCTAGTTGTTGGTTTAAGGCGCCAGTTGGTAATGGGGTAACCACCTTATGGAAAATTCAACACTCTGTTCCGTCCGATCCTGGTTTCAACGTTTTTCTTGTGTTCCAACTACCCGTAATGGGTCCATTCAAGCTATAATACGAACTGGCTAAGTTGTCAGCAGTGCTTTTTTGGAGGCATTTTCAATGTGATGTTTGATTTAAATTTTTATTAGAAAGGAAAGTGATATGTCAATGTTTGCAACATGTATATAAAACACATAGTACAAGATGAAAGCAATTATATTGAAAAAATTTGGGTATTAAACGCACTAAAATAGCTCTGTCATAAGTGGTTTTAATGACTCACCAAGGACTTTTCTAAATGATAAATAATATCTTTTTGGTAGAAACTTTGGGATAATTGAATGGGAATGATGATTATGTGAATGAAAATTGAAACCAATACATTAAAAAATCGTTCTTTGAATGAAAATCATGACTTTATTTTTTTTGTCTCGAACGACTCTCAAAAGGACTCTCCAAAGCACTCAAGACGAGGCACCCTTGGCTTGTATTAGCTTGAATGGACCCTAATAGGTGTTGTATGGCACATGGCACTTTTATTTCACACCATGAATCTGTTGAACTTAGGATGAC
Organism: Pohlia nutans; assembly: GCA_022496805.1. Lineage (NCBI taxonomy): Eukaryota > Viridiplantae > Streptophyta > Bryopsida > Bryales > Mniaceae > Pohlia > Pohlia nutans. Next base: position 7,109,294 of record CM040085.1, on the reverse strand, counting down.
ATTACACCATAGTCCTGGCCCATGTTATTTCTCACAGCTTTGTGAAAGCTCCAATCGATCTGTGAATGACCCCTTTTCTAAAGCACAGATTTTTATAAGATCGTCAAATTGTGCACCTGTATTAAATATTAAGGACTATGTTGTACCATAACATTATCAAGCAAGAGCATTAATTTATGACTCTTCTTACTTGTACAAAATATCATGCACCATGTCAGATCTTAACCTTAAGCAAACCAAGACTTCCTGAATTGGGAAGGACCATGTGCACTCCAGCATCTTCTCCCAATGACAAATCATGGGCCAGTCCTCTATGCAAGTAATTCTATGGACCAGTCCGCACAGGGCCATACATTCTAAACTAGGCATTTCCTGTCTGAATGTGAGTAACGTCAATGGATTTAATTGCGCTGTCAACAAATTAGCATCAAAAGAGTTGCGAGTAGGTCCGTGCTTGCTAGGACTTTTAACTCTGTCATAGTGAAGATGGGATATTCTCCACATGCATGTGTTGTAACCAGGCGTGGTTGTACCTCAAGCTCTTTTGATATCTGAGTTCAAAAAAGTGCAAGTGCCTAGGAGAGGTTCTGTATCATAATCAAGTCATGCCTCATGGAACTTGCCAGTTATATATAGTCGATAATACTACGTTTGTTGTAAGTTCTACTATGAGTTGAAAAGTATAGTCAAGATTGGATGTTCTTGATTCAATGTTCTCAAGCCTCTAAGTGGCTCTTGTAGGTTCTTTACTTCATTAAAAATTACTTACCTGGGTTGTACTTAGGGTTGAGAAACTGAGACCATTCTAGAGTAAGTTGTCAAATTCCTTATTATTACATTTGAATGTGAACAATGCATTGTGACGTAACAGAGTGCGACGGTGTGAGTTTTGAACTACTGTAGGTATGTCTGTTCCCGAGGGTTTGGTGAGTGAACAAAGAATGTGGCATTAGAGTGCACTAGAAAGCTGAACACTCAATTTCCAATGACATTTTCATTGACCTTTATTTAAAGAGGCATGTTTGAAACAAGAACTTTTTTTTTAAGTCGTAAAATAGGTTGATGCATTCCACGAGATGATGAATCCTTCTTAAGTTTGGAAGATATCTTTTCATAAATGAAGAAAAAGCCCCAAGTTATTTATATTGTGATGTGAAGACTAATGTCACAGGGATTCAGGTTTGATATAAACCACCTTCTCAGTACACGGAGGACTTTGTTAACATGGCCGAGTGGTCTAAGGCGCCAGACTCAAGTTCTGGTCTTCGAAAGGGGGCGTGGGTTCAAACCCCACTGTTGACAAAAATGTACTTGTTAATAAGTTTTGAATGATGAAATTTATCTTAGAAAACCTATGTACATCGTTTTGGAAACATGGATAAAGTGGTGCTAATCGAAGGAAATGTGCAGAAGCTTTCTAATTTTATTGATTTTCAGGATTCCTACAGATTCTCAGAGTTTTGTTAATCACTCATGACCTTACAAATAACGGCAATCATTTCCGTGTAGTGATGCTGAACAATCAAATATTGAAAGTATATTTGCAAATTTTTTACATCGTCGTGTTGATAGTCAAGTGTTGATGGCTTGACGTTGTAGTGACGGACGTCTTCACATCAAAGAATTTTGATGAAACCCGACGCAGCGGACTTGTATATAGCTACTGAATTTGCGGAATGGTGTGATCATCTGGTACTTTGATTATAGTTCTTGATCGGAAGAGTATATATGTGGATGAGTAAATTTTCAATCATCTTAATGGTCCGAAATTCTTAACTCCTATCTGTCCAAGCGTCCAATTTCTAGATGATGTACAAAATCAAACTCTGTTTTCTCATTCGTCCCATTGAGGCCAAGCCTCTTTGAAGCTCATCAATCCAAGTCTCCCTGAAGCTCATCACCGGCGCTCTTGAAGTATCTACACCTCCGTTTCTTTCATGGTAACTATGTCAAGTATGATTCACTGTTGGGAATTGAAATTGCTCTTCTTTTCCGTGATGTAATTCACTGAAAGACAATGCATTAGTCTGAATTGGTGATATGGCAAAGTTCGTGGTAGAGAAAGCAGCTTCCGTTTGTGTCTGAGTGAGCAACCATGGCACTACAAGGAGAAGGTGTCGCTTTTCACTCCTTCTGTAAGTCAAACTGTGCCACTTTGCACTCACCAATTTTTTTGGTTGGACTTGGTGAGTGCGATTCGTTGCATAGGACAAGCATGTATAGTAAAAAGCGACAATGAACAGGATCCTCACTATAACAAAACATGGTAAAAAAAACCGCACTAAAATTGACTGCGGTTCTTTTTGCCACGTTTTTGTGCATGCGTGCGTCTTGGGTTGTTAGCTTCTTTTGCAATTTCTGACTACAATTTTTAAAATTTTGGGTCGTGTAATATACCATTGGAAAGGTTTGAAACACTATGCACCAAATTAAAGGTAACTCATTTACATTCTTCATTGATTCCAAGGATATAATTATTTTTTTCCAATCTGAATTACATTTTTTCACAATTGAATTACATTTAATTTTTCAACTGAAATTTTCATTTCATAAAAATAAATCCATCCTTTGAAGGTCGTCAAAGTCGTGCAAGCGATTCGAACGGCTTCTTGTGCAATTGTTGGACTCGCGTGGCCTTGAAGTCATGACATTCCTATCTGTCTTGACCAAATGTAAAGCAAAGTCCTCCAGTAACTGATCGACACGTCCAAATCTGTGAAGTGAAGTCACAAGGCAACAGTTTCTCAGAACCAGCGCCATCCTGTGACAAGTGACAACAGATATCTCTACAGCTAAGTTATCTTGACCAATCTGAATTACACAGAATATACACAGGGAGAGATATATAAAGAAATTCCCACATGGGATTTCCACAATATTCCCACAATTGTAACTTTCCTGGGATGATTGTAGTGTATTTTTGATCTGGGAAAGTTACAATTGCGGGAAATTTGTCTGCGTTTCGCATATGGGAATCTTGTTTTTATCTCCCTGTGAGAAGCCACGCATTACGCATGCTCAAATGTTAGTAAGAGTACATACTGACCAGTGAACCCAGAGATCAATGTACCCTGAATCAGTTCATGATCAGGATGCAGCTAGCTAGCGTCGAGAAATCGATAAATGGATCGATCACCCAGGAACTTGGATATCATACACACTCATACATTCCCAGCTAGCTGAGCAGTGTCTGGCTGGTGTAATCACAGAGTATAGTTGCTCGATCGCTGAGGTAGTGTTGAGCATCGATCGAGCTATGGCGAAGGTGACGATGGGGCTGGGTACTGTGGTGATGGTGATGGTGGTGGTGAGCTCGGTGGGAGGGGCTGCAGCAGCAGCGTGCTTCCCGTTGGACTGCGTGTCGTATGTGCTGGACGGACGTGCAGTGCCGTTGAAGTTCTGTTGCATCGAAGTGCAGGACCAGTTCCTGCTCAAGAATTCCGAGGGGATCGCGGGCTACTGCAAGGCCGTCACGGCCGTGAATCGCTTCGACGGACCCCTGGTGGGCACTGAATTGAGCTTGGCTTTGAGCATCCCCGACAAGTGTAGCCTCGGCAGCTATTACAACAAGGGCTTCAGCTGTGCTGGTGAGTGTCCTTCCATTTCAATTCCTTCCAACTATTAAAAACAATTTCATGATGTCCTCAGAATCTGTGCACATCTGCTTGGAAACTTGTACTTCGGCATCTATATCTGGTTGTGTTCAAAGCCCATTTGTTCTCTCCAGAAAGCGCTGAGTGCAAATAATATACGTAACCATGTCAGTTAATACACAACATAGGAGCAATACACAACACTGGGTATGGTGCGTAGACATCGTAGAACGACATTTCTATAGAATTTGTTAGAACAAGCATTTCACTAGTTGGAACGATATTGAAATGTTGATCCAACGCAATATAATGACGTGGTTAGAATGTTGTTCCCAATGTCGTTCTAAATTACCTACCCACTTGTGACATTCTCAATTATAGAAGAAAAGAGGGACTTGTACACTGAGCATGTTCACTTAGATGTGACACTACAAGGAGAAGGCGTCGCTTTTCACTCCTTTAGTGAGTCAAATTGCACCACTTCGTACTCACCAATTTTTTTATTGGATTTAGTGAGTGAAATTCGTCACGTAGGACAAACGTGTACAGTGAAAAGCGACAATGAACAGGATCCTCCACAGTGAGAAACGACGCCTCTGTTTGTAGTGTGACCAAACTCACTCAAATGTGGCCAAATTCACTCAGAATCCCACTCCACGCTGAGTGAACAAGTCCCTCTTTTCTTCTAGTGTCTGCATTGTTGGTGTTTCAGCTTCGACTCCATAGCCATTGCAGATTGAGTGGTGCTACTTCCGTTCTGATGCTACTACCATTAACCATTTTTGCATGCATGGATGTCGTGCAGGGGAAATCATTCCTGGAGGCGTTTAGCAATTTCTAGCTGCTGAAAGAGGAGCAATTGTTGGATGTTTGTTGACATGATTGGGCAGGCTGGTAACATTGTTGGACAGTATTATTACTACGCTAGTAATATTGCTTAGGTGACTGATCTCAGGCGTTCAAGTGGATAGTCACCTCAATTTGGAATTTATGTTCAGACTATTACCAAGAACAACTCATCTATTCATTGTACTTATTAGTATGTGGTGTAAGCATGATTTGACTAATTGTCTATATTAGCCATTGAACTTGAATGGAAATGAGATTGTCTAGTGTTGTTTAATAGTGGTCTACAATCTTCCACTTTACATTGTCTAAAAAATTATACATTGTGATAATACGTAATATTCTTGAAGGTCATGCTCTTTCTTTTAGAGTTTTGGTACTATTGTAGAAGAATTATTGACACATTAAGTGGCCATTATATCATTGAGTTATTTAAGTCATTCAATTATATGGGCACTAAACTTATTCTTCTACAATAGCATTAGAAGAAGGGCGATGACCTTCATGTTCAAAAATGTTAAACTTTGTGAAGTTTGTCACTTAGTTTGAACTCTGAAGATACACAATAGTTTACTACTAAACATTGGTATGGCTAGCTATGTGAAGTTTAAGGCTTCTTACCTTACTAAACGCCATAGTGAGTGTAGCAGCTTGAGAAACATTTATGCTTCTTACTAAGCAATAAATACTTAAGTTTATTGCTCTAGTATCACTAACCTCTTGAGAACAATGTTTCTCAACTAGAAGTTGGCGCTTACAAATTAGATTGAAGATTTCAAGCTTTTTATTTCAGAAATGGCTTAACTTAGATAGATTGATGTATTCAGCAAAGCACATCATACCATTGAATGACTTAAATATTTTCCATTTCTCAAGGGGTGACCATGCGAAAAGTAGAAAATCGCGTGAATTAAACTATAGGGTCCTTTTTATTCATGGGAGGAAAAAATTCTACATAATTATAAAATTTTATATGTAATAAAAGATGCTTTGAATTTAAGTAAGGTATAATTTGAATATCTACTTAGAATATATTTAGAATTATTCTAAAATATACTTCAAATATTCCAATTATGTGATAACCCCCATTCAAATACCCTCTTAACAAATGTGATTACGCTAAATATATCTTTGTGACCCCCTAGTTTCATTTAGTGGTTCATAATGAAATCAAGCCAATGTAGAATGATTTTACTCTAATATCCTTCAGTACTTTTGAAAAGGTTTATATAAGGTACAAAAAATGTTTAAGAATTTGTGATATATTTATGATATATCACAAATATATTTGTGATGCAATATTGTGTGGAGTTTGATTTATGGATTAGATATTGGTTGTTGGTACAAAGTATAAGTTGCAAACAAAGCATTGATAGTTTTTGAATTTTTTTAATAAAATAGGTTTGAAATTCAGTATTTTTAATGTTATGATTTTTTAAAATTCTTATAATGCTTGAATCTATCAATCCATTTTTTGCAAGGTCACTTTTGAATTTTAAAATTCATATTTTTGATAAAACATACTTACAAGTTTTCATTTTAGTATATTAGTGCAAAGTAGTTTTGGAAATCTCAACCCTTACAAGGTTGGTCAACTAACTAAGATATTAGGAAAAAAATCAATTGATGTATTAGTAACTAGCGGGGTAACTAGAGGAAGACTAAGGGACAAATTGAATTAGATAGTTGTTGAAAATTTTAAAATTTGTAACATAATTATCGAGATAATTATCAAAGTCCTTCAATACTAAAGTCCCCTATCATAAGAGAAATCTTTCAAGCCCGCAAAGAAATTTTTGTTAATTTCTACATTACTGACAATGTTAGATTATTTAAAGATCTCATTGTAAGAGCAAAAATGACATAACCAATATTCATTCAACCAAGGTTTAAACTAAAAGTGACAAGTGAACTTAACATAGCGGCATAGAATAAACTCTTACAATCAAATTGTTAATTCCAACACAATTTTCCACCAATACCGAGACCAATACCAAGAACTAGTGAAATACTAAAACTATATACCAAGAACTAAGCTATCACTACAAAGTTGTAATATAAGCAAACATGATTGAGGAGAAAATCATGAGCAAAGATATCAATTAGGTTAAATGACAAGTGATCATGGCAATGAAGGCAATAGACTCACACTAGTAGAAATCTTGTCTAATGTGACATGTCTTTAACAACTAAATGTCTGTAACGGAATGTCCATAGTAACTCATGTTGTTATAAATCCCCTAAAACATTGCATATATCTTGCTAAAAATGTTGTTTATTCTAAGCAACGGTTTTGTACTCGCAAAAGCAACACTTTGTGAGTTTGGTTCTCATGTGTCTCAAACGATATGTGGAAACTCATAATGTGAATATATTATTCATGCTAGTAAATATCAGACTGTAAAAGTAAAAGTAAAAAAGAAAAGAAAAACAAAAAACAAACTTTGACTTAGAAAACTTAAAGTTTGACTCAAAAGTTAATAAAAGAGGGATTGTAAAAGTAAAACAAGGTTTACTTAGAAAACTTACAGAAGCTGTTTGTACAATGGGGTGACAATCAAAATGGCGTTTTTGAATTTGCAGTGAAGGAAATCACATCTGCCAACAAGGGCTGAAAAATTGGTATTATACCACAAAATCTATTTACAAGATCATCTCAAAGTTAACATGTGTAGCAAATTTGAAAGCCAAAAGATTCACCAAAAGAAAATATTAAAAATCTACCAACATGTGTAGTTGTGAAATGCTTTTCACTGCTGCCAACTTTAACAACCTCCCAAGGATTGGAAATTTTGTTTTTTGCCATGAAAGTTTTGAAACAACAATTTTTTCTATGTTAATAACATGTGTTCCAAATTTTAAGGCCAAAAGATCAATACAAAAAAAGATATTCTCAATCTACCAACATGTGTTGTTTTGAGAAACAATCATAGAAACCATTTCACTATTGCCAACTTTGACACCCTCCCAAGGGCTGAAATTTTGCTTATTTACTATCAAAATTTTGTCACAAATGACTTTTTATGTTAATAACATGTGTGACAAATTTCAAGGCCAAAAAATTCATATAAAAAAATGGTTCAAAATCTACCAACACGTATAGCTATAAGAAACCATTTCACTACTGCCAACTTTGACACCCTCCTAAAGCCTAATTTTTTTTATTTACCATGAGATTTTTTCACAAGATCTTCTCTATGCTAATAACATGTGCGCCAAATTCAAAGGTTTAAAGATTGATACAAAAATAAGATATCCTTGGGAGGCTGTTAAAGTTGGCAGCAATGAAAAGCATTTCACAGCTACACATGATGCTAGTAGATTTTTAATATTTTTTTGGTGGGTCTATTGGCCTTCAAATTTGGTACACATGTTATGAACTTAGAGATGATCTTGTAAAAAAAATCGTGGTAAAATACCAATTTTTCAACCCTCGGGACGCTGTCAAAGTTGGCAGATGTGATTTCCTTCATTGCGAATTCAAAAATGCCATTTTTATTGCCACTCCACTATATATTTTCACATTTACTTGTAGGTTCGTGTTTTCACATCTCAATTTATGATAGAATGAAGGTTAATCACTAAGTTACCATGTTGTTGTTGGTGGTGTTTGGATTTGAATTTATTTTTCATTGTGATATACCATATTCACTGTGATTCATAAATATGACAAAGTACCACATGGCATTGAATGAGTGGTTCTTCCTAAAGGAACAAGATGTAAGATTTAATGGAAATCGGGATTAGGTGGCACAAGTTCATTGGTTGAATAAATTTTGGCGGCTTTTCTCACCACCAATGGAGTTATAGAATTAGAGGCTACTAGGCTAGGTGTTAATATTTGTGCAAAAAAAAATTTGGCCCAGGTGGATTCTTCTATTTGCATGATTTGATTCACATTGAATTCTACTCTACTAACAAGGAATTGCATATTTATTATTTAGAGACTTAATTCCTATGTTTTTGACTGTCCAAATTAATGTTGAGTGCACAGATGAGGGCATCCATCTTTCATGTGCAAAAATGAACCAGAATGATCTATATTAATTGCTTTGGACAATATATCTGAAAATTCATATGTAGTTTGTAATACTAAATGTAATTCGTAACACAGCTACCTTGGTTCAAAAAGAAAAAGTTAAAACTTCCATCCTAGCCAGTACCCTTCCATCTTCAACTTCTATCCTACTTTGTCACACTAGTTTATCATGCAATCACATACCACTAAATAGCTAATATTAATTTGTGTTGATCCATATATCAACAATAGATAGAACCTATGAATTCGTCTTTAATAAAGCATTATTTAACAAGACCTAATGATACATTAAAGTCCAAATATCAATGTTGTATCTTTAAATCGAGTATAAGTGTACCCTATTCTAATACACATTGGTTCAATGTGTATGATCACCATGAGTGAATTACAAAAAAACATAACATATATGATGGTACTATGTCGAAGAGGAAAATTGACTTATAGGGTATCTACAAACTGTCTCAGTCTCAATATATGTGATTTACGAAGAATTTAAGGTCCAGCAATTTTAGCATTGAAGAACCTTCAATTTATTCATAATTGTCCTCATCCTCAGAATTAGATCTGGAACCTGATGTTGACTCCTCTGTATCACTTGCATCTCTAAAGCAAGGATCTAATGCATTTGGATCATCAGTACAATCATAAAGCTCATTGGATGCACCATCTGTGCTAGGTTGGAAAATAGATGCATCCGGTGAAGTTGAGGAATTAAAGACCTTTACCATATGGTGGCGTCGTCTCCTGCAAGCTCACACTCACCGCATCTGGCTTGACGTCCTCCCCATCCATCGATTGATCATAGTCCCTATCTTTGGTGGCCTCAATCAGTTGCAAAGGTCCTTGATCCCCCTCGGCTCTTCAAATCGATCCATTAATTTGTGAGGGTTCCACTGGCCGCTGCAACTTGCACATATTGCTTACGTCTCACTGTGGAAAAGAAGAGAAGGGGTGTCATAGTCGAAGACTCTTTTGGCACTATGACTTTGGGAGTGAAATATTTTGAAAGACAATAGAGTTATCCGGAAAGTCCTTCAAAAAAGGCATGTTGAACCTCAATTTGCAAAAAATGAGAGTGAGAACCCAAAAACAATAGACAAGTTGTCGGGCACAAGTTAAAATAAATTGCCGATGACAAAACATTTTGCTCCCAAAATAGTGCTCTCAAAAGTTTTGTCCCCAGTTCGTGACAACCCCCTAACAATGAAGAGCTCACCTACTACGTGTAGTTATGGCATTCACAAAAGGGGCTCACAAAGTTTCAATGGAAGTATGTTGTTTTCACTACACTAAGATTGTTATTCATTGTTCAATTAGAATTGATGTCTTTTACCATAGTTCGTTCAAAAGTGAGGATAAATAGTGTCCCTATAGTTCATATGAGTTTGTCACTTATCATTCCCAATTGACATTCTTGGTAATAATTTGAGGGAATCTCTTACATGGGAATTGAAAAAGTTAGTAGACATCTAGTGATGGTGAGGCAACCATGGCTCAAATGCACAGATTAGGAAGAAGGCCTTTTGATGTGTGGAGTTGGAGCTAACTAGGCAGGTTACTACACACTAGTTGTAGCCAATGTGTAAGCTCCAGCACGAGTAGAGGTTGTAGAACTATTGAATTCCAGAAGGTTTACTTGAAGTTTTTAACATTTTAAATTTTAAATTTTGTTTTATAAAGACACATTATCTTTAAAAAGTCAAACAGTATTCGTGTTGAGAAATAGTGTCCCGGACATTAAATCACAATTTTAGTGTAGTTAATCAAGACAAATTCATTGGGACAACTTCATTTGGAAATTTTAATTAGAACGAAGTGATTAGTAATTGAATAGCGGGTTGAATAATGACACATATCATTCACCGTTTTGGAGGGAATGTCATTTCATTTAAAAATAAATTCATATTAGCATATAGAAAAAAAGAAATGAACAAGGAGTCACAAAATGAATGAAAAGGATGATGTCATATGAATAATATAAAAGGTGGTCCCTAATGTGTACAAGACTATATTGCCTCGAATTAGAATATGTTTTATAAGATCTCTTGGTATATTTGTAAAAAATTATTCTAGTCATTTAGCACCCACCCTGAATAATAGTCTTTATGTCCCAAATTCTTTACAATTCAAAAATAAATCAAGAAAAACAAGAACCTTAACCGTTAACTGTTGAGTCGACCCACAATGGGTCGATCTCTTTTTAGAAATGGAATTAGTGGAACTATATGAGTTCAAATTGTGTCAAATTTGGTTTGATTATGTTGGAAATCAAGTTAGCTATTTGAAAATATACTCAAATTTGTTGTGGAACATGTGAAGAATTTATAAATAAATCCCAAATGTCGGGTGGCCATAGTGCTAGAATGGGAAGTCAACAAACAAGGTACGTCCAACCAATGAGAAGCCAACAACTGGTGAAGGGTTGGGCAGGTGAAGATCAACGGACTTATGTAAGAACCCGAGATTAGCACCCAGCGTGGAACAAAAGTTAGTAAACTCAGTTAGTGACGTTAGTGACTTAGTTAGTTGGCGCATTTTTTGAACAAGTCATTTCCTTTAGTGTTTTATTTTTTTCTCCTTCGTGGAAGGCAGTGACTGGTCGGACTTTGGCCATTGGAGTGTGGGTGATTTCTTTTTGCATGTTCATAGCCCTAGGTGGCGCATGGGATAATAAGGAGGAAATTAGGACTTGGTAGGCAGTTGAAATCAGCTTACATGTGCAAGCAAATGGAGGCAATTATGATGACCTTTGACATTCCCATGGGTTCCCAGCCTGGGCCCTTTGGATTTCCTTTTTTGGGTTAACTGCCCTTAAGTAGTTTAGTACTACCCAACTTTTTTCCAAACCTACCCGACTTGTGGGCACAAGTTTCAATTTAAATGCACATATTTGATTAGGATTTTACCATTTGTCAATTGTTTTTGTGCAAACATATGTCAATTCATGTCTATTTTCAATCAACTGTCTTTGATTTATTTAATTTGGTACTAATTTTTCTCAAATTTTAAATTTCCCTCACAGTCTCAAAAGTTTCAATTTTATGTGATTTTTATTTTAAGGCTAATACCTCAATTTCTATAGGTTCAAAAAATATGAGCTTTGTTTCTATGAATGACTGACTTGATAACAACGAGAATTAGCATAGGATGCCAAGTTTTAAACTATGAGTTTTTTTCTAGAAGTAGTCAAAGTGAAATTTTGACTAAGTCGTTTTAGTAAACATACTAAACCTCCTTCACATTTTGCTTTGGATCTTGCAATCTATGACTTAGAATGATACGATACTTGACACATATAATAAAGAAGGACCCTTTTAAAAGATCCTTCAGTTATTTTTTCAAATAACTTCATAAATTTACTTTCAAAGCCAAATCTCTCTAACTTGCTCAATTTAGCTCCAAATCACCTTGAGAGTGGAAGCTACCAATTGTCAAAATAACCCCACACCAATGAGGAAATGAGCTTGTTACAAGATTTAGCTTATGTAATATTTTATTATTTTTAGAATATATATATATATATATATATATATATATATATATATATATATATATACATATATATTATTCATACATACATACATACATACATAGAAATAAGGCTCTAAAAATTGCTACAAATTTTACATAATATTTTTTACTTTTGATTTTTTTTATCACACATAGCACCCCTTCAATGTAAGACGTGACACCCCATTTCTTGAAATTGATTACTGCACTTGAATTTACTAATAGAAAAACTAATGATTTTGGATAAACAACTTTTATTGTTGGCTCACAAAGGTACATAGTATTCCATAGTAATCATTAAGACCCACAATTTTCATCAATTCTCTATTGTAAATCATGGCAAATAAAAATTTCTTAAAAGCATAAATGCATTACACAGAAAGCATGCACATGGCACTTTCATACACTTTCTATTGTCTTTGCAATCAAATCATCTTTTTTGAAAAAAAGAAAGAAGGAAAATTTTATAATGAAGAATTAAAGGACCCTAGGCTTGATTGAAGGAAGATGAAACTAAGGGATACTTTAAAATGTTATGGTAAAGTAACAATTGCTTAAACGGACAATAGTAGAATGTGAACTGTTTAACCGGTTCACAAACCACGATAAACCATTATTGTGGTGTTTGATAATCTTTTTTACAATTCTAATCTTTATTCATGGTTTTTTAATCTAATCGGAATTACTAGGGTATTTTGGCAAACTATTTTGTGGTTGTATTTAGAATCTTACCTTGAATTAGAATTTCTGCTTGAATTTCATAGTTAGGGGCTTTTGTTCTTTTAATTGTGGGTTTTTGGCCATTTGAGGGGTATTTAGAAGACGTGGTTAAGTTGTACTCTTGACAAGAGTTTGGGTGTAATAGAGTTTAGGACCAAGTCAAGTGCTAAGTTTAAAGCTAGAATTGACTCATAGTTAACTTGGAATTGAAGGGGATTAAGTTAGAGTAGAATTTTAGAGGGATGAATCCATGAATGAATGAAGTTTGGATTGAGGATTCAAATCCTCTCCTGTGTAGTATTTAAAGGTCCGAGTTTTTTTCGTAGGAGGGAAGAGTTCGTGAGTACAAAGGCGAAGCCATGTCGGAGAGAAGCAGAGAATTTTAGGATGAATAGTGAAGTTGTCGATTAGACTTGTGCGTGGGTAGGGAAATTAGAGGGTGCCAAGGATCCAACGGTGACGTGTTGGAGTGGCGATCACGTGGGTGCGGCAAACACGACCAGCAAGGCGACGTGGATCTATGGCAAGGCGACGGAACCCATGGCAGCAGTACGAATGACGTGACGAGGTGAGGATCGACACATGGGCAGCGCGAGTGGTGAGGCACTCGGACGAGGGGTGCCGGCAGAGACATCAGTACATGCAGCCACGCATCGGCTGCACAACGTGTGAGCAGTGCGTGAGGGAAATCGCAACCGAGCCACTGTGACGAGCAAGACACGATAATTTGGCACAACACGACCACCACCAACCTCAAGCGAGGGGACGGCCGCATTAGATCACCATGTCTCCCCATGTGACAATAGGAAGGATTGGCAGGGTGATATTACAGAGGGAAGACCTCATCACCACCCTTCTCCAATTTAAGATGATCTTGACTTCTTGAAGCTTAGGAGGACTATTAGGAACTTTTGTGATATGGAAATAGCAATTTTAATTGCCCTTCCTTGATGCAATTGCTTGGTTGATTCACCCAATTGTTGGTGTTTGATTTGACTTGGTTGTTGTTCATTTCTTTGGATTGTGGGATGGTGTTGAGAAATTATAAGCCCGGTGTTTGGCATAGTGCGGAAACGCTGCCGAATTGACACTGGACTTGATTCTAAAAGTGAGTAGACAATTGATTGCATTAGTGAGCGTTGATGTGCAAAGTTTGGGGTTTTTAGCGAGACGCGGAAGCGCTACTAATTTTTGGGTAGCTTTGGGTAGTATAATTTCCCACCAAGGGTGCAAATCCCCCTTTTTGGCAATTATTTAACCAATTAGACCCTATTTTGAGGTACTGGGAGTGCCTAGGGTTAATTGTGTTGAATTCGTGGAATTTTGATGTTTTTAATGCTCTATTAACATTGTGATTTGTGCTGTCATTTTCCATTGAGGGTGCAAAGTCCCCTTTTGTGTTAATTATTTGACCAATTAGACCCCGTTTTGAGGTACTAGTAGTACCTTGGGTTAATTGTGTTGAATTGATGTAATTTGATGTTTTTATGTTCATTTGACCTTGTGATCGTGTGCTGCCATTCTTCACCGTGGTGCAAAACGTTCCTTTGTGATGACTCTTTGGCCCATTTGGAGTCAATTGATGTACTAAAGATGCCTAGAGTTATTTAGGTGCACCTCACGGAGTTCTTGATGATGTATGACTCATTATGCATTTTACTTTGTGTTGCCCCTCTTTAGGAAAGGCCAAATTGACCTAATTTTGCATTGTATCCATTCTTTCCATTGCCATGACCAAGAGTACAACCCATTCTTCCATCGCATAGGTGTCCATTGCTTGGTTTACTTAGGACCCCACCCCTCGGCCCAATCTTTATGACGCATTGACCGGTCGCATGGTCAAAATGCTCGTATAGAAAGTAAACACTTAGAATAGCATACAAATAGGCGATGTACAACCTCCAATGTCAAGTAGGCCATGTACAACCCTAAATGCCTAAACTGTAAATTTTTAAAAGAAAAAAGTTGGAAAAATGGAATGAAATAGCTTTTGTCAAGAATTAAAAGAATTTTGGTTTGGTTGAAAGAGAATGGGACTCAAGAGTATTCTAAAATGTTATGGTAAAGTAGAATTTTTTTAAATGAACATCACTGGAAAGTGAACACCTAGAATAGGATGCAAATAGGCTATGTACAATTGTCCATGTCAAATATACCATATCCAACCCTCCAATGCCAAAATGCTATTTTTTGAAACTTTAAAAGAAACAAAGAATGAAAAAGGGTTTATCAAGAATTAAAGGATTCTTGGCTTGGTTGACAAAGGATTGGCACTACCGGGGGTATTATATAATGTTATGGTAAAGTAACAATTGTTTAAATGAATAGATGTGGAAAATGAACAACATTAGCCCCTAAAAGACCACGACTATGTTTTTCTCCAAGCACTCTAACGTTGCCTAATTACCCCTTCTTCAGGAAATTCATTTAGTGTAAATTTTGGGTACATATAAGCGAACAAAGGGTATTTAATGGGGGGCTATGAAATAATTGGAATATTCTACTATTTATAGTATATTTAAGGGCATGTTCCATATATATTCTAAGAATATTCCTAAAATATTCCCAACTTGGTTTTAAAACACCCTATATTATTTCTATAAATTTAAAAAAAATCTCAAATGAATAAAAGACACCCTATATTTATTCTCTCATAGTTATCTAAATTCTTAACAGTGACTTCCCCAAGACCCCTTCTAAAAAAAAAGCAAATAGTTTGCGGTCTGAAACCTTTTTGACCAATCGAACTGTAGGATATTTCAACCAAGTAACTTAAATTTATTAGCACTTACAAATTTTCATCCATTCAAGATTCCTCAATAGTAAGATTATAAGCTACAAAGTAGACCGCACTCTTTTTTTTTCTCCCTGCCCGAGTTTAAAAATTTACGAAAATGCCCAAAATGCAAAGTTCAGTCTCAAATTTTGTAAAATGAATTTGGCAGTTGTGTATGTGGGGATGTTAGCTCATTGTGTGCAAAAATTCATATGCATAGTGCATTGTATGCAAAATTTTAGGAAATGCCTGTATTTAGGTTTTTCACCTTTGCATGTTTATATCTTTTGATTTATACATCACCTACATATGCAAATTACCATCCCATCTTCGTTACAAAGAGCAGAATCATCACAAAAAATCTTAAAAATTCAAGATCAAAACTCATTTCACATTGAGCTTACCGAACTTAGAATATCAACGTTGGTCCTTAGGGGTTAATAGGATGCAAATATACCATATACAACCTCCAATGTCAAATATGCCACGTACAACTTCCAATGTCAAATATGCCACGTACAACTTCTAATGTCAAATATGTCACATACACTTTCAATGCCCAAATGGTGAATTTTTCAAAAAGACAAGGAATGCAAAAGCACTTGTCAAGAATTAAAAGAATCTTGGCTTGCGGTTAACCGAGGTTGGAACTAAAGGATATTGTAGAATGTTATGGTACGGTAAGTATTTCTTAAATGGATAGTAGTAGGAAGTGAACAGCTAGAAAAGGATACAAATATGCCATATTAGACAACCCCCAATGCGATATAAATCCTTAATGTCATACAATCAACCCTCTATAAATGATATCCTTTGGGAGTACTACATTTGTAACATTTATTCATGAATCACATATAACCATAAACTAGGGTGAATCATTTGGATTTAACAATTATAAATATGACTAATAAAGATTAAAGAGGTCAAATTTCTCAATTTTAGAGCCAAAACTGTGAGATTTAGATGAAAATAACATTAAAGTGTAGATGAAAAGTATTTTCTATCCAAGATATGAATGAATGTAGAAATATGTGGTTCTACCATATTATTTTGTGTTGTCAATTTAACACTCTCTAAAAGTGGAAATGAAAGGTTAACAATATTTTCTATAAGTTACATCTAGTTACACTCATCATCTAGTGTACACTGGCTACCGGTTAAAAACATTTAATCATACTTAGACAATGTAGCAATGTGATTAGTTGAACCAAAGAATCAAGTATCTAAAATAGAATATAACAATTAGAAAGGTTCTTATACACAAACCTCTAAATGACAGAGGGGGTAAAGGCAAAACCTAGATGTGTTATAAAATATCACTTTTGCAAATTTGATGAAGTTTGGTCCAAAAGAGAAAATGAGAAGCATGATGTTTAGTAATCATCATTACAATCAAAATTTCAAAAAATGTTTGACACTCATTTAATGAATTTAGAAGTATTTACTATTTGAAATTCACCAAAATTTGAAATTTTATTTTTAGAATTTGAAATTTAATATGATTGGTTAAAACTAGTCTTTTTCTTCTAAAATTCAAAAAAGCAATTTTCTCGATTCCCCAAATAGAAAATTTTATAACACTAGGACAATATTGAGGCCCGGGGGCTACACTGTACTAAACATGTACGAGTATAAGTGAGTGCATAGAAGGGGTATTAATTTGAACACTACCGTATTACGTATACATACAATAAACACATTTAGAACTGAAAATATTCACGTATACTTACATTAAACATATATTTAAAATGGAATATATTTGTATACAAAGGTATTTAGACATGTAATCTCTCATATACAAGGGGTTTTTTAGAAGGGGTCATGAACGCACGTGATTCTCAAACATAATGTAGAGTGCACCCCCTGGGTATTGAGGTCTTTGTCTTTGAAAATTTCTCCTTGGTAGAATTTAACTCGGATTGATATGATTCAAATTGGGTTGGAAAATAGACTTGATTTCCCATTTTAAAATATTTTTTATATTTTATAAAAATATTTTTTCACCTTGGGCAACCCGTAAAAAAATGGCAACGACCATAAAATGGTCGTTTGGTCACTTAGGGGCTAAG
This sequence comes from Pohlia nutans, assembly GCA_022496805.1. Lineage (NCBI taxonomy): Eukaryota > Viridiplantae > Streptophyta > Bryopsida > Bryales > Mniaceae > Pohlia > Pohlia nutans. Next base: position 7,091,741 of record CM040085.1, on the reverse strand, counting down.
CGGAGTAGCCATTTGTAACAAATAAGGAAATAAAATTTAGCTTCATTTCTTAATTCTTCTTAGTGTAATTTTCTGGGGAGTACAAAAACCATAAAAATTATAGCAAATTTCTTTAAGGAGGTAACATTTATAGAGGATCGACAGTATATGGCATATACAACCTCCAATGTCAAATACAGCATGACAACCCCATTTGCCAAAACTGTGAATTTTTCAAAGAAATAAGAAATGAAAAAGCTCTAGTGAAGAATTAAAGGAATCTTGATTTGGTTGAAAGATAATGGAATTGAAGAATAGTCTAGAAGATAGATAGATATGAACTCCGGACCTCTTTCGAGGCTGGCGTGAATAAAGTGTCTGTTCGTCTTGACAATGAGCCAGTGCCCACCGGACAAAGGGCCATTGGTACAAGACTACTCACCTCTGAATAGTCTAGAATGTTATGATAAGGTAACAAATGTTCAACTCGATATCAATGAGAAAGTTCTTATGAAGAATTAAAGAACTCCCTTAGCTTCATTGAAGGAGAATGGAACTTTGGAATGCCCTAGAATATTTTGGTAAAGTAAAAATTGTTTGATTAGACAACAGTGGGAAGTAAATATCTAGAATAGGATTCAAATAGGTTATGTACAACCTTCAATATCAAATAGACCATGCACAAAGTATCCTAGTGCCAAAACTATGAAATTTTGAAGGAAACAAGGATTGTAGCTCTCATCAAGAATTAAAGTCTAATTCTTGGCTTGGTTGAGGACAGACAAAAGTGATGGGTACTATTGAATGTTATGATGATGTAGCAAAAGTTGAAATAGACAGCAATGCAAAGTAGATAGTTATGGGAAGAAGTAAATAGGTTGTGCACAATCCCAATGTCAAAACTATAAATGTCAAAACAAAACAACATAAGCAATGGTAAATATATCAAACAATCACAATCACTTTATTCTATGATTTATTAACCAATTTAGTATTTTGTTCACCTATAATGACTGGTTTTGGAAGTGTAAAAGACCCCTCTCACATTCACTTGTACCAACCTGGAAAATGTCACACTTAGTTCCACAATTAATATATTACAATTTCTTCACTAAAGTTTTTCATTTCTTTTCCTCCTACTTACTTTATTCTATTTCAATTATATTTCTTCTCACTTTATCATTATTTTGCCATTCTCTCCACTTCACATTTCATTGCCTTAACCGTTAATCCTTTGAGGTCCACATGATGCACCAATTTCAAAGATGTGATATACAATGTTTGATAAATCACAAAATGGAGTTGATATAAAATGAAAAGATGTAAATGTTAATGTGTAGATCACATTTGTACAACAGGATTTATCACCTTTGTTATAAAAAAATTAATCAATTTTTCAAGGTTTTCTTTTGAAATTCAATTAAAAATCCCAAATCAATAATTTTTAATTAAATTTTTTTATAAAGAATTTGGAATAATATGCACTATGAAATAGTATAATTTTCATTATTTGGTTTTACTTATTTTGGAAAATCATTTTTAAGATCTCACTTTTGAACTAAGAATGAAACTTGACATAAAACCAATTTTTTTATTTTTTTAAAATACACAATATCTTATTTTGAAGATCCATACTTACTATACAAATGGTAGTCAACTACCACAATATCAAAGAGAACTTTGGATGGATGAAAAATATCACTTTATGTAGCAAAAAGACGCTTTACAAATCATTCATCATTTAGAAAATAGACGATGGCGCATCAAGGGGTTAAACGTCATGCAATTTTTCTCATTTTTGAGCATCATTTTCACAACTTTCCTTTCATTTTTTGGAGAATATTCTTTTTGCACATTATTAATAGTGTACACCAAAATGAAGCAAAATTTGTAATTTTTTACCTTAATTGATCAAATTAGCAACCTTTTTCATTACTCCAATGTAGATCATCAAAAAGTGTTCCTAAGACCTTTTTTCTGGTTTTTCTCAATTTGGATGATGACATCAGCCTAAAATTAGAAATTTAAAAGACCAAAACAACAAAAAAAAACATTCATTTGACACACTTTGAAAAAAATTAACATGATGGGAAAAAAACCTCATGGAATTATGCATGGCCAAAGTTTTGTCGACTTTAGGATATGAAGAGTTTAAAAATGAATATATCTCACTAAATATTGACTATTTTAAGAAATAAAGAATTTCAATAGATGAGTTGGGAAATTATTAGGGGGAAGATTTTTTAGTTTTTGTTTTGCTAAAAACATCATCTTGGAGTCCCTATTGCCAAAAAAACATGTCATCGATGACCAGTTTGGTCACTAGTGACGATAAAGGGTTAAACACTCCTAGTTTTAAATCGGATTTGTACACATCCTTTTACAATGAAATTTCAGTTCATTTGCACCAAAAAATAAACTAAAAAATTCCAGTTTTTAGTACACGTATGAATGACTATCAGTATTTATGACAATGGTGTTCTGCATAAGGTTCTTAGGGCCGCTTCACACTGTGGCCGTCAAGTCGAGAGGCCGTGGGAATTGAGAATCCAAACTTTGTTGAGAGTCCAAAGAAATGGGCTGAAAATAGCCAATAAAATATTGTAATTGGAGCCTTCGGCCGGGCATAGTGTGAAGCCTCCAAAGGCCAAGCCGAGAGTCCAAAGCTCAATCCCACGGCCTCTCAACTTGGACGGCCATAGTGTGAAGCCTCCAAAGGCCAAGCCCAAAGTCCAAACCCATACCATTTGTCCGGCTTCAATCTACTTCTCTCCTCATCAATTCATGCAATTTCTGAAATTTTCCTCTCACCTTCTCTAATCATGGATTCTAGAAGGGAACGCACTCTTGTGTTACTCTCAATTTTCATGGTCATCAAGTATGTCATTGGGGGCATTTTGGCATTGCAAAAACTTGCAATTTTTCAACAAAATGTTCAAATGATGATGATGGCAGTTTTTATTACACAAGAACGGAGGGTGAATTATCAAAGGAGATGTTGGCATTATCAAAGATATGGAGGTTTTTTGGACCAGACGCTTTTGGGGTCATTTTCAGATGGTGATTTTCGGAAACGGATGAGGGTGAGTACATCTACATTTCAATATTTATGTACTCTATTGGGGCCTGTTTTGAAGAAGAAGGATACACATTTAAGAGAAAGTATTAGTGTGGAGCGTAGGATTGCAATTACTCTTTCTTGATTAGCAACTGGTAATTCATTACAAATGGTTGGTGATTTATTTGGGGTTGGATTGAGTACAACTTCTATCATTGTAACGGAGTGTTGTGAAGCAATTAGGATTCATTTGAGACCATTGGTTTTTAAGAAACCAACTGCTGATTGGATGAAACAAGTAGCAAAGGGTTTTGAAGCACTTCATGGCATTCCGTTTATTCTAGGAGCAATAGATAGTAGCCACATCCCTATTGTAGCACCATCCATAGCATATTATTGCCGAAAAGGGTATTATTCATGTTTACTACAAGGAGTTGTAGATGTGAATTGCAAATTTTGGGATTATTATTTTGGATGGGCTGGACGGATTCACGATTGGGCATTATTTCAGAAATCTGAAATAGGGAAGAAAACTATGAAAGGTTCATTTTTACCTTACAAATTCATTGGGGACGCTGCCTATCCAATGAGGCCATGGTTTTACTCACCGTTCAAGGGAGAAAGAACATGATTGTCTAGAAGAAAGGCGCACTGGAATTCCATTCAATCGAGCACTCGTATGGCTGTAGAAAGAGCATTTGGAATTCTAAAAGGAAGATGGCGTATATTATTGACAAGGGTTGACATGCCACTCCGGAATTTGCCCGACATAGTAACCGCATGCCTATGTCTTCACAACCTATGCATTATAGAGAATGATCAATTTTCTGTGGACTGGGCTAAAGAAGCTGAAAAGGAGTTACAAGCTAAAGCCAACATGTCACTAGGAAAACTGCAGCAAGTAGATCATTTTTACGCACTAGAATCAGCATTGAAGGAAATGAGGGAATTACAGAAGGCCAATCCAGAAGCGGAAGAAACACCGTTCATAGAACCGGGAGAAGAAGAAGAAATAGAGAAAGAGAATGATTCAAGTGAAGAAACAAAAAAAGAGCGACATGAGAAGATGAAAAAAATGTTGGCGGATTCAACTCGGGTCCATTTTTACTAGCAAAGAGCTATTACAAGGCTCATTTGGAAAGAAAATCAAGCTTTCACTTTGAAAGCTGTACATACGATGATGATGATGATGATGATGACTATGAGGATAGCTCCGATAAAGAGTAGCCAATAGCCTATAGCTTATTGATCAAACGATCAAATTGGTAATCCACCCTTTCTAGCAGCTCATTAGTTCTCTCAAAAAATTTCATCAAACCTGTGCTAGTTTCTGCCAATATCTCAAAGATATCAATTGCACGGTCGTGAAAGTATTGCTTATCTTTTGATGTTGGTGTTGTCATGGTTGTTGTTGTCACGGTTGTTGATGTTTGAGCACTCTCCACATCTTGTGTTGAATTGGTTTGAATCTCCACATTATCCGTGGTAGTAGCCGAGACATGCTTCATCACTTGTCCGACTTGGTGATACCACTCATCTAGAGCATCATAAAACTTGCCCTCCTGTCGGTTATTACCAGAAATTCCATTCGCCAGCTTGTCTTCTTTGTATGCATCAAAGATGGTGTTGAATTTCTTACGGCATGCCACAACCGTCCGGTTAAATTTTGGTAGCATGACAACCATTCTAGCATGAAGTCTCACCCATGTATCAATTCCTACAACCAAAAGAGCCAAAAAAAATGAGAGATGAGTCAAAAATGGCCTTGAAAAATAAATCACAGCATATGTATGGATCCTCAAACAAAGACTATGATTGCTATGAAGGTAAGAGAAAGGTGGAATGGATCACCAACGAGAAGTAGGAGGAAAGTGTGGCCATTGTATGAGCACTTTGACCGTTGCCGGTCAAAATGTCATATTGTCCGGCCGAGTGGTGGGTGTGTCAAACATACAAGCAATGGACTCCTTTTCTACCTAGGCGTTTGTGTGGGAATTTTCTAAGTTAAAATGGTGAAAAATGGTAAAAAGTGGCCAAAATTGGTGAATGCCAAGAAATTACAGCACATCTAAAAGGTTGAATTGGACCCTTAACAAGCACCTAAATTACCCCAAGCCTTCCACAAATTACCCTAGGCACTTAGTGCTCTAAAATGAGCTTGAATTTGGGATTTAGGCCCTCTAATTAGGGTTTTTGTACCTAAACCTAAAGATTACAGCACAACTCCAAACGATCACAAGGACATCAAACTCCCATGATTGGGAGTTTGTTTGATTCCTAAGCCTTGCAAAAACACCCTAAACCTTATAAAGTACCCTTGTACTTTAAACAACACAATTCCAAACAATTAGGGTTTTTTGGGAAAATTTGGGCAGCGCTTCTGCGTCGTGCCCAATAACCCTAAATTTAAACCCTAAATTACACACAAAAAATCCCCAATTGGCCCGGTGAAAATTGGGTAGCGCTTTCGCGCTGTACCCTTCACCGAACCAATTTCACACAACACACACCACAATGCAAACCCAAAACAACCAAGTACAAGCAAATCACAACAATATGGAAAAGATTAAGAAATGCATACAACTTTTTTTGGGTGACTAAAGTCACCAATTTCAATTATAATGTTTTATCTATTCTCCTAATGATCACAAAGACCTAAATTGATTAACACAAAACTTTAGAGTTTAAAAAGAAAGGGGGAGGGAAGGCCTCCCTCTATAGTATCACACTGTGATTCCGTATAGTCACCCTGTCCAAAACAGGGGGTGCTTGCGGGGTCTGCTGCGCCTTGAATCGCCGTTGTCTTCTGGTCCTGGTCCAATCGCTGCTAGCTATTCTGGCTGCAGCTCCTCAGATCGAGCCGCCCAGTCGTAGTGATCTCAGTGCCACAGCCGACCTCTGCTGCCCGGGAGCTTCGTCGTCGTCGTCCTCAGTTCTGCTGCCGACTGCAACTCGCCTTCCGCTCATGTCGTGGTCGTCTTCTTGCTGTCGTAATTCGCCGTGTTCTCCTCCAAAGTCACCACCGCCCTAGTCGAGGACCTCCACGCTGATTGCACGACCGGCTTTCTTTCAACTGCCTCTCCCTGTAACAGCCGCGGTCTTGCGCAGCATGGTCACGATGCTGGTTCCGTCCTTAAACTCCGGCGCCCTCGGATTCTTGTTGCCGCACCTTCTCTGTCTCTCCGTTGTTGGCGTAGCCGCCTTGCTCACCTTCTCCGCGCCTGCTGCCCCGAAATCGCAGCACCTTGTAGCCCTTGAAATTCACCACCTCCCGATCCTGAACTCGTTGCCGAATCCCTTAGGCTGCCTCATGTGCTCCTGATCTTCTAAGTCCCGGCGCTGTGGTTGTAGCTGCTGGATCTCCGCCCTCGAAGAAGGAGTTGTCCTCGCGAGTCTCGCTGCCCTCCTGATTCCGTCCTCAGTCGCCGAGATCTCTCCGGCTTCCCTTGCGCTTCTGTTGCTCCGCCTTCAAGCTGCTACGGAGTCCTCCTGCCTGCAATTCGCTAGTGCTTGCCTGAATCCACACAACCGGAATACGGTCCGCTCACGCCCTTCTCTCCTGATCCAATGCCAACTCTCGATTCCTCACACAAACCACGTCGCCTTGTTTCGTTTCCGATTCTGTAATTCACAGCTGTTGGTCCCCCAATTCGCAATCTCACAACCCACTCTCCAAACCGAACTCCTTCCCACCAAATCCAAACACATCAAAAATAATCCCTACTTTTTTTCACACCAAGCCTCTACACTAATATTTTGTGATTTTCTCCAACACTATTCTCCCAAACTTCCAAGTTCAAATAAACTAGATCTAGATCTACAAAAACCTCCGTCCCTCCCTACAAGCTCTAAGCGCACACAACTAACTAACTGGTGAACCTTTGCGATAAGAGTGGGATTCAAGATCCCACCCCAAAACTACATCTATCAAAAGCAAGCGAAATTCATCTACTTGCTAACTTCCATCTTATCTCCCAAAACTCCCACTTAACTGGGAGTCCTAATTTCCCCCATTAGCTCACAAGGGAAATACTAACCCTATTAGCCCCATAAGTCCAAATAACACACTAAACTAATCCACTAACATAATAGACTAAATAATAAACCCAACAATAGGCTAATAAGATAAAACTAGAATAATAGGCAATTAAAAGACTAAAATAATAAATAAAAGAATAGACTAAGAATAGGCTAAAAGGATAGAATAAATAATAGGCTAGGAAGATAGAATAAAATGATAGGATAAAATAATAGAATAAATAATCAGCTAGAAAGATAGAATAAAAGGATACGATAAAATAATAGAATAAAGTAATAGACCAAAAGAATAGATCAAAGTAAAAGGCTAAAAGAATAACCTAAGATAATAGACTAAATTAGTGAACTAAATAGTAAACTAAATAATGTACGAAAATAATAGACCGAAATAATAGGCTAAAACAATAGACTAAAATAATAGGCGAATAATAGACTAAAATAATAACCCACAAGAATAGACTAAAATAAACTAGTAGAATGTACTAATAAACTAGACTAAAAGAATGGATTAGAATAATAAGCCACAATAATAGATCAGAACAATAGACTAAAATAATAGGGCAAATGGTTCAAACGCCCGAAATCCAACGGTTAAATAGTTAGAAATCAACAAACAACCAAAATTACCTAGACAAAAAGGCATCATAAATTAGGGCAATCAAAACCACACCTAAATGCACACAAAGCGGGAAATTGTCTAATCGGCTAAAATGTCCCGGTTAGACAAATATAAAATGCAAAATAGATCAAAACTCTAGCGGTAAAGGTTTACCGCTAAAGTGGACCGTCTCGACGGTTCACACATTGAGAGGAAAATCTCTCCATTATAATGGGGGAGACTAGGGCTCAAATCCCAATGGCGACATTCGGTTTGCAACTTCAATGGGGGGAAAGGGGGGCCTGGGGGCCGGGCACGGGCACGGGCGCGCGGCGAAGGCAAAGGCAAAGGCGCGCAGCGAAGACGAAGGCAAAGGCGCGCGGCGAAGGCAAAGGCGCGCGGCGAAGGCAAAGGCAAAGGCAAAGGCAAAGGCAAAGGCAAAGGCGAAGGCAAAGGCAAAGGCAAAGGCAAAGGCAAAGGCAAAGGCGAAGGCAAAGGCAAAGGCGAAGGCAAATGCAAAGATGAAGGCAAAGGCAAAGGCAAATGCAAAGACGAAGGCGAAGGCGCGCGGCGAAGGCGAAGGCAAAGGCGAAGGCGAAGGCAAAGACGAAGGCAAAGGCAAAGGCAAAGGCAAAGGCAAAGGCGAAGGCAAAGGCAAAGGCGAAGGCGAAGGCAAAGGCAAAGGCAAAGGCAAAGACCTCTAGGCTCTCAATTGGCCCCAATCCTCAATCCGATTTTTATTTTAAATTTGACAATTAGGGGAAAAAAATTTACCTTGTTTTTTGCCATTCCTCACGAATTCAGGCTCCATCTCCCCTTTGAGCGCAATGAGCTGAAGCACCTCCGAATCCTCCCACTTTCGATTTGCCTCATCTCCTTCTCCTTCAACTTTCACCACCGCTTTTGTTGCCTTCTTCTCCTTTGCTGCCTTTGCTGCCTTTGGAGCCTTTTGCTTAGGAACGGCTCTCTTTTTGGAAGACCCTACAATCACACAATCCACTTCTTCTTGAACAACATTCTCTTCTACCCTTTGAACAACCCTCTCTTCTACCCTTTGGACATCCCTCTCTTCTACTCTTCTCTCTACAACTTGAGTTGAGTAGGGCTGAAATGCTCCATAAGAATTTGGGCCAAAAAAATTTCTGTCCCCATTAGATTCGGCTGGCTACAATAGTAAGGGTTTTGAAAGAAAGGGTTTTGAGAGAAACGGTCCATCTGTCCTACTCCTGAAAAAAATTGAGAGAGCCAAGATCTGCAAAAAAAAAAAAAAAAAAAAAAACAGTTTCTACCAAGACGCACGAGAGAGAGAGAAGAAGGAGCATTCCACTTTATTCCCTGTCCAAAACAGCCTTTTCAATCTAATGGCCAAGATCTTGTCAGTTTTTGAATTTTTTATGAAAAAATTCGACGGCCTCTCGACCATAGTGACGGGTCTTGCAAAATGCAGGACCCAAACGAACTTCGAGAGGCCATCAAAATGGTCAAAAAGCGCTGCCACGTAGGCGTTTTGGAGAGCAACGGCCGGTGGACTTTGGCCTCTAGTGTGAAGGGTCGAGAGGCCGAAACCATGGTTTCCTGCAATTTGATTGGTGGAAACCGACGGCCTGTCGACCTTCGGCCATAGTATGAAGCGGCCCTTAAATCCATGTATTGCTCACCTCCCAGTATGTCCATATTTTGTCAAGGAATAGCATAGGGGATTCGGGAATACAAGATTCTATCAGTAAGTTAAGCTCAAGTAAGGTTGAGTTGGTTGCTTCTCGCCAATGATACTCCATGCTCTCTGACATTTTCCGGATTTTTTATAAATGAATACTGTAGAGCCTTGATGATTTCCGGATTCTTTATAAAAAAATCCTATTGTAAAGTCCCACAGATTGAGGAGGGTGTGATCCCCCAACTGTTTAAGAACTTTATGAGTACACATCATAAGAGTGATTTTCTTTTCAATTTTCCCAGGTAGCCAACTTTTTTCATGATATTGTGGTGATACTTGGTGTTACCATGATGATACCTAGGGTAACACCTAGGAAAAATTAGCTACTCAACTAAATTTTCCCTAAGTATTTGGCTATTTTTCTTTTCATATTTAAAAAGAATCTTTCATTAAAATTAGCCATTGCATTTCAAGTGTAGCAATAGGGCAATTCTTAACCCTTAAGCGTCCACAGTACAATTACTTGGTCCAACCTCATCAATACTTCACATTCAAAACTATATTATATTATTTTGGTTTTTTTCTCATAAAAGATATTGTTAAATCAATTTACCTTGATTTTTTCATAATTATTTAAGTAAAAGTAATTTTGTTAGATTTTCAAAGTTTTTTCTTGTAAATAACTTAGTAATTACAAAAATGCTTTGAGTAGTATGAAAGTTTTACCCGAGGAGTGCACTTAAAGTTAAGACTAGGAATCACGTGAGTGCGTACTTTTGACCCCCCTATGTACATACTAAAAAATCACCTAAAAATTATAAAAAAAATATGCAGTTGTTAAACACAATCTAAAGTTCTTGTTGTATAAATTTCAAAAAATAATCACTTGTACATATTTTTAAATTGATTTTTGAAGCAAAACACAACACATTTTAGTGCAAACTTCTATCGTTTCTTTTATAGGATTTTAGAAACATTTGGTCCTAAAACTTATACCAAATGATAGATATATACGTAATGATTTAGCCCCTAAAAAATCTTAATTTAAAAACTATTTTAAGGCCAAGTATTGTAGGGGGTATGCTATTAAAACGCACTCACGTGTATTTCTAATCTTCACTTTAAGTGCACTCCCCGGGAAGTTTTAAGGAAAATGTAAATAATAGTGATGAACAACAAGGTGTAGGTGGCATGCTTCTTGAGCTTACATAAAAAGAAATTTGATAGAAATTTTTTTTCTCTAGTGTATATTGCAATTTTAGGGTTTTGAGCTTTAAAGTGCTGTAAAAAACACAATTTTAACAATTTTGAAGAATGATAAATTGAACTAGAAAGTAGAAGATAGCCCCCACACTTTCTTAGTTGAAACCAAATTCATTTGAAATTAAGAACTAGGTAGAAATCAGTGTTTGACTAAAAAGCGACCAAATATGGCCCCACGGGGCTCGCTTAGAGGTTAACCCCTAAAGGACCACAACTATGTTCCTCTCCAAACACTCCAAAGTACCCCTTCTCATAAAAAGACAAATAGTTTTTGATCTGTGACCTTTTTGACCAATCCAACAGTAGGATATTTCAAGCAACTTGAATTTATTACCACCTACAAATTTTCAACTGTTCAGGGTTCTTCAATAGTAAGATTATAAGCTTCAAAGTTGGTTGCACTTTTTCTTTGGCTTGCTGCCCATATTTGAAACTTTTTGAAAATGCCAAAAATGCAAAGTTTAGTCTCAAATTTGGTAAAATGAATTGGGCAATTGTGTGCATGAGGGTGTTAGCTCATTGTGTGCAAAAATTTAGATGCATAGCTCATTGTATGAAAATTTTCAGGAGCTGCCCGCAGTTAGGTTTTTCACCTTTGCATGATTGTATCTTTTGATTTATACATCACCTACGTACGCAAATTACCATCCCATCTTCGTTACAAAGAGTAGAATCACCACAAAAAATCTCAAGAATTGAGGATCAATACTCATTCCACAGTGAGCTTACCGAACTTGGAAAATCAGCCTTGGTCCTTGAGGGGTTAACTGAAAAAAAATCACTGCACCACAGCAGTACAGCAGTTGGACAAATCTTTCAAAGCTGCACAAGACACGGATATTCCAATGGCATACACCGGACCAGAACGTGCGAAACTGCTACATGTCAATTCCACAATGTAGCGGGCTAGCGCTAATTTATTTTTCATTTCTACTTCTTTTTGACACATTCAAATGAAATGGGTTTTCATTGCAGACATAACTTATAAAGAGCACTTCCGTAACTATCATGGTGAAGGTCAAAACGTCACAACCTTTAATGGCATGGGTAAGTTACTGAACTCTTGTCAGTCTTGTGCAGGTAAGGCTGATGCAATCAATCACTCATGTGGAAATTGTAAGTACTTGTGTTCTAGGTGTGCGGTATTGTTAACTAAGAGGCAAGTACATCCACTTACTTATTGCAAATTAACTACAGTCTGTGACGGGGTTCTGCCAGTGGCTTCCGTCTTACATTCAAGTAGACCCAGCCAGTTGGACCTTGGCCACAAGAAGCCATTCCACATATCCTGCTAAAGTGGTAGGCATGCAGTGCCAAAATCTCGACTGGTGCTTGAAAGCCACCTCAGTTGAACCTGCAAGCAAGCTTCATAACATTCAGGAAGGTAACTATACCTTAAAGCGTCCACCTTACCAACTGAGCCTATTTACACACATAAAACATAAAATATTTTCAATGGGTCTTAATAGCAAATTCAAGAGGATTCCGACGCACTTTAGCACGCATTATTTGGACGCCGGATGACTAAGTTATGAATTTCCAAAGTGCTAACTATAGGTTGACCTTCAAGCGACCCTAAACTATGATGTTCAAATTGTGCACATTTCAATCAATAGTAAGGTGTTAGAATCTACTTATTATGGAAGATTGAGCTAGGGACGCTTTAAGGAAAGGGTCGCTTTTAGATATAGTTACCTTAGCCTTCATGCTCACTGCCTTTCCTTCATGCATCATCTTGGGACTCCACTTGTCTTGTTAGCTATTGATTTGATCTTGTTGGGTGTGGAATATGTTGTACCATCTACTGTGTGGCAAGGCAGAGCCAATACAAGCTACTGAATGTTAAGTTAGTAACAAAAAAATATCGACGTAACCTCTGAATTAACGAGAGCCCTGCATGTGCAAGTTATTGGCCTTTGCAAAACAACGCTCTCACTTCAGAATTTTCAGCCGTTAACGCTAAATGCCCACAACCCTCTCCAGATTGGGCAGTTTTGCAAAGATGCATTATAAAATGCAACTAAGAGGGATATTTTGAACTTAATGCATGAATAAAAGTTGTACATTATGAATTTTAGGTTCTATCTATGCGGTTAGATCTATGGTTGCTATCACCAATATTTTTGTATAAATTTTGAAACTTAAAATTCGATTACAAACAAGATATTGACAAATTTGGCAATATCTTGCCCACAATATTTTGTAATTTGATTACAAACAAGATATTGACAATCTGTAGATGAAATTTGTTATGGTGGGTTGAAATGTAATGCTCTAAGTCTTGTGATTTTTGGAGATTTTTTGGTTGCTTAATTATATGAGTTGACTTTTTCTAGAGCACTTTTGAATTAAGATTTTAGAAATTTTTGGTGAATCGATGCAACATGAAATGAGGCATAAAAATTTCAAAAATCATCCCCTTTCTAATTGGATAACACATGCATGAACCTAACTTCCAATGAAATCTAGACTAAAAAATCCACACTACAAAAAGTGCACAATGGATGAGAACATTTGGATGAAATTTGTACACCGTCCAAAAAATGGAAGCCTAGGCAGTTAGGGGTTAAGACAAACTCGTTACTTCGAACGAATATGCTATTTGTGATTAGGTTCAAATCATCTTTCTATCACAAGTAAAAAAAGATGCAATTCTAAGATTAAAGAACTATACGATAATTTCAGATTTCCTTTTCTGGTGCAATGTGTTGTTGCATTGGATTGTGTTCACTGAAAGAGGAGTGGCAAGATGAAGACCTCTCCACTCTCCAGTACATGTAATTTACTAAGAGCATGGCCACCCAGAGTCTCTCACACTCAAGAAGTAGATGAAAAGTGCAAAGGGCCCTTCAAAAATGCCTCTTGACTTTCAATCCTAGCGTGTTCACCCCTAACTGCCTGAGCGTCCATTTTTTGAACGATGTACAAATTTCATTCATAATTTCTCATCTGTCATGCACTTTTTGCAGTGTAGAATTTTTACTGTAGATTCTATGGGAAGTTAGCTTCATGCATGTGTGATCTGAAATTTCTATGCCTCATCTCATGTTGTAGTGATTCACCCAAAATTTTGAAGATTTCAGTGAAAAAGTGCTCTAAAAAAAGTCAACTCATAAAATTAAACAACCAAAAAATCTCCAAAAATCACTACACTTAGAGTATTACATTTCAACCAATCACAAAAAATTCATCTGTAGATTGTCAATATCTTATTCGTAATTGAATTACAAAATAATTTTGAATTTCAAGTTTCAAATTTTATACAAAATTATTGGTAATAGCAATCATAGATCTAACCGTATGGATAGAATCTAAAATTCATAATGTACAACTTTTATTCATATATCAAGTTCAAAATATCCCTATAGGTTGCATTTTATGATGCATCTTTGCAAAACTGTTGAATTTGGAGAGGGCTTTAGGCATTTAGGGGTTAAGAAATGACCCTTCAAATCACTATTTAATTGACAATATCCCCACAGCTCTCACAACCAATCATTGAGCTCATGACTTGGTGTCGATAAAATAAACAATTCATTCCCTTACACCTGAAATCATTAGCGCCACACAATACTAAATCTGATAAAGGGCTCTCATTCTCTATAGAACTCTCAGTTTAATGGACACTTCTGTTTATAAATATAGGATATATTGACCATCAACTTCTAGTATCTCGCCTCAATTAATCGTGATATTTTGAGAGGTTCCAATTCTCTCAATTTAATGAATCTGATGTTCACACTCTACTTGTGATTGGTTCATTGACTATTTGATGTGCACTTTTGACGTGTGAGGGGCGTGCAAGGGTGGGGGAGTGTAAGTGCAAGGGCTCTTCAAATGTAGATGAATAATTTCAGCGAGTTAGCTCTAGCATGCATGGGTGTGAATCATAACATTCAGTAGCCTTTGTGAGTGTTGCCTTCCCCCAACAGAATGATGTGGAATATCCCACATCATTTCATTGGGGGGATGAAATGATGTGGGATATTCCACATCACATCAGTAGCTATGGGGGCACGTGGCATTAAGCAAGAGCAATCAACCATGGTGAGCAGTAATCAAAAGCACTCAATCACAATTCAACAGTGTTTTGTAATTGTTTATTTGATTGAATAGTTCATTCAATTACAAAACACTAGTCACTCCATATATAAAGGTGGATGAAACTAAAAGGCAACCTCTTGGAAGGCTACTGAATGTTATGATGCTCTAAGAGCATCTCCACCTCTATAAGAAAATGAATTTGCATGGGTTGGTCAACTATTTATTAGGAGTGTGACACTGAATAAGTTTAGTGTAACCGGGCGCTCAAAACAACTCAAGCTAGTGCATCTTGAGAGCATCTCCACCGGGACTCGCCAAGAGTCTGACACACGCAATAAGTGGATGAAAAATGCTAAGGGCCCTTCAAAAATGCCTCTTGGCCCTCAACTTTGGCGTGTTAAGAAATGGCCCTCCAAATCTAAGTTTAGTTGACTGAATCTGACATTCTACTTGTGATTGGTGCATTGACTATTTGACATGCACTTTTGGTGCTTGAGGGGCATTCAAGGGTGGGGGAGTGTGATTTCAAGGGCTCTTCAAATATAGATGAATAATTTTAGCGAGTCACCTTTAGCGAGCATGGGTGGAGATGCTCTTAGTTCTTGATTGCACATCATGGATTCTGCGCCGAGATTGTGTGTGGCGACTTGTGAGTGACTTACTATATTCAGAGTCTAATTGAGTAATTGAGTGATGTTGGTGGGGAACTACATGGTATGCCAGGCTGTAATTTTTCGATGACCTTCAGAGTGAAACTCCCAGTAAGTTGCTGGTGGAGAATGATGCAGCTCTTACGGGCCACCGAAATCTCATGCCCTGCTTATCCACCTGACAATTCCAACTGTCACATTGAATGTGAGTTGAGAACTGTTACACTGCAACATGCAACTAGATGTACTTGAAAAGCCCTTTTTCCATAACCAAGCAGATTACTGCAATAGGCACGAGCGGTGTGTCATCATCCTAGCTACATTTGTTGCAAATGTACATTTGTTGCAAATGCAAAGGCTGAATTGCATTATATTGTCAGAGTGTGACTGACAATTGAAACTTGGGGTGTGTGCAACTCGCTTCTCTATGCATAGGTTTTGGCAGTCCCCTGACCACAGTCTAAGATCATACATCAATGTGCATGAGATTGCTCATTGACAACGAGCTCTTGTTGGTTGCGTGTTTCTACTAGATCCTTCTTCCGAATTGCTTTCTCCTGTACTTCTTGCTTGCTTGATTACTGAACCAGATAAAGTATGGATTCTGGATCAGGTCAAGTATACGATTATTTCAAGTCATGCATTCTTTAAGCTTAACTGCATTGTAGTCAAGACCGTGTCAGATTTTTTCTGCGTCGTGTATATGTCAGAAATCACATTTGCAGTCTTTCCCAATGCGGCAATAGTGAATGAAACTGGCCAGTGGCACAGATTTGCAGACTTGAAACCCTTTCGGCGTCAAATAGGTGATGGCCAGATATGGGTACCCCCTCCAAAATAGTGTGATTTTCGAGAAATATCTTTTTGGTAAGAAAAAAACATTAGAAAATTACAAAAATTAGAGGGTGTTATAGGTACCATGGCTCCAACTATATATATGGTGTTAAAAACAAAATTTCTAGCACACATAAAATGAGTAAAACATAAGTCACACTATGTGAGACGTGTAAAAGTGATACCCATATCATGCCATTCTCTCGCTGATCTCTTTTCTAGTCTTGAAAAAAAACATATGAATTGAAAATTTACAAGGCTCAGTGATTTTATTTTTTCAATTTTCCCAGGTAGCTAACTTTTTCCATGATACTTTGGTGATACTTGGGTGATACTTGGTGTTACCATGATGATACTTGGGTAATACCTAGGCAAAGTTTGCCTAATCACAAGCTATACTTTTCCTAAGTATTTGGCTATTACTCCTTTTATATTTTCAGAAATCCTTCATTAAAATTAGCCAGTGTATTTCAAGTGTAGCGATTATGTTATTTGCAGTTGGAAAAAATCAATGTTTACAAGACAATTTAAATTGAATTTTTGAATAATTAACATTCCGTCTCAAAATTTGCGAAAAGGCTCAAGATAACAAATATGGAACTTGGCACCCTCAATGGAAGTGGGAATGAGAGGTGGCAAACTTTTGTAATGTAAGGACATACACCCATTGTCTTATTTACTATGAGATCCACAATTATTACTTCAAGTTTTTTACAAATCCTCGGATTAATTCTGGTATGTACTATCCAAATTAGTCCGAGAATATAATTATAAGTTAGTATTATTATTTTATTTAGACCATAATAATTTATTTTTCAAACAATTAAAAATAGTAAATTCATAATATTTTATTCATATTTGGTATGGTAAATTCATAATAATTTGGATTAATATTTTTTTGGTATAGGCCACATTATACCTACATTACCACAATTACAACGAGTTATCTCAACTACACTAATTGGCGTATTTAGTGTCCCAGGACACTATTTTAAAACTTGGACACTGTTTAATTTTAGGGAGATATAGTGTCCTCGTAAGAAAAAAAATGAATGTAGCGTTCTAATGACATATGGCAACTTTGTAATAATATGGCATGCCACCTCATGTCACTCTCATTACTTGGAAAGAACATGACATTCTCAATGAAAGTGAGGATGACAAGTGGCGAATTCCTATGTATTGTCAAGGGACACTATTTCTCTTCACCTTTGAACGAATTGTGGTTAAAGACATCAATTCTCCTAGGACACTAAATATGCCATTCAGTGTACTCCGACTGGGGCTTTCTTCTAATTCCACAATTAGTTTGAATTTTCGTTATTAGTCCTATTCGGACTTATTGGTGTACTTCTCCTCACCTTTGAACGAACTATGGTAAAAGACATCAATTCTCAATGTACACCTAAATCACAATTTTAATATAGCACCTATTTTGGAAATGAGTAGGCCCCAGTCCCAATGGCAAAGTCATTCACATTACGCCAAAATCACCATATCCTGTGGCCTACGGTATTTACAAGAATCTTTCCTAATAATTATTTTTTCAAAATATTGTGGTAAAATTCGTCCAAATGTGGATGAACAATTGTTCAAATTGGATGAAAATGTGTCCAACTGGATGAATGTACCCACGCCAATCACCCACCCACAGTACAGTGCCCTATAGAAAGTAAGGTAACCCCAATTGACTTGTAAGAAACTCTTTCAAAATTTGACCTTTTTAGATCTATTTTTCAATACTAACCTATTAAAACAATAGTTTTATGCAACTTTAATGAACACACCAAATTTCAATTTTAAAATACAAAAATTCTCTTTTTGATAAGTTATTTTGTGTATTATTCATTGTGGTACATAATGATTGATTGAAAAATATTGGTGGTGATTTTTTAAAATTTTATTATACAAATATTTAGGAAACATTGATGTGCACATCTTACTTTTAGGAAATAATTGCATTCCCTAGGAAAAAATTTACTCTACAAAGAATTGAATATCAAGGGGTCACTAATCAAGAATTTGTACAACAAATTTCTCTAAATCTAATTAGGTTTTGGCAAACCAATTGCACCATAGTACTCAAAGGTATAAAAGTAGTCATAATATAAGGGTCGATTAGAAAAATATAATTGCAATTTAATAATATCTATTTAACAAAATTTGGGAAGGCAACCCTTTGACATTGAATTCTCTATAGTCTAAAATTTTCCTAGGTAATGCAATTTTTCCCTAAAAGTAAGATGTGCTCATCAATGTTTCCTATATATTTGCACAATAAAATTTTAAAAAATCATCACCAATATTTTTCAGTCAACTATAATGTACCACAATGAAAAATACACAAAATAATTTATCAAAAATAATTTTTTTATTTTTTGAAATTGAAATTTGATGTGTTGATCAATATTGCATAAAACTATCATTTTAATAGGTTAGTTTTGAAAAATAGGTCTACAAAGGTCAAATTTTGAAAAAAATTCTTACAAGTTGAAAAGGGTGTTACCTTACTTTCTACAGGGCACTGTACATGGTGATTTCGGTGTAATGCACTTAGAAAAAAAAAAAAAAACACTTCAAAGTCAAGGAAGATCAAAAATGTTATGTGCTCCAAATTTTTGAGTCCACATTCTGATTTTGGTCAACACATGCACAGTCCTACCTCCACTCCACAGGTGGATGCCAAACACATATTTATAATAACTATCATCAATTCTCACACACATATGGTTCTTTAGCCCTTGTGAGCTGTACGTTGGAATAAGAATAGCTGCACAAAAGAATTGTTGTAGCGGATTTTAGAATATTGAACATGCCACGTCATTATTTACTTAAAGAATGATGATGGAGGGTTGGAAGTCCACAGTAGCCCTGCCTCAAGAATCACATGTTTCGAAGTTTTTATCTTTCATGCAGTGAGAGCAAAAGGGTGAACCCTGGCAAGGGCTAAAGAACCTTAGAGCATCGCCACCCTTCGTAAAGGGTGACCCAATAAAGCGCCGGCCTACAGTGGTACCAGTCTCCAAACGCCACCCTTCACCATCCCTGGCTGGCCCCCGTCAAATTCAAGGCTACGCGGAGCTGCCGAGAAAAATTCCAGCCATGTATATTCATTTCTAGCTTTCACTCTTTATAAAGAGGTGGTAGTTCCTCTTTCTCTACAGGAGGTCGGTAGTTCACTACCGAGCTGCAAAGAGAGAGAGAGATATCAAGTAGAATACTAAGAACAAAGACTATGAAGATCAACTCGGTAAGAATACTATAGCTACCGACCTTCACTCGGTAGCTGAACTGGATTCCGATTGGAATATTCTGCAAAACGATAACACAAGAACCGAGGAGATAGTACTAGGATTGAGTGAAGATAGAAAGAAGAAGAATCTTTGCAAATCACACGTAAGAAAGAAAATCACAAGGAAACTTCAATTGGGAAAAATACTGCCTTGCCAAGAAGTTTGGCTCTATTGCTTATATACATGTACAACCCGATTTGACTACACTAAATAGGTAGATTAGTGTAAGATGAAGATTAGTGTTAGATGCACTATTTACCCAAAACACTAATTGTCAACAGTAATTACAATTAGTGTTAGGATGATGACCAGGAGCTATAATGACCAAGACCTGCGGTGTGCAACTGGCACGGTGAGAATTTCAACAGGCTTGAGATGATTTTTAACCTGGTTGTATGGGCTGTGAAGATTTGAGTAATTTGACCAGGGAGGACGATGGAGATGTGAAGGCGAAGCTGAGGCTGGAGAAGAGCTCACCTCTATCTTCCTGCAAGGCAAGGCCGTGATATTTGTAGACTTGTAGCCTGGGGATGTCGGCCGGATGTTTGTACCATATTTTTGGGGGGGTTTCTTCTGTATCTAGAACACTGGACATCGCTACGAGGTCGAGAATTTGCGTTATCTCTACTTCTTGAGCTCGGTGGGCCTGAGAGTGAGGATGAACTTGAGAGTTGGTGCCGGAGCTTCGGCTATGGCGGACGCATGGTCTACTGTTCACTACATGATTCGAAGGTAATTGGGGCTCTACTCCCTCTTTAGATTTGCTCATTCTCCACTTCATCTGCTTATGAAAATTTGCAATTTCTCCACCCCAACTTTGTCAACTGTAACCCAACCTGTGAAATGGCATATCTATATCTTTCTGCTTGCTTGACAGTCAAGGATGTGTGAACTCTGAGTAAGTGTAGTGTAGAATCTTTCTCCCCGGCTCTTCTGATTCTCACTGTAGAGTCCCAGCTAAGATGTCAAAAAATTTCATCTAACACTAAATGCGCTCATGTAGATTTTCAAAGTTACAAATTAGTACAAATAATGTTAGAGTTGACAATTAGTGTTCTAACACTAATTGTCGATTGACATTTAGCGTTTCCGTCGGCTATTAGTGTTTCCAACACTAATCTACCTATTTAGTGTAGTAACTGTCAGATTGGTAAAAAGGTCATCCCAGATCTACTTTCTGGAGTAACTTGGAAAATTACCGAGGCAGTAAAAAACCAGGTCGGTAGTACTACCTGAAGTTACTACTTTACCATTAACAAGAGGAAAGAGGTGTTGACTTCACTGCTTGATAGCATTAAGTAGTCTTCATGCCCATTGCCTTCCCTTCATGCACTCTGCTCATCACTTTGAGCCTCCACCTGTCCACTTAGCTCCTGATGAAATACTGTTGGGTGTGGAATATTCCACACCATCTACTGTAGAGCCAAGGCAGAGACAATGCATGCTATTGAATGTTATGTTTGACTATTCATTTTTAGCTTTCATTGCCTTGCGACCAGGGGCTTTGGCCGGGGTGGACCATGTACTAGGGTTGCCTGGCATGGCCAAAAATAGCCACGGCACACACCCCGGCCAGTCTGCGGAGTCCACAAGGGTGGCGATGATCTCATGCAAAATTTCATTTTATAGTACCTGAACTTCAGTCAATTTCCTCTAATTTGACACATGTTACGACACAGTCAGCA
Organism: Pohlia nutans; assembly: GCA_022496805.1. Classification (NCBI taxonomy): domain Eukaryota; kingdom Viridiplantae; phylum Streptophyta; class Bryopsida; order Bryales; family Mniaceae; genus Pohlia; species Pohlia nutans. Next base: position 7,070,642 of record CM040085.1, on the reverse strand, counting down.
ATGGGATTATTTATCCCTGACACTCTCGCTACAGTAGTAGCCTACCATGACCAATTGCATCTCTAGATGCAATGATTATATAATATAGATGTCCTGAAACTATTACCAATACTCTGGCAAAATGTTTAATGTCGCCAGTGAAGTACAAGGATTTGCCAAGTACACGTTCTAATCGAGATTTTCACGAGTATGAGACTCTCTAAAGACTTTCAAGTTCCACGTCTACCTGTCCGTCAGATTATGCACTTACCCCATAAGTGAACATAACAAGCATTACTCTGTATTTACAAGATTTCTATACTTCAGCTCATTGACTGCAAAGTTGGCAATTGTTCAGTGACAAAAGATTTAACCCTTAAAGGGCTGATGGGGATAGTAGATACGTTGGCGTATATTTGATATTTGTTGTAAATGGAATGTTCCAAACTGAGACCCTGATATTTCATTAAAATCATGTCGACGTGAATTTTAACTTTGCTTTTGATCTTCAATCCATAGGAGGTGGGAACCATGCTAAATACAATGGAATATTGATGTATAATACTGGTCGGAAAGGGCTCTTTGGACCTTTAAGGGTTAACCGAAAAGAGTGTCTCAAAGTGGAAACTCACCTCATACTCACCTTGGACTCGTTTTCAATTCAAAAGATGGTAAAATTAGTCTATGGTGAGATGGAGATTAATCTAAAGCAAGGCCTTGCATTCCCACGAGTCCTAAGGGACTATTCATGAGGGGACCAAAGAACTATTCATGCATAATTAATCCATGTCAAATATTGATAATATTGGGTGGTAGACTCCACCTCGACTCAGCAAAGCTATATGCTTCTTTTCGGTTAACTCAAAATTCCAAGTTTTGTGACTAAAACAGAACATGATTTTCGGTACACCAAAAATTGTAATCAGTGTGAATATATGTGGAAGAATATTTTTTTGTAATTTGATGGTTAGACCTGAATTCTTCACTAAATACGACAAATTTTTTAGAAACGATTTGAAAAATTAAATATTCAACCTTGCCATGACAAATTCCTCTATAATTACATCCCTTGCTCAATCCTATGCTTTATGCACCTTACACCAGCATCGTACCTTGATACAACACAAATTTTAATAATTATTTTACCTCATAATGAAATTATAATGAATTAAAAAATGGACTGATGAATTCCTGATGAATTCCTACGTAGTAGAAAAACAAATATTTCATCATCCAAGTAACGGAATTAGGTAGGACCTACGATACCATACTTGGTCATAATGTTGGCATCTCATGTCAAATGATTAATTTTTTTGCCAAAACAAATGTCAAATTATGTGAATATTCTTCAAGATTCTCTTTATCAACATATAAAATACATTTTCTTTTTGAAAAAATAATTTCTTAAAGATTTAGGATTCTCTTTTTATAATTACTTTTTATTTTGGTCACTCAATGTTTCGTTATAGCTAGTCAATATTTTGTTCTAGCAAGTCTGTGTTTTGTTTTGACCAATCAGTGTTTTGTTCTAGCTAGTCAATGTTTCGTTCTGGATAGTCCGTGTTTCGTTCTGGCCAGCGTTTTCGTGCAGAGGGTTAGTGTTTCATTTTGGCTAGTGTTTCGTTCGGAGGAGATGGGATATATAGGAATGACGCCTGAAGGGTTTATGTTCGGCAAAGCTCGTGAAGCAGGAAAGGAGGATGCTTGAAGGATCTTCAAGCATATATCTTGGCTATGGCCAGTTTATGCCGTAAGAATATCTTCTAAATTTGACGCTGTTTTCTTTTTCTTATTGCAATAGATTCTGTCGATTTGTGCCAAAAAATAAAATAAAATTTGATGCTGGAGACCACACTTTCAGTATGAGTATATGTCAGAGTCAATGCATGCATCATGGTTTGGGTTCGCTGGGAGTGTGTGAAAGCAATTTGTGTAGTGCAGCATGTGCACTAGTATGTCAGCATTGTCGATCAAGACCGATTCAGTGCCGCCACACTATCCATGTGCACTAGAGTTCACAAAGTTGAGCTGTTGCTTAGGGCAACATTAACCCCTAAACACCTGAATGACCAATTTTGGTTGATCATCTTTTCCTGCAGCTGAAATGCAATTTTGGCCATCGATATGATATTTTTTGAATTCGAGCTTACCTAACGAAATGTACCTTACAAAGTCTAGTTTCCACTCCATTTTGAAATTTTGAAAAATTCCTAAAATTGAATGATTTATAGCAATTACAAGTTCAGGGTGTATTACCATGGCTCCTCCACAATGTTCCACGGTTTTAGGTATTACCATTGTATTTTTAAATTTAGAAATATTTTTTGAGCACGGTAAAAAAACTAATGTTTTTCTTTGTAATTTACACATTTGGTAAATTTTTAATATTTTTAAAATATATTTTATAATTGATATAAATTTTCTTTGCTTTTATCACTTCCAAAAATCATGATAATTTAAATTTTGCATCAATAATTTTGAAAAAATTATTTATTATAGTTGACATTCGGTCTCATGCAAGAAAAATATGAAATTTACTTTTTGATTCAATAATAATGGTGAAAGATGGCCTACAATCTAAAGTTTTCCACCACGGTGATAGGGTCAGGCATTTAGGGGTTAATGATGCAAAATGCCTTTGGAGAAGCCTAATTTGGAGTCTCACTCACTTAATTCACAGTATCATACTTTCTCTGAACGCAAAGCTAAAATACATGATCCACACTTTGCAAGCATTGATCCCATGACTAGTTTGTGGTATTTAGTGCAATATGCTACCACCCATGCAGAAGGTCAGCTACTCTTGCTACCCAAGTATGCAAAAGTAGAAAAAGAAAGATAAAATCATTTTCACAAAATGTATTTGGAAAGTTCTTATTGGTTGTCAAGAACTTATGAAGTCTTAATTGGTTGTTATTGATGCTATCTCCAAAGTGAATGATGTAGCAAATTGTCTACTGACTTATAAAATTTGTCATATATTTTGCTAATGACTATTTTTACCTACAATGTACTAGTAGCACAAGAATTTTGTTTGGTACAAATCCAGCTAATTTTAGCCAGTTTTGAGATCACTGTTTGCAAGGGGTGGGTGCACGTCAGTTTTGCAAGTCATTGTCAAACATGTAGACCTGTGTGTATGTTGCTTTCATGCAGTCATCAGGATAGCATATCGCTAACTTTTTCCAAGATGGATCCCTGTGAGTGTATTTTACAAACGGGGAGAATATTACCTCTAACATAAATGACCTACAATCGCCCAAATCAGCGAATAAACAATTGTGTTATTAGGAACTGTTGAATTGAAAAAGGAATTTAGATTTTCTTAAAACCAAAAAACTGTCGGTCTCCCTGTCACACAAAACTACAGTAGCTTGTTAGTACTATTTGCATGCTAAATGACCCCTTAGCAAGTTGATTGTGTGGGGAATTAGGTAGATGGTTTAATTGGAATGCCTTTTTCCTCGAATCAAATTTCATGTAATGGTACTGTGCATTACAGACTTTTTAAATTTATAGATCAACACCATTTTTCTCCAGGAGTAAATGACTGAAGCCATAGACATATCCTCTCCAGTGAACGTGACTTCCAGGAGACACGATAACAGTCCTGGCCAGCAAATATTTTGCACCACCTATCGAACAATACAAGGACATTGAAGTCAATGACGCATATCCTTTGTACATCATCTATATCATCCCGCTTTGACCTGGCTAATTGACTCTTTTAACTTGATTTCCTAATCTATGTAACTGCACATTTGTACACATTCTCAACTGACCGAAGTACAATTTAGATGATTATGTCATATGACCACCATTCGTACCAAGAGAAGGAATTCAAAGTAACCAAAATTAAGTTCATCCATAACCCACTCTAATTGGCATTTTAACAGGCTTCACATTTCATAGAACAGGTACCGTCCATAAAGACCACCGCTGTAGTAATTAAAAAAGTGAAAGCCCTGACAGAGTACGCTAGTAAGAGTCTAATGACGCCGTTGGCGGCACCACCTGGCTCTCCTCCTCTTTATAAACCCCCTCGCCCTTCTCATTTCCAGCATCGTTGCATCACAGTGTCTTCTCTCGCCCAGTGGGCCATTTCATCAGGCATGCTTGGACCTTACACCTGCTTGCTTGCTTCTACCATTGCCATGTATGCTAGACTTGCATTGGGTCCACTAACCAGTGGAATTGATGAATTGTAGCTTTGCATATATCTTGTTGTATCCTTGCAACGCTCAGGATTATTGCAATGCTCAGGATTATTGCAATGCTACTGTCTCACATCTGACGATTTGTCTCATCAACTGTATTTCAATCTATAGTTTTTAATTCGCCTTCACGGCAGAGGTTTCAGAACCTTGCTTGATTCTAGATGCGGTAGAGCTCTGATTTAATTTCGGTAAATTGCTACTATTGATATGGAGCTGTAGCTAGCTAGTAGAAAACAATCAGCATGTTCGGTTTTTGTCTTGATTAAGGGGAAAGCTCCGCTGTTAGATTAGGTCGTTCACAATATTCTAATCAGAGCAAGGAAACGAAATCATCTCTCAAGAGACTTCGATCAGTGTGACATATGAGTAATGTGGGCTTGTGGAGAATTAACGGGAAAGCTCAGCTGTCAGCTTTGTTCGATCACAATATTCATCAGAGCTAATGCGAAGAGAAAGCAAGGAAACGAGACCATCTTCGATCAGTGTGACATATGCAATGTGTGCTTCTCAGCTGCCTGTTCGATCAATGTCGGCTGGTTTAATAAATTACTGACATGTATGTTTGATGATTGTTAATGCAGTGATTTGAAAGGTTGATCATCACCGCCATGGCGATCATGAAAGGGCATGCAGTAATGGCCGCAGTGGCTGTGGGCGCTATCCTTCTGATGTGTGCAGTGGTGCAAGGGCGCGAGCTCCAGGACGTCGAGGCAGCAGGGGAGCAGAAATGGAACAAGTCCCCGCCGTACCATTACACGTCACCTCCACCCCCGGCTCACCACGAGCCTCCTCACCACGGCGACCACAAGCCTCCTCACCACGGCGACCACAAGCCCCCTCATCACGGTGACCACAAGCCCCCGCATGACGAGGACCACGGCCATAAGAAATCGCCTCCTCACCACGGCGACCACGGCGACCACAAGCCTCCTCATCACGGTGACCACAAGCCCCCGCACCATGACGAGGGCAAGAAGAAGCCCTGCCCTCCTCCTCACTACTGATCGACCGATCGATCAACTCATGCCAGCCAGCTCGATCTGGCGCCGGGAGTGATCGACTCTCTTGCAGTACTATTGCTGTGAGACAGTTACTCGTTGTGTAGAGCGGCTTGCTTTTGTTTCTAGCTGCAGCTCGCCGATGTTTGCATTGATTTGTCTCATGTATTGATCATCCACTGTTGGTGTGCTTGTGGATTTTCAATAAGTTTGCAGCTGGCGCCTTCAGCTGGGTACCTGGAAACGTAGAGGCGTCCATTGCATTTAGTTCAGTGAGGCTTCCTTTGGATGTAGTTCAATGAGGATTCCTCTGGATGTACCAGCATTTTACAGTAAATAATAGTACCTGCCTGCGCCGGCCTTTGGTGTTTTAATTTCATCTTGCTTGTTTGAGCGCCTTTGGGAGACTCAATCACAAGTTGCTGACAAGTGTCTTTCAGTATGCGTATCACCGGAGTGTTGCACATGATTGTAATTCTCCTCTTGAGATTGGTGACATTTAAGGTAGAGGCACCAATACCTGTCTTTAAGGATTTCGACCCTACTTAGAGCGATGGTTTTCAATGACAAAAAATTGCAGCACATAAAACTTTGGGTTTAATAACCAAGTTCAATTTTTAATTAATTTGTTTACAATGTATGATTTTGTTCTAAACTTAATCTGCATAGACCACTATTGATGTTAGTAGGGGAACTAGTACTTGTCTTTCATTTTTAGTCCAATTAGTTTGCTAATTTGGCATTCATAATTGATCACCAAACTGCTGCAACCAATGGTTGTGATAGTTTGATTGGGAACTCACAAAGTTGAAGCAGATGCTTGCATAGGTGACTGGAATTGGTCCTAACAGGTTCTGATGCTTCTACCTTAACCATCCAGATAATGATCAAGGTAGTGAACACTACTGCATTTTAACACATGTAGACATGTGGGTTTTGGGAAATGTATAGAACAGTGGTGTGAATGTTGTAGTTGTATCAATTTGCTGACATTAAATTGTGCCAAATTTGTTGAAATCAAATTGTATGAATATCTAAGGCATTTTTAAAAGGGGAAGTTATACTGTTGAACATGATTCTATTTCCATTCAAACAGGAGTGGCCATAAACAGTCAGTTAAATCATGCTTAGACCTCACACCGCTTGCTAATTGCAAACTAACCAAGTGGATGAATATATAAGTTGTAGAGGTAAATTTAGTAAGGGTCAATTAGTAAGAGCATTGAGTATCCTCATTAGGAGAGTAAGAGCATTTGTACCCTTCACCCTCAATTCACCCCTTGACTACTATAATAACATCCAAAATAAGCTATCCTCTCCACACCCTTGAACTGCTATGTGTTTCTCTATATAGTTGGTGTTCAAACCAATCACAATCACTATACATTGGTAACTAATATATGCCTACAATCCTTTCTAAACTTAGTTATAGAGGGAAATGTTGAGGTGTCTATACCGTGCTCATGTTCAATGGATCTCTCACCCTCCTAGAATGTGCATGTTGAATTTCATCTACTTCTCAAATTCATGAGAGAATTCTCAAGGAGTGCACCATTCATTAAAGCCAAGAATCACATGCATACATCCCCTTTATTAAAACACCCATGTATACATTTTATTTACTTTTGCTAAAATCAAACAATATACGTACAAATCTCACAGGCTCAAAATACATTTCTATATGTACACAAGGGCTAAAAATGAGGCATTTGTCTCCAAGCCGGATGTGTATTTACTTCCCGCTTGACTGCAATATGTCTCCCAACCGTACATTTTGTACATGCTTGTTCTAAATAATACCCCTCTTGTGCACATCCGTGTATATTTACAGTACTTGAATAGTGCACACCCTGGGAAAGAATTCAATGGTAGGGTGGACATGCTCTAAGCACCTCATACAAGTTGTTATTGATCATGTTTAAATAAATAGAGTTAACCGAAAAGAGTGTTTCAAAATGGAAACTCACTTCATACTCACCAGGTTGGACTCAGTTTCAGTTCAAAAAGACGGCAACACTAGTCTGTGGTGAATTAGAGAATAATCTAAAGCAAGGCCCTACACCATCCTCGGGGAGGTCACTATGCAAAAAGTAGAAAACCACATGAGTTAAACTATAGGGTCCTTTCTATTCATTGAAGGAAAAATTCTACCTAATTATAAAATTTTATATGTAATATAGGATACTTTAAATTCATGTAAGGAATAAATAAAGAATGTATTTGAAATAAATCTAGAATATTCTAGAATATACTTCAAATATTCCATTTATGTTATAGCCCCCATTAAAATACCCTCCTTAACGCACGTGGTTACACTAAATACATGCTAGTGACCTCCCCGAGGCACCACCCGTGGAAGTGGAACTCGTGACCTCTCCAATGCTGGAGGAGAATTCCCACAAGTTCGTTCAAGCCTAAGGGACTATTCATGAGGGACCAAGGAACTATTCATGCATAATCCGTATCAGATATTGAAAATATTGGGTGGTAAACTCTGCATAGAATTAACAAAGATGACTGCTTGTTTTCGCTTAACTCAAATGTCAAATAAATTTAACTTAAAGTTTCCATCTTACACTTTGAACTTGAAATTATAACATTCCAATAGAGTTATCCTAAAAGAGAAGTTGTGTTTGAACAAGATACCATGTGTTTTGCTTTAATATACTCTTATTTGTTCACTCTAATTAGTTCAAAGATGTAGAAGAGCTTAGTGGCCTCTCATTATTAGGTGTGTAAGAGCTTGGTGGTCTTCAAACTCATGCACAACTAGTTTAGCCGTTAAAAAAGACGGCTAAACTAGTTTACCATGAATTTGAAGACCACCAAGCTCTTACACACCTAATAGTGAGAGACCACCAAGCTCTTTCAAACTTCATAACTATTTATAGTGAACAAATAAGAGTACATTTCAAAACACATGGTATCTTACTCAAACACCACTTGACTTTTATGATAACTCCAATATCACAATCTAGTATTTGCTGAGAATGTTTGTTATTCAAAGAATGTTTACTATTGTGTGCACATGTCAAGTTCTAAACTCATGTTCCTTGGTTACTAAACAGGTGATATAAAAGAGTTCTCAATGTACTATTTTCATGGTATTGTCGCACACAATACAACTTTGCAACAGTAGCTGGTTTTACTCATCTCAAGGGTGAACTACTGCGTGGTGCAAGACAGTGCAGAATATTCCCATAATATTTGTTGACATCATCATGATCGATCCGGGACTCAAATCATTGTCAACGTGGCATCTACATGGCTTCGAGCGTGACTTCCATTTTAGTAAATGAGTAATGATTCCATGGTGATAGGTCTGGCATGAATTGTACCTATTAATGAACATCATTTACTAAAGGGTTTGGGAGGGGGGGCACATAGAGTGATATCGTTAGTGATATTGCCACTGATATCGCCAGTGATATTGCCAATCCAAATTTGGATTTACAGTGACATAATGTGCTCTGATAGTCCGATGTACTCTTTGACATGGCGTTGGCATCGAGCAAGGCATTTTTTTGGTGCTAAATACTGCTAGGTTGCACCCAAAAAAAAAAAAGGTAAAAAAAAGGCCAAAAACCATCAAGATTTTTTCCATAAAACTTCATATTAAAAAAACATCTCTGATAAAATTGCCTGATTGTGGATGAAAACAAAATTATGAATATGAGATATCTTCAAATATGATATTTTCTATCCAATAAGTGGATGAATGTTGAAATATGGACCACGACTATAACATTTTATATCGCCACTTTGGCACTTCATGAGCAATGAAAAAAAATGTCATGGCGTCGAGGTAGACAGTACAAATAATCCATATAAGTATACTAATGCATATTCAAATACGAATATAGTGTATTTTGTGATATTATTTTCACCGTCGCTCCATCGTCTGTCCATGAGCATCACCAAAACTTGTTAGATTTGTGCAGCGTTTCGATTCTTGCTTAACCCCTAAACGTCCTCACCTCTCTCCAAATTTGGCAGTTTTGCAAAGATGCATCATAAAATGCAACCTAGAGGGATATTTTGCACTTGATGTATGAATAATAGTTGTACAGTGAGGTGACACCGAAATTGACACCTTGTGCAATTCCAGGGATAGTGCCCACACTGCTGCCAACCTTGACACCCTCCCGAGGGCTGGAAAATTGTTATTTTAACATGAAATTTTAGAAACAAAATTATTATTATGTTGAAAACATGTGTAACAAATTTCAAGGCCAGAAGATTGATATAAAAAAAGATATTCAAGATTTACTAACAAGGGGTAGCTGTAAGAAATGTTTCACAACTGCCAACTTTGACACCCTCCCAAGGATTGAAGAAATTTTTTTTTCCCATGGAATTTTTGGAGTAGGAATATCTTTATGTTGATTACACATATGAAAAGATTCAAGTCCAAAAGACCTACAAAAAAAATGATATTCCAAATCTACCAACAAGTGTAGTTGTGAGGAATAAAGAGGAAAATTGTCTCACAACTTTGACTGCCTCTCTAGGGTTGGGAATTTGTTATTTTAAAATGGAATTTTTGGCACAAAATCACTTTTAAGTTGATAACACGTGCAAAAACTTTCATTTTGAAATAACAAATACTCAACTCTAGGGAGGCTGTCAAAGTTGTGAGACGATTTTCCTCTTTGTTTCTCACAACTACACCTGTTGGTAGATTTGGAATATCATTTTTTTTGTGGGTCTTTTGGACTTGAATCTTTTCATATGTGTAATCAACATAAAGATATTCCTACTCCAAAAATTCCATGGGAAAAAAAAATTTCTTCAATCCTTGGGAGGGTGTCAAAGTTGGCAGTTGTGAAACATTTCTTACAGCTACCCCTTGTTAGTAAATCTTGAATATCTTTTTTTGTATCAATCTTCTGGCCTTGAAATTTGGTACACATGTTTTCAACATAATAATGATTTTGTTTCTAAATTTTCATGTTAAAATAACAATTTTCCATCCCTTGGGAGGGTGTCAAGTTGGCAGCAGTGTGAGCACTATCCCTGGAATTGCACAAGGTGCCAATTTCGGTGTCACCCCACTGTACATTATAGATTTTAGATTATATCCATATGGTTAGATCTGCGATTGCTATCACCAATATTTTTGTACAAAATTTTAAACTTGAAATTGAATTTGTTTTTGGTAATTTGATTACAAATAATATATTGACAATTTGTACATGAAAATTGTTTTGATTGGCTGAAATGTAATACTCTAAGTGTAGTGGTTTTTGGAGACTTTTTGGTTGCTTAATTTTATGAGTTGACTTTTTTAAAAGCACTTTTATACTGAAATCTTTGAAATTTTGGGTGAATCACTAGAACATGAAAGGAGGCATAAAATTTTCACAAATCATCCCCTTTCTCATCAGATCACACATAAATGAAGCTAACTTCCCATAAATATATAGTAAAAAATCCACACTGCAAAAATTCAATAATGGATGAGAAAACTGTGTTTATTTTTGTACATCGTCCACTTTCTAGACGGTTAGACATTTAGGGGTTAATGCCGCGGCTGCAATTTGCGGGCTCTGAAATTTACAAACAATTTACGAACAATTTGTGAAACTTTGTCAATTTGATATGAATATTTGCGAAACTTTCAACCTGAGCATAAAGAGATCCTCAAAATGACTTGAATCTATACAGAGCACGAAGAAGACAATTCGGATGCACAGAATCACACCATGTTCAACCAGTCAGTGCATATACCATGTTAGATTTGTGGTACATAGTAACAGCAATATATCCAATCGCCAGCAACTTATGCATGTTAACACGAAATAGAAAGCATCACAACTCCTGGTAAAGATGATCTCCATCCGGAGGGTGCACTCTACATTATGTTTGAGAATTACGTGCGTTCATGACCCCTTCTAAAAAACCCCTTATATACGAGAGGTTATACGTCTAAATACCTTTGTATAAAAAACCCCTTATATACGAGAGGTTATACGTCTAAATACCTTTGTATACAGATATATTCCGTTTTAAGTATATGCTTTATGTAAGTATACGTGAATATTTTCAGTTTTAAATGCGTTTATTGTATGTATACGTAATACGGCAGTGTTCAAATTAATACCCCTTCTGAGCACTCACGTATACTCATACATGTTTAGTACAGTGCAGCCCCCGGGAATCTTCAACACAATTCCTAGTGAAGACGATCTTAATGACGAAATCGAGCAAGGGTTTCAATTCTGATTTGTTCATTCGTCATACATGTAGACTTGATTGCCAACCATCGCCAACGATTTGGAGGCTCCTTAGCTAGTAGGAAATGTGTCGTTTTCACTTACTATAATTGAAAAAAGGAATGAAACAACGTCAGGTGAGTCCCGATTAAAGGCAGTGTTAGTGTTGGTGAGTGGTTTTGGTCACAGGTGATAGAAATATCCGCATATTCAACCACTATTCCCCCTTTTGTGGGAATGAAAAACAACAAGTATGTTACTAGTGGATGATCGCTAACGATAGCCAAACCACAGTTGTACATGCCGCAGGTGTACTGTTGGCAACGTTGATCCTTTCCATTCACCATCCTTTTCTATATCAAAGGATGCACTACCCACTTGAATGTGTACTTTAACAATATCCAATTATTTTACTTCCAAGGCTCATACAAAATTTGATCCCATGATCTAAATTATATTTTAGATTACGATATGACCAATTGAATTTGTCATTGTAAAATCGTGAATTCTTGATCTTTAAAATATGTCATCATAATTATGCAAAATGTAGAACTGGAAATAATCCTTAAATGTCCACTATGACCTAAGAAGTCATTTAGATTGCTAAAGCTCAATGTAGTACATTAAATTTCTATTTTTTAGTCAACTTTTCAAACTACAACCCTTAGTCAAACTAAACTAGGAAATGAAAGTCATAATCTACCATGTTCTTTGGAATTTACTTGTACCCATTTAAATATTGATCCTTTTCATAACACAATTATAGTATCCTTTCAATACTATCATGAAAAAATATATTATTGGTAGGATATTATTGGAAGACCGACTACCATGAATACACTGAACAACGACTTCCCTTTGACCATAGATAATCTATAAATAGACATCAAAAGATTGCAATTCATTAAAAATCAACAAACCTTTGATCATACAAAAATTTGTGAGTTTTTATTCAACCGTGTTGATTTTTTTTCATCTGTGTGAAATGAAATTTTCTATTCATAGGTTGTAACTTTTTAAAATTCTAAACTCATCCTGTCATTCAAAATTTATAAATTTATAAAAATACCAGCATCTGGATGACATGAAATACTTTAATTCAAGCCCAAAATTTTAATTGAATAAATTAATTTTCATGTTTTTTGCTTTGTGAGAAAAATAGCCAAAAATAAGCATTTGCAAGCATTGTAATACAAAATAAATAATAATTTTTAGCGTTCAAATTAATCATTTCAAATAACACATATCTAAATGTACTTCATATCAAAAAGTGGTACCAAAATGACCTCATTGGATATTTTAAACAAATGTTTTGGTTTTTTTTTAGCAGCTCGGACAAATTTTGATTTTTGTACAAAAAAACTCTTTTAAAATCTTTAAACTTCTTCAATTTTTACGTGATTTTTTTTTTGTGTACTGCATGAGTGTAGGAAATCAAAACCACATCCGGTCCATTCAATTTTTTTTATTTTTAAAGAGGGACTCATTCAAAGTTGCCATGGGGGTTGATTTTAGAGTTCAAAGGGCTTTTCAAGGTACCCATATCAAACCATTGCCCTACAGTAGCTTCTTCGCAACTATAGTCTATATTTAAGATAAGGGGTACAATTGCCGTTAGTTTAAGCATTTCAACCTAAATGGAGCGATGATTTTCAATGATAAAAAATTGCAGCACATAAAACTTTGGATTTAATAACCCTCGGGGGTGTAGTGATACGTTGGAGTAGCAATATACGTGCGAACAAATGATAGGGTATTTTAAAAACATGGGAACAAAAAATTATAAATAGACTTAGAGGTAATATAGGGTATCAAAAATGGCACTGGACATCTTTAAAGTACTATAGGGTATGGAATAATAGGTAATTTGGAATTATAAATAATGCAAGCCCCTTTTCTATGAACCCAAAGTAGAAAATTACATAATGATAGCATGTGAAAAAAAACCAAAAAAACAAGTCATACCCCCCTATAAAATAGTCGTTGTTCGCACCTATATCCTTAACTTTTTAACACACTGACCCCCCCGAGTAATAACCAAGCTCAATTTTTAATTAATTTTTTCATAATGTATGATTTTGTTATAAATTTTCAAATTTAATATGCATAAACCACTATTGATGTTAGTAGGTGTACCAATAACTGTCTTTCATTTTTAGTCCAATCAAATTGCTAATTTGGTATTCATAATTAATGCTTGTGATAAGTGATAACTAAATTGGGAACTCCTGAACTTGAAAGAGGTGCATTTATAGGTGACCACAATTGGTACCTAATAGTTTCTGGTGCTTCTACCTTATGCTATGTTGCAAAGGCAACAACCTTCAAAAGTTGAATCCTTGATTCTTCATCCTTCCCTCTCATAAAATAATTGTTATGTTACATGAGCAGTGCTAGTTTAGCATCGATCTATACTGACCAGCTTACATTGTGTCGATTCAGAATGTGAATATAAATGGGAGGGGCAATGGTCTGATTGGGGTACCCCAAAAAGCAAAAGCCTAACATATGTATACAATGAAAAACATGGCCTAAAAAATAGGCCTAAATTTTTTTTCACTACAAAGGTACTTATTTATCATTGATAAAATCATTAACACTTTTTTATTTGTAAGATGTAACTCGTATAAGCTAATTTCTACTACAAAAGTTATTGAAGCTAGTGCAGTAATAGTTTCTAAATCTACCATGATATGATCTGTCAAGTCATAAGTCCATAGTGATCTATGATCTTTTTTGCACCGATACAATCCAATCTCCATATGAGATGGTCGATTCAACAAATCAATTGGTTCTCTATATTCAACCCACCTATTAGTGATTTTTCTACGCATTCTACAACCCCTTCCTAAATACCAAGTTTGAGTGGATGGCCCTATATGTAAATTTATAATTTTTATCTCATTAAAAAATGGATTATGTATATTTACAAAATTGAACAAAGTAATACCCTAAGTTTATGTATATTTTGTAAGCCCACCCCACAATTAATACCCCTTTTGTTCACTCACATAGTTCCATACGGAATATTGTAGTGCACCCCCCAGGTGTGTAATCTCTAACACACGTTAAATGAGCTATAAAATGACAGTGTTTAAGTGGGACAATCCTTTTTGGTTTGGGGAGGTCACTTCCAAATATTACGTAACAATGTGCAAACAAAGCTAGGGTCCAAATAAATCTATGAAGGTAAATTTTATAAATGATTTACATTAATATAGGATGCTCAAAATTGATTACAAGAATTAAAATGAGAATATTCTCATAATATTACTAAGTATAGTAAGAATTGTTTTTAAATTTTAAGGGTACTTTTAAATACCCTTTGTTCACACGTGATACTCAAAAGATACAAAGAGTGACCTCCCAGATTTTTTTGGAACCCATATCAGATCAAATTTAGGCAAGTATGATTGAGCACCCAACACTGGAAGGAGAAGGCGTCACTTTTCACTCCTTTCTGTGAGTCAAATGATGCCACTTCACACTCACCAATTCGTGCGAATCGTCAAGTAGGACAATATATGTGTACAATGAACAGGATCCTCCAGAGTGAGAAACAACACCTCTGCGTGTAGTGCAGTAACATTTCTTCTAATGCCTTTCTGAATCATTCGACAGAATTCATACACACTGAAATTTCTGAAGAATTTGATTCTTGAATGTCCTTTGACATGAGTGGGATTAAGTGTGGACGGATGAGAGACTAAACTTATAAGAAAAGCATAATTGTTTTTCTGAAATCAGAAAGTTAATCAAAAGCATTCTTCAGGTTTCTTTGCTGTTTTGTAAACTTACGTTAACACACAATATCGCATGCACACATAGCTAGACCCACTAACTACAAAATCTGAAAGCAGTCAGAAGCTAGCAAAGCACATCCTTGCGCCTTCCCTAAAATCAGCATCTAGCAATAATGGAGGACGTCAAAGAAAAGGGGAAACCCAACAGATAAGTTACGCTGGCCACAACTCGTAAGAATTGAATGAGAGCATGGCCAGCGCTACACTGCCAAATCTGGCCAGCACAGCATGTTTGACTGTTTGAGATTTTTTTATTTTTTTATTTTTTGGCACAAATTGAAGAATCAATTGCACGAAAAATAAAATACAGAGCCACCGGGCACAGGGCGAACCGGGACACTAAAACTAAGTGAGAGAATTGGGGGCATGAGCCACCCAAGTAATGTGACCGCCCTGTCTAGTGCAAAAAAGCTGTTGTTTGCCCCATAACCGGTCAAACTTGTCAAGTTCCAAAGCAGTGAACTAGGTTATGGAGGGATTTGCAACTCACATACATACCACCGGCCATTGCACTATTTGCATGGAGACATTGCTTCCCAAGACATATATGGTGGTTTGAACCCTCCCAATACGTACATCATAATGTTGTTGAGGATGACGTCTAGCATACAACCTCTAAGACGTTAGATTTAAAATATTGGCGGACGTACCGCATGACTTTCTTGGCATTCAAATGTTTGGTTCATAAATTGACACCTTTCGTGAGACCTACTGCAACTATGTTTGTGAGAGCTTCTATATTTATTAGAAAGCAAGTAAAGTAGGTTATTTGTAGAGTAGCTCATGGAGAACTTCTATACAATAGAATGCATTACTTGTATAGTTGTGGAGAGTCAACTATACTCAAATATACCACAATTATCTATCGTATCCTAGCTTCTCGCGGGGCTTCTCGTGAGGATTTGTTTCATTTGTTCATTGACACCCCCAAGGGAGATAGATTCCAAAGCATCATTGAGAAGTTGAGACATAATCGAATTACCAGATATAGCAGGCGCAACAGATGGTACTCACATATCATTAACCACTCGATCTAGCAGATGTGTAACTCCAATGCCTCAAGATTTTTTTAACATGAAAAAATTTAGCAGCATTGTAGTGCAGACTGTCTATGAAGCAAACAAACTGTTTTGGAATGTTTGTGTAGGTCAGCTTGGAGGAGTTCACAATGGTGGTCAGTTTCTTGTTTCTTTGCTACACACAATTGAGTACTCGGCAAATTTTGACAGAACCAGTTATACATTTACTAGGCACAGATATCAGACTTTATCTTATTGGAGATTCAGTGTACTGAAGCAGGCCTTACATGTTGAAGCCCACAAGTCCAACCTCCAATGATAAGATCGGATTTGTCTTTGCTGTTAATAGTGGCAGGGTTGTGATTGAGCAAGCATTTGGAGCTGCAAAGATAGCTGGAAAGAATATTAGGGAATAGGGATATACTATTTTGCTCTAGATTAGAGAGAAACCCTAGAGATGAGTGAAGATGATATTATATTGTATATAATATTGAGGCATTTTGTCTTTCATTACTCTATGTGTGTTGTAATCAAATTATATTCAAATAAATAAATTATTTAAATTCTAATCAAACGTTTTACAAGCTGATACAAATAATACACGTAATATCTTTTACAACTATTGCTGATATTATCACGTATTTCATAAAATCAAATACAAATCATGCTGCATAATATCCACATAGAACTACCACATTAAATAACAGTACTTTGCATCAAAAAGTGGCTGAGGAGCATGGCGCATCATAGCGACTGCAAACATATTGGCCATCTTTATCTGCCCTGCTGGATCTTGAACATCTCAAGCTCAGACCCATGGTTCTCCTGAGCTTGGAGCATGTTGTCTTTGTCTATCAACATGGTCGTCTCGATATTGAGCTTCTTGATACTTGTTGGAGAATCGGGCATGTGATCCAATGTGTCGATCAAACCTCTATCAAATTTAGACAGCTTTGCTAGTGCAGATGAAGTCCTTTTACCATGTACTCCAAACAAATGGGCAGCATGTGTGTGTGGAGATGTGAGATGTCACTCACTTGGTCTTGTTGCATCACCAAATGCTGGTACAATGTGCTTCGGGACCACTTCTCTACCTTCACCCTCATCGTCAAGGGTTACTGGTGTTGTAATGGTGCCAAGAATGGTTACCATGTGTTTTTTTAAACAGGTTTTTTTATAGGTCTTGGGTACATTCACAGTAACACGACCCACGAAAACTGTAACCAATGATTATTTCTATGAATTATTAAGAAATAATTTTATCATTTGAGTTGATAATGCAATATAAATTAGTAACTACATATATTATATGTCATTCTACCATGTACTAAATTTTGACGATGTTTGAGAAATTATCGGTACTCCAAAATGATTAAAATATGGCTGTAACGGTCAGTCATTAATAAGGACTAAATGTGCTTATTAAGCACTCAAAATGTCCTTTATTTTTATTGATATCTATATGAATTGAAGATATAATTTCCTAAGCACTCATCAAGGGTCGTTAGATTCGGGCGCCCTTGGGTCGTTTGATTGTGAATGCACCCACTTCCTCTTGTTCGAATTTATCTGTCAGTGTTTTTTACCAACACATGTCATGTTCTTCACTAGTTCCAGTTATGTGAAATTTGGTCCCATCTGATTTATGTTTTTCACAATATGACCAATTGAATTTGTCATTTTAAAATTGTGAATCCTTGGTCCATCAAGAGTTAAACTATCCAGGTGGTAGGGGAGTGTGGGCAGGGGCAGGGCCAGGCTGGAAAAGCCACTGGGCATGGGGGATGGGGCCATGGTCATGGCCATGCGGGGGAGTGGTCCATGCAAGTTTGCATGAGCTCTAACGTAGCCCAGGCCTAATTAATGACGCCGTTGGCGGCAGCACCTCTCCTCCCCTTTATAAACCCCCTCGCCCTCCTCACTTCCTGCATCGCTGCATTGCAGTGTCTTCTCTCACCCAGTGGGCCATTTCACCAGGCATGCTTGGACCTTAACTTACACCTGCTTGCTTGCTTCTGCAATTGCCATGTATGCTAGACTTGCATTGCGTCCACTGATCAGTGGAATTGATGACTAACTTGTAGCTGCTGTAGTAATCTGACGAGTTGTCTCATCAGCTCTGCTTCAATTTTGAGTGTTGAATTCGCCTTCACGGCAGAGGTTTCAGGCCCTTGCAATGCTGCCTTACTAGCTTGCATTGATTCTAGGTGCGGTAGAGCTCTGATTCAATTTCACTTGTTTCGGTAATTAATTGCTACTATTAACTGATATGGAGAGCAGCTAGCTAGCTAGCTGTAGTTTAAACAATATATCAACATGTTTGGTTTTTGTCATCAACATTTATGTACCCGTCACAGCATGCAAACATTGGGATAGATCCAAGGCTTGTTGAGAATTAACGGGAAAGCTCAGCTGTACGTTGATTAGCACATGGGTCTCATATGGATTCCCCCGTGAGTGTCACTTTCCTCTCTGAGCTTCAGAACTCGACACATGTTAAAACTTTCCTTTTACAAGTAGGTGACTAGGCTTAAGCAGGTGATTTTGTACACATGTCAAAACTCGAAATCACAGGGAAAAGTGACACTCACGGGGGAATCAACACAGGGAACCATATGAGCTCCCTGAGTGTGTAGATTTGGTCGATGACAATTAATTCATCAGAGCTAATGAGAAGAGAAAGCTAGGAAACGGAATCATCTCTCAGGGACTTCGATCTTAATCTAGTGAGTGTGACATGCCGTAGACATTTAATTAGTCCAGACAGTCATGCTTACACCAAATGCTAATTGAAGGTTAACAGAGTGAGTATATGAAAAGATGTAGTGGCTGTAGGTAACAGTGGTTAGTAGACAGGATCATGGTTTTAGGATCCTCTACCTTATTCTCTACTGATGGGGTGATGAAGCACGAGCTGCAAGTTTGTTCCTGTTTTGATCAGTGCTTTTCAATGTGTTTTCGGAGCTGCAAGTTTGTTCCTGTTTTGATCAGTGCTTTTCAATGTGTTTTCGGAGCTGCAAGTTTGTTGGCTCTGACCATAGGGAAGAGGCATTGCAGGGACACCCCATTTTTTGGGCTAAATATCACTGTAGCAAATATATTCCGTCCATGATTCCAATGAAATGCATTCTCGTCCTTCTGGTCAGAGCTCCTCGTAGCGTAGCTGCTTGTTCTTGTTCTTTTGAATGCGTGTTTTGATTCTTAATGTGTGCTTCTCAGTGGACAAGCTGCTGCCTGTTTGATCAATGTCGCCTGGTTTAATTAATTACTGACCTGCATGTTTGATGGTTATTAATGCAGTGATTTGAAAGGTCGATCATCACCGCCATGGCGATCATGAAAGGGCATGCAGTAATGGCCGCAGTGGCTGTGGGCGCTATCCTTCTGATGTTTGCAGTGGTGCAAGGGCGCGAGCTCCAGGAAGGCGGCGGAGGGGGCCACGATGGGAGCCACGATGGGGGCCACGGCGGAGGAGGACACGGAGGGGGCCACGGCGGAGGGGGCCACGGAGGGGGCCATGGCGGAGGGGGCCACGGAGGGGGCCACGACGGGGGCCACGGAGGCGGCTACGATGGCGGCGACGCCGTCGGCCACACTGTCGGCCACGTCGCCACCCACAACGAAGGCCACGACGGAGGCCACCACCACGGAGGCCACCATGGAGGCCACCATGGAGACCATGGAGGCCACCATGGAGGCCACCATGGAGACCATGGAGGCCACCATGGAGGCCACGGAGGAGGCCATGCCTGAGGCCACAGCGGAGGCCACCTTGGAGGCCATGACGACCACAAGCCTCCTCATCACGGTGATCACAAGCCCCCGAATCATGACGGCGGTGGTCACGGCAAGAATCCCCCTCCTTACTGATCGATCGACTCATGCCAGTCAGCTCAATCTTGCGCTGGGAATGATCGACTCTCTTGCAGTACTATTGTTGTGAGAAGTACTACTCGTGTATATTGTGTTGAGCTTTATGCTTTTGTTACTAGCTGCAGCTAACGCGCGGATGTTTGATTTGCTGTATGTATTGAGCATCCACTGTCGGTGTGTGTGTGTGTGTGTGGATCTTAGCAGCTAGCTGGCGCGTTGAGCTGGGTACTTGGAAATTATGTAGAGATCCAAGTAGAGCCACTCTCAGTGAGTGAACCTTCCTTTGGATGTACCAGCATGTACAGTAAATAATAGTGCCTGCCTGCGCCGGACCTTTGGTGTTTTAATTTCGTTTGAGCACGTTAATTTTCTGGTGTGCTTGGGAGACTCAATCACAAGTTGCTAACAAGTGTCATTCGGTATGCGTATCAGAGTCCCACCACACCAGACGAATTTGTGGTAAATTCTGCAATTTTTCGTGCTTTCAGCCCACACCACAACTCGTTGTTAACTCCGAGCCTGAGCCGCAGGTTCCGTGATAGTTTCGGTATCACCAGTTTGTTTGCGAAGCACTGGCAAGTGACGTTGGTTGTGAAGCAAACATTATTTTCTCCGACTCCGTCGCACATGACTGTACACTTCAAGTAGATTTGTGATGCAAACTCCAGTGTTAAGATATTGCCTCAAAAATCGAGCATTTAGTTTATCAACGCTGAAGGAGAACAGAAAAGAAAATGAGCATGGGGCTTCTTTGGAAAAGATGTAGTCGCTCGAGAAGAACGTGCTCCTGAGAGGAGAGAAGGATTTTCTTCAACGAGCGTGCAACAACAACTCCTTGAACGCTGACACTCTAGCTGACGGCATCATCTTCTACGAGGAAGACCTTGCACATGAGCATTCACAGGGAACCCTCACAGTTTGACTCCGGGGCCAAACTTGGGAAAAATGAGGATTTTTATCTCGGGCATTTTTTTTTCCCCATGCCTGTCAAAAGCACCATGGTTTTACCCCGGTAAAGGTTCCAGAAAGGGAGTCAAAATTTGACCCCGACTCCCAATCTGCACTTTCTGTCACAATGCTAAATGGGGTAAAAAATGAGGCCAAACTATCCACTTTTTACCCGGAAAAATGTCTGGGACCCCTGTGATTTGCATGCAATGCCGCAGTACTTCAGTTTCCGTGGTCTAATTCTACTTGCAACGAAATGGTGCACCTGGTTTGGAAAAGAGACTGAGATGCTTCAAACTAATAATGGCGCCTCAGATTTGGTCTCTATCGCTGCTGAAATTGCGTGCATTCCAAGCCTGTCTTGCCTCCTTCAATCCGAAGGTTCTGCAAGAAACCGTGTTCATGCAAATTGTGGTTTCTTTGGTTAACCCCAACTTCTTCTGAAGCAAAGATGAAAGCCGACCATGCAGCTTCCTGTGCACCTAAAGGACTGTAAGGACTGTAAGGCTCCCAAGGGGCTTCTGTAAGTAGAAAAGCACATATTTCGATTGCATGGACTGTGAGAGCTTGGATTTGCGACAAGAGGACCCTCACTATTTTTTAGAGAGCTTGATCCGTGGGTTCCTCCCGATTAGAAATTTATGAAAGCCCTTTGGTTGGTTTCTGGCAACAAAAATTGATTCTACTCAGGGAGGTAGATTAGATTAGGGAAGTTGCAAGACAGCAATGCAGTAGTGCTTTCACATTTCATTAATTTTTCAGAACGAAGCTTTACTACTGCCGTGGTGAACGACTTTTCTCAAAATACACGCCTGCTGAAGTCTATGAGGGCGATCTAGATTATGTGTTTCGGAAATTGAGTACAGCCACTTCATTTCCCAAACCAGCCACACGAGCTTTTTGCTGTTGTTATTATCATTATTCTTGCCATCCTTTGCTATCCTCAAAGGTGATTAAGTTCAACATATGTAAAATGTAGGATGTGCGTTTATCGTATTTTGAACGTATGTTTAACGAAACGCTTCAAGATGTACATGTGCTTCATTTTTCAACTCCCTGAGAAAAAAAGTGAACTACTTGAATATTTAACTCTTGAACGACCCGAAAGTCCTTTGCGGGCATATAGTATATCCCGTATTTGATGGTATTTGATCAAAATAACAATGACCAAACACTTTTTAGTACAAAGCAAAATTGATAATCGTGATAATATGTATCTAACAATATAGCACATTTTGTATAGGAAACTACAATTGAGCAATTATATGGCTAAATACAGGTTGTAGAGAGGGACCCCAAGGGCCTTTTAAGGGTTAATTTCTGACGTATAGCAGCTCATGCCAGGGTTTTGTTCGCAGTTTGTTGATTCGAATTTTGAGTTGGGAAGCAATTACTCACATGTTATAGCTAGCTGCCTACAAGATGTTGCAACATATGGAGGTCTTTGCGTGCTTGCATCATTTGATAGAGCAAAGCTTAATGTAAAGAGTAATTCGATTCGGCACGAGTGGGGGGCCCCTGCGATCCATATAATGGAGAACCCGTAATCTCCATCAAAAAGATTCCAAACGCACTAAATTAAGTTTTGAAGTTTTAGCTCAAAGGTCTTCAAATCAAAGTTAGAGTAGTCAGTGTTTAATTTTTTTGAGGTGTATATTGTCATGTTCAATAGATTCTAATAGGCATCTAATATATGTCAAAGAAGAAAAACTATGATTGTGCTTATTAGTGCCAATATTATATGTCTTCGTTTATACATCTTCATTTATTATCAAGGTAATTAATATAACAATTTCATGGTTTCTACTTTCACTACTAGAAAATCATGACCAAATCAACACAAAATCAACTGATTTCTGTTGTTTTGGGCACTGCAATGACTGATTTCACTAATTTTTAAACTTTTTGTAAAAATCAACAAATTGTTACCTACTTTCTGTTGATTTGAATAGTGCGATGACCAAATCAACAGAATTTTAGTGAATCTGGAATCTTTTTGGAATCTTTTGGAATCTTTTGGAATATTCTAAAATCCATTGGAATCTTTCAAGAATCTTTGGAATCTTTTGTAATTTATGGACTCGACTTCGTATGTTTATAAGATTTTGGAATGTTATTATAGCATAGCAGTAGGGCAAGGTTGGTATATTGATGCCAAATAATTAATTAACACTCGAAACCATGAGTCATGATTTCAAACCATTTTCCACTTTTGAGTAAGCCCTTTTTGATACAATATTTGTTGAATACAATTATTGTACAAGATGTGAATTTTTTAATAAACTTGTGTTTCACTATTAAGTTAATGCCTAGATTTTTTTTGATCAATTCAAGTTGCAATTAAAAAGTTATTTTTCAAAAGGTGATTTTTTTTTGAGTTTTGGGTAATTTCGGGCACCCATGACAAATAGATCCAATTGGTTTTAAATTCTTTATACAAACTCTAAACAAAATTGTGAACATAATCCCCAAAGTTGAAAAACATTAAAGCACAAAATTATGACTCTCAAAACACTAAAAACATTTAAAACACCCTCATTTGGGCAACATTTAAAACTCCATGGTTGAAGTTCTATGTACTTTGAAAGTTTTTTTAAACTTAATCATTCACAATTTAACCCCTAAAGGACCGGGGGGTGTTGAATTTAGCTCTTGTTTTCTTGACTAGCTCTTGTAGCAAGCTCAATGTCTTATTAGGGTGGGGTAATTCTGACGATCGGCACCGTTGAAACTAAAGAAGACTTACGTAGCTTTTTTATGAAAAAAAGATCAACAAATCCGCACAATCTTTGAGAAATGCCACCGTTGAGAAGATTGATGGAACTTGTTTGGAGTATTTTGTACACATGCTGAAATCGGATTGTTCAAAAGTGCTCCAAAAATTTTGAAAGTTTTATTGTGAGTAGAAATCATCATTTAAAACATGTGAAAAAAATTTCAAGGAATTTGAAGGTGTAAAGAGAAAGATATGAGGGTTTGAAGTGACGCCTATATACCCACCGTGCAACTCAAAAAAATCACAAAAAATCGCTCACTTGATGAATTTCTGATCAAGAAGTACCTACAGATTTGGCTCTCAAAAAGAGCCAAGGTCTCTTTGTTGCTCATCCTACAATTCAAAGCCCAAAAACCGGAATTTTCTCACTTTCTAGTTCTAAAAGCCGCATGGGGGTCTTACGATCCTTTAGGGGTTAAAAAAAAAACTCAGCAGACTTTGGCGGCCATTTTATCATAGTAGAATAACTTTTTTTTAAATCTTTGGACTAAGAAAACCTGGTAAATCAAGTTAAGTTCCATCTCCAAAAATCCGTTTCTGATTTTGAGCCTCCATTCAAAAGTTATAGACAAAATTCATAGTGAGGTAGCAAAGATTAATTTCTTTGATATTTTCAAACACCCTCTCTGAATTTTGTCTATAACTTTTGAATGGAGGCTTAAAATCACAAACGGATTTTTGGACATCAAACTTAACTTGATTTACTAGCTTTTCTTAGTCCAAAGATTTTTTTTAAAAGTTATTCTACTATGTCAAAATGGCCGCCAAAGTCTGCTGAGTTTGAAAACACAGAATAGTAAGTGTATATGTAAGGAAAAAAATCATGCATTGTTCATTAAGTTCTAGTGGTGATGAATTGGTTGGTGAGTAGAGTCATAAGTATGAGGTCTCGAGTTCAAACCCGGGTGGCAACCGTGTGTATATAGCTTGGCTGTCAGGAAGTGCTGGGCAGCCAAAAATAAGGAATTTTTGCACGAAAAATTCGGGCAGCGAAAAAAAATGTTTTTTTTTTTTTTTTTAGTTTTCATTTTTTATTTGACCAAATCAATAGAAAAAATCAACAGATTTATGTTGATGGATGACCGGAACAACGCGACCGAATCAACAGAAACTATCAACTCTTCTCTGTTGATTTGGACGCTGAATTTTCTAGTAGAGTTTCCACGCTATCTCTAGGACAGTTCTCGGTCGCCGTCGTCATCTACAGTCTACCAAGCCAACTTCTCCAAGCATTCATTTGTTTTGCACAACGCCTGCTGGCTATGGCGACCCCTCTCTCGCTTCGTGCGCCGGTTTCTTCTCCCTTCCATTGCACAAGACAGCCTCCCCCATAGTTTGTAGTCTTCACCTGTAGATTCGCGCATTAGAAGTGTAGCATCTTTATGCAGGACGTTAAGAGTGGCAATTTGGAATTCAATCAATTCAATCTAACGTAGACCCTGAGATTGTTTCAGACAACGATGCGCCGGAAGAGATCACTTTGAACAAGGTAAAAATGGCTACCGGTGTGGGAAAAACCTAGGATTTCTTTTTTTTGTGATGGAATACATTTCTTCTTTTCATGGCAAGCTCAGACATGATAAGATTGTGTTGGTGTGGGAAAATCAGGGTTTCCCTCTTTTGGTGACATCTGATATACACTTCTTCTGCTCATAGGAAGCTCATCAGAGGTGAGATTTTAACTGGAATCTTCATTTCTTGTGCATTCAGATCAAGCATATTCGATGTCAAAACTGGGCTTCATTTGGCAATGGCTTCTTGAAGGTCGTGGCATGGTTTGACAACGAGTGGGGTTACAAGTATGACAACAAAACATTTGATCATCGTTGAAGACTCCCAGAGTGAAATTTCACGATTGGAATGTCCAAACATAGAGATTTAACATTGTAAATCTAGACTTGCACCTATTACTTTAGGTTTGTGTCGATGGACTCACGCATGTGATCTTCTGTTTTGTGCAGTCCCAAGGTGGTGGATCTTAGTGTACATATGGCATCCATGCAACATTCGCCATTCTTTTTCTAGCTTAGGAAAGGTTGATGAGCACATAATTCTGTAAATAATAGGACGAAGCGTGGTGAAAGACAACCCACAAACCAGTAATTGTGAACAAAAAGCAAAAGTTGTAGGTTGTATGATTCAGACAAAAGTAACAGGGTAGGAAGCATCCAACTTCACAAGGTCAAATTGATGAGACAATTTTTCTCTCCAGTGAATTAGAAATGCAGATCTGTAGAGAACATAAAATTATGTATAGCAATGATTGAGACATCATGGTTTCTTTGGCTTGGAAGATTATGGTCATGGATTGCATTGTAATGATGAAGGAAAATGATATTGCCAACAATTTTGATATACATTTCCAATGTATCATAATATATCATTCGTCACAGGTAGTGCAGAGAGCAACAAAGCCCTAGTTTTAAAGTACTCTAGAAGAATCTCTAGAAAAATCACTTATACTAGACCAAAATGCAACACTGCACTCTGAAATTGTTATTAACACACTCTCCAATATCACATTCCAGTATGAGAATGTTTGCTATTGTGTACACATGTGATTGGACACGGTCCACATGCCAAGTTCGTTGGTTACCAAGGGGTGATACAAAAGAGCAGTGTACTATTTTCATGGTACTGTGGCACAAATTACAAGCATTCTTCAGGTTTCTTTGCTGTTTTGTAAACTTACATTAACACACAATATCGCATGCACACATAGCTAGACCCACTAACTACAAAATCTGAAAGCAGTCAGAAGCTAGCAAAGCACATCCTTGCGCCTTCCCTAAAATCAGCATCTAGCAATAATGGAGGACGTCAAAGAAAAGGGGAAACCCAACAGATACGCTGGCCACAACACATAAGAATTGAATGAGACGGTTCACGGTGTGCCTCGGAACCAGTTACCAGAGTAGTTCCTAGGCTCTGAAAAACTCCTGCATCCCAGCGTCAATGAAAATCATGTCCAGACGACTTCACCTACCAGTACAGTGAAGACAAAGCCAGTAACAACAGACTGCCATTGAGTAACAAGAGCACCTGTGCCAAAACATTCTTCACAAACGGAAACCCACATACTAAGGCCAACATCTGCTTGTCTAACCCACAACAGCTGTCATAAACCTCAGTGTCAGAACACCCAAGGTTAACCCTTAAAGGTCATGGCTTTCCTGATTCCCACACCTAAAATCTCTCTTAAACTCCATTTTAAGCATGATTATCTTTTTAATTTACTTTGGTTCTATTATAAAGAAGTATAGATGCCTTAAATATGTTCGTTTTGGTATTTTAAAACCCCAATTTGGTTCAACGCAGTACAAGTTATAAGCAAGATTCTCCCCCCAAAAAGGTAAGCCTGTGGGGCTTAGTATGTATGTCCTTTTAAGGGTTAAAAATGTGAAGCCGTCTGAAAATCTCAATCATAAAACAAATCGGGAGGCTAAACAGCTGTCACGACTCTCAGTACCAGAGCTCAATTCAAGTGCCGTTTTACACATAATCCTGATCTTCTATCAGCTGGTAACAGCCTCCGAAAATTGTAGAAAAATTAGTCCAGAGGCAACCCTAATCCAAGAAGCACATACTGACAAAACACACTGGAAAAACATATCATCCACGTTCCACAGGGAGCAGCAAAAGAATGGCCAGTCCACAACTGTTGAAGGTACGGGGAAACAATCAAATTGGATGCGTGTCATAACAAACTGCATCAACTTGAGTTGAACCCGCCAAAGGTAAGCTTTCCTTTCATTACAGATGTAACCAATAAAGTACAAAAGATTGCGGAGAAGAGGAACGTAATCATATACTTACTATTGGTCCCAGAATACTCGAAGCGAGATCTTCTCCAACAGAAAAGCCCAATTGACTCCCAAATTCGAACGGTTGAGATCCATGGCAACGTAGAAATCCAGCGGTGAAATCGTAGCCGGGGCCCCCTGCTCACCGTGTCTCTCGCCCTCCAACCCACTCGCAACCCTCGCAAAACCACCATGACCTGAAGCTCCACCATTGTTGTTGTTGTTGTCCTTGCCTAAACCCTCTCTATGGCTGGAGCGTTTCATTTGATTCAGCTCAACCGCAGTTTGGATTATTCTTCGCAGGTAAATTTCAAGGGCTGCTCTAATTACGTGCACACTATCTGTGCTGCAGCCTTCCAACCCGTTTTCTAAACAAGCGCCCATCTGAACACGCTGCCGTATATTCTCAACCGAGGGCAGATAATTCTCCATGCTTTCATCATCATCAGTATCATACCCAAGCATGGACAGAGTAACAGGACCAGGAGGCATGGGCGCAGCCGGTAACATACGAGCTCCCCCGGCACTAGGTCTACAGAACGGTATCCCCAGCGGCACTGCAACGTCTGCCGACGCTAGCCAAGTCGTCTCCTCCTCTTCGTCTTCATCGTGCTCACCTTCTACTTTACCATCCTGTACATGATCCTCCTCATACCGGGCCCGTTTGGCCGGATGTAACATACCGTAGCCGTGAAAAGGTTCCGGCTGCTCGGCACTAGATTGCAGCGGCCGCAACAAATCGGGAGCATGGCCGTTCTCCCTCGTGTCCTCATCGATAGATGCATCTGCCCTATGGCTCCCCAAAGGACTCGGCCTCTCCGCCCCTTTCCTGTCGCGGATGACTGATCGCCCCTTCCGAGGCGAGATTGTAAAC
Source organism: Pohlia nutans (assembly GCA_022496805.1). Lineage (NCBI taxonomy): Eukaryota > Viridiplantae > Streptophyta > Bryopsida > Bryales > Mniaceae > Pohlia > Pohlia nutans. The sequence continues at coordinate 7,042,137 of CM040085.1, read as the reverse complement.
CCAGGGTTATCTCCATTCGATCGTTGCTGTATTCCTGCTGATACCGTTGGGCCCTCTGTTTCCGGTTTCCGCCGAACACCTACACCAATGCGCATACCACATTAAATGTAGAGTTTTGCCAAAAAAAAAAAACCCTAGCAGTGAAAAGCGAAACATAAATCCATCAAACCAAACAGTAACCCTCTTTCGAAATCATTGATTCTCCACGATGATCAACGAAACCAACACTTGCCAGAGGGGTAAAAGTAACCCTAGGAGGATAATATAACAGAACCCTGTTTCGAAATCTAAAGTGCCGATTGATTCTCCGCACATTGCTAAGGGGCATCAAACCACATGAAGATTTGCCAAAAAACCCTAGCAGTGAAAGCGAAATATAAATTCATCAAACCAAACAGTAACCCTCTTTCGAAATCATTGATTCTCCACGGATGATCAATAAAATCGAGGGGTAAAAACAACCCTATAACAGAACCCTGTTTCGAAATCATAAAGTGCCGATTGATTCTCCGCACATTGCTAAGGGGTATCACACCACATGAAGATTTTGCAACAGGGTAAACCCTAACAATTCAACAGGAATCGTCATCACAGATCGTGCCGATGATGATGATGATGATGATTTCGCCACATACAGAGAAAAATCTAAACATGAATTGATCTCTGGCAAAGTACATAGAAACGAACGTGATTTATTTTTTTCAATTCGGAAAGCAGAGAATGGGTGTGTGGCCGACCTTTCAAGGGTTTGGAGAGGTCGGAGACTGCGTGGTTGGCAGGGGGCGGAGGGGGTTCGCCACAGATGACATTGTGCAGAATGGCTTTGACGAAGTTGTTGTGCAGGAGCAAATTCTCCTTGCCAATTGTGGACGGCACCAATCGGTCGAGCTCCGCCTTGGACAGCTTGAGCTGGAAGAAACTGGCCAGCAAGCTGGAGTATTGGCTCTCTTTGGTCGGACCCAGGGTCTTCACCATGCGCGCCTTGAGATCCAGGAGGTCGATGCGCGACCCCCGCTGCACCTGCGCCATCTCACTCCCCTGCTGCCTGCCTGCTACTATTGCTGCTATTGCTAAGAAGAATGGAGACGATCCTTCCGTTCCCTCCCGGCCCTGCCTGCCTGCTTGCTACAGCAACGGAAGTGCCCACCAAGTGCTTCGGCACCGGCAACACTAGACTCTTCACCAAGGCCTTTCACAGCAAGCGCTCCTGCCGTTCTAGCCGTGGATTCGGGGGCTGGCATCGACGGTCACGCAGGCCCTCTCATGGGAACACGTAAAGGAACCGGGAACGACACTTAGTCGGGAGCGGGAGCCGCGCATACTCAGGAAGGTTAGTGCACCTATAACCGTCACTTGTTACACTGAAATTACAATTACTACTCTTAATTTGGATTTCTTTTAATTGAATCCCATTGCTACATGGAAAAAAAATTCTGATGCACTTTATTATGCATTAGCTCGACACCTCTTATGAATAAGTTACTCCCTCTGTCTGGAAATAACTATCCAATTTTTTAATCCCTAAGCTCCCAACAGATCATTTTTTTTTTTCGCTGCTTGTTTTTAATAGGCTGCCAGGAACAAAAAATAAGTTTTTGAAAAAAAAAATACTACATCAAGTTTAATTTTTAACGCAATTTGAATTTTGTCAATCCAAGTTAAACTTCATTCCAGAGAATTTTTCAAAGTGGATCACCTCAACATTGTCTTAGTGTTATAAAATTTGTTATTAGAAGAAAGTAATAATGTTCCTTCCATCATTTCTTTTGCTTGAAATATAACTAAGGTAAATTGGGGTATTGATCTTGTCACATTAAATAATTATTGATAATGATAGGAAAGAAAATTTATGGTTCAAAACTATTAAAAATGCAAATCTAAAACAATTATGGTATATTTCGTGCATTACCAAAGGTAAAAAACCTAAACCATCTATTTTGTCCATCTACAAGTTGTCTACATTTTTATCTGAATATGTACCAAATCTAGAGGATTTGATAGAATTAAAATGGAAATAGGACTTTGATGGGTTTTATATTTCTATATTACTACAAAGCCAAGTATAAACCTTGAAATCAAATGGAGAGCGGTTTCTTATCAGTCCCGCTACATTAGTATTTGAGTTTGAAAATTCATCCTCGAAGGCATTTTGATCCCCATCAAAATAAATTCTTACAATACTTGCCAAATAATTGAATATGTTAAAATATTTTAGTTTTAGAAATGCCAAATTTGGAAAAATATATATTTAATTTTTTAATATCACCACATGAATGTTATTTGAAAAATAAAATGCCATTAATTTGGATGTTTATTTATAGAATTGAATTTTTATCAATCATATTCTTGAGGCTTAGTGTTACATTATAAAAGAGAATATTCAAGTATTTCAAATTAATCCTCAAATAATTACAGTTCTAGAACTCAATCTGTACGCTTTGAGCAAGATTTGGAGGCTTATAATTCTTTGAGTCTTGTTCTTATTTTAGTCCACATGCTTAATAAGATTGTAGAAAGTTCAATGATGTTTGGGTGGGTGAAAAAAATTTAGAGAGACCATAAGATTAGAGTGTGTTATAATAAAATTTAAATGAAGTTCAGTTAAATGAAAGCAACCAAAATTTGTCAACTAGACATTGAAGAGTTAAAGAATAAAAAATGGTTCTCAAAATGAATGATTAAAATGAATGATTAAAGATAAACTCCCCTTAAATAGTAGTGAGTTTCCACCATCCTTTAGTGAATCATCCCAAACTTGAAGTTTTTAAAAAGAGACTTATAACTCTACCTATAAAGCACTCAATTCATCCACCAAAAAAATCTTGTATTTGAATCTACATAACTCAAGTAGAGATTCTTCACATGCAAAGTGTGAATTGGGCTAACAAAAATCTAAAGATAAATTGTTAAATTAAAAAAAGTTGAACCCTTTATGTCAAAAGTGAAGCTTAACCCCTAAACATCCAACCATCCATTTTTTGGACGATGTACAAAATCAACCTCCGTTTTCTCATCCCCCATGCATTTTTTACAGAGTGAATTTTTTATTATAGATTTTATGGGAAGTTAGCTTCATGCATGTATCAACCGATTAGAAAGGAGATGTTTTGTGAAAAGTTTATGCCTCATTTCATGTTGGAATGATTCACCCAAAATTTCTAAGATTTTAGTGTAAAAGTGCTATTGAAAAAGTCAACTCATAAAATTAAGCAACCAAAAAATCTCCAAAAATCACTACACTTAGAGTATTACATTTCAACCCATCACATCAAATTTCATTCACAAATTGTCAATATCTTATTTGTAATCGAATTACAAAAGAATTTTGAATTTTAAGTTTCAAATTTTACTCAAAATATTAGTGATTGCAAGATTTCATAGATCTAACCATATAGATAGAATCTAAAATCTATAATGTACAACTTTTATTCAAACATCAAGTTCAAAATATCCCTCTTAAATGCATTTTATAAGACATCTTTGCAATTCTCCAAATTTGGAGAGGATGAGGATGTTTAGGGGTTATCCCCCAAATGTCCTCAGCCTTCTCCATTTAGTAAAAAGTAAATTTTTGGTCCGAAATTTCATTTTCAAATTGTGGATTGTCCTACTTTCTATTTATACATCAAACCACAAAATTTGCAAAGAATGAGTGATGATAGATTCATGAGAGATTGAGCAAGTTCATTTTCAATCTTTAGATCGAGAGTCTTTAGTGTTTGACTAACTGAAATTGTCGTTGGGTAGGGAAGCATTTTGCTAGTATATGTAGACAAACCCATCCATAGGAATTTTGTAAAATCTCAAGAATATATTTTTAGGTTCTTTGCAAAGTGTGTTGTAAGACATAAGTTTTTGCTTTATGAAATCAAAAACAAGATTAAAAATATGAAACTTGCATTTTTTGCGTAACAAAATAGAATTTTGTTCTTGGAGTGAAAGAGTTGCCCAACTAACTACAAGTATGAAAAAATGTGGATTGCACAAAGTTTTGCAAACGAAGTTGCAGGTTGAATCATCAATGCATTTGCTATCCAAGAATCAGAAGCGTGGAAAATCGAGCGAGAGCAAGCGTGCCTCATCCGATGTTGGTTGTTGTTGTTCGGCTTAACAATTGTAGGGCCCTTACAACTGCTATGTCCTTCCCTTCGTGCACCTCAACATTGGTGTTGATTTGAACGCAACTTCGCTTTGCCGGTGTCAATTCCAAATGTTGCGCAGATGTCAACAACTCTGATGCGTTAGTGCCAACAACTCCACTGTGTTGGTGTCAATTCGAATGTTGTGAATTGGTGTCAAATGGAGCACCAACCTTTGGCGCCTCACCAGCTAGCTAGCTAACCTTCGGCACTGCACCAAATTCACGCCAACCTTTGGCGCCTCGTCTTTGTTACACTACACTAAATAGTGTATTTAGTATGAGATAATTATAAGATTTGAAAATGTTATAGATTTTTACTCTCGACAAAAAAAATTACCAAAGACATTGATTCCAATACTATTGAAAGATCCCCATCTTGACCAATATAGAGGGTAAAAAAATTGGTCAACAGTAAAAGCTTACAACATGTTTATGTAAATTAGTGTATCTCACACTAAATACACTATTTAGAGTACTCCAGCACCTCACTTATGTCGTGGCCAACCTTCAAGAAGACAACTTTTGATCTTCAGCTTCCTCAGGTATAGTAGGAGAATAACTTTGATCTTATTGATGATCATCACTTAGTCTTGTTTTAGAGTTTCTTTTTGATACTATGTAGTGGATTTAATAGTTGTTGTTTCACATCTTATACTAATTCCTCTTTGTTAATTTTAGAACTATTATGTGAAGCTTAAGGCTGACATGGTTGAAACACAAAATGCCTTTGTAATACTGAAGAATAAGCTTGTTGAGGCTGAAAGTGTTATCTTCATTTTAAGTGATGAGAAAGGAGATGCTATTAGCACCATCAAAAAGATTTATGAAGAGCTAAAATATGAATTGGAACAAAAAAGGACCGCAATTATCTTTGTAGTGAACATACAACAATGGTTGGCAACCTTTATCTTCTTCTATTTTGGAATGTATTTTGATTCTTGTATTAGTGGACTATGACCTCTGAATGGAAACGTGGCAATTTTTGTTGAAGTATAACCATTCCCCGATAGTAGCATGTACAAACTTCATATTCCTATGCCTTGTTCTCGTTCCCATTTCCATTAGGCATGTTCTGATTTGGCATTGTAAATTTTAGTAATAGATTTTAGTCATAGGCGACCGTACATATCTAATGATTTGTAATCAAAGCTCATGTTGTCGATGTTAAAATTATGGTAATGTTGCCCAATTTGTGATTTTTATTGTAGGGGTTGTTATGTTTTTAAACCACATTTCCCCGTTGCTTTGAGAGACTATGTCAATTGTCAAGTTTGTAAACTTGAATACACATGGCAATGTATGAAATTATACCTTTTATTTTAGATAAGTTAAATTCATATTTTCAATTCAAACTTATAGCAAAAGGTACCCTCCAATATTACCCACCCATAGAAGCCCCTAATTAGGAACAAAGGCTTCCTTGTCTTGTAGTGGAAAATGCATTTGTGTGGAATCTCCTCATCATCCCTAGCCATTAATGAATTATCCCGGAATTAAAAATTTCAAAAAGGACTTATAATCCTAAATATTTAAAAAGTAGTCAATTCGTGCCGCAAAAAGGTTTTGCATTCAAATCTACATGACCCAAGTTGAAATTCATCAAATACAAAAGGAGTCAATTGGGCTAACAACAATTTGTAAATAAATGATTAAATTAAAAGAAATTGAACCTTTTGCATCAAAAGTAAAGTTTAAAATTCTCATTCCACCTCTTTCTGTTAAAAGTCAAGTTGAAGCTTAAAAATCAAACTAGATGCTTTTGAATAGGATTTAAAATTCGAGTTTTTTCCCTTTAATCTCTAAAAGACAAAGTGTCCCAACAGTGTCTGAATGACGAATGGAAAAAGTGCTTTAATTACTTCAATTTTTTTCATCCATTAAATATTTTATGCTTAGTGTATTTATTGAATAACATTTTTACCATGCAAATTTGCAGTTTTTAAAAAATTAAAAGAAAAATTGTTGTATGAAAGTATTTTGTTATTTTTTTTTACTCAAATTGCGTTCTAACAAAAAGATTTAACAATGCAAGTGAAAACCAAATTTGAAAAAATTACCATATATAATATTTTATATTTTAAGTCTGTTACCAAAAAAGAGTTAAAACGTATCAAAATTTGATATGCAATAAAACTTTACATAAATTTTAAAATATATATTTATATTATATAAAACTAATATATTTACACATTTAGCCGAATGTAATTTATAATTTATAATTTAATACATTTATTTAAATCTTGTCACTAAATTTCTCTTTAAAAAATCATTTTATAACACATTTTCATACATCAAATCTTGAGGTACCCTTTGACTACCATTCCTAACCATCAAGGCCCGCATCTCATACCTTATATATGTTTTGCTGATAGGATATGGATATTCTCTAATATTCTATGAATATTCTCAAAAAATTCTTTTTTTCACGATAACAAATAGATTATTTTTGAAAAGAAATTTCCTATAAATTTGGACTTATCTTTTTATAATTATTTTTTGCCGTTTTTGATGGCCGGGTTAGATATTAGGGGTTAATATATTATATAAAATTACCAATGATAATATTTACACATATAATTGTACGAATGTAATTTATAATTCAAAAATTCTATTTAAATCTTGTCACTAAATTTTTCTTTCAAAAATTATTTTATAACATCAAATCTTGAGGTGCCCTTTGACTTTGACTATTAAGGGGGTGCCCTATGTTAAGGTGAGTTTTCTAAATAGTTAAACAAAAATTGGAGTATGTCTAAAATATGTAAAATTTGAACAACTACTTTTTAGAAATTTTTATTTGAATGTCTTTAGTTCTTTGTGAAATCTAAAACGCCAAAATTAATAAATTTTCCAAAATTTTGAAAATTAAGAAATAGCATTTTATGCAATATGAATTCTAAAATTAAACTATTTCGACACATAAATGTTGAAACTGAGCTTGATGTACGGACGGTAATTGGAGTTCCTTTTGGAAATAGCGTGGGTGCACTTGTCTTCTTTTTGGAAATAGTGTGGGTGCACTCGTCTTCCCCACCGTTGAAGGAGAGAGGGAGAAGTCAAAGGGAACTTCAAACGAACGCCATGAGAAATTCGTCCATGGCCATCGCAACTCAGTCGTCACCGGCACCCGCAGCGTTACCGCCTCCCTGGTCGCTCGTCACGCCAGTAATCCCACCGCGTCGCTCAGTTCATCGCTTGTCTGCAAGCAACCAAAACAATCGGTAGTAACTTTCGCAGAACAATCCGCATCACTACTGTATTCACCATCTCTACTCTTTCTTCCTCCCTCACTCACGCACGCTTTGTGTTCACTTACCTTTCTTCTTCTTCTTCTTCTTCTTCATGGAATGGAATGCTGCACTGATGCTTGCGTTTGGATCGAGCTAGCGAGCCCGGGGTTTTAAGCTTGGCCAGTTTCTTCCACGTTTTTTTTCTGTCGTTGGCGATCGATTTTGGTGTGGAATTGGGATGCGTGACGCGTGACGCGCCATGGAGAGGTACGAGAGGTCCGAGAGATCGGAGCGATATGAGAGAGCCGAGAGGTCGACGGGAGGCTCCCGGGGGGTTGCGGTGCGCGTGCCGCGACGCGTGGTGCGGAATTGGGAGCGGCTGGTCGGGGCCGCCGTGAGGGCGGACTTGGAGGCCGGCGGGGAGCAGTCCGATTGGAGTAGCGACGAGGAAGGATTGGACGAGGACGACGATGGCTTTGAGCGAACGGTGCAAAGGAAGCGGTCGTCTGCTTACGAGCGATCCAAGTCGTATGTTGTGCCCCATTCGTTGGCCGCGCAGACCGACATTGATGCCGTTATGGAAGCTGCCGAAGATATCCAGAAGGAAGACAATGAAGTAGCTCGCATTTGTACGTGTTACTGAATTCTTTCTTTCTTGTGTCGGTAACGCAATTATCCAGTTAAAAATCGATGAGTATATAAATCTGATTTATCCAAATTTAAGTGGATTGGTTTCGTGATTTTTTAGGGTTACAATCGCTGGGGTTATTTTTAATTTAAATGACAGCGAGGAATTCTGGAGATTAATTTTCTTAGTCTAATTCCGTGGGCCGACACAATGCTGCTTTGCTTCTGCTGCATCGGTAGAGCTTCTGTTAAAAAAGTTAGTGAAAAGCGATGAGAATATATTTTGTCACAAGTCCGATTGATCCAAATTCACTAGGATTAGCTTATTGATTTGTTAGGGTTACAATTGTAGTGCATATGTGTTTTTGGAAAGATGGATTCTGTTAAGAGGAATTTCGGAGATCGTTCTTCTTCTTATCTAATTTAGTTGCCTGACACAATACTGCTGCTTTGATTCTGCAGTGTACGAATATGCATACAATTTGACGCAGCAAATGGATCCCTTGAATCGTGGACGAGGCGTTCTGCAGTTCAAATCGGCTTTGAAAGCTGTTCTCATGGTACGTTTTGGTTATGCGTTGCTAAACGATTCTGCAATATTTTGTTTAGCTCTTTAAACTTAACCTTTTAAAGTCGCACTGAATTTTGAACGTTCAGTTGTCAGTGTTTGGGGGTACACTGGTGACCAAGTTTTGACTCGTAGCCTGGCTTATAGGCCTGGTAGACGAAATTATATTAAGTATGTTACATGCAAGTGACAACAAATTGGGAACTTTGGTATTTATGCAGCAAAAGCGTTTAAAGCACCACATCGACCGAAGCCAAGATGTGAGGCTTCTTACGGAGTACCACACTATGCTCAAAGAGAGAGAGGACATTGAGAACCTTGATGCAGAGGAGCAAGCGGCTCGAGAAGGCCAGGTTCTAGACGAGAATCCTGAATAGTATGTTGCTGATCCCGTTACTGTTTGGTGAAGTCTTCATGTTTTTTGAGCCTTGTCTGTGACGAACTTAAAAGGTCAACAGTGCATTCTGGTGCCTGTAGATATGGTCATAGCAAGGCTTCCCTATAATTTTTCAACCTGATTTTTATTTTCTGTCTTGAATTGTATCATTAGGGTCCTGGTCTACTGGTCCATGATGGGAAATCTACTTGTTAATGTGACGAGCCATTCTTCCAGTATTAAATATTTATCTTAGGTGATGCTGGTACACATTCAGCTGCCCTCACTCAGGACTATGATTTGTTGCTGACATAATAGTAATAATAAGGTTATGCTCTATTTTTCTGAAAAGTTGGCTTATTTCAAGTGGTGTCTCCAATTTCTGTTGAAGTAGTATGTGGTGATGGCGTAGCAGCTGAGAAACTAAATTCCTGTCACGTGATTGAGCTTTGTGGTTTGATTTCTCTGCAGCCAAGATTGGAGAGCAGATAAGCTCAGAAGATTCTACGAAGTTGCAAAAATCTTAAACAATGCAGCTAACTTTTTGGCAGCAGCGCAACCTGAAGTTGCTTCTGGAGGTCGTAATTCAGCTGTAAGTTGAAATCAAGTATCTCTACAGTTGACATTGTGGCCCGGGGGGGGGGGGGGGGGGGGGGGGGGGGGGGGGTGGTGCGGTTGGGTTTCTTAACGTTCGTATTAGAGTTGTAATTTTGAAGTGGCTTCACTAACAATGCATTTTATCCGTGTACAGAAAAAAGCACTGGACGCAGATGCCAAAAAAGTTGAGCAGTTTAAGGCTTACAATATTCTGCCATTGGAATCTGCTGGTGTCAATAGTCCTTTCCAGTCTTTTCCTGAGGTGAGATGATGTGAAGCTTCCTGCATTCCATATCATTGGACCTGAAATTGGTTGTAATTCACCGAATTCGCAGTGTACATCGCACTCTCCACCTTGCGCACTGCGTTTCTTCAGAAATATATGCATGTTAGCTGCTCATAGTAGTTGGTATTCTAATCTATCTCTGCTGATAACCTTAGACCAACGTAGCAAGCAGACGGAGTTATACTGGTATGATTAGACTTCATTTTACATCACACTGTAATCAAATAGTTAAAGGCCTGAGAGGGACGTATGTGGTCCTTTCTTGATATTTTCTTTGTACTCAGGAGAGTTGCCATGTGTGCTTTTCCTCTCCTCAGAAAGGTCAAAGAAGCTCATAAAATTTGCCTAGAATCCAACGTGGTGTAGAAACTCATTGGTTGGAGTGGTTGTGGCTTGTCTTCAGGTGGCTGCTGCGACAAGAGCTTTGTACACAACCGAATGGTCGCAGTTTCCACGGTTCCGAGCCGATTACTCCAAGGAAGTTGGCAGGGACGTCTTGGACATTTTTGATTTTCTGCACTACGCTTTTTGTTTCCAGGTATACACTCACTGCAAATGTAATTTCACCTGCGTTTGTGATTTCGTGCTTCTTTGAATTTCTGTTGGTTCATACTCGCTTCCTGTCAACGTGCGCAGAAGGACAACGTATCTAATCAGCGGGAACATCTCATTCTCCTCTTGGCTAATGCGGAGTCTCGGGAGGGTACCCTCTCTGCAGGGACTGCACTGGCTTATAATGCCAAAGTACGTGGTTTTTGTTAAAATTTCTTAATGCTGTTTCTAATTTAACATTTCTTTATACTCGAGTAAGACCACGAAAGAGGATATCTAAATTTGCTGCATTCTCCTTGGTGTTTTGTTTAGTGGGTAAGGCATGGTAGTTATTGATAATGAAACCTTTAAACTTATGATATCTATCATCGTGCATGACAGTTGGATGAGAAAGCCATTGACAAAGTCTATGTTCGGATTTTAGCAAACTATGTACGTTGGTGTAACTTTTTGAACAAGAAGACTCAGACCAAACTGTGAGATTCTGCTTCTACTTACCGATTCTTGTCACTAGAGACTCTTTATTTTGTATATCTACGATGTTGACATCTGAACTCAAGCTACTTTGATAGTTTTGTAATAGTTTGGTGTTTTCATGCATTTCAAAGGGTCGGCGATTGGAGAATTGTGCGATAGCTTGTATTACTTGCACTTGTCTTCGCAGAGCATCTCTCAGATAACTCAAATTTTACAATTTTATGTCTCGTTTGTAACTCAATCAGGTAAATTGGATGTTAAAAATTGGGGTAATAATCTTTTCGAAGGGTTATGATTTTGTTGAATTTTTAAATTTTGGAATGCAGAGCGAGGGATCCACAAAAGAAACTCTGCTTGACTGCTCTTTATCTCTTGATTTGGGGCGAAGCTGCAAATGTCCGCTTTCTTCCTGAATGCCTGTGCTACATATTTCATAATGTAAGTTTCATACTCTTACGCGGTCAGATGAGATTTACTTGATCTTTAATTTACAAGGACTGGTGCGTGGTTGTTTTGATGGACCGAGGTCCACATTGTGGCTTCTTTCCTGTATTTCATTTGGGTGATTACTTAGTCATGAACGTGCCTTAAAAAGTTCTAAATGACACGTAAGTCCAATTGATGTTGCCTTCACTATTATCATAATCATCATTTGGCTGTGATACGATGTAATAGATGGCGGACGAGTGTTTCAAGCTCCTGGAAAGAAATGATGTTGAGAGGTCAACTATCACTATTAAGGCTGTTGAGAGTTTAACAGCAACTACGAAGGAAAACGAAGATAAATCCTATGAGTATGCATTTCTGGAGCAGATTATTACTCCGATTTACAATGTTGTGGCTGCGGTAAGAAATTTGGTGCTTTCTGCTTCAAGAATTTGAAATTGTGTCACAAGTGCATGTTTAGTTTTTTGATGTAGTCAACATAGTGCCGATTGTCTGAAAAGTATAATTTTTGTTTAGCCGTTTACATTAATCACATCCAATGTGCATCTTGGGTTCATGCAGGAGGCAAATAATAGTGAACATGGGAAAGCTCCACATGGAAGTTGGCGGAATTATGATGATTTTAACGAGTATTTCTGGTAAAGTGTAGCCAGTTCTTCTCTTTTTTCTGTTTCTAGTGGACTGCTCTTTCGGCTGTGGTTTGAAAAGTCACTGGTAAATTTATCTACTCTTGTCGATTGTTCGCTCCACATGATGTTATGGTTGTCGTGATTGCAGGCAACCGTCTTGCTTTGATCTTCAATGGCCTTGGCGTTTAGAGGCAGGGTTTTTCACGAAGCCCAGGAAAAAGGGTGATAAAAAGGTCAGATACACTTGGTGCTTAGACGATGTCTATGTGTCTTACTGTATCTATTTCTGCAGTATATAAGAAGTTCCTTGATGTGGGGTATTTATATGAACTGCTTCATGTTGCAGTTCAAATTTTCACGAGGTCAGTCTGAGTTATCAGTATATTGACTATTTTTTCATTGTTACTTTATGTCCAGCAAACCTCTTCAGGTGGAGATTCAGCGCCGTTGTTGGGATCCTATCAAAGGAGGGAGCGTAGAGTTGGAAAGATAAATTTTGTGGAGCATCGCTCAAGTTTCCATTTATACCACAGCTTTCACCGACTTTGGATTCTCTTGGCTTGCATGTTTCAGGTATACCTCTTATCTGAAAAATTTCTTCTTCTCATTCTTTTAGTGTCCTAGGACCAGTTTGAGAGTCTAGACCCTACATTAGCAAGTCTTGAGGGTGTTGCATTTTGCAATTGAATAATGGAACTGGTGTTTTCTCTGTTATGCACTCTATCTTGGTTGGATAACACTCTTGCATTTCATTGATAATCTTTTCAGGTCTTGGCAATATGGGCATTTTGCAGCAAAAATGGAAAATTAAATCTGCATGTTCGAACCATCAAAAAAATATTGAGTGTTGGCGCTACATTTGCTGTCATGAAGCTTTTCAAATGTGCGTTTGTCTTAAACAACAGAATCTCTTGAGAATTATTGATAGAACAGACGTGGGTTTCTTATTCTGCAGTGTTTGTACTCGGAAATCAATAGCTTGCTGTCCCGTGACAGGATTTCTAAACATCACACGATTGATGTGAATTTTTTCTTTGATTTGGTTTGTGTCCTGGTTGCTATTTAAATTCCGGTGCTTCAGAACCTACGTTTCTGGTTTGAATTTTTCTGACAAAAACCATGTTTCCATATCCAGCAATTTTGGATGTTGCGTTTATGTGGGGAGCCATTAGAAACACTCACAAAAAGATTGTCACGCGGACGCTTATACGACTGGCCTGGTTAGCGTGTCTATCTGGTGGTATTATATACCTATATGTGTGAGTACATCAGAACCATTTTGTTTACAAATGGTTCACATATCTGTTTACAAATCGTCTCATTGTATTAAAACCCTCTTTGCTCATCTTTTAGGGAATGGCAGACGAGTGTCGAGATCTAGGATGCGCTTATTTATCACGATACTGAGCAATAGGATTGCGATGCAGGAAAACCTTACAAGAGGATGCAAGGAATTCGGTCTCCACTCCTTGGTTTCGACTTTACTATCTAGTACTGGGAAGTTATGCTGGAGCTCAAATGCTGTTCACATTTATTTTGCGCTTGCCATTCTTACGAAAGCAAGTTGACCGCTGCTCAAATGTTAGAATGTGTCAGTTCATCACTTGGATGCAACAGGTACATATATCGATGTCATAGCCAGATTGCTATCATATCCAATGCTTCTCTTGTTCAAACAGTCTTTGTTAGCAGACTGTGCCTGTTGCCTCATGCATTGTACATGTTTGTAAAATTGAGTAGAATTAATAGTTAGGTTTGATTATTGCTTACAAGGAATATTCCTACTTTTCTTCAGGAGCTGATGACGCTAATGATGGCTAGTTCCAGTTTGCAGCTGTGAGAACGTTAGATGCTGTCAGTTTACTGAGCTTCTAACATGTTCTAGAGTATGGTTGTCCCATTTCTTCTTGGATAAATAAGTGCAGTCTAAATCTGCACACTGTTTGGCTGGTTGACCGAGATGCCAGTGGTGCTGTTCGTTCTATTCACTCCGATATCCTCGGCTAATAGCTGTTGCACATTTAGAATCGAACTTCTATTTCTAAGTTATTCGAATAATTCTTCTTATCTGGTTAGAATTGTCATGTCCTGGAGGTTTCTCTCGATTGGAAATGCTGGGGATTGCTTCTATCTGATTACGACGCAATGTTTGTGAAATATTTACTCTGAGGATCTCTTAACTGAATGTCAGTGCAAGAGTGGAGGTTGTGACGTTTTTAGCTCACCAGTGCATTTTTTTTTCAACAGGAAAGATACTATGTTGGCCGCGGCATGTACGAAAGGACAAGTGACTATGTGAAGTAAGTCTATCACTGTGCAGTAAGCTCAAATATGATACTGTGGTTCTAACCGCGATCACACTACGTGCTCTTCAACTGCAAGTGGCATCTGCTCGCGACACTTGTGCAATCTAAAAGGAAGTAAGCTGTATTGCAATTTGACATTTTGGTGGAGAGAATCGTTAATGACTTTTTTTTTTGGGAATTGGCACAGGTACTCACTTTTCTGGATCATTGTCTTAGCTTGCAAGTTTGCCTTCACCATGCATTTTCAGGTGGGTATCATGTACAGCAAACGTGTTAAGAGTACTGCGAGTCTGTAATAACATCTGCTTTCTCAATCTTTAATTTTTTTTTATTTGTCTGTTTAATTTGGAAGCATATTCATCATCGGTATTTGGTATCGATATCTGTTCTCATTACCAAGGAGGTTTTAAACTTTGCGTTTTTGCCACTAATTGCTGCAGATAATGCCCATGGTGGAGCCCACAAGATTGATTATCGGTTTTAATAATATTACGTACAAATGGCATAGTCTTGTCTCCAAGGGTATGTTTCTTACATTATATCCAAAAAATGGTGCGAGTGAGCCTTTCAATCAATTTTATTGACATCATTCTCAGAGTGAGCCTTTTGTTTCTTGGTGCTGACTTTTAACAATCGTGACCTGCCAGGCAATAAAAACATTTTCACAATCGTGTCACTTTGGGCTCCAGTTGGCATGGTATACCACTCTCATTTGGGCCGTTCTGGGCTGTTGATGCGATTTGTTTTGTCTCTTTTTTAGAGCATCCTTTCTGTGGGTGTATCGATTTATGTCGTTTGATACTATGTCATAAATATGGCGTTGTACAGAATATTATCACATAGATTATGATGGTTTCTGCCTTTTTGTACAAAGCCAGTATGTTAAGGAATTTCGATGTTCATTGTTGTATATTGGTCGAAACTTTGATGAAGAACATATTGTAATGTATTGTTTTCTACCCATCTTGTAACAGCTGCCGTCGACGTATGCTCTTCATTTTCTTCTAGTGCATTCATGTTTATGATAACTGTGTTCACTTTGCCTTACCGTGATGGTTACCATCGGATTTTCCAGATATATGTTTTAGATGTACAAGTGTGGTACACTGTGGCATCGGCATTGCTAGGAGGTTTGGAAGGTGCGAGAGACAAACTAGGCGAGGTGATTCCTGAACTCCAGAAGCACTCGTTTTTATGATGCCTGAGAAAGTATTAGGATAGAGATGGAGCTTGGACAATGATTTTAAACACTGGAATTGACGTGGATCCCCTTCTCTTTTGCCTTGTCAGATTCGATCGCTGGAAATGCTGAGGAAACGATTCCTTGATTGCCCTGAAGTATTTGTGGAACACATGGATCCATCTAGGTATTTTCTATCTTACCGAATTTTCTTTTTCTTAAAGCTTACATGTGCTTATTTCATCATCATAAGTTTAAGCTTTGTTTTGTCTTGTTGAAGAATCCCATGATTGTTTAAGCTAGTTTTTTGTTGTCAATTATGTCCGCTGATTTACACGTCCGTCGTATCACAACCAGTTCTTTGTTGAGGGTTATGATTTCTTGCGAGCACCTGTATTTCTGTACTTCATTCGTTTCTTGTACCAGACGAAGTTTTTCTAATCCTGTATCTGGAATTCTTTTACTTGCAGGTTAAATCTCTTTCCTGGACGGAAAGATCTGTCTATTGAGGAAAAGGTAATTATGTTTTTGAGTTTTTATCTGTGGCTGATCAGCTACTTCCTCTCAGAATCAACAACTATTCTTGAGCACTACTTGCCGTTGAAGGTCTTTATTGCTCTAGCACCGTAGTGGTCTTCAATCTCCAAACTTCAGGAATTGATGGAATCACCAGGTTGCTAAGTTGTACTCGTGGTTATATTTGCACTCACGTATAGGTTGTATCTGTCCATTAGTTATGGGCATGTCTTTCTTGTTAGCCTTATTACGAATTTTAATACTAAAACAATTGGAAACAGTGCAATACACAATGAGAAGGTTTCAAAACATGCTCTCTTAGATGGTGCTGAGAAGATAATAGATTTTGCAGTTTTGATGTAAGTTCAGATGGTGAAAGAAATTGCTTTATTGGGTCTCAAAATGTGAATCATCCAACTACTAGTATTTGTTTTGACTGGCGTTGAGCTTAGTCTCTCTTGGTTTTGAATGCTACTTTTTTGATGTGTGAAGCAATGTGAACTTTGTTTCAGGCCATTCAGAACAAATATGACGCCAGAAGGTTCCTTCCCATTTGGAATGCAGTTATCAATAGTCTTCGAGAGGAGGATCTCTTGAATAACAGGTGACATGAAAATGGCTGTGCATTTATCCATATGTTGCCAATCATTGTATAATGTGGCATTACTGACGAGAATAGTTGAATTTTCTTTTGTGTTTTTAATATCCAGTGAATCCCATAAGCTTGGTGACATCGAGATGAGAGTTTCCTATGTGAAGAAAGAAAAATCTCGGTATTTGTGGATTATGAAGGATTAAATAAAGTATTTAGTGATAATATTTTGGACAATCTTTTGCTGAAAGTCTTTATTCTTCCTGGTTCTTACAGAGAACGTGGCATGCTCGAAATGCCAACAAATGGTGACACCTATCCGAATGGTACAAAGGACACTGTTATGTGCTGGCCGCTATTTCTTCTTGCAAATAAGGTATCCAATCCTAGGAATGTCTGCTTATTTTGGTGTTCCACTCGTACTTTTCTGGAGATATATCCTGTATTAACATTTGCTTCTGAACTAGATTAAGCTCTGGAATGATATGTAATGTGGCATTTTATATAGGCATAGAAGGCTTGCAAGAATTTTATAACATAACAAATCTTTTAGGCATGGGATGCTCGCAAGCTTGGTCGCTGTCTCACCTCTGTTGGTGTGTTTTTTCTCTTTCAACCTTTCTTGATTAGTTCGACATGGACTAGCCCGCCTATAGTTACTGTACGGTAATATCTGTCTTTTGGCAGTGAAATGTGCACTGGATGGTTGACAATCGTGTGTTTTTGTGTGGCAGTTGCATATTGCAGTTAATCTTGGAGCAGAAAATAAGCATGATAAACAAATGGAGCTTTGGGAGAAGGTGAAAGCTGATGAATACATGAAATTTGCTATCCAAGAGAGCTTTCTGACCTTGGAACAGCTGTTGTTGTCTGTGCTCAAAAGCAATGATATTGCAATACGATGGTAAATTCTGAGACCTAACGCTTCTGCCTTTATCAGCTTTTCTGGTTGAAGAGATAGTATATAAATGATTTTCTAAAATATTTATTCTGGATTTCGTTGACTGCTTCCTTGATCTATATTCAGATTTTTGGATTATTTTTGCACTCAAGAGTGAACTTGAAGAATATGTTCTTTGCTTACTGTTTCCTAAGTGTGCTTAACGCGCCAGTCATTGCTGGAACGAACAGGGAATAGCAGGTTCTGATATGCAACTCATGTGTTTAACAGGGTACAGGATATCTTCGGAGATGTCAGAGGGAGTGTAAACGATACAGCATTTGTGAGTGATTACAAGCTGAAAAAGCTACCCACAGTAGTTGAGCTAATCAGAGATTTGACTCAGCAACTGGTAAGTGTTCTTTCGAGTTGGCTTTTACAGCATCCACTTACCACAAGCCACTCAAATGCATTCGGGAATACCTTTTAGTAGTTTCCAGGTTTTCGAGATTCCTGTATCAATGTGGTCGTTGGTGTGACTAGGATCTTAATTTGTAGATTTGCGCGCTTTGGAGATGGTGTAGATTACGGTTTGAATAGTTGTCAAATTAAAATCTGGTGATAAGCGAAGGAGTCTTGCATCAGCCACTGACGAGCCATGCGGCTTTAGCATGAGAACTGGACATGCTACTAGTTTTGGACCCCCACTTGTTCGGATTGCGGTTGAGGAGAAGCTGGCTTTGTGACTGCTATGTTGCAGTGGGTATTGATATGTTAATATTTTGTCCAACACAACTCATTGAAATCGGTTGCAGGGTGAAGATGAAGATGAAAATCCAGTATGTCGGAAGAAGGCGATAGCAGCCTTGAATAAGCTTGCTAAAGTTGTGATGAATGACCTACTAGGCAGAATTAGGTATTTGAGCGATGGAGGCTTTGTTCAAATTGATTTTGCCGTTACTTTTTCCTATGTTGTTAACCCTTAAACGTACCACTCCTTTGTAGGAAAGTCAAACTACACAATTTAGCCTTCAAGATTTATCAAAATATATTTTGTAATATTTTTCATGCATGGAATTGAATGTTTCCTATTAGTCTTGAAATTTTCAGATTTTTTTGATTTGATACGGCCTTTTTAACAAATTTTTAAGTCAAATACTTCAAAAAATAAATTTTATTACAAAAAAGCTTTAAATAATTAATATTTTTTTGGGAGCAGGTACAAATTACAATGGAGAATCACATGATATGTTTTCCATAGAATTTTTTTATTTAAATTTTGAAATTCGAAAGGTGAACATCCTATGTAGTGTAATTCAAACCTTGAGCTACAAAGCTTGCACAAGCAATAAAATACTCAATAATTGGAATTTTTAAGATTTGAAAAGTGGAGTTCAAACTAGACTTAATAAACTTCATTTTCTTAGTTGGGTGTATTAGCAACAAAAGTCGTCTTCAAGTTCAAAATTGGGTTTGACCAACAAACATCCAGAAACTGGATGCCTGGACGTTTAGGGGTTAAGTAACGTGGTTAAATAACGTGACTCTTTCATTCATGTCAAGCATTCACGAATATGGAGAAGTGGTTTGCTTTATTATTCTAAAGCCTTTTCTATGTGGTTGCAGTGATAGGCTTCGTAATTGGGCATATTATCAGGAAGCTATCGAGCAGGAAAGGCTTTTCAAAGACATACAGTGGCCTAACAATGAATGGGTAAAGCCTAAAGATGGAACTGGCAAATATTGTTATGTGGTCAACGATTTGTAAGGAATTTCAAGTTGTGAGTTGAGAGTTGTGTACTGGAAGTTTTTAACATCTTAAGTTTAAGATGTCACTAACTTTCACTGCTCTGCTGCAGCAAAAGCGAGCAATTCGACTTCACAACATATTGAAAGTCCATACCTTCAAAGACGAAGTGGATGGGAAACAAAGGACTTACAATACAGAATCTATTCCTAAAAACTTGGAGGCCAGGCGCCGCCTGGAATTTTTCACCAACTCCCTGTTCATGCATATGCCAGATGCTCAACCTGTGGCCAAAATGTTTTCTTTTTGGTAAGTACTGAAATTCACCTGAGTATAAGCGTTACGCCTGTTCATTGAGCGCTCCTACTTTCCTTTCGAAGTTGCATTAGAATTCGGCATATCGTAGTTGTGGATCAGGCGCACTGCCTTACAGTTTGTTGAGGTGATTGATGCAGTGTGTTCACACCTTACTATTCAGAAGACGTGATGTACGACCTCAAAAAGAAGGGTGGTAAGAAAAATCATGAGAAATCGAAGAAGGATGAAATCAAAGAACTTGACAGAGAGAATGAGGATGGCATCACTATTTTGTTCTACCTTCAAAAGATTTGCCCCGGTAAAGTTTTGGTCCTATTACACCTTTTCACAAACTGACTATCAAAGATGGACAGGGCCTTATTTCTTTATTATCATTGTACATTTTGCTGTTACTTGACCATATATGTGTGATGAGATATCGAACTCCATGAATTTCTATTCATGATTAGAAACGGGATGTTATGGTTACATGGTTGAGGTGTTATTGATGCTGTTCGATCAGAAGAAATTTCTGTAGACTGAATCGGTTTAGGATGTTGTATTCTGTAATAATATATTTATGTTTCCTACGCTTTTGTGTTCTCTAGTGCTTTTTAACGGCAAGGGAAGATATAGCTGTGGTGTTTTAATTCCTTGGTTTTATGGTCCTGATGATGGTTTGCTCTGCTTGTGAGCAGACGAATACAAGAATTTCCTTGAAAGGTTAAAAGTAACCGAAAAAGAGTTTGAACGACAAGTGTGGGGGGATCCGAGAAACCCCATGAATGAAGGCACCAAACTTGAATTGCGACTTTGGGCCTCATATCGTGGCCAAACCTTGGCTAGAACAGGTATAATCATGCTTTATATGTGAGAATCCGTGTTATGGTATTGTCTTTATTTGACTGAATGAAAACGGGGCGAAGCCATTACTTTCAGTGAAGCACTGTACTCAGTTAGACGGTTCTCTACATATATCCTCAGCTAAACGAGCCCAGGAGAAATTTTTAGTTGTTGGCGTAGTCATCTCTAGTTCCGAGTTCCCAGTATTTTGGTCGATTATAGGCACAGAACGACAATAAATAGTCAAATTACTTAGTTGTACAAGCTGGGAATACTTAGAACTGCAACATACAGAAAAATCTGAAGATCAGCATCGAGTTGGAGAACTTTGGCCATATACGCTTGTTTTGTGATTACCACATTTGGGACGAATGCTTTTTACCAGATATTATTTCACATTCATTTTTGTGCGAGATTGTAGGAATTGCAAAGGCTCTTTACTTACGGTATGAAGCTGACAGAACAATATTGGTTGTCATATTATGATGTTTTGTAGTTCGAGGCATGATGTACTACAAAAAGGCTTTAGAACTTCAAGCAGAACAAGAAAGAATCTCCGTTCCAGGTCAGTCCGTCAACTTTGAGGACCTATTCTTGTGGGTTGTGCGTATCTCCAACTCCAAGTTCATTTACATTTCTACTAGTTATTTGTATTGACATCAAACGTCATGCACTTTGGGGCCCCACTATGAGGGGTCTTATATTTTAGGGATTGAGGTTGTCTGTATGCTCTAGTTTATTTCTTAGAAGATATTGCCATGATAGAACAGACAATGACACCCAACTTTTTTTCATGTGGTTGATATGTTTCCTGAATTGCACTTATTCTGTTGACTAGTTAATTTTTCTCAGTTTATCAAATCTTCCACATCAACTATCATATCTCGCCTCTTCCAGGTCTAGTTGGCTTCCGCTTCTGTTCATGAAACTGAATCAATTTGAGTATGCAGATCTTGAAAGAGGAGGACCTTCGTCATCGATTCGACCTCAACGTGGTTCATCGCTGCGGAGTCCTCAAGCCCAAGCAGAGCTGAAATTCGTATACCTTGTATCATGTCAAATATACGGGGATCAGAAAAAGCAAGGGAAGCCTCAAGCAGCAGACATTCTCTATCTAATGCAACAGTAAGTATCGTGGTTGACATCATTGGATCATGACTATGCATATTGTCATAAATCACTCGTTCATTGTGCCGTTTTGGTACCAGCCCTTGAGTTTGGCTTCCGAATTCCTTCTTGAGTATGAATAAGTGCCAATTCTATCGAAGTTCATGAATGTTAACAAGTTTCGTGGGTTTGCCAACAGGAATGAATCCTTGAGGGTTGCATATGTAGATGAGGTGGAAACCCTGGATAAAGGGTCCTCGTACTATTCAAAGCTGGTGAAAGTGGACAAAATGGAAAAAACAAAAGATCAGGTTCGTTCTATTTCTTTTCACTTGCTTATGTCTTGGACTCAGTTGGTACATATGGCTGATGCGGTGATATAGAGTGCAAGCATATATATTTTTCCTCATGTATCTGAACTAGAAGTTTTAGAAAAATCCTCCAATTTGTAGACGGTATATAGTGTCGGTTTATATTGTTCCGGGCCTGGGACGATAAGGTCAAGTGTTTCTCTAATTATACATATTTCGTGTTGCAGCTCATATACTCAGTTAAGCTTCCTGGGCCATTCAAACTTGGAGAAGGAAAACCAGAAAATCAAAATCATGCCATCATATTCAGTCGGGGTGATGCAGTACAAACTATCGATATGAATCAGGTCTTTTACCATTTCCTCCTCAGGTCCTCGTTATCTGCCGGGACATATCCATCCTCATCATCTTGTCTAAAGTTAGTTCACAGTCTCCTGATCAGGGTTTAGGGTCCTGAATTTGGAAAATCGTGAAAACAATAGAATGAATGTCAACAGTGATCTATAGTTGTTTTCTCAGTCTAGCATGGATTGAAGGTCATGTGTGAGCATGTGTGACCTCCATCCGAATGACCTTAATTTTAGATCTTAGATTTGAATTCCAGTTTTCTCATGTTTGTCTTGAACGCTCTTTTGCAGCAAACACTTAAGCCAATTTACATCGCATTGCCCTTTGCACTTTTTATTTTTTCAAAATTTTGATACGATTTTTGATTCTCTCAAGTTGATTCTTCACGCTGTTTAGGATAACTATCTTGAGGAAGCTTTCAAGGTGCGAAACCTGTTAGAGGAGTTTGATAAGGTTCATGGACGGAACCGTCCCACAATCCTTGGTGTTCGTGAGCATGTCTTCACAGGGAGGTACGTACTGCTTTGATATTCGGATATATAGACCATCTGAGACTTCCAGTGTGCATTCTGACCATTGTTGTTTATTTTTGTCGTTTATGCTTAGTCTTAGCTTTTGAAATACTTGCTTGCATTGAATAGCGTTATCTAAACTGGGAGCAATTAGTAAGAAACGTTGTATCAATTTGAGGTACGATAGATTCTACAGAGTTGCATCTGTTTTCTCCGCCATGTGCGTTGATAAATTATACCTTGTTGTCTATGTGGCTGCAGTGTTTCTTCTCTGGCGTGGTTTATGTCTATGCAAGAAAGCAGTTTTGTGACACTTGGTCAGCGTGTTCTAGCTCGACCTCTGAAGTAAGTGTTTCATTATCTTGTTCTACTCAATGTGCCTTCTTAGTGGAAGGGCTATATGAGTACTTTCATGTCCCAAAGCTCGTAAGCCGCAGATTTTTGTTTGACCTGAGCTTACCTTTAATACCTAAACGCAGGGTGAGGATGCACTACGGGCATCCAGATATCTTTGATAGAATTTTTCATTTCACTACTGGCGGTGTTAGTAAAGCATCAAGTGGCATCAATCTTAGCGAAGACATCTTTGCAGGTATTGTGTCATCTTTCTTGATAAGACCTCATAGCCTCTTAGTGCATCCTTTCTGTTACTGCTCCAGTTTCGTTGGTATAATATGACTGCACTTAGTCGATGACCACGTTCTCCGTTTCAATATATTTCCAGGATTCAACACTACTCTTAGGCAGGGCAATGTCACTCATCACGAATATATTCAGGTGTGACCTCCTTTTATATCACCTTCCAAGCAGCTCTTGGTTTGTCATGGTGTGCGTGAATAGATGTCTACAATTCAATATTTTAATACAATTTCAAAATAGAACGGTGCACCAATTAGGTTATTTGGTGGCATTATTTATCCAGGTCGGGAAGGGCCGAGATGTTGGTCTGAATCAAATAGCCACCTTTGAGGCGAAAGTGGCCAGCGGAAACGGAGAGCAAGCGCTTGCTCGAGATCTTTATAGACTGGGCCAACTTCTTGATTTTCCCCGCATGCTCTCATTCTTCTTTACATCAGTTGGTTTCTATGTCACCACTATGGTATGCCTCAATAACACCATGTTATTTATATGCATTTGGTCACAAAGTATCAGTTCTAAAAGACATTTTGAGTATACTTTTACTTGAGCTTGTTATTGACAGCACGTATATGCCAATTTCTTTGTGAAACAGATGACAGTTTTGACACTGTATGCCTTTTTATATGGAAAAGCTTACCTGGTAAGCCATTTCACGATGCTCACACATGGACTTCGTTTTTTGTAATAATTTTCATTCTTGTGATTTCATGGAACATTCTGTTGCCTCTTGTGTATTATGGGAATACCAATCCCCTAGAGAAACTCAGATATGTAAGATGCATGTGTATTATGCTGAGTTTTAAACCATTTTGTTTTGCCAGGCACTATCAGGTGTAGATGCATCTTTGAAGGCCAACAATGACATTCTGCAGAACAGTGCACTGCAATCAGTTCTTACTTCTCAATTCTTATTCCAGATTGGAATATTCACGGCAATTCCTATGATAGTAAATTTAGTACTGGAGAAAGGGCTCATGAAGGTGCGGATGTGTTGTTTGAGCTTCCATGAAAAACTGAACACAGAAACGTCTAGCAGCAAGTCCGTGAACTAGTATCCAAATACCTCTAACAGATACTCTGGTTAAATTAAACTAATTGCACTAGGTCTCTGGGATGCACCAGTTGCTTGGGGTTACTAGGCTTTCAATGTAAGTTTGAGAAAGCAGCGCATGTTAACATTTTATTTTTAGTCATTGTGGGTGTAAATACTGAAATTGGGTGGTCAAATGCAGGCTATATTGGACTTCTGCACTATGCAGCTACAACTCGCTTCAGTATTTTTTACATTCTCCTTAGGCACTCGTACCCATTATTTTGGGCATATCGTTCTCCATGGAGGTGCAAAGGTAACAACTTCCCTCCACCACTTCGTTGTCCTGGTGGTCTCTGAAATTGTGATTATATGTCATGTAGCTATTATATTGCAAAATTTGATACTGACGTCTGAGTGTGTGCAGTATCGCTCGACTGGACGGGGTTTTGTTGTGAGGCATATCAACTTTGCTGAAAATTATCGCTTGTTCTCTCGCAGTCATTTTACCAAAGCGTAAGTGGTTAGATTTTGCTTCATCTTGTAATAGTAAACTTGGCTTACATTTGCGTTGTGAATGTTTTACAGCTTTTTCGTAATTTTTAATTATTCGGAGTTCAGAATGGTTTTGGTTCTGTGGCTCAAGAATGTGAACGACTTTTGAGGCACATTGGACCTTCTCGAGGAATTGATCAGATTTAATTGGTCTACTCTTCTGTAAAAGAGAGTTTTCTCACAATTGGAACGACTTTCATTTTGATACAGTCGCTTACTATTAATTCTCTTTTGCTGCAGATTTGAGATCATCCTACTCTTGGTTATATATCTGGCGTATGGTGCTCAGAATCGGACATCAGTTACATACATTCTGCTCACCTTCAGTTCCTGGTTCCTTGCCCTTTCATGGCTCTATGCGCCATATATTTTTAATCCATCCGGTTTCGAATGGCAAAAGTAAGCATTGTAAAACGTAGTCTTTGTTGAACAAGAGCATTTTTTCTATAGTGGCGTAGATATTCGGTGCAATTTTTGTGTGCGCAAGCTTAAAATTGCAAAGCTGTCTTTTTTCTTAACATCCTATGTAATCTAACGGAATGTAAAATCCTGGTACAGGACGGTAGAGGATTTTGATGACTGGACAAACTGGATACTGTACAAAGGAGGCGTTGGTGTCAAGAGTGACAGTAGTTGGGAAGCGTGGTGGCTTGAAGAGCAGGTACGGAGATTGGTCGGAGGCATTTCATTGCGCACACAAATTAGGCGATACCACCAAGTCCATCCTCAGCCAGTTCACTGGACATCTATCTGCAGAGATACGTGGTCTACAGTTTCACATTTATAAGTCTTGTCAGTATATGGAATTGAGAAATACTAATGAGGATGTTTCATTTTGCAGGACCACCTTCGTACAGTTGGCGGCAAATTTTGGGAATTTGTGTTTTCTTTACGGTTTTTCTTTTTCCAGTACGGTGTCTCCTATCATCTCAATGTATTCGAAGGAAGCACCAGCCTAATGGTATGTATCTCTATCGATGAGGTTTCAATTTGAAGTACTTTAGTCTTTTTACCAATAACAACGCAAAAGAGAAAGTGTTGGAAATCCTGACATTATTGAATTCTCACGCATCCAAAAATTGATTTTAAATTATGTTTCTATTGTTTAGAGGTATGGCAGATGTCTTCATATCACCGTTGAATATTCTGCGATCATTGTTTTTTGCAAACATGGACATCTTTTTCTGAGATATTACTTGTATTACAGGTGTATGTTTACTCTTGGTTAACGCTGTTTGGTTTTGGGGCAATATTCAAGGTATGATTCTATTTTATTATGAACCGCTAATGGGAAATTTGTCGCTCTCTACATGCATTGTATTTTTAATAAGCAAATTCTACCACAAAAGTTCAAATACGACTTGGTATGGCTATGTTTGTGCTTTAGTAAGAACACTAGTCTTGAACAACTCGTCTGGAGAATGCAGGTGTTCACCATCAGCCAGAAGGCATCAGCGAAGAAGGCGAAGCTTCACCTTGTCATTCGTTTGTTTCAAGCGGCGCTCTTTATGCTCCTCATTGCAGGAGCCATTGTGGCGATCATTGTGTCTCCTTTATCCCTCACCGATTGCTTTGCTGTGGCTCTTGCAATTGTTCCAACTGGATGGGGTCTCATTTCTGTAAGCTACATCACTACTTGCATTCTTTATATTCAGGACACTGCAACCAATGTTCTTATCACATGCCGCATGTGCTTGTTCTGGACCAATATCTCAGTTCACCGTTACAAATGACCCCACCATGACAGAGTTTTTAATGTTAAGTTAGCAGGCATAAGATACATATAGTCATCATGTTAATGTTAGTGTAACAAACGGCGTTAACTTAATGATAGTGTGATGTTAGTGTTCTTACCATTAAGCTAATATTTAGTCAACAGTAACTTGACATTAATTTAGCATTATCTTAAACCCCTAAGGCCTATGGGGAGTCAATTTTTTTGGGGGCGTCAGTGTGTCAGTCCCCCCCAAAAAAAATTGAACGTAAAATTTGAACATTATAATCTTGTAAGCTGGACGGTCAATTCTTCCAATATTCTGCACAGCCCTAAGCATTGCAGATATAAACACTATCCAATGGTGAATTTTTGTGGATCTCATTTCTCGCGCTGGAATTGCACTTTGTTTGACCAGGTGTCTATTTTTAGGGGCGTTAGGGGTTAATCTTGATCAAATGTTCTATCACATCAACATTAATTTACCCTTAACAACTTTGTGAATGTAGATATATTGGGAATCTTTTAAGACGTTGTCTTTAAAAATTGAAGTTTTAGGCACTCAGGGTTGCATGCTGTTACATGCGATCGGCATCATGTTTCTTCATTTCTGCTCTTAAGAGATCCCGAGAGGAACTCATTTGAGGAACCGGAATATTTTAGAATCAGAGCTTGGTTGATTGATAGCCTCTTTTGATTGTGTGCAGATTGCCATCATATTCCGGCGTCAGCTGGAAAGCATCGGATTATGGCATTCAGTTCGTGAGATTGCTCGACTGTATGACGCATGTATGGGAATGTTCATTTTCGTTCCCATTGCCTTGTTGTCATGGTTCCCCTTCTTCTCCACGTTTCAAACACGGCTCGTCTTCAACCAAGCATTCAGTCGGGGTCTTGAGATTTCTCTCATCTTGGCTGGTAACCGTGCAAACACTAGCACTTAGGTATAGTTTTTTTGTTTTGAGCTAGCATACATTGGATAGTTCGCGAAGCTTCTGTGGTGTAATTACATCACAGCAACGCATGTAGGCGCTTAGGTGTAAGCATCAATCTTGGACATCTACCTTTATTCTCTTCTGTAATGTACTGTACATCTGCTTCTTTCTCTCGTGCAATTGGCCTGTCTATTAAATAGTGTACTCTCACCAAGTTTGATTTATTCTACCAAGATGATTGTATAACAGGATCCTCCAAACTCTATGGTCTTTAATATTTACAGCTGTAGACCTAAACTTCATCCAAGTATGCCAGAAGGTACTAAAGTCGTTCAGGAGTTGGTTTCTATTTATTAAGGTAAAGTATACTATTTGCAGCACTTATAGCATTTTATCATGTTTAACATATTTTAGAGTGATTTTATGGGAATCTATATACCAGTATTACGCAGAGGAAACTATTTGGGTCACTTTAATTCTTTTAATCTCTAAAGAACCATTGTTCATAAGGAGGAAAATTTACTATGATCTCAATTCTTAACCCCTAAGCGTCCTGACGGGCATAGTCTGGCCGTTTTTGGGCCGCTTTCAACATAAAGTGCTAAAACTTTTGCATCCAGTGTCCAAATTCAATAAAACTTGTTGGGAAATTTGTGTAGTTTGTGTTGGTAAATTTTTCAGATCAATCCAAGATATACTGAATTTTTGGGAGACATTTTAGTATACGAGGTTCAATTTTAGTCCACCAAAGTGCATTTTGATGGCTGCAACTTCGGGGGCTTGTTTCTCCTCCATCCAATGTTTGTTTTCAATAAAAATTTGTTGGGTTAGATTCCCCTTGAAGTCTAGTTATTTTGGTAAATATTTCATGACAATCCAAGTTGTTGTGAAGTTCAGAACTAGGACGTTTTTGGATTATAGTGAACTTCGGCAGTTTGTATCTCCATACGGTGTCCAATTACAATTAAATTTGTTGTGAAAGTTGCATATACTACACTAATTATCCCATTTAGCAAGTGTTTCCAATAAAATTTGTTAGGAAATTTGCGTGTACTACATTATCCCATTTATTGAGGGGAGTTTATAGTGCATGTGGGAAATTAGTGAAAGTGATACTAAATATAATTATGATGAAAAATTAGAGACATATGAAGATTTTAGGCACTTAGTAAAAATTTCAGCCCTCACTAATTTTGAGATTTGGCAAAAATAGTGCGTGCTTCGAGAATTACTACCACACGCACTAAATGGGATAATCAGTGTAGTCTAGTTGTGTGGTTAAAATTTCACCTTAATCCAAGATGTTATGAACATAAGGTTCTTTAGCCCTTGTGGTAGTCACCTCCCAATCTGGCCATATTCTGTTAGGGAATAGCATACGGGATTCCAGAATACATGATATTGTCAGATTAGTCAATTAAAGTTGAGTTGGTTGCTTCTCGCCAATGATAGTCCATTGACGCCATGCTCCCTCACACTTTCAAGACTTTTTATAAAAGAGTAGTGTAAAGCCTTGATGATTTCCGGATCCTTTATAAAAAAACTACTTTAGAGTCCCACTGATCGAAGAGGGTGTGATCCCCTAATTGCTAAAGAACCTTATGAATTTCTAAAAGGCATTTCAGTAGAAGGGGGTTCAGCCCAAGATGTCTTTTTTGCAACTTTTTTGCTACTTTTTGACATTTCAAAGCCATTTCGCAGACACATTAAGTCATGTCAATGATAATTTTTTTTACCAATGTGTTTGTATGATGATTTTGAACCGCTTTATAGTTTAAAGTTTTTTCATTCGAGTAGGTTCAATAATCGAATTTCACTGCTAATGTGTAACAAGGAAAATTTCAACATCCTTTTTCAACACTAACCCCTAAGCATCAGGCCTATGACCATGGAATCTTGCTTTACCTGTCACACACAATTTTGGCACTATAAATAAGATAAGAATTCAAATTTATATTTTTAGTAGATGAAGCCATGTGTCTATCACAAATCGTGAAATTTACATAAATTTTGGTGAAAATTTAAAATTACTATGATTTTTTGACGTGATTGTAAAGAAAATTCATATCAATTACAAAATGTACTCAAAACTTCTGATTTTTTTTATGCAAGGTGTAAATTACAATGAAGAATAGTTCAGTAAATGAAAATTACTTGTGTATCTAAATTTAGAATAATTCCCTACACTATAGTAAAGCCCACGGAACTTGTAACTCCAATATACTACTCAATTTTCAAAGTTTTCCAAAAGATGAAAGTGGAGTAGAAACTAGACTTGGTAACCTTCATTTTGTTAGTTTAGCTCAAATGCAATAAAACTCATTTCCATGGCCTAAATCTAGTTTAAAAATCAGAAAAATCCAAAATACACTACATGGTGAACCATTTATACTACACTTTCTGTAGTTGGGACCCCATGTAAAATCCAAAAAATAGCTTTAATGACATTAATTTAACTTGAAGAGGTGGCACGACCAACGAAGAGCCTTCACAAAAAAAAATGGATGAAAAATCCTTCATCTACTCTGTAATACTTGAGTTCACTTTGGATAGATTACGGCCATCTACCAATATATGGCTGCATTGACGTTCTGATCTTGCAATCTATGTGGCCAAATGACTCCAAATTTGATTCACGTCATTTACAACACGTGCAATACAAGATTGTATGGTTGAGATTTCTATACCTCACTTACATTTAGACCTATAACATTTCAAAAGCAATGATGTTTTTTAACTTTAAAAAGCTAAGGACCCTTAGGGGTTAATGTAATTTTTTGAATTTTTTTTAAACGTGGGGAATATATAAGGCTTTAATCAATGTTCAAGAGCAAAAGTTATGTTGCGCTAAGACAAATTCGTTCACATCAAGTAGTTACCCAAAAAAAATAGAAGAATTATAAATAATTGTTTAAATTTTTTATTTTTCATAAATCGTATTTTTCACATGGAATGCTTTCATTCGTTTCATTTGTATAAATGCTTTGAAAATTATGAAGTGGCTTCATAACGTTCTTAATACCTTGTTGAACCACACCCTTTACACTGTAGCATCACTTGCTAATAAAATAATTCAACTCTCTAACCCTCTTCGCTTGGACCGGTTGAAGTTAAAGAAAATTCTATGTGATTCTTCAAATCCCCTTACAAATGCTTGAGATTCAGGGGTGAAAGTAGGGGGTTGAAGAACCTTATGTTGTTTTGAAGGCAATTAGAATTTATTTTTGATAAAATAACGGACAATTTTTTTCTTGAACTCGATTTACATATTTGTTGTCTTAAAAATATTTCATTGGAATTAGAACAAAATCACATGCCTTTGCCACATCAATTGGTTGGTTTTTCTATTTAAAGGCATTATTAGTTGTCTGCAAATTAAATTTTAAAATAGAGTAGTTTTAGTGCTATTGATTTCATAGGAATCATAAGTTGCAGTTCTGAAAGCATCCTCAATGCACTCTATTGGTTTGTTGGGTGCATTAACCTTTGAACGGTCCAAAAGCCCTTTGTGACCGTATAGTATATTCCGTATTTGATGGTATTTGATCAAAATAACAATGACCGAACACTTTTCAGTACAAAGAAAAATTGATAATCGTGATAATATGTATTAAAAAATATATCACAATTCGTATAGTAAACCACAATTGGACAATTATAAGGCTAAATACAGGTTGTAGAGAGGGACCCCAAGGGCCTTTTAAGGGTTAAGGATGCTCTTAGAGCATGCCCACCTTACACTTGTATCCACCCTTTTATGAAAAAATTTGGATGAAAGTTTTTGACAACTCTTGTATATGCTCTCCGGGATGGCAAATTTGCAAGATATATTGATGTCACAATAAACCCCTCTAAACCAAGTTGCCACTGTAATCAGCAAGTCTGACGATGATAAATAGCTTGGGGACTTGTGCTACAACACATGACGATCTAACATTTGTTTAGCATTGTGCAATCAGGTGATACAGTTTTGTGGGTGGGGGTATAAATTAGCAGGATGATAATTTCCTGTATTCAGGATTAAATTCAGGAAAAGGGTCCGCATGCCCTTATACAGTATGTAATTTGAATACAGCCACCAGTATATCAAAAACAAATTAATTTAATTTAAGTCAATATTATAGCTATGGTTGCCACATTACCACCCAAGACTTCAAGTTGACAGCTTATACGGTATGGCATACAGAAAGAAGAAAGCAACAAGGACAGGACTAGTTCTACATTCCAAAGATTCGCAGCTCTGAACAGATGTTTTTCTCAGAGGGTAAATTGGATCAGTGTCTTTTACTGCTGAGAATCCTGAAGGGTGTACACGTGTACTAATCTACAATATTTCAAGCCCCATAATTCAATGGGCCTCAAGTCTCTGGAGAGGTAAAATTCTAATTAGGACGCGGGTGCATACGCCTTGGGTTTGGGCTTCACTTCTGCCTCATTTACACTTCGCACAAAAATAGCATCTGGCTCATGCCTGCACAAAAAATGCATTGGTTATGTTCACACTTGCATTGGAGTAGTATCAATAAATGTGTAGATAATATATACTATAAGATAGGATAGTCCGTTGCTTGAAAAATTAAAATTTTCTTACTTTCGTTAATTTTGTGCGACTGAAAAGGTATGTTTTGCATCATCCTAAAGTGAGGAGTGTGAAAACGGTGCTCATGAGGAATAGGATTTGGAGGAGTGTAAATTGTTGGGTAGTCGGAGCCAACAAAATGTATCAATAGAAAGAAGAAATAATATCGTACATTATCAAAGAATAGAAATACGTTTTGAAAGTTACTGTAATTGACTATCAGCTTCCAAATTGGATTTTAAACGGTTCAAGTGTGAACACACAATGTTTTTTTAGCAGTTTTGAGTAGGTCCTGTGTGGAGTTTCTTTTGTTCAAATTTATTTGTGTTTTTGATCAACACATGAAATGTTCTTCAGAGATTCCGATGATATAAATTTGGTCCCATCTGAATTATATTTTTCAAATATGATTGATTAAATTTGTCATTTTAAAACCATCAATTCTTGGTCCTTAAGGGTTAACTCAAACTGGGTGAAATGAAGGAGTGAACAAGATCAATCTGATTAGGGGAACAGGAGAATGAGGACTTACTGTTTTTCACCCTCCTCGTATGTGTAACTAGATGCAACGGCAAGGAGGCGTCCATCCCTGCTAAACGAGAGTGCAGCAACGCTAGTTGGATACCTTGAATACTGCACAAAACATGAATACTTGATATCATCAGTCTTGATAAGTCAATAATCCAACACAGGGATTGGCAATAACTAGGCAGCAGCTGATTGTTACTGCGCCATCCCTATTTCCACAATGACTATGATCTCAATAACAGCAAGTGGTTTTAACCCCTAAAGGACCGAAAAGCCCAAATTGGGCTCCATGTTTTTTTAAACAGTTTTGAGTAGATCCTATTTGGACTTCCTCTGGTTCAAATTTATTTGTTTTTTGACGAACACATGCGTGGATCTTCACTAGTTCTGGTGATATAAAATTTGGTTCCATCTGAATTACATTTTCAACAATATGATCAATTGAATTTGTCATTTTAAAACCATGAATCCTTGGTCCTTTAGGGGTTAAATTGTTCCACTCAATACTTTTGAACAACCTCCATATTTCCACTATGCTCTCAATGACAGTAAATGATTTTCAACTGTTCCGATTAATACTCTTGGACAACCGATATTCCATTGGACTCATTAAAATACCTGATATAGGCGTTTCTTGTTATTGCCGTCCCAGACATTAACGTAGCCATCGCAACCACCTGTTGCAAACGTGCCATATCTGCATAGATAACCGCATTCTCAGACCTAGCGATTCATACATCTTTGAGATCTGGCTCTTGATCATAGTGGCTTGGAACGACATCTCAAAATTTCATAAATATATTGATGATGATGATGATGACAACAACAACAACAATAAGTATAATATTTGTAATAACAACATTACAACCAATGAATGTACAGAAATGGTACCAAAAATGTATAGAAATGCACAGATTGACCATTATGACTCACATTGGGTGAAATGCAATAGCATTGACTGGGTAAACTGTATCTCGCCCCGCCTCAGACTTCCGATGGCACTTGAAAGCATATCTGCACGGGATGCAACCAACATAATTTGAGCTTTGGCCAGGATGAATAGCTTTATCCCCATAGTCCAGAAAGAGGGGAAGACAAAAGAAGAATTCACAAACCATAGGAAAAAAGGTTTACTTTTTGGCTTGTCCTGTTTCAGACATATCAAAAAACTCCATAGCTACACGGCCTTCCACAGAGCTGAGGGCATAACCTGGCACAACATGTTGCATCGCAAAGGTTAGCCCTTAAAGGTCCAAGGATTCACAGTTTTAACTGACAAATTCGATTGATCATATTGTGAAAAATATAATTCAGATGGGACCGAATTTTATATCACCAGAACTAGTGAAGATCATTGCATGTGTTGGTCAAAAAACAAATAAATTCGAACAAGAGGAAGTCCAAATAGGACCTACTCAAAACTGTTAAAAAAAAACATGGTGACCAGAATGGTCACAGTGGACGCTTAGGGGTTAACTCGTGGCTCAACAGACGCTACCATACGTACAATCTTTGAATTCATCAAAGAACACCAACCTTTCAGAGTCTAAGTTTCAAACGGACTGAAACTGATACACAAAAAGAGATCAAAACTCTAGTTCACACAGGTGATGGCATTTGGACACGGAAGAAGAACATGCCTGTGCCGTTCGGGTAACATCGTACACATCGAGTTTGATATTTTAATGACGATTCTCGGATCTGTTCAGGGTGCTGCATCTGACGCAAGTCGTAGACGGTAATATGCCGGCCTGCAGTGGCTACGACAAGCCGATGTCCAACCAGTGACATACTGTACACCCGCTCCGGTTGGGGATAAGTGCCAACACGTGTACCCCCTCTCGGATCCCAGCATCGCACCGTCTTGTCCCAGCTTCCAGTCACCACATGTCCTACAATGCCCCCAAATTGATCAACAAGGTCGGTCAAAATAAAAATAAAAATAACATAAAAACCGCCTCCTATACTGACCCCTGTTACCAACAGCAACTCATCTCTTCCAATACACATGATCGGCCTTCAATTCGCAAGTGGTGTAAGCATGATGTCTATGGCCTCTCATCTTTGAATGAAAAATGGGTTGTCTACTATCCCTGCATTAGTGGTCTATAACCTCATCGCATAAGAAATTCAACTCCATTTTTCACAATTAGTAAGGGCCAAAGATTATAGACCTCTACATTAAGATTCTTTAAACTTAAGATTCTTTCGTAAGGAGAACTTTGACATTCCCCAATGCAAGAAATGCAGTGTCGTTCTGAAACCTGATGTAAGTCATTCATTGTAATGAAAATTTGATCTCGACAGACTTGGCTCTTGTACACATTGATCTCCCAAAAATCATATTCCTCATAGTGATCAAAATGATGCAAACGGTATCCTCTACACTTTGTTACTCCCAGACTCAAGTTTGACACCAACAGATGTGGGTTGCAGGTAGAAAACTGATGAGAAGATTAATCGTCAAATTACAATCAACGAGCATCCAAGAGCTCACCTGTTGCGTGCGAATACTCCACACACCTCACAGGAGCGTCGTGCGTTCCCAAACGATCCTCACCACCTGTATTAAAATCATATCTGGAAAGACAAAATAAAAAATAAAAAAATTGCAGGCATAAACCCTACACGAAAAAACCCGGAAAAAGTGTCCTCCCAACCCTACTCCATTTGCAAACAATCACGCAATCTCCCCATCCTGTTGCAGGTAAACCCTAAAAAGACCGAAGTGGCAGTATAGCAACACGATCGCATCTAGTGTTACCCGAGAATTAGGGTTTAGGGAGGGGTTCCACACTTGTAGACAGACAGCGTGGGAAAACAGAAGATTGCAGACGAAGCATAAGAAACCATTGTCCTTTCACAACTTGTACAACTATTCCGAACTCACCTATATTGGAAAACAATCACAATGAACCTCGAAAGACATAAATGGCAGTAGCAACACGATCGCTTTGAATGACAAACCCGAGAATTAGGGTTTAGGAAGGGTTTTTAACAGTGTGGAGGACAAAAGATTGCAAGCGTGTAAGAAACCCTAGACGGAAATGCAGGCGTAGTGTAAGAACCCATTGTCCTTTCACAACTTATACGTGTCCTTGCAACTATTCCGAACTCACCTCTACTTGAAAACAATCACAATGAACCTCAAATGGCAGTAGCCACACGATCGCTTTGAACGAGATCCAGTGCTAAGCCAAGAATTAGGGTTTAGGAAAGGGTTTCAAAAACAAAAGATTGCAAGCGTGTAAGAAACCCTAGACGAAAATTGTCTTTCAACGCATCCTCGCAACAATGTGGCAGTGGCAACACGAATGAGTTAGGGTTTACGGAATGAGGTTCAAGAACGGACGGACCTGTAGACGGTGTGGTCGGCGGAGGCAGTGAAGCCGGAGGAGTCGTCATGGAAGCAGCAATCGAGCACGGGAGCGCGGTGCGCGAATTGGCCCTTGAGCACATTGGCGCTGGCGTCGTAGAGGCGCACTTTGGCGTCCCACGAGGAGACTAACAGGTGGTCGCTGTAGTTGGAGAATCGCAGGT
The DNA here is from genome assembly GCA_022496805.1 of Pohlia nutans. Lineage (NCBI taxonomy): Eukaryota > Viridiplantae > Streptophyta > Bryopsida > Bryales > Mniaceae > Pohlia > Pohlia nutans. The sequence goes on along the minus strand of CM040085.1, from coordinate 7,006,048 downwards.
TGGAGATCCCGTCGGACGGCGCCGACGCCAACTCGCGCCCCAGCAGCGGCACATTAGCCACATTAGCTGCTCCTCCTTGCTGCTGCTGCTGCATCGACATCGGCATCGTCATCGGGGGCGGAGGAGGAGGAATACTTGGAGCTCCAACTCCCATGGCATTGTTGGGAGTTGACAGTCCTCGTTGCTCGTGCGGGTGGGGCGGAGGCGGGGGCGGCACCCCTCCCATCATCCTCCTCTCCTCTCCTCTCCTCTCCTCCCTTGTCTTGTCTTGTCTTGTCTTGTCTTCTCTTGCCTGCAGCAGCTTCAATAACAGCAACAAGAAAACAATCTCTCTCTCTCTCTCTGCAATCTCACTCGACAACAACGAGCTCTCTTCCTTACTTCCCCGTGATCGCCCGTTGCGGAATTGCAAATTTGAATACACTGGGGTGAAAACCAAGGAGGGAGGGAGCGATTCAAAATGAACGAAGAAGCTGTTGTGTATGTAGAGGAAAGAGTACATGGAGACATTTACTACTGTAGAGTGTAGAGTACAAGACAGAATCATCAACTCTGCAGTCTGTCTGTTTGTCTGTCTCTCTGCTTTCAGTTTGCTTTCTTCATATTATTAGGCCTCATTTTTTTTTATTGTTTTTTACATTTTTGAGTAAGGGCCGCTTCACACTATGGCCAAACTTTGTTGAGAGTTCAAAGAAATGAGCTGAAAATAGGCAATAAAATATAGTTTTGATTTTTTATGTAAAAAAATCGACGGCCTATCGACCATAGTTTGGGTTTTCATTCCCGTCCAACCCAAACTTCCTTCGAGAGTTCGTCGTCTTGGTCAAAAAAGTGTTGCCATGTAGGCATTTTGGAGGACAACGGCCTTTGGACTTTGGCCTTAGTGTGAAGGGTCGAGAGGCCGAATTCTTGGTTTCTTGCAATTTGATCGGTGGAAATCGACGGCCTCTCGACCTTCGGCCATAGTGTAAAGCGGCTCTAAGTCCTATGTGAAGTTTCTTATTTTTCTATTTTAACAATACATGTAATGTTCTTTATCGATTCTGGTGATAAAAAAATTGATCCCATTTGAATTTTATTTTTCTCGGCCAAATGCTAGAACTTTTGACCCGGGTCCTTCCAAATGATAACTTCACTATGAAGCAAGCAAAAAGATAAAATTAAATAAAAATATATACTTATTAAACATGTGAAGAGACTAGGATTGAACTATGACACCATTCAATCGATTGAAATTGCCATTTTAAAATCATGAATCCTTGGTCCTTTAAGGGTTAAAGGGATAAATAGTTTTGTAATCCAAAATAGAATCCTATCCAAGTCCTTCTAAAATTGATTTTAAATTGAATATTAATGATATGCACAAGAACATTGGTTTTTTCTAATACGTATTTGAATTCATTCATCATTCAAAATTCAACACCAAATCTTTAGCCCCTAAAGGACCAAGACTGTTTTGCTCAAAAAACACTACAATACTGCCATTCTAATCCCTAGGGCACAATTTCAAAAAAAAAAACTTTTTATTTCAAAACCCAAACATAGAAACTTGTCCTTTAAAACCAAAGGAAGGTGCATAAAAAATTTCACAAATGATAGAGTAGAAGATATATAGGTTTGAAGTGAGAATGTGTGAAAAAAATAAAACCTGCCCAAAATTTTCAAATGCTTATTTTCTTCCTATTTTGAAAATATCAAACAATGAAAACTTATCGCTCTTCACTTTCACAATCTACACAATGTTAGTTACTTATATATCAAATTTGAGTAGCAGGAGAATGATTCAACAAATTGAAAACAATACTGCAAGTGGAGGAGGTCCAAACTATTGCCAAACACATTTAATTTTATTGTGAACTTGGTTTTATTTAATATCTCAATCCAAACTGTAAAGACAAATATTTTTGTCTCTTTTTGAAGTAAAAAAATTACAAAAAAATAACAAAATCTCTAATTTTTATCTTTAAAAGAAGTTTTTTTTCCCACCTTGCCCGACCACGCTAGAAAATTTTGAGTCCTCTTAAAATGAAATTTTTGAATTACAAAGTTAATTTAAACCATCCCAAACAATACAATGTCACTTGCTTCCGTATCAAATTTTAGAGCTTTTGGAGCAATGTAGCAATTTGCCCAAGCTGCCCAGCCTGGCAAAAAACAACTCCAGGCAACATAACTTATTTGACCGATGATTGTTGGGCTCGAGGAAGTCACTTAGTATGAATTTTGGTATACATGAGCAAACACAAGGTATTTAATGAGGTACTATGAAATAGTTGGAATATTATACTATTTATAGTATTCAAGGGTATATTCTAGGAATATTTATAAAATGTTCTCAAATTGGTTTTTAAACACCCTATATTACTTTTTAAAAATTATAAATATTATCTCAAATGAATAAAAGACACCTTATATTTGTTCTTTCATGGTTATCTAAAATTTTGACAATGACTTCCCAGGGCTGCTGGAAAAAACATTATATTCCCACAAAGCTCTTGAAATTCCTCACGTTCACTAAAAATCTCATAATAGACATCGTGGGAACCTACACGGTTTTGTAAATGTCCTAGTTAGGACACTTAGTAATGTGCAATGCATTATTGATTTCATATCATGTTGGAAATACCGTAGGCAAAGGGCAACTTTGGCAAAAAAATATTTTAATGTCAAAATTGAAGGAATTGTTTTTTCAAAAACAAATTGCAAAGAAAAATAAAAATTTCAAAGAATATTTGAAACAAATGAACTCTGTTTTTGGAAAATATTAATTATTTGGCACAAAGGTAATGAACCTACCCTTTGACTACGGTAATATAAGCAATTTCTTACATCATTATAAGAAACAATATACATACTTGCTATGCATCTTATAAACATGGATTTTTTTTGGTTTTTGGGGAAGTGCCAAAGTGGAGACATAAAATAAAATGTAGCTAAATATTTTCATATTCATCCATATTTTGGATAGAACTATCTTCTTCATCCACATATTTGGATGACTTCATTAAAAACTGGCAGTTTCATCCGATTTATATTCAAAAATTAGCATCTTCATCCATTTCCTTAAGGCTTGGTGCACACCATTCATTTTTAGTGCTCTTTGGTGTTAAAATGCCAAAAAAATTAAAAACATAAGTTATTTGGCAAAAAAAAATGCTTACGTACTTTCAACCAAGAATGTATGCGCATGGAAAATATCAGTTGGATCCTCAGAGTATTGATAACCTCTGAACTCGTTATTATCACACTCTGCAACAGACTCGTTATTATCACACTCTGCAACAGACTCGTTATTCCAGACCGTAGCATTGGACTCATGTAATATGTGATATAAAAGAGTTCTGATCGTCTTCTCTCAAAGCAGAAACCCTAAACCCCAAGTCACTGATTCATGGTTTGGTTGTTGCTCTTGTTCTCCTCGTATTCATTGTTGTTGTCGTCGTTGTCGTTAGATTAGCATCTGCTTGTGCGCTTGCTTTCAGTTCAGTCCTTGTGGTGGCATTGGTGGTGAAGAAGGAGATGCAGCGCATGTAAACCCGACGCAGGGCCCTCCTCTGGCGTGGTCCGTTCAATAATATCCATGACGACGCGCATCACGCCCGGCGTGGGCGCCAACCTGCTGGGCCAGCACGCCGCGGAGCGCAACCAGGATGCCACGGCCTACGTTGGCAACCTCGACTCCCAGGTCTGTATACCTCCTTGCCTTCCTTTCCAGTTCATCCTGCTCCATCCTATCCCCATTTTCCTTCTTCCTCTATGGGACGGCACTGGCATCACGTTCATTTTCAAGCCCGGGGAGGCATGTAGAACACCGGACCTTGGTGAATTTGTGAAAACCAAAGGGCACTATAATCAACTCCTACGGGACCTTAAACCCTAATTCTCTGGTACAGGCTTAAGCAAAACGGCCTTATGACAAGCCGTACTCGCTCCGTTCCGAAGGGTTTGTGCTCCACTGAGGTCCGCTATTCTACGTGCTCGATCCCCAAGGGCTTTCGTGGATTACTCCATCGCTCCAAGGCCTCGACTTCGGGATCGTGGCATATGCAAGGGCTTCTACATGACTTTGCATGAATTTGGCAAATCCCTTAACCCTAAAATATCTCTCGGAGATCGACAGCGTGTTCGGGGTGTCCAATGGCCTCCGTGTTGTCAAACCCTAATTGGAGGAATTGTTAGACTCCTCGGTTGAAATCTGACTGGAAGAGTTTGTTGTGAACGGAACAGGTCTCCGAGGAGCTGTTGTGGGAGTTGTTTGTTCAGGCCGGCCCTGTCGGTGAGTGATATCCACCCCTCGTCCGTACTGTGCTCTGGAAGTACTGGAATATCTGTACTTTCGTGTTTTTCTCGGAACCGATGCTAATGCAAAATGAGCACCTTGGCCAAACAGGTCACTGTACTCAAATTAGAACACTGAATAATGGAACTGCGAGAAAACGACTGAATGTTCATCCGGTGTTCAATTGTCGCACTCACGTGTCACCTCACTCGTTAATCTCGTCCCGAGTGATCCTAGTAGTGATGAATAATTCCTTGAGGTGTCGGTATCGATGGTTCCAGAACGGATTGTGATATATGTGTCGTGTTGGTGCTCGGAACAGTGAATGTGTACGTGCCGAAGGACAGGGTCACGAATTTGCACCAAGGCTATGGGTTCGTGGAGTTTCGAAGCGAAGAGGATGCCGATTACGTGAGTGAAATCCCTACCTGCACATGATGCTGTCTTGAGAGTTTCATTAAGTAGGGCAGAATACAGTCTTTGATTTCCTTGTGTGCGGGGACTCACGAGAATTTGGGAACCTTGTGTAGGCCATCAAGATCCTGAACATGATCAAGTTGTATGGCAAGCCCATTCGAGTGAACAAGGTGAGCCATCTTACGTCTGCAGCGTACAGTCTGACACTTAATCAAGGAACGGAAAACTGACAAGCGGGAGTGTGTGTATTACTTGATTTTTGATTGGTATAATGTGTGGGTGGGAAAGAACTGTTCCGATGAAAGAATCAGAAAAAGGGCACAATTATTCTTTCTTTCCAGTGAACTGATACGTATTCCTGGACGGGAATCCAAGTAAGAAAAGCGGGTGGTTGTTGACATGTGACGTGTCTTTGATTCAGGCATCTCAAGACAAGAAGAGTTTGGACGTGGGCGCCAATTTGTTTGTGGGTAACTTGGATCCTGTAAGTACACTCCATGCCTCTTGTGCCTACGAAATGGAACAAGTCTGTCGTTGAGTTGAACGCATTGCTTCTCAAGGAACTGCAACCTCTTTTGGGTTTTGTGGATGTGAAAAGGGAGCCTTGCGGTTTTAGGGTTGGGAGGGGACGCTGACAAGGTGGTGCGTTGTGCAGGACGTGGACGAGAAACTACTGTACGATACTTTCAGCGCTTTTGGCGTGATAGTCACCAACCCCAAGGTACAGTTACCATGCCGGGCTACGTGGGGGTGGGGTGTTGATGTTGAGCTGGTTTGCATATTGGCCTTGTTACATTGCCTTGAATGATATTTTGGGCAATGTTATATTTCGGCAAGGACGTAGGGTGCAGGAAGTAGAGTTGTCCTGGTGTTGTGGTCCTGAATGCATGATGTGGTTGTACTTTTCAGATCATGAGGGATCCAGATTCCGGCAATTCTCGAGGCTTTGGCTTCATCAGCTACGACTCATTTGAAGCCTCAGACTCTGCAATCGAGGTAAGCGTGGCTGGAGAGTGGGAATGTACCTGGGCCTGTTTGAATGTTGAGGGAGGGTGCTGCAAATATTCATGAGTAAAGGGTGAGACTATGAGCAGCAGGGGCATTGAAGGGCGAGGGTTGCAATTGTGCAGGCTATGAATGGGCAGTATTTGTGCAATCGAGCTATCACTGTGTCGTATGCTTACAAGAAAGATACAAAAGGGGAGCGGCATGGGACTCTGGCTGGTACGTATGGGATTGCAATTGTCAACAAGGTCCTTGTTTGAAATGCTTGAGAAGCTAAGTGGTGGGGGAAGTGGGTGTTGACATGCTTGAAGTTACGTGATTTGTGATGGGGTGTGGATTGTTGTGTTTGGCAGAGCGTTTGCTGGCATCAAACAATCCGAGCGCAACAAAGAATCGGCCGCACACTCTGTTTGCAAGTGGGCCTCCACAGTTGGTGGGTCCTCCGCAACTGGGGCAAGGACTTCCTCCAGCTCCAGCCCAAGCGAATGGCAGCATGGGGATGAGCATGAACGGGCCCATGCATCATCCTCCACCACCGTTCAATGGCGGACCGCCGCCGATGCCGCCGCCGCCACAGCAAGGGCAGATGATGCAAGGGCTGGCACCGCCACCGCAGGGCTACGGGGGTCCTCCGATGCAGCAACAGCAACAGCAACAACAACAAATGCAGGGAGGCCAAGGTCCGCCGCCACAGTGGGGTCCGCCGATGCAGCAGCAGGGCATGCCACCTCCTCCGCAGTTCAGAGCGGGCCCTCCAGGGTCACACATGGGTCCCCCTCCGCACGGGTTCCAGGGCGGTCCACCCGGGGGTCCCCCACCGGGGATGGGCATGGGGGGACCTCCTCCGTGGGGCAGAGGGCCACCTCCACAGGGCATGCGGCCCCCTCCACCAGGCATGCAGCAGCAGCAGCAGCAACCACAGGGGCAGCAGCAAGGGATGCCTCCACCTCCTCGCGGTCTGCCGGGTATGCCTCCTCCAGGCAGCATGATGGGAGGCCCGGGTGGGCGGCCGCCTCCTCCACCAGACAACCAGATTAGGTAGGGAGTGAAACGAGACTAGGTAGGGTAGATTTTGTAAGGTGGAATGCAGGTGGATGTAGATGTTGAGAGCAATGTGGAAATTTTCTGTACTTTTGTTTTTTTTTATTTGCTATTATCGAAGATGGCTTTTGGCAGCATGACGGTGCTTAGCGAAGTACGAGTTCCTCTTTTGTGGTGCGGGAGTTGAAGAGTCGAGGTGGGGTTACAGTACATGGTTTGAGCACAGCCCCTGAGTTGCAAGGAAATATTATGATGGATGTGGTAAATGTGTTGGATGTGCGTGGGAGTGAGTGCTGTGTACGCGTGAGGTTTAGGCATGTAGGGAATGCGGTACTAGTTTTTGATACTTTTCTTACACGAGGCAGAGCTGAATGTAGATTGTTTGAGAAGTACGATGGCTGGGAGAAAGAATGGAGTTTTGTATTAGGCTTGTGATGTGGACGGTGCGGTGGCTTGGTCAAATGGGCTGATTTGTACAGTCGGGTACAACATGCTTACGATTTGTTTTGGGCGTGAAATTTCAGCATAGTATGTAGGAACTTTGAGGAGCTACAGGAGGTGCAAAAATGATTCAATTTTGAATCCCAAAGTTTGGTTGGAATCATAGAAGAGAAAGGTTTATAATTATGATAAATATGTACATGTACATGTGGAAAAAGATAAAATTATAATCTTTTTCTACATATTGTCTACCATCTCGTGCTTCCCCCCTTTGCTGAAATGATTGCTTCTATTTGATTAGGCATACTTGCAATGAGATTTTGTAATTGCTCCATGAAGACTTCATTCTATACTGCTTTAATAGTTTGCATCATTTTTTGTTTATTTCTTGGTTTGTTGTGGTGGCGGAGCAAATTTGTCACGAATTTCCATAAGTTCTTAATGGAGTTGAGGTCCAGTAAGTTTGGAGGCCACTCAAGTTTTTGAATACCATAAGCCATCCTCCATTGTTGTGCAAGTTTGCTGCGGTAGACTGGAGTATCAACTTCCATGAGTGTGAGTTGACGAGGATGATCATGTATGAAATAGAAGGCACTTAAAGTGTTGTCATAGACATTTTGAATGAAATCGGTTGCTGTTCGTTCACTCTCCGACATGAAAATTAATGGGCTTCTGTAAAACCCGGTAAAAGTCCCCAAACCATTACTGAAGATTTACCCGATTTGAGAGTAGGTGTTAAACACTTAGATGCATATGCTTCATGTGGCTTCCGCCACACTCTAACCTGCCGTAAGGTTTTTTCAAGTTCAAAGGAGGACTCATTAGTCCATATCACATTCTTCCAATCGTTTTCAGTCCAATGTCGATGTTCTTTTGCAAATGTTAATCTTTTTGCTCTAAGAGCTATAGTTAAATAGGGTAGTTTACGGGCAATCCTATTGCAAAATACAAGCTTGCGGATATAGGTACGTATGGTGTTTCTATGTACATGGAAACAGTCTACAAGCATTGTGAGAGTTTGCTGGTAGCCGGAACGAACAAGCCGAGCTAAATCTCGCAATGCACGAGCTGTGAGTTTTTGAGGAGCATGGCCTGTTGATTGAGTTTACATACAATCTGTTAATTTCCATTTTGTGAGGACAGTGGAGACAATAGACCGAGGCATCTGTAGCACATCTGCAATGTTTTTACACTTCATTCCTTTCTCTCGCATTGTTATAATGAAAGATCTCTCTTTGTTTGTCAAAGTGCACTGCCGCATTTTGAGAATCTAACCAAGTTGAGAAGGAAGGATTAACCTGTAATTTATGTGTAACTAAACGATAAATGGGACTAAATATATAAACGACACGAAATGGGATGGGAAGTCAGAAGTTCAGGTGATAGTGCATCACATGAACACTAGCTAGACACAAGTATACACGAGCTAATGATTGCGAATTACGATGTAATCAGGAGCAGAGTTGTACCAGGCGAGTCATACCGGCTAATGACCACCACTGCAATACATCCACCACCATTGTCCCATATGCCCCCCCCCCCCCCCCCTTAAAAAGAATAAAATCCCGAAGTACAAATCCGAAGTCGTTGCAGTGCTCACTATGACCCAACGCTAAGCCCCGAAACTAATTTAGACTAGTTGATGAAGTGATATTTGTAGATAGGAGGGATGGACACGATGGGAGATTGACGGTGCACGTCTGAGAAGTGGCATTGAAAATTTGTGGGAATGCATAGCCACCATGTTTGATGGGACGTTGTCAGCATGGAAAGTAGGTAGATCCTATATCAAGCGGACACATTGATTATGAAGATTGCAAATATGGAAAAAGAAAAATCCTACCAGTAGAGGACTAGAGTAGGAATGTCCCTTCCAAATTGTAGGTCCACAGGTGCCATATCGAGCACATTACAAATTAGAGAAGGGATAGCAAGGGACCTTGTTTTTGACAAGGGAGGAGTCAGAAATTCGTAAGCAACTTGACCCAATTGTACTGAATGCTTTGTGGAATGTGATCACGAATTTATTTAACTTAGTTTTGTGAACATGTCGGAAGCGGCGATGTTTCTAGGGGCGAAATAGGGCCAAAATTCACCACCCGTCCAAGTCCTTTGATTTAACCACAGGGAAAAAGGGCTGTAAATTGGGTATTTTAGCCTAATAACTGTGACCGACAATTGCATTTAGCTAGATGGCCTCCTAGTCTTTGAGTGCATCGCCACGTATTTGGCTCATCACCAGCCTGTAATCGCATGTAGTACTATTATCGTGGCCTTACATTCCAAATCGGATCACCAGATCTTAGCCATCGGATCTGTTGCCTTTGCTTGCCTTCAATCGTACGTTACTGGCCCTTCGCCTAAGGCACTCACTCCAATGCAGTAGCAAATCGCCAAAACACTCTCTCATGCAAATAGGTTAGTCGCCCAGAGCTCTACTATAGTTTCGCGCTTGTAGCCTCGATTTCAAAGTTGTATAATTTAATAGCATTAGTCGCCATCCACCTCGTATGAAGGATTTGATAGAATGGATCGCCAATCTTGGGTTCCAAGCTTGCTGTGCAAAAATGAGAAGAGTTCTCGACAGAGACGGATACTGCAGGATCCAAACTTGATTGCATGTCTGTATCATTTCATCTTTGGAGGTCGTGGTTGCCTACTATAGAGCTTACATGCGGTGGTAGCATTTCACAGCCAACATGGGAAGGTACAAAGATCTCAGACTTTGATGAATTCAGTCTTTGTCTTTGTGTTTGCATTTTGGAAGCGTGCTGCTCATTTCGCTTTGGAAGCTGTTCATTTTGGATCTTTATTTTGTGTCTGCATTTTGGATCCAGGTAGCTAAAGACCAACCTTTTGTTTTTCTTGTATGATCCCACTCTTATTTTGTCTATACGTTTCAAGGTTTGCATCCATACTATGTTTGTTGAAAATGTGTTTGCCTCCAATATTTGCTAATGCAATTTTCTGTGATGCAAATGTTGTGCGCTTTGGCAAGGGCAGTCTCATTTTGCTTTTTGGAAGTTGTTCATTTTTTATTTGCATTTTGGATCTTCATTTTGTCTCTGCATTTTGGATTCAGGTAGCTAGAGATCAACCTCTTGTTTTTATTGTATGATCCCATCTTTACTTTGTCTACATGTTTTAAGGTTTGCATCCATACTATGTTTGCTTAACATGTATTTGCCTCTAATCTTCGCTAATGCAATTTTCCTTGATGCAAATGTTGTGACCAGCTTGTGGTCCGAAGAATCTGTTTTCATCGCCGAGTGGAGTGAACGTCGCATTGCAGTAAGAACGTTGTTTTGAATTTCCTTATTGCATTGTTTGCATTGTTTTGAGTTTAAGGATTAATTGCATCATTTTCAATTAAAATAGATCGGTTGGTTGTTACTTTGATTGAGAGAAGCTGCGATTGCGAGAAGCTGTGATTGCGAGAAGCTGTGATTGCATTCAATTGTGATTGGATGGCTTGCATTACTTCCACCATCGACATTGTTGCTGCACCAGTGCTACATGTATTTCGGCAGGTAAGTGAACCTCTTCGTCACAATTTTGCGAATACTAGCGCCATTTTTTCTCAAGTTACTAATTTCGTTGGCAGGTGCATTTTCGGGTACGTTTGAAAGCTTTGAAAAGCCATGTTAGGTCTTTGCAAACATGGGGTTGCGAGACCCTGATCTTCATGATTCTCAACCGAGTTTGCAGTCAACCCTGATCTGCAGTCAATTCTCATGATTTCTTGCAGGAGAGGCTCAGTTACATTCATTGTGGCCTCAATTTCACGTCAGTGCAGCTAGCTCTGCAGATTCAGAGAACGACGGAGTGGCCGGTGATCGATGTATGCGGCGCTCCTCTTGTCCACGATCTACTTTATGTAGACCTCATCAATCGCTTTGAACAAGTAGCTGGTTAGCAGCTTCAACCATGTGCGACTAGTGATGGAGCTCATTTAGATTTGTTTGGATCATTATTATCGTCTGCATTGTGCTAGGACGGATTGTGTTGGTGATTATTGAGATGTGATTATTTTAGTTTTCCAAAGCTTTCAAGCGTACCCAATTCCATTAGTCTTAGGAAAGATAAATTTAAATATGCCAACTAAACCTCAAAGAAAAAGACATGTGGGATGACAATAAAGAAAACAAGGTAGGAAACAACGAAATACACTTAATGTTGCTCCGTTTTCAGCTGTAAATCATCCACACACCACAACTAACTCACCAACCAATGAATCATTAATTAGGGCTTTGAACTTATCATCGTCAACAATGCTTTGAACTGATCGATCATGTATGCACTAGCTGTTTGCAACGGCCAACCTGGAAAGATGTCAAAAAACAAAGATTTGAGAAACAGGTTACATTGTATCCAATACTCTTGTGCAACGACGCTAGGTCTTTTGGATTTTATTATTATAATGTGTTCTTACAATCTCTATTTGGTGTGGTGCTGCAGGTGCAGTCTTGGTATTCTACTGCAGCAGTATGTCGAAGTTTGATGAAGAACTCTCCGACGGCGACCATGGGTCCAGTGTAGAGTCAAATTATGCTGACTTTGCAGAAGTCGGGGTAGAAGATCCACTTCTAATGTTGCCAAGGATTTGTATTACTCCGGCCAGTTCCACCTTACTAATCGATGTTCCAATAGAGGGTGTTAGCGACAACCCAAATGAGCCCCCGCCAATGCATCGGAGACAAGGAGACTCTGGGTCCTTGTTTCAGTATTTCACGTTGAGCCGCGACAACCACAACATCCGCCCTCTCACACCCATCAGAAGGAGCGTTGCTAGAGAATTGCCATCAGCGGGAGCCCATGCCGCATGTCCCAGAGGTTCCATTGCGCCACGGGAGAGACTGTCGCACGCCAAGGAGGGTCCCTGAAGTGCCGTTGCGTATTGGATCTCCACCTTGACATTTACGGCCATTGAGATGTGTACATGTGGCGAGGAAGGGCAAAGGGCCGGCACCCGTGGAGGCCAGGAAGATGAAGAAGAGCAGCAAGAGTCGCCTCCCTCCACTTGAAGGAAAAGGAAAGGCGCCTATGTCGAAAGGAGGTTCGAGTGCAGCCCCTGCTCGATCGAGTATGCGTCGATCGTTGCCGATGAGTGGTTCTCCAGTGCGTATGATCGATGAGGATGGGAATGAGTTTGTAAATTGCTCTGATGAAGAGACGCTCTTTGTTTTGAGCGCTGATGATGGCGGCAGGGATGAGGGCGATGACATTGTGGTTCCTACACAATTGTCGAACCCTGTTCTGCAACGCAAACAGTATGAGGCATCCAGAAGATTTAAAGATACATGGGCCGCAAAATGTCCTTGGGCAGAAATGCACCGCAGTTTTGATGGGAGTATCGAGCGGGTGAAATGCTTGCTCTGTTCCGCAATTAAGGAAGGGATAAGATTTTGAGGACGAAGTGGGAACTTTTACCAAACACGGTGGACGTTGCCGAGCAACGAGAGACATTCCTGGCATTGCAAAGAAAGGAAAGTACTATTACTCAAAGGATTGTGCACATGCCAAGAACGCAGAGCTATTTGCACTTTGAGGCAACCAGACTGTTCGAAAAATGGTTCAAAACGAATCAGGGGAGAGGAACCGTAAGCGAGTTCAATTTGCGAGTATTTTTCACGTCTTGGTAGAGGGGCGACCGATGGTTGAATTTGAGGCCCTTAATCATCTACTAACCTTTTTGAGAGTGCCGCATATGCCAAAGAAGCATTGGAGCGACACCTCAGGATGGCAAATGGCTGAGATCATGCACGCTCAGATAAATTCAAACTTGAAGGAAGTTATCAAACAAGCTCGTTTCTTCTCTATCACTTGTGATGAAGTCACCAGCATCAATAATGATAGTTGGCTATGCATCCACATTTATACACAGGAGAGATGGGGGCGAGTACCAATGCTGCTGTCATTGGAGAAGGTTGTTGATGCTACTGCCAACAGCATGACGACAGTCCTTGTTGAGGCAATGATGGTGAAAGGAGGCCTTACTCGTCAAGAAATCGCTAAGAAGTTGATTATGCTTGGAGCTGGTGGAGCAAACGTCTTCCAAGGCACAAAAACCGGAGTTTGTCAACAGTTGCATGACAATCATGCACCATACCTGCAAGGCCAGCATTGTTTGCCACACAGAGTGCAGCTCGCCCTTCTAACACTCTCCAAAATGGCAGTTGTGTCGAATGTTGAGGATCTCCTTCAATGTATGCATGCATATTTCAGCCACTCTCCTAAACGGCATCTGGAGTTCACAAAGCTAGCCGCCCTAATGGCCAAGAAAGGCAACAAGATCATCAAACAAGTCAAGACCAGATGGATTTCTATGCTTAAACCAGCAAAAAGAGTATTGGCCCAATATTCTGTTCTTTTCAAGATGCATTTGGATGCTCCAACTATAAATGTTGCCAAGAGGAACTTGGAGTGCCTTACTGATGTGCAGACTATTCTGGGATTGTCGTGTTTATTGCCGTTGCTTAAGCAACTTAACCAACTCATCAAGTTTGCCCAAGGCAGAAACATATTCGTATGTGACTTTATGGCAGCACTGAGAGTATGCCAGGCACAACTCTTCACTAATTACCAGGATCCCAGATCGAGCTATCTATCAGATGCGTTTTTTGATTTCAATTCCTTGGTGGATTTCACTCATGATGCCATTAAGATGGCGTGGAAAGAAGATCTCAACATTGGTGACCAGCAGCTTGTGTTTGACTGCACGGGCGTTCCAATTTGAGCACAACAGAAGTCTGATCATTCAAATACGCTGAGGTTTATCAATCGAGAAGATTGGGCGAATATGGTTGCAGTTGTGAAGGTAGCCTGCTGAGGTTAGTGCATTTCATTTTAATTGAAGTTGCATGTAATCTTGTTCTGTTTTTTTTTGTTAAACATTCGTTTATTTCTCTTGGGGTTAATTGGCTGTTAACGCACGCTATGATTCATGTCATGAATTAGCTCACCCTTGTCAATGTCAAATGAATTAGCCCATCGTTATCTTTTGATTTCATGCGCGCAGGTAGAACATTCTTATATCACTATGGTGATTTTGAATTTGGAAGAACAATTATTCATATAGTCATGGCTAAATTCTTTCTCGTTGATAGAAGTGTAATTAAAACAAACAACAGATGTCATGGCTAGTAAGAATTAATAACTAAATAGCCAGCTAGTGAAAGTAGTAAATAAAACTGTGGAAATTCATGTTTCATGGAGCAGGAGTTTTGGTTGCCCAGAACAAATGAATTGAAAGCTCCTAAAGATCTAGATCAATTGTAGACCATGTGAATACAATTGTCCCTCTCTATTGTGATATGTTTAGAAAGCCCTAGCTTTAAGGTGGCAGGCATGGATTAGTTATAGAAATGACTTGTTACATATGTATTGCTTGAAACAATAATATCGTCATATTATGGAATGTCACTTTATAGAAGGTAGACTGTAATGTGATGAACTCATCTGTTTGAATCTCTCAAACACTCCATCATTATAATGAAATGAATGTTACCATGATCTGTTCAGTCAAAGTTAGTGTAGAAAGAACTTGGATTATGAATTATATAATTGAATTGGTGCTACACTAGCTAGTATTTTTTCTTGCCTTGCTCTATATTTCTGAACTAGTTGTTGTTATGATCTTGCAGCTGCAGAAGACGAGTTGTCTGTTGAGCTTATTCTCCGGTTTCCACACAACGACGTCATGGATGCAATGGGCATCTTCTACCCACAGTACTGGCTTCAGGCTCCAGAAGTTTACCACCTTTCTTTCGACATTCACCTTGAGACCTTGAAGCAACAATTCTCAAATGGTGACCAACTGATTTCTGCAGGCAAAGCGGACAAATTGTTTGTGGAGGCACTTGTGTCTTGGGCGAAGTTGAACTATGAGGTTGGTATGTTTAAAATCACCATGATATCGAATGCAGAGGCAGCCATGAGTCGACCACTAGAGGTTAACCCCTTCACGGCACTTTGGCGTACTATATATGCCAACTCATTGCTGCAGTTTAACATTGATGAGTTTATGAAGTTAGCCGAAATTACTTGTGTTCAAGTGTTCGACAATGTTGAAGACGAACGCACATTCAGCACATTGTCCTTCATCAAAAACCGCTTGAGGAATCGACTTACTACACACCTTGAGTTGGCTATGGCAATGCATGCCCAAAAGTTTTATACAATCGACAACTTCCCGTACTCTGTTTGTTTCGCAGCTTGGCAAGCTGCTCGCCGTCGTCGTGGAGTTTGATATTACACTTTGCACTATGTACTCATTTAGCAGTAGGAAAACTCTTACATTTTTGAACCACAGACACTGTTAATTTGAACTCTCATGTCAACTTACAAACTTGTTTGTAAATGATGGCCTTAAGTTTGCTACTGAAAATGAGAAGGCATTAGTACCCTTGGCCTTTCATATGGTATTTGTATATTTCATTTTTGCCTTCTTTATATTGAGTCTTCTAGAACCTGCATTCTGATCGCCCAAATATGTATACATTTGATTGTCTTGTCGCCTATACGGTCACTGCTGAATTGTACACTGTAGCCACACTTCAATAATACAATTCTTCGTGAAGCCAAAACTTATCTTTTATATTATTACTACTCGCCAGTATACATCTGCCACAGAGAAGAGTGTCGCATGCTTACTTAAGTCTTGAATAATCTTGTGTAGCCAAAATTCACCAACGTTAATCTGTTAGGCGAAATTGTCATCCACCGAGGATGGAGAGAAATAGCCACCTCATCGAAAGTTCATCCAAAATGATCGCCAATGCTTCGAAAATGGAAAATCACTAAAAAATCGATGGTCGGAAGTATATGTACTCACTTCTGTCATTGGACAGTTGATTGCCGAGTAGCCGAGGCTGGTTACAATGTTTATGCAATGTCAATGGTGGCACCTTATGAAACTTTATAGTCTAGATTTCTATATTTTGAGTCGCTTTTGAGAAACTAAGCGCATTGCTATGTTCAATGGCGTGAAATTTAGGGTTTTGTAATTCGATTACGAATATCATATTGACAATCTGTAGATGAAATTTGTCGTGATGGGTTGAAATGTAATACTCTTAGAGTAGTGATGTTTGGAGATTTTTTAGTTGCTTAATTTTTTGAGTTGACTTTTTCAAGAGCACTTTAAATTTTTGTTTTGAACTAAGATCTTCATATTTTTGGGTGAATCACTGCAATAAATAATCCACACTGCATAAAGTGCATGATGGATGAGAAAACATGGATGAAAATCTGTACATTGTCTAAAAAACGGACGCTCAAGCAGTTAAGGGTTAAGGTATGTGCAACTATATATTGTCACTAATAGTAACCATCATTAAAAATTAAATGTTTTTGGGAACTTTTTGACAAGTGAAAGACGATTCTAATATACTTAAGTATATGAATTAGTTATGACTTTTGAAAGTATTGTCTATAAGTGTCTCTATAATCAATCTTAGGGTCTCTTAGTCTCTTACATAATCAATATATACTTTTCGTGCCTCTTTTGGGTCCTAATGTAGAGGTTGTGTTTTTGTGTCCTGGATAATTATGAATGCACATATCTCATTATTGATCTCAATTGGGGTTAGGTGTTTATAATTTGACAATTTTACGAATTACTACACAATTGAGAATCTCGTCTCCTTTGAATAGCAATCCAAAAGTCTCTTTCACTTCTTTGAAGCAAGATATAATGCCTTCTTAAGGTATAATATTTAGCCCATTTTACTCATTTTGGTCTTTGCAAATATTTACGTTCATGGTACCAACAAATTTTCAAAGTAGGCTTGCAAAATAAAGAATATTTAATATTCTCTTAATGAACTCAATATTAAAATAATAATAAATTCTTTAAGATGGTTAAATGAAAACATATAGCTTCTCCTTGTGGACAATAGAGAGAACAATTCTTCTTCTTTGCAATCCACTTTTGGTTCAATTAAAAAAATTATGACTACAATGATTTTAAAAATTGTCAAATTATGATGTAAAGCAATAATTGAAACCTAGGACAACAAATGTGGGTTTTTTCAAAACCACTAGTTTTTGTTCCAATATATACATTTTCATTCTCAACCTAAATGCTTAACCTTGACAGTGTGTATATAGATTAATCTACTTCATTTTAGTACAAAGACACACTCTTGGAAGTGACACTCAGGATTGTAATTGGTTACAAGAACGACAATGGATATGTCTACCTAAAAATGTTTCAATATATCAGTATGTGTGTTGATGCAAAAGCTCAATCTTTTTGAGTGGAAATTGAATCTTTATGAAGTTAGGACGCAATACCAACTTGCTTCATTTGTTTAATCCTTCAATAAGTTGCCTACAATGTAGCACATTCATTAGTCATCAAACACATTTATTATTACATTGGTGACATTAAACAATATTTGCACCCAACGAATAAAGGGGATGTAATATAAAGGAACTAGTACACTCTTCAGTTGCCTACTAATAACCTCAAATCAACGAGAACTTCAAACCCAATGTTCTCATAAATTTTAGAGCAATAGGCACTTCAACATGGCTTTTCTGGTA
The DNA here is from genome assembly GCA_022496805.1 of Pohlia nutans. NCBI lineage: Eukaryota > Viridiplantae > Streptophyta > Bryopsida > Bryales > Mniaceae > Pohlia > Pohlia nutans. The sequence continues at coordinate 6,988,317 of CM040085.1, read as the reverse complement.
CTCTAAAATTTATGATTACAAAAATATATACACCAATGCTTACATTTCATTTATTTTTATTCTCTTCAAACAAATCATGAACTTGTGATTGACATCTACGACATAAAAAAACCTTAGCTTGGAACAAACGCCCAAAACATTTCGCACTCTAAAATATGTCATCTTAACGAGTATGAGGCATTGCTTTGATTCCCTCCCTATGTAGCTGCCATCTATTAAGGCACTTGAGAAAACTAGTGGGACCCGTGCCGTTGAGCACGTTGCCTCAGAAGGACCTCCATGAGCAAGGGTTGTCTCCTTAACCGGTTCCGGACCGGAACAATCGAGTGAGACAACGCATGCTCAAATCAGAATAGATGGTAGCAACCATTCTGTTATTAATTCCAAAACTTGCCCAAGTTCACAAAGCTATATTCAAGAAGTCTAAGCATGAATCCTGTCAAGCAAGGCAGTTCAGATCTTGCCCCTCCTACATTTCTTACATGCTCACGGAATTAGGTTTTAAAAATTCATCACATTCCACAGACCAATCAGTACAAATCAGCCCATTTGACCAAGCCACCGCACCGTCCACATCACAAGCCTAATACAAAACTCCATTCTTTCTCCCAGCCATCGTACTTCTCAAACAATCTACATTCAGCTCTGCCTCGTGTAAGAAAAGTATCAAAAACTAGTACCGCATTCCCTACATGCCTAAACCTCACGCGTACACAGCACTCACTCCCACGCACATCCAACACATTTACCACATCCATCATAATATTTCCTTGCAACTCAGGGGCTGTGCTCAAACCATGTACTGTAACCCCACCTCGACTCTTCAACTCCCGCACCACAAAAGAGGAACTCGTACTTCGCTAAGCACCGTCATGCTGCCAAAAGCCATCTTCGATAATAGCAAATAAAAAAAAACAAAAGTACAGAAAATTTCCACATTGCTCTCAACATCTACATCCACCTGCATTCCACCTTACAAAATCTACCCTACCTAGTCTCGTTTCACTCCCTACCTAATCTGGTTGTCTGGTGGAGGAGGCGGCCGCCCACCCGGGCCTCCCATCATGCTGCCTGGAGGAGGCATACCCGGCAGACCGCGAGGAGGTGGAGGCATCCCTTGCTGCTGCCCCTGTGGTTGCTGCTGCTGCTGCTGCATGCCTGGTGGAGGGGGCCGCATGCCCTGTGGAGGTGGCCCTCTGCCCCACGGAGGAGGTCCCCCCATGCCCATCCCCGGTGGGGGACCCCCGGGTGGACCGCCCTGGAACCCGTGCGGAGGGGGACCCATGTGTGACCCTGGAGGGCCCGCTCTGAACTGCGGAGGAGGTGGCATGCCCTGCTGCTGCATCGGCGGACCCCACTGTGGCGGCGGACCTTGGCCTCCCTGCATTTGTTGTTGTTGCTGTTGCTGTTGCTGCATCGGAGGACCCCCGTAGCCCTGCGGTGGCGGTGCCAGCCCTTGCATCATCTGCCCTTGCTGTGGCGGCGGCGGCATCGGCGGCGGTCCGCCATTGAACGGTGGTGGAGGATGATGCATGGGCCCGTTCATGCTCATCCCCATGCTGCCATTCGCTTGGGCTGGAGCTGGAGGAAGTCCTTGCCCCAGTTGCGGAGGACCCACCAACTGTGGAGGCCCACTTGCAAACAGAGTGTGCGGCCGATTCTTTGTTGCGCTCGGATTGTTTGATGCCAGCAAACGCTCTGCCAAACACAACAATCCACACCCCATCACAAATCACGTAACTTCAAGCATGTCAACACCCACTTCCCCCACCACTTAGCTTCTCAAGCATTTCAAACAAGGACCTTGTTGACAATTGCAATCCCATACGTACCAGCCAGAGTCCCATGCCGCTCCCCTTTTGTATCTTTCTTGTAAGCATACGACACAGTGATAGCTCGATTGCACAAATACTGCCCATTCATAGCCTGCACAATTGCAACCCTCGCCCTTCAATGCCCCTGCTGCTCATAGTCTCACCCTTTACTCATGAATATTTGCAGCACCCTCCCTCAACATTCAAACAGGCCCAGGTACATTCCCACTCTCCAGCCACGCTTACCTCGATTGCAGAGTCTGAGGCTTCAAATGAGTCGTAGCTGATGAAGCCAAAGCCTCGAGAATTGCCGGAATCTGGATCCCTCATGATCTGAAAAGTACAACCACATCATGCATTCAGGACCACAACACCAGGACAACTCTACTTCCTGCACCCTACGTCCTTGCCGAAATATAACATTGCCCAAAATATCATTCAAGGCAATGTAACAAGGCCAATATGCAAACCAGCTCAACATCAACACCCCACCCCCACGTAGCCCGGCATGGTAACTGTACCTTGGGGTTGGTGACTATCACGCCAAAAGCGCTGAAAGTATCGTACAGTAGTTTCTCGTCCACGTCCTGCACAACGCACCACCTTGTCAGCGTCCCCTCCCAACCCTAAAACCGCAAGGCTCCCTTTTCACATCCACAAAACCCAAAAGAGGTTGCAGTTCCTTGAGAAGCAATGCGTTCAACTCAACGACAGACTTGTTCCATTTCGTAGGCACAAGAGGCATGGAGTGTACTTACAGGATCCAAGTTACCCACAAACAAATTGGCGCCCACGTCCAAACTCTTCTTGTCTTGAGATGCCTGAATCAAAGACACGTCACATGTCAACAACCACCCGCTTTTCTTACTTGGATTCCCGTCCAGGAATACGTATCAGTTCACTGGAAAGAAAGAATAATTGTGCCCTTTTTCTGATTCTTTCATCGGAACAGTTCTTTCCCACCCACACATTATACCAATCAAAAATCAAGTAATACACACACTCCCGCTTGTCAGTTTTCCGTTCCTTGATTAAGTGTCAGACTGTACGCTGCAGACGTAAGATGGCTCACCTTGTTCACTCGAATGGGCTTGCCATACAACTTGATCATGTTCAGGATCTTGATGGCCTACACAAGGTTCCCAAATTCTCGTGAGTCCCCGCACACAAGGAAATCAAAGACTGTATTCTGCCCTACTTAATGAAACTCTCAAGACAGCATCATGTGCAGGTAGGGATTTCACTCACGTAATCGGCATCCTCTTCGCTTCGAAACTCCACGAACCCATAGCCTTGGTGCAAATTCGTGACCCTGTCCTTCGGCACGTACACATTCACTGTTCCGAGCACCAACACGACACATATATCACAATCCGTTCTGGAACCATCGATACCGACACCTCAAGGAATTATTCATCACTACTAGGATCACTCGGGACGAGATTAACGAGTGAGGTGACACGTGAGTGCGACAATTGAACACCGGATGAACATTCAGTCGTTTTCTCGCAGTTCCATTATTCAGTGTTCTAATTTGAGTACAGTGACCTGTTTGGCCAAGGTGCTCATTTTGCATTAGCATCGGTTCCGAGAAAAACACGAAAGTACAGATATTCCAGTACTTCCAGAGCACAGTACGGACGAGGGGTGGATATCACTCACCGACAGGGCCGGCCTGAACAAACAACTCCCACAACAGCTCCTCGGAGACCTGTTCCGTTCACAACAAACTCTTCCAGTCAGATTTCAACCGAGGAGTCTAACAATTCCTCCAATTAGGGTTTGACAACACGGAGGCCATTGGACACCCCGAACACGCTGTCGATCTCCGAGAGATATTTTAGGGTTAAGGGATTTGCCATAGTCATGAACGGGGACTACGTTACTGATAAATGCTCTACAGCAACCTTGCAAATGCCACAATCCCAAAGTCGATGCCGTGGTGGAATCGAGCAATCCACGAAACCCCGTGGGAGTACATGCTTCAGAATGAATGAAATGCCTGTGCGTTTGGAATGACAGAAAGCTATCTAAGAAGTTTAGAATTAGGGTTTTATAACATGGATGCCTTTGGGCACCCCTAGCACTCTGTCGATCTCAGATAGATTTTTTTAGGGTGAAGGCATTGTCCAAATTTGTAAACGGAACTGCATTTCAGATAAAGCCATGTAGAAGCCCTTGCAAATGCCACGAGCCCAAAGTCGATGCCCTGGAGGTATCGAACAGTTTACGAATCCCCGTGGGAGTACGTGCTTTAAATTGAATGCATTGCCCGTGCCTTCCTGAATACAGAGAAAACTAACGAATTCATGGCATAGAAGGGGATCGGGTGGAGAGACCTGGGAGTCGAGGTTGCCGACGTAAGCTGTGGCATCCTGGTTGCGCTCTGCGGCGTGTTGGCCCAGCAGGTTGGCGCCCACGCCGGGCGTGATGCGCGTCGTCATGGATACTATTGAACGGACCACGCAGCCAGGGGGTCTCCCTCCGACGGGCTTACATGCGGTGCTGCATCTCCTTGACGACGACCAGCACCACTCAACTGAAAGCAGATGCACAAGAACGAACGACGACGACGACAACAATGGCAACAACAAAACCCACGGGATTCAGTGGCTTGGGAAGGGCGGGGCAAGGTTTAGGGTTTCTGCTCCCGATCAATTGCTTCAGCTGACCTCATACACAACGTATTTTCTACAGCAGTCAGTTAAGGTGAGTTGGCCACAAAGCGACACTTTAAGCACTGTGACTATTCATAGTAATCGGAAGTGCAATGTGGTAGTTTGAATGAATTAGCACTCTAGAGAAATTCATAAAGTCGTGAAATCTCAGGCTTCCGGTACTGCGTCAGTTAGGATTCTGGCTCACGGGACAATAAAAGTAGGAGTGTCGGGTTCCAAAAATAAAAACGGGATGAGTTATATTTCCGGAAATTAAACTTGGGTGACTGGGTTTGGTCCCGTGTCAAGGCGTGCCACCGGGTTTGGCTCCGGAGCCCGTCCATAAATAAGCCACATGACCGGAATATAACCGCCGCCAAGGTTTTAACCTTGGACCTCATGGCCCCAAGAGCCTTGTGAGCTTCTAATCCTAGCCCGGCACACCTCCCTTGAGCTTGTGACAATGAGTTTTTGGATATCTATAAAACAGAGCTTGGGGGCCATCCAGAGACTTTGCGAATTTCTCTACTGACTTTAAATCTACTCCAAGTTGAATCCTAATTTTTTAAGCTATATTGAATAAGTTATGAATTTTTGAAGTTCAAGGTTTAGGTTGCGTATTTGTGGCAATACACTTGGGCTGAAATTGACAGAGAATTTGTCTTGAAGGATCACAAAAAACTTTAGAGTACACAAGGTTCTCACAAATGAGTTGAGTTCAGGTAGTCATTCAAAGTCAACAATCACTAAACTATATTGGTAATTGTTGCTTTTGGTACAGTGAAGTGTCTTTCATGAAGTAATTATAGGATTCTGTTTATGGTCGGCATTGATTTATGGCCCACTCACCTTATATGAGTGAGCGCTTTTAGTGAGTTTTTTTGCCATTGGGGCTACAAATTCATATACCCTACGCTATGGTCGGATTCGTTAAAAATTAATTAAAAAAATTTCATGTACTGAAATTTTCAAAAAATTATAAGGTGGTATATTGAATAGTGTAGATAATACTAATAAAAATAATCTAATGAAAATAATCTAAATTCATAAAAACTCAAGATTTTTGCAAACAACCTACCCATGTACAAATTACAACACTTTCCATCAAAAGAATTATCACAAATTGCAAAAGGAGGAGAATGAATTCATCTTGTGCTATATCTAAGTTCAAATAATTTAACAATGAAAAGCTCAATGAGGTGTAACAAACAGAGCTTAGGATCAAAAGTCATGGGGAAATATAAAATATCACAAGAAATAAAATTTGGTGAAAATATAATTTCACTTAATGAATGAAAAATAACCCTAAAAATAATTCATTTCGTATTGGGCCTAATGATTTTGACCCGAAGGTACGGTAAACTTAATGGGGAGACATGTTGGAGATGAGTGTTTGCAATGGAGTCTATAGAATTAAGTACCGATATTTGTTTTGAAATGCTTGGGATAGTGATAATTTTTTAATTCTCCAACATTTTTTATCTTTTGATCCTTATAATTTGGGTTTTGAAGCAAAATTTTACAGGTTTATAATCCTTAAAATCTAATTTTTACTTTAATTACATGCTTCAGAAAGTTGTATAAAGCCTAACAGTACTCGTATGAATGAATGGCAGTATGGTTAGAGTGTCTTGTAACTTCAAATGTCGTATTTATTTTTTTTGTTTTTGGACACTTCAAAGTTGAAAACAACATTTAATATGATCTAAGGTAGAGGTGCAGAAATCCGTGCGGGTCTTTAAACCGTGCAGTAGGCTTCAGAGTTGGGTCCCATAAATACACTCAGCTTGATACCAGAATGTGCCCAAGAGTGCACTAATTCCGTCCATGCTTGGAAAATTTGAGTGCTTCTGATTGGTGCAGAAGTGTTTTATTTTGAGAATCCAATCTGTCATGAAAACCAGGACCCTATGAACGGTTTATGGCCACTCTATGAGTCCACAGTCAAAAATTCACAAGAAATTATAGACTTACTCGAAAAATGTGTTTTTTTGGGGGATGGATTTGCACTGACTTTGCAAACCATTAAAAATTTATAAAAAATTTCCACCACTGTCCCAAGTAAGCAAACCTGAAATTTGCACGGTTTCTGGCACCTCTACCTTATCAAAAGGAGTGTCAAATTCTGCAACATTTTCTTTGACATCTTTTTCAGTACTCCTTTCAACATTCTTTTCAACACTTTTCTGACGTTTATTTTGATGATCGTTTTGACACTTTTTATCTGTTTTAATCTGGAAAATTCTACTCTTTTTTTTGACATTCACTTGTTTAAAGAAAATCAAAAACAAAGTGTCAAAAAAATGTCAACAGGTACATCGAAAACAACTTCGGTAGTGAGTATATGGAACTTATCATATCATGCAATGTTCATATAATTTCATATTTACTATAATTTTTAGTTAATAACTTATCTAAATGTTTAAAATTATTGAACTTTTACAAATTCAGAACCCCATGAACAATAAAAATCATATTGATTTTATTTTTTTAAATTGAAATTAAAACATTTTTATAAGTTTAATAGTAAATAGTGTAATATTATATCAATAAAAGAATATTGTAAATATGAAGAGCATTATTTATTAAAATCTAAATGCTTTAAATGATATTTCAAACAAATCCATCTATTTTACATTTATCTTCCGACTTTACTTTTTGTTTAAAATAACATCACATAATGAATATGTTCAATATTCATTTAAAACCTTTTCATATAAAATCAACATTAATAATCTATGATAAAGAACAACTTTATGTTTTCATAATCTATTTTCTAATAGCAAAATTTAGTTAATAAACATATTTTTATGTATATTGATTCAATAATGGCAAATCGCAATAGAAAATAAACTTCATAAGCAAGTAAGAAAAGATTCACCTCAAGTGCAAAAAGGTATTTTTAAAGTAGAATTTTTAGGTTCGAGTATATGTCAAATCCTATTTGTTTGCAGAACGTTCTTTAGAGGCCCACTGTTGCACCTCCAAATTTCAAGCCTCTAACTTCAATTGGGCCAAGCAACAAGGGTTGAAGAGTTGAATTTTTTTATGCGCAGTTTCTCTACAGTGTAAGGATGTGGTCCAGCAAGGGCTTAAGAACGTTATGTGAAGTTGCCCCAAAACTAAAAAGTATTTAAAAAAAATACATATTCAACAACTTTACGATTGACCAAGAAACAAAATTATAAATAATTCAGATTTAGTGAAATATAATTGCAACAACTTGAAACTTTCTAAGTTATTTCATAAATTCAAAAAAAATCAACTCATAATTTTATTTGTACCATGAAATTCATGATTACCATATAAAAAAACAAATTAAAATTTACCAAACTAAATGACTACGAGCTAACATTCTAGAGCAACGCGAAACCGCCCACCATTTTCATTGAAATTGCATTGTGGTTGTACAATTGACCCTCTCTATTTTGACATGTTTGTTTGGGAAGCCCTAACTTCAAGATGGCACGCATGGATTAGTCACAGAAATGGCTTATCTCATGTACATTGCTTGAAGCAATAATATCATTATATTATGGAAAATGAACCTTGAGTGTGTAGCCACTAATATAGTGACACATCTATCGCACAGTTTTGTAGTCGGCTCAAGCTAACGCTTTTCATTTGGGAACGCAAGATGTGAGAAGATGTCAAAGTATCTTCGATACTTTGATACTTCCATCAATTAGCAGTTGGGCCCAAGGTCTTTCGGGAGCTTCTTTCAAGAATGGTATGAATGAAACGTTGGTGTATGATGAGAGCTTTTTGCATCACTTCCATGGATCCAATGTTCAAGGATTTAGTCGGACGGACGGATTGGAGCAATTGGAAAGTTTCAAACGCAAAACCATGTGCAAGTCGGATGGTTCAACAACGTACAGTTTCCCATGCAAAACTCTCATGATGATAAACTTTTTTTAACTTATAAAAAAGTCTCAACAAAAAACATTCTCAATGAGGCTCCCATGAATTCTGCTTCCATTATGGCAGGACGTGAGATATGTGTCACTAGCCTATTGTTAGCATTCCTGAATTAGATCATGATAATTCTCTAAAGTCTGAACCTCTGCCAGTTGTACTTGAATCTAGTTGAATCTCATTGAATCTTGGTGAATCTTGATTGAAGGATAAAAGAAATATTCATATTTATCACAGGAACAGGCAATCATGTCTACCGATTTTCAGTATCTATTGACCTGTTCTGATAGTATGGCATCTCAAAATGGAGGATTTCCATTTGTCATTTGTCTCAAAGTTGCAACATCAAGACAACGCACCCATCACATTATTGTGACAGAAAATCTTTCACAATTCAAAAACTATGGGTTGTTAAATTTATGCAGGGATCCACTGACACCGCTGTTTTATTTTGATGTTAAAATGGATTTTATAAAAATAAGACGAGCTTCCAATTTCTACGATGAGCTAAATAAAGTGTAATAAACATTTATGGTTGGAAATTTTGAAGAAAATAAAGATTCACAAACAAGTGTGTTTGTAAAAAAACAAAAAATTGATAAATTAGAGTGTAAGGAAAGCAAGTATAAGGTAGAATTAATATGTATAATTCTAATGAATTTACTGGATGGAAGATTTTGTAGACCATCTTTTTTTTCCGATCCACTTGTATGTTGCATATGCATAAAAATAACAAAGGATTATTATTTTGATTATCTCTTTACCACATAGCATAATAAAGCAATGGGAGCCAACACCCTTTTGCAATAGGATCACAATCTAGTTACAATTAGAAACTAAGTTTATGTGGCAATGACATAACATTCAGTAGCCTTCCAAGAGGGTGCCTTTTAGTTTCATCCACCTTTATATATGGAGTGACCAATGATTTGTAATTGAATGGACTATTGAATCAAATAAACAATTACAAAACATTGTTGAATTGTGATTGAGTATGGTTGATTGCTCTTGCTTAATGCCGCTTGCCCCCATAGCTACTGATGTGATGTGGAATATCCCACATCATTTCATTGGGGGGATGAAATGATGTGGAATATTCCACATCATTCTGTTGGGGGGAGGCAATAGTCACAAAGGCTACTGAATGTTATGGACACGATAGTTTCAAAATTCACGAAATACAAATGGCATTCCTTCATTACTTTAAAAAATGGACTTAAGTGAAGATTTTATTTCGATTCAGTTTTCAAAAAGGTGTTCCATTGCACTGCTCTACTATGCTATGTACAATGGAAAAATATATTATAATCTATTATTAAGATATTTAAACCCACCTTTCAAAGTAAAATCAACGTAACCATAATGGCAACAATGGCCAATGTCTTGAATATTAATGTCATTAGGTACAATTTAGCCACACCTTGCTTAGAACAAAGATATTCATTAAAACCATGTACACCATTTGAAAATCAAACATAGTGTCTATCTATGGTGCACCTATGTTCAACACTTTGAAAAGCCATCACTTATTCATATGGTGTTCAAATAATATATACTAAAATGTATTGAAATCTTTTATTCATTCGACAAATCACTCTAAATTTGTCTTTATCACACTATCCAATATCACATTCAAATATTTGAAGAAAACATTTGTTGTAATGTACACATGCCATTGGACATCGACGTATCAAATTTTAAACTCATATACAATACCGTAGTACCATAGCAGGGTCGCCACCCCATAAATGAATATTTAATTTTTTGAAAAATAAGGTTCGCTCCTTTAAAAATTGAATTTTTTTATTTTCGTTTCTAAGAAAAAAAATGATTAAAATGCCCCAAAATAGTCCAAAATAGCTTAGAAATAGAAAAATATAGCTTAAAGTAATTTATTCTATTTTCGTTCTTTTTTCCTCATAATTTCCGATTTTTTACGTTTTTTTTTAATTGCTTTTTGGCAAACCTGCTATGGTACTACGGTATGTTGGTTACCAAGGGAATAATACTAGTGAGAGCTATGAATGTAAGATTTTAATTAAAAACATATTCTAATTAATAATATTAATTAAGTTGCGATTATGACCCTACAACACTGGCTGACAAGGCAGCTACACTGTTGCTTTTCCAACTCGGCACCTCCAACTTATCCCCTTGTGACACATCAGCAAGCCCACCATGGTGACACAACGCTGATGCACAGTAAAGTCATGTTTATCCACCTAAGTGCCATGTCATACTCTTACAAAATACCGGTATTTAGTTTTTAACCCCTAAACATCACAGCGTCCAGTTTCTGGACGACTAACGGATTCAAACTCACCCTATGTTCATTGGATGAAAGTCATCCAATTCTTTGCAGAAACTTCATTAAGTTGTTGTCCTATTCAATGGTTGGATTTGATGATATTAGAGTACATATTATTCTAAAATTACAAATGTAGAAGTATGTCACATTGTTGACCAAGCCAAAATTGCACAGACTATAGTTCAAAAGTGGCCTTGCAAAAATGAGGTCATAGATTTAATTAGTACAAAAATTTCAAAGAATCACCACCCAAGAGTATCTTATTTCAAATCCATTCCAACAAATTTTACTCAAGAAAAGGTTAACATTTTGTTTGTAATCAAAATTAGAAGGAATTTTCAATTTTCAATTTCAGAATTTATAATAAAATTTTGGTGGTAGTATTCGTGAATCGAGCCGTACAGATGGAATCTAAAATTCAAAATCTAGAACTTTCATTGTATATCAATTCCAAAATATTCTTCTAAATAGTACTTTATGATGATTTTTCTCAAATCATCAATTCTAGGGACACCCTTGTACATTTTGGGGTTCTTAATAGTTTTTCCTTAAACTTTATAGCATGGTGATGTTGGTCTAGAAAGAATCACCTCTCGGTGAAGGGCTTGGTTCACATGTCCTCAATTTTTTGATAAATACATAAAGATCTCTCTCAATTTGATACAATATTGTGTAGTTCCTCGTTTTGTATCCATTGTTCCAAAATCAACACTTGTTTTGCACCCATCATTTTGGTAGGCATATGCAAAAATGTTCCATTAGATTATTAATCTCTCAAAAAAAACTACTTGGAAATGCTTACGCTCGTGGGTTCAGAATATCAAAATTTTGGTTTTGTCAAGATTTACAACTAGCAACGACTTGGCACATAAAAGATGTAGAATGTACTATTCTAAGAAGGGGAGAGCAGTCTTGCACCAATGGCCCTTTGTCCAGTGGGCATTAGCTCATTGTCAAGACAAACGAACATTTTATTCACGCCGGCCTCAAAAGAGGATCAAACTTTATGTCTTTCTATATGTATGCGGTTTAATAGTCTTTGGAGACCGGCAACGGATTTGGATAGTAAAACTACATTGTCAGTATATAATTTGATTTTTATCAAGGTATCCAACAACAATACTAAATCTCCTTCAGTTTCTACGAAGAAACTTTCTAGTTCATCTATATAGAGTCCAAATAGTGTGGGAGATAATGGACAATTTTGCTTGACTCCAACATCTAATTGGAGAACGAGTCGAAAATCAACAAAACAAAACAATGCTTCTCTAAAATCAACAAAACAAGCAAAAAGACACACAACTAGTCTACTTTGTCACATGGGGTCTTTTCACTATAGTAGTCTATGCAAGCAGTGTTTCTACTACACCAATTATTGCCATTATTGTGTGTCACAAATTTAGTGTGGGACTTTACACCAATCCTCACACTAATTTCAGTACATAAATCTCAAATGTACATTATTGTAAGAATTTTCAAATATTTTCAAGTATCGTGACTCACACTTTTGTTCTAATAGCACAATTACTATAAGAATATTGAATTATTGTGACTCACAGTAATAGCAACAACCGGTGTACTGGTGAGAGCTTGTGGTAATTTTTGATCTTGTATACATGGAACTTCAGGCACTATTTTGAGGTGCCCACTTTTGAATCCTGTCTCGATTAGGTTCAGCTGATGGCCCATTCACACTAAGAAGCTCCAACACTTGCGTTGCGTTCCTGTAATGTTGCAAGGTAGACTTCGAAAATAATATACGGTTGCTTGTAGTGTCAGAGCGTTGTCTCTTCCTGCTTTTGGCCAATGCACATGCGTTGGTGGAGTGCAAATTTATTGTGGCACCCAGAATGTGTTGGAGCAGCTTCTTGCGAGCGTCAAGTTAATTTTTTAATTTATTTTTACAGGAACACATTGTAGCTACCAAAAACTTACTTCACAAAAGCAGATTCTCTGCCGCACTCGCGTTGGGTGATGGTCCATTCATGGCCCATTCACTCCAGCCCCATACCACTATTGTGTTTGTGTTCCTGAAGGATGGGAGGTAAAATGAAGAAACAAAAAATATTCACAGCTTTGTCCTTTTCTGCTGCAACTACTATTGAACCACTGTGCAACTGCGTTACAGTGCCGCAACTATAGTCATGTTCATTTTTTGCGTTGCGTTGCTTCCTAACATGCGGTGGAGTAATTCATCTTTACATATTTTATATTTTTCTTTTGACCCTATATTCCTTCAAAGTTATCTGACGCATGCGTGCGTGCGGCAGAGTTGGTGGATGTGAATGGGCCTTCACATACACCAATGTTGCCGCATGCATACATTAGAATCTGTTGTCAACTAAGAAATATAAAATGTGCAATTAAAAGTTACTCTAACGCATGACAGAAAGGAATGCAACGCAACACAAAATAGGAGCATGGCTCTACTTTTGGCACTGTAATGCAGTTGCACAGTGCCTGAACAATAAGGTTGATTGTCCTAAAACCACCAACTTAAGCAATCTGGCCTATTTTTGGCAGTACTAAATTCGAAAAAAAAAATATGACCACATTCGAAATAGGTTTGATGAGGATTGCAAAAAATTTCAACATCTAATTCGCATTTGTCAATTTTATACAAAATTCCAAAGTGGAAAGTACTTGTGACCCAAATCAAACCTCTAGGTTTCCCCATGTCCACACCATGTGGTACTAATTTTCACTCATAATGATACCCAAAACCACCAACTATTTCTTCGCAATGCTTGGCGTGCCATTGGTCTACTTGAATAGTGAAATTGGTGGTTTTGGGTCTCAATTGTGGTGGCCCCAAGAAAAGTCTACATGTCATAATTGGGGGAGGTGGTTTTGGGTCTCAATTGTGGTGGCCCCAAGAAAAGTCTACATGTCATAATTGGGGGAGGTGGTGGTTTTAGGACATCCTACCTTAGTTGCAGCAAGAAATGACGAGGCTTTAGATATATTTTTTGTTTCTCAGTTTTACCTTCCTTCATTTCCGGAACGCAGATGCAAGTGCACAGAGGCTTGGTGTGAATGGGCCATGTGCAATGAAATTGTTCCTCAAGCATATGGACGGAGGTGATGATCACCATTCCATGTGGATTTTCAACTCTGGTGTCCTAAGGTCACATTACTGTATGTATAGCTGACAGACCTGATCTTGATGTCTCACTTGACTCTTCCCAAGGTAAACTGAAATTTGTCTACTGTTATGATAGAAGGGGTTAACTTATCTGAAACTCTTGAAGGGGTGAGCAAGGGGCTTTCAATTCAGACAAGTGCCACAACCCAGCAATTCCATGTTGTAATAACCTGAGATCTGAAGGTGCCTGGAAATTGACATGGTTGATTCAATCAGATCTCACTGACCCTACCACTCAGGGTTGCATTACACTTAGGAGTTAGGAGTCATGCGGGGGCCACATATGGTAAGGGGTACAATTGCCGTTAGTTTAACCCTTAAACGTCAAGAGGGCCTGAACGTCAAGAGGGCCTGAGGGCCTCGGCGGGGCAGCCCAGAAGGCATCTAAATTTTCGGAGGAAAAAAAAATAAAAAATAAAAAATAAAAACTAAATTAAAATTAAAAGCGGCCCTGCTAGTCAGCATTGTTGCGGCACTATAGCACTACGGCACTTTTCAAGAAACGACGTCAACTGCCCCAACCTCAATTTCTGTTCATTTTGATAACTTTGATTGCTTGCCAATGATTCCACAATCTCCCAAATGAGACGCAAATTTGGAATCTAGATCGCTTTTTCAGTAGCTTTCCAAAGCACTAATTCTCGCTTGATTTGGTTGAAAAAAAACTACTTTTTTCTCATTTATTCCTTTCTAAAAAGCCCGTGGGGCTTTTTTGACGTTTAAGGGGTTAAGCATTTCAACCTACATGGAGTGTTGATTTTCAATGATAAAAAATTGCAGTACATAAAACTTTGGGTTTGATAACCAAGCTCAAATTTTAATTCATTTTTTCACAATGTATGATCTTTTTATAAATTTTCAAACTTAATATGCATAGACCACTATCGATGTTAGTAGGTGTACCAATAATTGTCTTTCATTTATAGTCCAATCAGATTGTCAACTTGGTATTCATAATTAATGCTTGTGATAACGAGATTGAGAACTCCTGAAGTTGAAACATGTGCTTTTATAGGTGACCACAATTGGTACCTAACAATTCTGGTGCTTCTACCTTATAGGTAGAGCTACCAGCCCAGTTCACTTGGTGGGAAGGTGAAGGAGAAGTAAATTGACAGTGAACGAAGACTTCAATCTGAGTGTATTCCAATCTCCCGAGATTTTTTTTGAAATTTTTTGGTGTTGAATAGTGACTGGCAGTCTAATACTTTGGTTGGCTCATAGCACTACATATATATATATATATATATATAAAAGTTGATTCTATCATTTTTACCTTTGAAAATAGAGGCGGTAGCAACTGCCAGTTCAATTGTTGTATGTGGACAAGCCTTCAAGCCCGTCGTTCTTGGCCCCAATTCAAAAAGAAATCAGACCATATTAGCCTTAGGCTCGGCCTCAAACACGCAATATAACAAAATTAGAGTTTTTAATGCAATGTGCACTCGAGGGCCCAAGCCCAACGTTTGGGCTTCCATATTTGGTGGACCCAGTGAATGGAGTTGGGCTCGTGTAAGAGCTTGTCGGTTTTAATGTAAAAAATGTTTTGGTAGCATTGGGCTCGACTCTTAGTGTAAAGGCATTGGGCCCAATTTCATGTTTTCGACCAATGAGAAGCGAGGATTTTAACCCTTCTTACATCAACACGGGCCTGAATCGAAGTGTAAAGCGGCCCTTACCGTCATTAGTAGAAACACCGTCGGCGTAAACTAGATAATCATGCCCAAAAAGACCCACAATTGGTTTAGTTTAGTTTGTCATGTATGGTTTTCTCGTGAGTCTTTTTACTAATCTACGCGGATAGTGTTTCTACTGTACTAAATGGGTTGTTTAGTGTCTAGTGAGAATTGATTTTTTTACCACAATTTTTTTAAATATGAGGAAAAATAGTGTTCCTACAATTCATAGGAGTTTTCCATTTGCCATTCCCAATTTCATTCAGAATGCCATGTTCCTTCTACCCATTTAGTGTAGTGCTTAGGACCAACGATCATGGGCATAGCATGCAGCCATCCTTGTTTTTTCTAGCACTCAAGCGTAAACCAAAATTGTTAAAACTTACTTTAGCCTGAACCAAAATTTGTAAAAAATTAGTCATTGTGTCATAAACATACCTTTTATGCAATTTGAGTCAAACATTTTTTCAAGTGGTAATAGGGGTGACAAAGTGCGAGTATTTGCGCTAGCTTTTGTGACAAGCTATGGAGTGAGGATGTCGCCAGTGTCTCGTTGAAGTGCGGTGTAAAACCCCTCGGTATCAATTCGCATGTAGTAAACAATTAATTTCTTGTGAGTCTCGCATTTTTGAGCATGGATTGTGGAATAATAGTGACACGTACTAGGAACCGCGTCATAAAGTCTCCTATCACAAGCTTGCACTCTAAGAACCCGGGTCATACAATATTAGAGAGAAATGTGGAAGAATCTTTTTATATGAGACAAATGAGGAATTTTACACCACATTATTTTTGTCTTTGTTTCGGTTTAATCCTTTGTTTTTTCGTTTTTTTCTTAAAATCCTATTCTTGTCAAGTTCTTTGAATCTTCTTTTACTCATTTTTTGTCTCTAAAGTTTTACAGTTTTTTTTAGTAAAGTACTCCCCTTATATAAAAAACTTTTGGGTAGTACATTGGATTTAGAAAGATGGTTTTCACACTAGGGCAAGAATATTGTAACAAGGGCCCAAAATCATTAACATAGACTAGAAAAGGAATATTTGGTATTAGAAATGGATTGCAGGTTAAGTGAACCTCAATCTCCCGGCAAATGTGTTTATCAACTGGCCTAGTCCGTTACAATTTAGAGTCCCCCCTCTGTTGAGTATTCTTACCTTTGCTTATGGCCAAGAAATTCCTTAACTGACGAAAGAGTTGTACTCTTTTCTATGTGCAACGGATCTCCGTTCATTTGTGTTCAAAAACAAATAAATAAATCAACAATATATGTAGTACATGTAATCAACTTTTGCTAATCGACTTTCGAAAAAACACATTTGAATAGTATGACAGAAAAACCAACAAATTGATCAATGCATACAAAAATAAACACTAAAAACACGCAATTCGCTATTTATGCACTTGGTCAAGTGCGTTCATTTCATGAGCAAATCTTGCTTAAATTTTTTCGTGTAAAAAGTTCTCTAAAAAAGAACAATTTTGTCGTTCTACAATTACTTTCATTGTAAACAAACAATTATTTAATTTAATTTTTATTCTTATCTTTATCTTTTATCTTTATCTTTTATTTTATTTTTTCTTCTATCTCTTCTTTATTTTGTTTCATTTATCTTATTTCTTTCTTGTCTTCCTTCTTGTCTTCTTCTTTTTCTTCTATTTTTTTTCATTCCTCTTGTGGCAGCCGCAAATCCTTCGCCCGCACCAAAGACAAAAAAAAAAAGAAAAAAAAAAAGGAAAAAAGAAAAAGAAAAAAGAAACCTTTTTTTTTTTTTTTTTTTTTTTTTTTTTTTTTTTTTTTTTTTTGATTTAGTCTTCTTTTTTGTTTGGGGCTCATGAACCCTGAAAATAGAAATTTAAAAAAATAAGAATTTAGGGTTCAGCCGCCGGCAGCTAAACCCTAAACGGCGGAGGATGCACCAAAAAAAAAAAAAAAAAAATCTTTTTTTTTCTTTTTTCTATTTTTAGTCTACTGTGGGCTAGTGGGTACGCGGCCGCGCACCCACTGCCTCATTTTCTCTTTTCTTCCTCTCTTCTCTCCCTCTCTCCCTCTCTCCCTCATCTTCTCTCTCCCCTATATATATGAGGAGAGGGGAGAGGGGAGAGAGAAGAAGAGGGAAGAGGGAGAGGGAGAGAGAAGAGAGGAAGAAAGGAGAAAAAGAGGCAGTGGGTGCGCGGCCGCGCACCCACTAGCCCACAGTAGACTAAAAATAGATTTTTTTTATTTTTATTTTTTTTTTATTTTTATTTTTTTTGGTGCATCCTCCGCCGTTTAGGGTTCAGCTGGCGGCGGCTGAACCCTAAATTATTATTTTTTTAATTTTTTTTTTCAGGGTTCATGAGCCCCAAACAAAAAAGAAGACGAAATCAAAAAAAAAAAAAAAAAAACAAAAAAAAAAGAAGGAAAAGAAATTGAAGACAAGAAAGAAATAAGATAAATGAAACAAAATAAAGAAAAGAAAAAAGAAAAAAGAAAATAAAAGATAAAGATAAAAGATAAAGATAAGAATAAAAATTAAATTAAATAATTGTTTGTTTACAATGAAAGTAATTGTAGAACGACAAAAATGGTTGTTTTTTAGACTGTTTTTTAGACAGTATTTTTAATGCTTCCGGGGACCAAGTGCATGATTATATGGCCAAGTGCGTAAATAGCGAATTGCGTGTTTAAAGTCATTCAATATTCTATGAATATACTTATCACAAAAGAAAAGCTTGAAAATCACCAACCCTTACCAACTCCAAATGACTCAAACATAATAAAGATTTATACAAACTTGGATATTGTTTTATTTTAAGCTATGGTATCAATGATATAAAATCCAGTTTCTGTAAACATAAAATGCAGTTCATGTATTCTCTTCTATTGTTATAAGAACTTTGGCACGGCCATGTTGAACTAAAAAACTCTTCATTCACGCTGGTCATAAACGACCAATTTATGGGATGATTTTGTTCTAATGACTTATGGATGTAAATACGGGTGTAGATAGCAAGTGCTACTTATCATGCTTTATGTTGGAGGTGAGTTCTGTAACTCTATGTGCAAACCTTTGATTTGCACATTCACATGAATTTATACACAAGTTACATTCTACAGTTCTTCAATCAAAACAATGCAAGTTGCATATTCACCTTCTTTTTCTAACTCAACTATCATTTTATGATGATATAAGAGCATGTTTACTTTTGAGCATAACAAATGAATTTTTATCTTTCTTCTTATGTCCATTTTCACCTAGGAAGGCCTATGTGTGGAATGCAATTTTGAAACAATATAGACCATGATGCTAATTGTTGAGTTGCCATTGTTAACTAACAATTTGCTGTTATCAAAAGCCAAGACCAAAAGACCAAAATGATCAAAGATAAAAAAAAAATGACAATGATACCACTCTATGATATTTTTATTAAAAAATGTGGATAAATGAATAAGAAAAAGTGTGTGAAGTAAAATTTAAATAAACGTAATTTTCTAGACCCAACATCTTTATGCTAAAAAATTAGAGTAAGGATAAATCGTATGGCTACTCAATAGGTATGTAATTTTTTTATGGCCCTCATAGTGGCCACTACATCGTTTTCTTTGCACTATAGCAGTGCTCCATGCATGCAGTGGAGGGTGGTCCTTCCAGATCTAAACCATTGTGACTGTGCCACGACATTGGAGTTTGGCTCCAAGAAGCCAAAAAAAAACCCTACTTCCACGCCAATGGTGATCAATTTGCTGTCGTGGAAGTGGTAAACTACCAAATTGAGGTTTGGACGGACGTACTCCCCCTTTCTGTGCTCATTGTGGGACTACCAAATTTGTGGTCAAAAAAATACCGGAGGGCCGTGCAAAACTTGTAGCAGCCATGGAAGGTTCATCACTAGTAGAAAAAATGACATTGACGAGGGAGTTGCCAAGGCATGTGGTGCCCAATTCCATGCATGCACAATGATTTTACTTGGACATCTCCATGGGAGAGCCACCTTTTCTACTACTGCTTGTAGCAAGGCATAAAATGGCGTGAGGAAGAAGCCATATGGCATTGGTAAAGAGCTAGTGGAGTTCTTTCGTTGGCTATAGCAACGCTAGAGTTAAAAATTTCTCTATTGGCGTGGTCGTTGGCCCGATTGGTAGAGAAGCTCTTAGGTGAAGAAGCCTACACTGTTGCAAAACCTATGCCGTGCTTGTAGTGAATTTATTTCGTTTGTATATAAAACAAAATAAAACATTTACATACATACATACATACACACACATACATACATGCATACATACATACATAACCATGCTTGAGGTTAGGGGCTGGTGTATGAAGTCTTTTTTTGCAATGAAATATTCTGGATCTACAATATGTGGTACCATACTCTACGTTTCGTAGTGAAGGTTACACTGCTTCATTAAGTTAGCACCAAAATCCTACATATAAATCAGATACCCATAGCTTACCCAATATAACACCAAAACCAACTCTAATACGTTACAAACGTAAAAACCTTCGAATGTAACCACACAACTGCTCAAAAAATTGAACCATGCCCTTAGACCTCAACGGCCTCATAGGCCCCCTCAACCACATATAACGGCCCAACCCACGCAACTCAGACCACCGAACAATCTCAATGTAACTTCTACCCACAAAAACACCTTCATACATCATCTCTATACCCCCAATCATATCTGCCTCCAACACTATCACCACCCGCCGTGAAGCCAAACTTAAATCTCTCTCCATTGGTCATTCCCACATCAACTCAGCCCATGATCGATGACGTGAAGCATGACGAACCACCAACATTAGATGATCATTATCAACTAACTCCCAAGGAAGGTCTTGACTAGCTCGCCTCACGCCACCTCTAGGAACCACAAAAACCTGATCCATTCGAAACAACTAGTAAATATCAACTGAAGCAACCTACCAATTAATCAAAACAAGACACCACACCAACACAAATCAATTTAAATAGAAAATAAAAGGAGACGGGGTGCACATATAACCACTGCATCAAACGTAACTTTAGCTCACAACGATAACACCGTTGTCTATAATTAAATACAAACAAGTCGATGTCATAACTTTAACGTTCCCAAATAAGATCCTCTGCCGGATATCAATACCAACTATATATCACGCGCCATTCAAGTTCAACCAAAGAAATCTAACTTGAACTCGCAATTAACAAACTATCGACACGAAACAACATTTCTAAATATATCCTCATATAGGTGTACAAATATCTCCAACTAAATTAAAAAAAAAAAAAAAAAACAAGCATTCAAACCCACAGCCATCATAAATATCTTTTACACTGACTTGTATTATTACCAGGTAAAAAATGACATAATTGTATTCATTTATTATATTTAGGACTAATATATTGCATGTATATAACTTACAATAGGTAGAATTTATAGAGTCCCACCACTAAAAGGTGGCAGTACTCCAAAGAAGAGTCTGTCTAGGCCACGGGGCCTACCAACAGCACTCTTACGGACGAACGGGCTCTTTATTCACGCCGGTTGTAGTACCGGAGTTCTATATATTAGCGCCAAAAACAATTAAAAATGGCTTTTCTTTTGCAACAAAAAACCCATGATTGTGGTCACTTTTGGGCTTTTGGCCTTTGCTGTCCCCTGTGTGACTGGATCTGTGATGCTGCTGTACCTACTTCTGACACCGCTGTTCCCCCACTACACCTATTTTTGATCATTAATTCTTCACCTATCACTAGTAAAAACATGGCCTGTAGACTAGAATTTCTCCAAATTGGCTATGGCTATGCAATTATGCAATTTCTTGTAAGGTACGAGCATGCCCAGCAGCAGGTGTTTTGGAGGGACCAACACCAAGATTTGGTGTAGTCATCTCCACTTGCTTCAAAGTTTGGCCCAGCAACTACCCACTAACGCTAAAAAATAGTTTTTGGAGCCAAAGTTTGGAGTTTCCCCGCCATCTAGAGAAGCTTTGGCGCAAGCAAATTTCTCACACCATGCAAGCATCTTTGCTCAATCAACAATTAAATAACGAGCTTGAAGACTATTCACCGGCCCGTGCTTCAAGGTCATCAAGTTACTTTCATAAAATCTTCTTTTTATAAGTTGCCTTGGTGTTCGCACGAAAAGCGTTGTTGGGCTACTTCTTGCTTAACATTCCTCTAAGTTAAAAATGGCCCTCAATTTAATGCTTGGCGGACATATTTGGTCTGGAGCTGTTGGGCATGCTCTAAGGGGTATAGTTGCTGTCAGTTTAAGCATTTCAACCTACATGGAGCGCTGATTTCAATGATAAAAAATTGCAGCACATAAAACTTTGGGTTTGATAACCCCTAAAGGACCGGAGTGTTTTTCCTCCAAAAACACTCCAATGCTGCCATTTTTACTCCCCCATGCAAAAAATCCAAAAAAATGTTATTTTTTACCTTCTAACCGTAAGATCTTGTCCTAAACTATTTGAAAAACATACACAACAAATTTCGTTGATTTTGACCGCACGGATTGCAAGATAATTGTGTTTGATGGAAAAAAACACCCCAAAAAAACACATGCCCGAAAATTTCAGATGCGTTTGACCATGGCTACATCAAAAAAACCTCACTAACGAAACCTGTCGCACTTCACTTTCACATTCTATATGATGTTACTTAGTTGTGTCCCAATTTTCATTGCGTTTGGAGATGTTTAGGATGTTGAAGAACACCTTGCACTTGTTGGGGGTTTAGAAGTTCAGAAAAGACTATATGTTTTTGGAATTGCAATATTTTTGACTTTCTTTATTTAAAATACGAATCCGGGCGGTGAAACACAAGTACATTCCACCCTCTATAGAATGGCAAAAAAGAATTTGAAAAAAAAAAAAATCTCCAAGTTTTTGAAGACATGTAGCACATTTTCTAAGAATTTTGGGGGTTAGGGGGGAAATAAAGGGTGGAGGAAGGGAATTGAAGTGCCAACCCATTCCAATGTTCATGACCCCACTAGCTCTCAAGGTGTACTGGCACGTGGCAGTCCCTCATTGGACAATTTTTGTTTTTTATTTTTAAAAATGATTTTATTTTTTATTTTTTAAATAATATTTTTAATCATAAAATTGAAGTTTTAGTTAAAATTAATATTTTTCAGTTTAAAATAATATTTATTTATTTTATTTTTTATTTTTTATTTTTAAATATTATTTTTCAATTTTCTTAATGAGTTTTGAAAATGGGGTGGTCTTCTGCCCCCCACAGTCCACCCCATTTTTCACACGCCGCCCATTTTGTTGCCCCCCCTAAAATTCAACTATTTCTCTACTGCCCCGCTGCCCTTTCTCCCGAAAAAAACACATTTCCCCTCATAACTTTCACATACGGTGTCGGAATTCAAAAAAAAAAGAATCCCCATTGTCATGGCACATTGGGGAATCTCCTATTAAATTTCCTTCAAAATTTGATTAAAAATGTGTTCACCGGAACCTACCCGATTCTCTAAATGTCCTAGTTAGGACACTTGGGATAACCAAGCTCAATTTTTAATTAATTTTTTCACAATGTATGATTTTGTTATAAATTTTCAAACTTAATATGCATAGACCACTATCGATGTTTGTAGGTGTACCAATGACTGTCTTTCATTTCTAATCCAATCAGATTGCTAACTTGGTATTCATAATTAATTCTTGTGATAACTAAATCGGGAACTCCTAAAGTTGAAACATCTGCTTTTATAGATGACCACAATTGATACCTAACAGTTTTTGATGCTTCTAACTTAGGACTCTAAACATTCGACCAACATCTGAATGAAAAACTCTAAATCCCTCCTTGACGTTAATGCAAGAAGACAAAAATTGCCCCTATTTTGAACATGTAGGGGCTCACCTTAAAAAATAACTCCCTTTTTCAAGCGTTTAAAAATCCCGAGGGGTCCCCCTAAACCAAATTTGGATTGTAGGCCCCAAATTTGCAAAACAAATTGCCAAAAAATGACCCTAGGGTGCCCAAAATGGAAATTTCAGAAAATGGGGTCCATGGGTAAACAATGCTTGCATGAATGTCTGCGGGGGGAGGGGGGGTGGGGTTAGGGGGGTTTAGAGTCGGGGTGTAGACTACTGGTACCAAAATGATGGCCCACTTGTATAAGTATGTTAGAGCAGGCCCACCAGCAATTGTTTTCCACTCACCAAACCTATTTCTGGATGATAAAATACCTCTTATGGTGTGGAGTTTGATATTTGCACACCAAATATTGTCAATATAGTGAGGGACGGTTCTCACATCGAATATTTTGTCCTATTCTCTAACAAGACTATGCTCACACTTTATGAAGTTGAGTTTAGTAAATTTATTCTCCGCCATTATGATTGTTCTATGTAGCCACAAAAATAGTAGTATGTAATTGGTTGATGTACTCTATTTCAAACACGGTTGGTAGTTGTTGCTGGAGAAGTTTTCATTTCTCACATACCATCTTGCATATGAACTTGGTGCACAATGAGCAACTGCTGGGCATGCTCTTAGAGAATATCCATAAATTTCTTTCACCCGGGTGTAAGGTAGAAGCATCAGAACTTGTTAGGAACCAATTGAGTTAACCGAGAAGAAGCTCATCTAACCTCCCTTTTTGCTCTACTTCTAACCTCTCTATTGAACTATATTGAGGTTGAATAGTGTCGTGTCATAGATTGTCCCTTTGTGGGTCATGGGCTTGGAGCATTGGTGGAAGGTATGGGAGTCATAGCGAAGTGTGGAGAATAATGACAGTGCCTTGCTTTAGATTGTCTCCCAACTCATCATAGACTAGTTTTTGGTCTATTTATATTTCAATATGAATTGAAGAGGAATTCAACACGAGTTTGCCAAAACTTTCTTCTTTGGGCTGACTTTTCGGTTAACTCTAATTCCAGTCACCTATGCAAGCACTTGTTTCAACTTCGTTAGTTCCCAATGAAATTATCACAACCATTAGTTGTAGCAGTTTGGTGATCAATTACGAATGCCAAGTTAGCAAACTGATTGGACTAGAAATCAAAGATGAGTATTGGTTCCTCTACTAACATCAATAGTGGTCTATGCAGATTAAGTTTGAAAATTTAGAACAAAATCATACATTAGAGTTAACCAAAACTCAGCCCAAAGAAGAAAGTTTTGGCAAACTTGTGTTGAATTCCTCTTGAACTCATATTGAAATATAAACAGACCACAAACTAGTCTATGACGAGTTGGGAGACAATCTAAAACAAGGCACTGTTATTATTCTCCATACCACTCTATGACTTCCACACCTTCCACCAAAGCTTCAAGCCCATGGCCCACAAGGGGACAATCTATGACACGAGACTATTCCATTAGAAGAGAAATGAGCCCTCCAAGGGGCTTTTTCGATGTTCGGGCCAAAATCTAATTTTTTATTGGAATTAGTTTTTAAATGAAAATATTTTTAAAAATAAAATGTTAATAAAATAAAATAATAATTATTATTTAATTTTTTTAGAAAATGTTTAAAAAATGTTCAAAGATTATTTGAACAATTTTTAATATTAAAAATATATTAAAAAATATATTAAAAAAATTTAAAAAAACTTTTAATATTTAAATATCCAATCTGAAATGTCGAACTCATGCCACATCAGATTTCATTTTTAAAATATTTTTATATTAATTAAATATTTAAAAAAAATTTCAAAAAGTTAAAATAAAAATAAAAACTCGAGGCCTCTTAGAGGGCTCAAATTTCTTGTAATGAATCCAAGTATAGTTCAATGAAGAGGTTAGAAATAGAGCAAAAAAGGAGGCTGGATGCACTTCTTTTTGGTTAATTCTACTGTAACAAAATTAATTAAAAATTGGGCTTGGTTATTAAACCCAAAGTTTTATATGCTTCAATTTTTTATCATTGAAAACCATCGCTTAAATAGGTTAAAATCCTTAAACTGACAGGTATTGGTGCCTCTACCTTATCGCCCTTGGTTCACTATGATATTTCTTTCAATGGAATAAAGTGTCTTGTTGTTTCAAAAATAAAAAATAAAATGATGGCCCATTCACACCAAGAAGCTCTAGCACTTGCGTTTCATTTCTAGAATGCTGTAAGGGAAATTTAAAAAATAACATACAATTTCTTGCGATGTCAGAGCCTTGTCTCTTCCTGCTTTAGGCCAACGCATGAGCGTTGGTGGAGCGCAAATTTTTAGTGGCACCCGAAAAACGTTGGAGTAGCTTCTTGCATGCATCATGTTAAAAAAATCTTACAAGAGCACATTGTATCTACTAAAAACTTACTTGATGAATGCAAATTCTCTGCCGTACTCGCGTTGGGTGATTGGTGTGCATGGGCCATGACCGACGAGAGGACCTCACGTGACGATGAGAGAGACGAACTCTGGTCTGGAGGGTCAACTTGAATAAAGGGTCTGTTGGGGGAAGTGCTACCAGCTGGGTCACCTTCTCCAAGGTGGTCTCACATAATAAACTAGACTATCGGTAGTTCTATATCTTTTTGGGTATGCTTCTCTAGTCTATGTGTGTGGTGTTTCTACTACCGTAGTTTACTAGCAGGGTCGGCAGAAAATAATTCTAAAAGTAGATGCCTAAATTTTCGGGAAATTATTGGCATTTTTTGCCAAATATAATATAAATTATAATTCAAAATTGCCTAAAAGTGATAAATTGTTACTTTTCACTAGATTTTCACTTAGTTTGGAGGC
The DNA here is from genome assembly GCA_022496805.1 of Pohlia nutans. Lineage (NCBI taxonomy): Eukaryota > Viridiplantae > Streptophyta > Bryopsida > Bryales > Mniaceae > Pohlia > Pohlia nutans. The sequence goes on along the minus strand of CM040085.1, from coordinate 6,962,128 downwards.
ATTTGTGAATTTCAATGAAGAGAAGGTGTTGCTCTTGTAATCAAGTTCATTTACATTAGTCCACAAAGAATATAGAAGTAGCAAGACTAGGTGAGGCTTTTGAATTGTGTCCTACACAGATTTTTGGAGTCCAATTGACCATAGAAGATGAAGTTTTATAGAATTGTGTCTAACTAACAAAAGTTGAGAAATCAAGTCTTCTTCTACCTCCAACAAGTTTTGTGTCAAAATAAGTCTTTATGCAAAAGATATGGACAAAATAGCACAGCCGTGTAAAGGTCAAAAAATCAAAATGTGTTCCTAACAGTTTTTCGAAGCTCATTTGTGCATAGAAGATCAAATTTCTTGGAATTTTGTTTGTCTAAGTAAAGTTTAGAAATCAAGTAATCTTTCACCTCCAACAAATTTTATGTCATTTGAAGACTTTATGCAAAAATTGTGCGTGTTATAAAAATGAAGACTAACTAGGTGCTTCACCTCAAAGTTTACATATCCCACATGCATTGTTGGATACAAGTCCACTCCACTTGTATAAAGCACAGAGCATTCTTGACTCTCCACTGCTGAAGTTATTAATATACTATTTTTAGGTGCCAAACCTACTTTTTGAACTTTAATTAATTATTAGGCAATAAGGTGCCAAACTTGCTAGTAAACTACGGCAGTGTTTTGAAGAGGTGAAAAGAACACATTCTCATAGTCATAATCTTCATTGTAAGGGCATCTTGAGTCTAAACCTCTATATTCACTCTTCAAAGTATATTTTCATCTATGCTTCAATTTAAGCAACCCAATTACACTCTATATGTGGACAACATATTGTGAATGGACCAATCACAAGTTCCACTTATTTAAATGTAGGACAAGGTTCCATCACATGTTCAATCAAATACAAGAATCTACGTGAATCTAATCTTAAAGAGTGGTTTGGAGGACTTGACATCCTTTCCAAATGTGATGTGTCTACTTGCCCTCTACACTAGTTTAGGATGTTTTTAATGCATTTAACTCAATGTCATATGATTGGCAGGGCTACATAGAGGACGCCCTAACTTAGAGCATCTATACTTGTACTGGAAATTTACTCACTTTATTTACTTCCAGTCTATCACTTGTCTCCTAATGTGCAAAAGCAAAAAGAATCTTCATTTTTATTATCCAACCTACTATTTATAAAAATGAAGTAGTATTTGTTGAGATTGCACAACCACGGCAAAAAATGGCCATTGTTCTACCTTTTAAACTCTTATAGGACTAGGGGGCCTTGGGAAGGCTTTTCGGGTAAAAGATTTTTTTGTGTGTTTTGAACTCGAAAATGACATTTTTAGCATTAAAAAAATCATTCCTCTCCAAAACTATTAGAGCTGTTTATTTCTTAAAATAGTGAATACTAATTGAGATATACACATCAAAAAATTTGCATAAGTTGAAGTCAACTAAACTTTGACTATGCATAATTCCATGAGGTTTTGTACAATCGTATTTTTTTTTCAAAGTGTGTCAAATGAATATTTCTTTATTATGGTCTTTTAAATTTCTAAATTACAAGTTCATTCCATCATCCAAATTGAGGAAAAACCAAAAAATTGGTCTCAAGAGCACTTTTTGATGGTATACTTTCTTGCAAATTTGATCAATAATGACACGTTTGGGAAATACAAAAATCTCATATTATCGAAGTGTCACATATTCAATAATATGACAAACTAGCCATTTCATGTCGCATTATTGAGGGATTTACATTTGATGAATAATTTGAATATAGGAGTATATTGTGTTGGTAGAAGATGTAGAATGGAATTGAAATATAAAATCAACACTCAATACATAAATGATATTTTCAAGAGAACTTTAAAAACATGTTTAAAGTAGTGTACTACCGCCTACCCAAAATGGTCACCATCATCTTGTTAAGTCCTTCCACACCTTTCGAATCCTAATGACACGAGACATACCAAATTGAAAAGAATTGTTCATGAGAAACTAAGACAACATTGATGCATGATGACGTGCATCACTAATCTTCACAATTGGCGGAGCTTGTTCATTTGCATTAATTGGGCTAAGGGATTTGTTCAAATAAAAATATGCACATAATGATGAATCAATTCCCAATGTCATATCCACTACCACCATACCTTGGTATTTACTAAACCCCCAAATCCTAAACAACTCTTGTTATTTTTATCGTTCTTCAAATTCTTTTCAATATTAAAGTTCCCGAAAGCTTCCCATTCAAAAATGGATCAATCTTGGTGTGGGTCCCACTAGTTTAAAGCATTTTTTCCCTCTATAACATTTAGAAGGTTTTTCATTGTTGTATTATCGTGTGTCGTAGTTGCGTTGTGGGAAATTTTGAACTATAAATTTTGGTCGCAATAATTCTCATCACATAATCGAGTGTCGTAATAACAGGGATAGACTGTATTTGCTGGGTTCAAACATCAATTGTTTGAATTTGATTGAAAAAAATTGCAGTCCTAGTCTATTTCGAAGTATGGGTGGCTATGCTGCTAGTTGATTTGCCCAAGAAATACAGTAATCTGAATTGATATCCTACAAAATTTTGCGGTCGTGCAATCCTACTGTACTCCTCCAAGTCAAATTTTAAACACAGTGAGGAGGCAGCCGTCAAACCGTACACTGATTTACACGTGGAGACAACATGATGATAGGATTAGTTGTATCACCTCCCAGGGCGTCATTTGAATCATGTACTGGAGTAGTTACTGTACTAACCATTTTATGGGTCAATTGCGGTTAATGTGTCATCTCCTAAATCAGCTCCCCGCCCATTTTGGGACAGAGCACAAGTCTTGACTTTTGAATGCTGACAACACCTATAACTTAGCAAAAGTAGGTTCAAAGTTTTGGAGATGGGAATATGCCATGGATGGCAACCTTTTTCCATGTACTTCTGTGACGGCAACAAGTGGTCCAGAATGGACAGACGGGCACAGGGGCCCAAATGCTGAGTCCATGCCATGTTGGCCTACCTACAAAGTAATTTTGGTGAATTTTCCTCAGTATCTAACCTGATTTTGGGAGTGGCTACTTTTACACTAGAAAAAAAATGGACAAATAAGTGGATGAAATTGTCAAAGTCTTCTTAAAAAAAATAATACTAAAATCATCAATATTAAGATGAAAGTGTCATATAACAATTCTATCCAATTTTTTTCCTTACCTGGGTGCGTGTCACTCTACGAACAGAAAACAATAAAATTTGACTGATTAAGTCTTCTTTTAGTTTTTGTTTTTTGTTGGCACAAATTGAAGAGACGGCTGAGTGAGTCCTCCAAGGCAATGGCAAAACCCGACCACAATAGGGAATTGGAACAAAGGAACGAAGCCTGAGTCCAGGGGGACTCGAGGATCCAGGGAGCCCAGTCTTAAATTATACAAGCCCAGAAGATGGTGTTGAATCAAAACCAACGAGAACATCCCACAATATTCAACGCAGGGGCCTAATATTAGCTGCCCCAATAGATTGGTAGCTCCGACGGGTATATTTAACCGGAATATTCTTGGGCATGATTGGATGTTAGAATCTAAGTTCATCCGAAAGGTGGATGAAAATGCAATTTTCGATGAACGGGGGAGTCGGTCGGTCGGGTCGAGCACGGAAACCGACGGAATGTGGAGCGGTTGGGGACTCCGGGTTCGTTATGGGCGGAACGGGCGTGGCGAACGCGGTTCCGGCGCTGGAACGGTCGTGGTGGGCACCCTGTCTGTCTGGCAGGCCGTCAGAAGCCGCGGGTCGGGGTGTCTCTGTTGTTGTTGTCGTCTCTAGCCTTGGGCTGGGCTCCTCCAGCCGCTGGCACCATCCTTCGGTGGCACGGCCCCCGCGCCCATTCCTTAATTGCATTTGCATGTGAGCAATGAGCGCGCAACAGCCGGGCTCCGATATTTCAAATCTCGGGCCGCCCGTTGCCGAGCGCGGCTACTTCTGTATGAGAGTCGTCGGAGGGTGAAGTTTCTTCATGTGTCTTTAGTTTCGGTTTGGTTCACAGAGGCGGCGGTCAAGATTGTTTGTTTTTCTCTGTTATTGTTCTCCTCGTCTTTATCATTGTTGGCGTTTCGATTGTTTTTTGGTGGAGGAGTGGTGAATTTGGTTGGCGGAGAGGGGAGTGAGAATGGCGGACGTGGAGGAAGATGGCGACAAGGGGCAGAGGCCACAACCAGAGCCACAGTACCACAACGGGTTCAAGAAGGTTGTGGTCGGGGTATGCGTGATGGAAAAGAAGGTTGGTGAAAGAAGCTCGTGGCGGTGATTTGTTGTCATTGTTTTGTGTTGAATTTCTGTGGTTGTTCAATTTCCCTGCAGGCGAATTTCGCAGCGCCGGGGGTTTCTGCAATTGGAAAGCGAACCGTCGCTTATTATTGTTTCACTCCCTGAGCTGGCTGCATCCCTTTTCGAAGTTTCTTCTACTTACACGGCGTGCAATTCCTGAATATTGAATCTCGTTGACGAACATACACTATGTTTCTCGATCACGTTGGATCGCTTTTGTTTTTTTTAACCTCCTTGGCTTAATTTTTTTGATTTTTGATTTTTGATTTTTAAAATTTTTGATCTTTTAAAAATTTTGATTTTTGGTTTTTTGGAGGAGTTTCGAAGGTCATGTATGGACCTCGCCGAATGTTCTGAAACAGTGTGGGATGATGTTTTTTGTTTACGAACAGAGTCCTCCTCGAAAATTTGTAGATCATTGAATTGAGCAGTAGTGCTGACAGGCAGGCATTTAATCGACGAAATCTCTTTCATGGAGCGCCGCAGATGTGTATTGTATGCGTATTCAGTAGCGTTGAGAGTCACACAGAGCAGCCAGGGAAACTCAAGAAACGAAAATGTCTCTGTCTGGATTTTTGGATCTGAACTCAATGTCAATGTTGACATCAGTCCTTCGAGTACGAATTCCTGAATTTTCTTGTGCATACCTGCACCTTGCGTTTCAGCTGCCTGCAGCGGTTTCTGAGTAATTTGGATCCCCGAAGATGCTCTTGGATCAAAGCAGAATATCCTTCTAGTTCAAATGAGGTTTCGGGAATATTCCCTCGGCGGGGGAACTATCGGCCGATTATTGCATGGACTCGTACGTTGAACTTATTAGCCATGCTGGTCCTTCTGTCAGTTGCTTGGCAGCTGTGACGGGATTTTGATTCCTTTTAGTGTCTTCGCTGATTATGAATTTCATATAAGAGCCTCTGAGGCGAGCCTTCAAGCTAAGAGAGTGGTGCAAGCTTCATCTCTTGAATTCGAAACATTGGAATTAATTACATTTTGGTCTGAGTTTATATTTCTCAGAAGCCGTCATGAATTCTTTACGTCTCAAGTATTTATTTTCAACGCTTGATCAGTGGACGGGATGATGTGTTGAACTTTAGTTGTCGACTCGGGGACAAGTATAGTTACATGTGATTTTTTTACGTTTTCCCCCTTCTCCTGATTTGGATTGAACTATGAACTACCGACGTGTTCAGTGGAGAATGACAAGTAGTTGCACTCTCCGCCTGCAGGTGGATTTTAGTTGGATCACACTGCAAATATGGCGGTTTCATTCATGAAGTTTATGTCAGTTTTGTTAATGTTCTTGCAGGATGATTCTTCGTTCTTAGAGGAAGCTCTGACGTGACTCGTGATTTCATAGAACACAGCGTCTTGTTTTCGTTTGTGTTTTGTGGTATTGCATTGTTTGGGAATGGCATCGTCCTCATTGTTTGACAGAAGTGAATGGTTGGAGGCGGAGGGACCGTACCGTGGAGAGCACTGAAGTGTGCCTCGTATTTACAATGTACTGCAGGATCTGTCCGTACGGAAAAATCCTGAAACGTTCGTTGTCATACTAGATGGATTAACCTGGGACTGAATGCTGTAGTGCAATGCAAGTTTGAATGGATGGTTCAGTGGCTGGGAGGGCTGTTACACGAATCGTACTGTTGAGTTGCTTGTTTATCCTTAGGGAACACATGTACACGGGCTGATGGAGTTCTAACAAATTGTTACGATAAGCCCCAATGATACGTGTATCTGACAGGGTTTGTACTTGAAATTGGCAGGCACTATCGAAACCTATGGCTCAAATCCTAGATCGACTCAAAATGTTCGGTGAATTTGAGGTCTGGTTTTCATACGCTTTACCTTGTTCTTCAGTTGCAGTAAGTCCTTTGCGGACATGTTTAGTGTCAGCTTGTATGGCGCTTACAAGAGCTACTTCACTAGTGATTTTAGTCCTATGAGGCTCGTTCTCTTTTCGGATCAGTACCAAAGTGCTCCCGTGCACCTCAGTCTCGTCTCTGTGTTTTAGTTATTGAAAGCAAAGATAAGCGACGGTACTTCGTTTCGTCTTCATGTTGGAGTCTAATGTTTCTCTGTAAGCCTGTTTCTTAAAGATATTGGTGTATTTCTAGTATTATTTTCAGCACCTTCCTGCTCTTTTGACGTTTTACGTCTCAGATGTCTACGTTCTTTATGTTGTTTCTAAGATGTCTCTCTGTTTCTGCAGATCATAATTTTCGGAGATCGAGTAATCTTGCACGAACCAGTAGAGAAGTAAGTGTACATTGATTATGCTTAGTTCGTCATTGTGTTGTGAATTGTTGTGTGTCGTAAATAAGAGGAATTGGTTGCACTTTGTGTCGTTTGTCATGTATGAATGCGTCGAACTTCTGTTTCGTGGGATAATTTTTTTATACTTATTCTAAATATATGTATTCTCATTCCGTTTTGTTGACAATGTTTTACAGGTGGCCGCTCTGTGACTGTTTGATAGCATTCTATTCATCTGGCTATCCTCTCCACAAAGCGGAAGAGTATGCTGCTCTTCGCAAGTGAGTGTACTCTCCTCATTGTCTATACTTCCGTGAGTTCGAAACAATTGGAATGGCTATCAAAAAGATTTCGGAATGTAGCAGCATCTTTGGAAGTTATGACATGATGAGGTTTATTCTTATGATCCGTTGCTGACTGCTATGATCTAGACCGTACCTGATCAATGAGCTTAGATTGCAGCACCTACTTCATGACCGCCGCAAAGTCTACTCTGTATGTGCCTCTTGACCCTGTTTCGTCATGTATTTTCTTGTAGGCAGTAGGTAGACACGATTTGAATAAGACCTTAGCGAGGTCTGCTTAGCAGGACACTTCTTAAAGCTAAGTTTGACGTTTGTTTAGTTGCATTGTGATGCGTTTTAAATATGGTTGGTGCAGTTAAATCTGAAACTTTTGGTTTGCTCTTTTATCTGGTGGCTTTGGCAGCGTCTTGACGCGGTTGGGATTCCAATTCCTAATTATGCACTAGTCAATCGAGACTTTCCTGATCAAGAAGTGGACCATTTTGTGGAAGAAGAAGATTATGTCGAGATCAATGGAAAACGAATTCTGAAACCTTTTGTGGAGAAGCCTGTTGATGGTATGCACGTTCTTCCGGCAGCCTAGTGGCAGCTTTTCCTCTCTAGTTATTCAGTGGTCAAACCATACCATGACCATACCATGACCATTTGTTCAGTATGTTTTCAATCCATTAATTATGTTTCTTTAATTACAAGGGAGGCTTTGCTTAAAGGTTAAGTGACCTCAACGTCTGGTTAGATGATTTTTTCTTTTTAGGAAATGGTCTCCATTTCATCTTCTATTTCAAATTCTCAATCACTCTCTACTGAGCAGGTGATGATCATAGCGTAATGATATACTATCCAAGTTCTGCTGGTGGGGGAATGAAAGAGCTATTTCGAAAGGTGAGTTTTGACCTAACACCATTGTGTAGTGCATATTTGGAAATAGACTGTCTGCAGTATTTTAAGGTCGTTTGCATTGTTCTTTGTTCTTAGAGGTCTGTTTGTTCTTAAAGAGAAGGATTTTGTTTTGGTCATTTCAGCTAAGCATATGCATCGTGTTTGAGCCATTGATATGTTTCTTCTGCCTGACCTGCAATTTCTATTCCTTAGTTTTATTGTTGATTAACACGAACTGTTTGTGATATTTGCTCTCGAAGTCAATTTGGAAGTAGAATTTATCCGTCTTGTACCAATCACTGCTCAAGTGTTATTTTTCAGGTGGGTAATCGATCTAGTGAATTTCACCCGGAGATGCGAAGAGTTCGGAGGTCTGGTTCTTACATTTACGAGGAATTTATGCCTACCGGAGGTACCGATGTTAAGGTATGTGCAGATGCTTTATAGGTTACCCTATTAAAAGAGTTTTCAGTTTTTGCTTGAATTCTATGCACTTGATGAGCGATTTTCCCATTAGTTTATAACTCATTCATTCCTTAATTTGCATGGAAATTGTGCTGTGTAGATTCCAAGAGTTTTTCTCTTATATGTTCTTTTCTGAATGATTTGGGAGCAGTAGAGCAACTTTACTGCAGACATATTTTTAATGTGGTGTTCAGAACTAGCTCAATCTGATGGTAGGATGCTTGAACATGATCTAGACTTAATGTAATTAATTTTTTTTGCTAATATTTCATCCGCAGATATCACATCGCAGTGAATGTGGTCATCACCTTTCAAAACGTTTTAGAAGGAGCAGTGCTTTGTTAGATTTGTTTGACTCCGAGTATGGGAAGGTGCAGAAGTCTAGGTCTTGGGGTCAGTCCTCCACGTATATGTATGTGATTTTCTAAAGTAGACGAGGGTGTTTCTAATGTGCCAGCCTTTGTGCATGCAGGTGTACACAGTGGGACCGGAATATGCTCACGCAGAAGCTCGAAAGTCTCCTGTTGTTGACGGGGTAGTAATGAGAAGTGCGGACGGGAAGGAGGTGAGAATATCAATGAGAACTGTGGTCGATTTAATTTTGAAGTAGCCAACTTCTAGCTTTCCCACACTTGCCTGAAGGCGATAAGCCTGTCTAGCTTTCGCTTAAAGAAGGAAATTTATTAATTCTATTCTTTATGGTTCTGTGGAAGTTAAATTATGAAATTTTATTTCAAGATCACTTTGGTTAAAAGACTTCAATTCAAAAAGTTGTTATGTTTTACTATGCATTCACTATAAATTTTCCGATATGGCTAATTAATCCGATTCCCTGATCTGATGATGGTATTGTGGTCTTATTGAATGTTGCAGGTGAGGTACCCTGTGCTTTTGACTCCAGCGGAGAAGCAAATGGCTCGAGAAGTTTGTGTCGCTTTTGGTCAAGGAGTAAGTCCGTTATCTTTCTATAGGAAACTAGTTTATTATTTTTTGTCCACCTGTGGAAGTCAGGTGACTTCCATAAACGAGCACTTGGGTGGAAGCTCTTGGGCACTCGTGAGCCTTCAACCACTTGTCTGCCGCTTCGACATTGAATGCAAATATTAATCAGTGCTGGTTTTTAGAGTCACTTCGGTGCACGCTTATGAATCTTTTCAGAACAGCAGATAAGTGTGTACATAACATTCTTCGCAGTCTGCTACTATAAGTTAGCTATAACAGTGTCTAGTTAGGTGCATTGTACCCTCAGAGACATCTAAGAAGACGCATCTGTTCTGCAGGTGTGTGGGTTCGATTTACTTCGATCACAAGGCCGATCATATGTTTGTGATGTTAATGGATGGAGTTTTGTTAAGAACTCTTACAAGTAAGTGAATATTCTGAGTACTGTTCTTCTCAGTATTAATCCCTGTGTGGTAGGAGACTGCGATTTCCGCTTCCTTAGTATTTTTGAAATTTTTAGTCTAGCATTACTGACAAATTAGAGAAATTCGTGGCGCTTTCAGGTATTATGACGATGCAGCTTGTGTTCTCAGAACCATGTTTTTGGAAGCCAAAGCACCTCATCTCAACGTGAAGGTCTCATGTTTACCATGGAGTAGAACTGAACAACCTCTTGAGCCAGAGGACAACAATGGAATGTCAAGGCAGGAAAGCGCTGCACTTTCGGGCACATTTGGTCAATCGGAAGAACTGCGATGTGTCATTGCTATTTTACGGCAGTAAGACGATCTCAAATCTCTACAATCTCTTTCTCCTTTCAATATCTATTTGTCTCCAGTTCCCTATCTTCATTGCTTTTTTTGCAGTTTCTTATGTATCATGTTACGTTTGAAAATATTTGCTACTGAAAGAGTAAAGACTATAAATTCCCACTATGTTGCATAAGTGAGGTTTTATTTCTCCGCTTGCATATGCATCTGATATCCAGCATTGCAAGGATTCTCAATGCATTTCTTGTCTGTCTGGCAGTGGTGACAGAACACCAAAACAGAAAGTCAAGATGAAAGTTACACAGGATAGACTACTGAACCTCATGCTGAAATACAATGGCGGGAGACCTCGATCGGAGGTATACTTCTCCACTTGTCCCTGCATGTGCACGTCTTTGATGCGCTTGACATTTCCCAAATATATCATGGACATCAAGTTGATTGTATAAGTTGCATGTGATTGCAGGCTAAATTGAAAAGTGCAGTGCAGTTGCAAGATCTTCTCGACGCAACCCGTATGCTCGTCCCTCGCGCTAGGTTTGTGTGCCTTGTACAATCAGCTGATGACTGGGACTTAGCTTTTGAGTTTTTGCTAGTTTACGCGTTTGTTTCCTCGCTAGAGATTTTCTCATTTAGGCGCTGATGTGCATTCCTACATTGAAAATGATTTCAGATCAGGCAAAGAGAGTAGCGATAGTGAGGCAGAGGACTTTGAGCATGCCGAGAAATTACGCCATGTGAAAGCCGTGCTTGAGGAGGTGATTCGCTGCTTCCTTCTCGTCTGGTTGTGTGCTTTTACATGACCCTACATAGCTGTAAAACACACAAAGTTCATTTTGTCTAAGCTGTTCAATGAGAAACGTAGTATTCCGTTTAATTGTTCAATTTGACTGAAGTTTATGCTTATTTCATTCTTACGCAGGGTGGTCACTTTTCCGGAATTTATCGGAAAGTGCAGCTGAAACCCCAAAAATGGACGAAAGTTCCGAAGGAGGAGGATGAAGGTGAAGGGGAACGTCCTATGGAGGCGCTGATGGTGCTGAAGTATGGTGGTGTTCTCACCCATGCTGGCCGAAAGCAGGTGCTCACGATTTTACTCTGTTTTCTTTTATATTTGGCAGGTATTTCTTAAATACTGAGTTAAAGCAGTAGCGTCTCATGTCAAGTGAGAATTATCTGGGCATGAAACTGACATTGCTGGGAGGCAGGCCCGGTGTAAATTGGTTTTACATGAATTTGAACGCCCTAGTTCAGATTCGAATACAACTATGCCCCTTTTCCATGTGTCATCCGATGACTTCAATAGTGATTTCGCATTCAATAGTGATGAGTATACCAGCTCCAGTCTAGCTGGATAATTGCTGCCATCAAATCTTGAATATACCGAATGAACTTTCGTGTTTGCAGGCTGAAGAATTGGGGCGATCTTTCAGGAATCACATGTATCCAGGTAATGAATAGAAGCGGCAGCACAGAAATATATGAGATTTGTATACATGTTGCATATTTGAGTTATAATGAAAGTGAATCTGACTGATTTTTACTCGAGGTATGTCTTGAATTTTTTTCTCATAAAACTCGGAATGCATCCTTATAAATTTGAAATTCGATCACAGGAGAGGGAACAGGTTTGCTGCGACTGCATAGTACTTATCGGCATGACTTGAAAATCTACAGTTCCGATGAGGGCCGGGTGCAGGTTGTTTCTCCTTCTACACTTCAACAATTATTAACGTGCTCACTGATGGAGGACATAAGGAACCTTTTGATGCACTATATTTTTGTCCTTTTCTTTGGCTCGTAAGATGGCCGTTTTTTAGACACGTATCTTACTATCTTGGAAATGTAGGATTGAGTTATTTATTGCTTTTCCTGTTTCAGAAATTTGATACATTTTCTGAGATTTTTTGTTTGTGTTCTTATACCGTTAGAATATTATCTCCCAAAACGTGGTAATTAATAGGAGTAGCTTTTGAATTCCTGCAGATGTCAGCTGCTGCCTTTGCAAAAGGCTTGCTTGATCTGGAGGGTCAGCTGACCCCCATATTGGTATGTTCTATCATTTGAATAAATTCAATCTAATTTCCATTCCACTGCTACAGAATTTTTGGGGGATTGATCGCTGTGTTATCATGACAGTTCTTATATAACTTAGAGGGATTGGCTTGCAGGTATCTCTTGTCAGTAAAGATTCGCCTATGCTTGATGGTCTGGATACTGCAAGTATTGAAATGGAGGAAGCAAAGGTATACTGGCATCGTCTCTGGACCGTGAACGTCGAATAGCATTGAGCATTTCTTATTCATTTTGTAGTTGAAAGTTTTTTCTCGAGTTTACGAGTTTGTTTGATTATCCTTGTTTTCAGGCGAAGTTGTACGAGGTAGTGACATCATCCGTAGAGCAACCGCTTCCTTCATCCTCAAAATCTGACACACCTTGGATGGTTGATGGAGGAGGGATGCCTGATAACTCCTTAGAACTGATGAAGATACTGGTTCGATCTCTTGCCATTCCTCCTGCTATCATTTTAGTATACGTCATCTAACGGATGGCATTATCTGGTTCCAGTATTAACAGAGTAAGTTCGTAGAGCATGGTATTGCCGCTAGTCTTGTTGTAGTTGGTTGAATTTTTCTTTCGTCACGACATCACTTCGGTCATGCCCAAGTGAGAAGTGTTGGTTTTAGCTATTGATGAATTAGTCATTCCTTGCATTACAATAGCATATCACCCGATTATTTTATGGAACACAATACGTATTTACCTTTGTACTCATCAGCACCAGTACTACGGCATTGATGTCCTCAGGTTGAGCTTACGAGAAAAGTTACAGCTCAGGTGAAAGTCCTCTGTAAAGCTGAAGAGGAGCGCCTCGCTTCAAGCACACTCAATGAAGAACTACCACCTTACGACCAAGCCCGTGCTTTGGGGAAGACCAATATGGATGTTGATCGAATTGCTGCTGGGTTACCTTGTGGCAGTGAGGGATTTCTCCTCATGTTTGCTCGATGGAAGAAGCTGGAACGGGATATCTATAATGAACGCAAAGAGTAAGTTTCGTGAAGTTTGTGTAGAGTCCCGAACAAGATAGAGAACAAAGTATATGAATAAAGCTTATTGCTTAGGAGAATTTTGTGATCTTGTGTTTTTAGACAGTTGTGGGACTACACATATTTTTGAAAATAGTATATGCGCAGTTTACAGGAATTCTGATTCTGCTGAATTCAATGATCCGGCTTTAACAGCCTGGTAAGGGTTGTGCTTGGCTTGAACTAAAGGTTATTGGATTTGATGGGTGCAGTCGATACGATATAAGCAAAGTTCCTGATATTTACGACTCTGCCAAGTGAGCTTTTGTCTCAACTACTATTCTTGGTCTTATTCAAGCTTTGGATAGACTGCTGTCAGCGTATTCTAGAACTTCCTATTTCGTTTTCTTGATGTGGTAACAACCCCCTATTATGTGATGATCGTGTATGGCGATTGAAGCAACATGATTTAGTGTGTTCCTAAAACTTCATTACTGTTTTTCTTGAATGTTTTCGCTGCAATTTTCTTATTGTTTATCCAAGGCAAATTTCTTCGTTCTGTCCAGGTACGATCTTTTGCATAATGCACATCTACAACTTCAGGGTCTCGACGAACTCTACAGAGTGGCGAAGGTAAGGCTTCTTTTCTAACTTTTGGAAATAACTCATAAAGCTGTATCGGCCTCTTTTATAGTTGATTGAATTGAACCTTAATTGAAATTGCTACATTTTGCACCAACGATCAACACTGTCAAGGCGGTGATGTAAAAAAGTTCCGCGTCCCTGCAATGTTCTGAATCTCTTGACTAGAGATTGGGGAGAGTTTTCTGCTTGTGAAGTATCCTTTGTGGAAGAATGCCTCCGAGTTCTTGATTATAAGTTGGGTTACATAAGCATTAGCTTTTGCGAAAGTTTAGGAAATGACTTGTCTTGAGATAAAGCCAACACAAAGGATGCGTGTTTTCGTTGCAAGTAAATGCTGTGATATTTTAGTAACATGTTGATGATATCTCTGGTATCAGAAGCTTGCGGATGGGGTTATCCCAAATGAATATGGAATCAATCCTAAACACAAGCTGATCATTGGAGCAAAGGTACACGTTCAACCTTTTGAATCTTTTGTCCTATCTTGAGTTTTTAAGTCATGCAGGTTTGACGTTTGTGGATAGAGATGCATATGTTTCCACGGTTTTCCTGCTCAGCACCCCTTTTGGTAGAGAATTAGGACAAATAATTTCCCTGTACACCTTTTTTGTGAGCTATATAGTTTTAAGAGAAGTACTAATGTCGACACTTACTACATGACAGATTGCGCGCCGGCTTCTAGGAAAGATACTAATTGACCTACGAAACACTCGGGAGGAGGCTGTTAGTGTCGCTGAATTGAAGCGAAAGCAGGACCATGTTCCAAGTAAAGTTCGTAAGCACCTAGAGGAGGAGGGCAACCTGGTCAGTGGTAAAGTCAGGGTGGCTGTTGACAGCTCGAGGCAGACTTGTTCAACGGACAAATCCTATGAGACGGACGATGACGATGATAAAGAAACGCAGTATCGTTTGGACCCTAAGTAAGAGAGCTAATTTTCCTCGACAAAATCTTAGGGATTTCTACAAAACGTAGAGTGTTTGTCGACTGAATGCGATTTTCTTGGTTGATACGTGTGATATTCATGTGTGTTAACCGTGGTACATGTGACCGTTTTGGACAGGTATGCCAATGTCAGGACACCGGAGAGGCATGTCCGTACCAGGTTATACTTCACTTCGGTAAGTTACATACAATTACTTACCTCGTAAACTCTTATTTCTTCAACGATTTACCTCGTGTGTGAAGTTAGAGTGTTGATATAATTTGATATCATATCGGTGTGTCATCTCATGTTCTCACCACTTCATATGAATTACGCAGGAGTCGCACATTCATTCGCTTATTAATGTCATCCGTTATTGCCAACTGGATGATTCTCTGAAAGGAGAACCGGGTCTGGTTGCAAACGAAGGTTTGAAGCGGATCTATGAAACGAAGGAGCTTGACTACTTGACCCATGTTGTGCTTCGAATGTACGAGAATACAGCAGTAAGTATCGTTTTACACTGTAATATTTGTATATCCATCATAGTTCTTATCTTAGACTATGTCTGCAAAATGCAGCAAGGTATAATGAGGTGATTTCATACCGTTGAATACACTAGAACAGCTGGACTTGATTATTATGATATTGGACAAGACCTCTAAAGTTGTTCGTTTGTTAATAGGTACCGTTGGAAGCTTCACGGAGGTTCAGGATAGAGTTGATGTTCAGCAGCGGTGCAGCTTTGAGTCCTCTTGAGGTGAGTTGATCTATTTTAACTATTTTGCAGTATTGTGATTTTGCAATTACCGTTGCTTGGTTGAATAACAGAGCACGGCAGTGTTGATATTTTCTATATTTATAGTCAGATTGAAAATAACCAGAAATTGACCTGGGACCTTTGGTTGGATATTTATGGCTGCAGGCAACTCCTCGCAATCGAGATCATACCCTGCCTGTGTTGCCTCCGGAGACTCTGCAGGAAGAGGGTAGCTACGTGACTCTGGATCGTTTGGAGAAGTTAGTGCGGCCATTTGCCATGCCAGCAGAAGACTTTCCTCCAGCGAGCACCCCACAGGGATTTTCTGGCTTATTTATGAAAGGTGGGGGAGTTCTAGAGCGACTTGTTAACTTTTGGCCCTTTAACAAGACTTCGAAATAGCGAAAGGAACCCAAAATTGCGAAAGGAACCCGAAATTATGCGTCATTGAAGAATTTGACAACAGTTTTACGTGTGGAATCTCTTAGTAACGCTGGAATTGTTCGCCGTAGTAGAAACCTACATTCAAGAGAGTGAAATTTGTGAATTTGTAAATTCGACCGTAGTCTACCAATGTAAATGATCTTTTTATAGTAATTTCCTTAAGACATTGAGTCCACGAATATGTAGGGAACAATCAAAGTGATACTCCTGAAAAGAAAAGAAATTTAAAGATCAAGGAATAAATGGATGAAAGTAATGACACAGATGTGACAGGGAGTCTCAGGTTATTATTATTATAACAAGAATCGTAGACTACTCATTGTAGATTGAATACTTATGCATGGGAAATTATAAGAACTTTGTATCTGAAACTCAGAAGAACAAATAATGTACTACCGGTACATGTGGAACTTGCACACTAAAGTAAATCTTTACTAACGGAATCCTAATAATGTCGGTTTTTGCGGGGACGGTTTAAATTCGTTTTTACAATTATTTTGATATCATAACCAATCAGTGCGATGAATTTGGAAATCAGTCTCCGGAAGGGAAACTGGAGTTCATATCTGGCATCCTTGTCAACATAGGTGTTTGCTTGTTCGAGTTTAGATGAATGTCACAAGCTTGTTCGCAGCGTGTTGCTAAGCCTGTATGTTGTGGTATTGGAATTAAAGGAGTTCGACGTTGGTGGCATTCAAGGCGGCAGTAGTGATGGTCAAGGTACCACAGTGGTTCTTTTTGTGTTTATTTGGAAGAAGGTAACCGATTCCTGAGGCCATTATGGGACATAACACAACTTGGCACCTACTGTATCTAGGGGGCTGCTTTGGTGTGGGAGCTTTTCCAGTCCACAAGATATCAAGTGAAGCTTCTTTTACTCAGACTTGAATTATTCAGCTGTGCGTTGAAGTTTGTCAGGCACGGTAGCTTTGGTAACCTCCGTTTGTGCTTCAGTTTTTACGATGTTTTTGTGCTAGACGCAGTACTTGATAGGATTAAATAGCAATTCTGCAAATGTGTGTTCGTCAGATTTGCTATGAATAACGTCTAGAGTTGTTTTGGAATTTTCTGGTTGAATGTACCCGCAGATGCGATTTGCAGCTGCATTGTGTTCTTGTTAATAAAGACACGTTGATGTCGTGAACGATTATCTATCGAAGTCTTTGTGCAGGCACTCCAATTGGGTTGATGCAATCTACTTGTGCTCTACCGAGATTATGCCTCTAAATTTTCGTAACAGATTCCTTTTATCATATGTATAGTTGAGCCATCCATGTAGGATAGAAAATGGCGTGGTGGATTGAGATGTTTTATTAGTGTTTCTCGGTATGTTTATTGGGGTATTTCTGTACAAGGTTCAGTCCGCCTTTCATGGACCAAGGAGGTGTTACGGTTAGCTGAGCAGGCAAGCACAAAAGATGTCTAGTTGGAATCAAATAGGAAAATTGAAAAAGTTATGAGTATATTCCTATTCTAACCATGTCACAATTCTACAGGACAATCATGAACTCCAAAGTACTACAATTACTTAAAACAGCCCGGGGTGGATTAACCCCCTCGCTCGTCCATCGACAAACAGATGGAGTCGGGATGATGACAAGGGAGTTCATGTTCCTAATCAGGCTTCTATGGGTGGGTAATATTGGAATTACCTTTTGCTATAAGATTGAATTAAAAATATGAATTTTAGTTTATTTAACCCCTAAAGGAGCACAACTATGTTTCTCTCCAAACACTCCAAAGTATCCCTTCTCGTAAAAAGACAAATAGTTTTTGATCTAAAACCTTTTTGACCGATCCAACCATAGGATATTTCAACCAACCTGAGTTTATTGCAATCTAGAAAATTTCAACCGTTCAGGGTTCTTCAATAGTAAGATTATAAGCTTCAAAGTTGGTTGCATTTTTTTTTGGCTTGTTGCCCAAGTTTGAAACTTTTTGAAAATGCCCAAAATGCAAAGTTTAGTCTCAGATTTGGTAAAATGAATTTGGCAGTTGTGTATATGGAGGCATTAGCTCATTGTGCACAAAAATTCAGATGCATAGCTCATTGTATGAAAATTTTCAAGAGTTGCCCGCAATTAGGTTTTTCACCTTTGCATGATTGTATCTTTTGATCTATACATCATCTACGTACGCAAATTACCATCCCATCTTCGTTACAAAGAGTATAATCACCACAAAAAATCTCAATAATTGAGGATCAATACTCATTTCATACTGAGCTGACCGAACTTGAAAAATCATCCTTGGTCCTTTAGGGGTTAAAATAATAGGTGCGATTTTATCCATTGCCATGTGTATCCAAGTTTATAAATTTGTTAGCATAATATTAATAAGAACGTTACAGTTTCATTAGAAAAAATTTGAGGCCTTCAAGAGGTCCCTACTCCTTTTTAAAAAATAAATAAATCAATCAATCAAATTCGCTGTCCGACGTGCCCATCCACAGAAAATTTATTTTTTTATTTTTATTTTTATGTTTTTAAATTTATTATTATTGTTGTAATTATAATTTTTGAGTATGATTTTTCCTACTGAAGGAGTGGGGTCTCTTGAAGGTTTCAATTTTTTTCTAATACAATTACTTTTGTTTTGATTACAAATTATCACGTATATACACTTCCGGAGAAGCAACCTCCACTTATTATAAGGAGATTTAATATGTCTTGTTTTACAAAATAATATGACTTAACCCCTAAGCTCCCGAGAGACCATTTTTTGATTGCTGCCCATTTTTAACGGGATGTCCGTAACAAAAAAATAAGTTTTTGAAAAAATAAAAAATAATTTAAAATACTACATCAAGTATACTTTCCAACATGATTTGAATTATGTCAATCCGAGTTAAACTCCACTGGGGAGAATATATTTTTAATTTACAATGCTACAACATGTATCATTTAGATATATAGAGAAAGATGGCTCTTTCACAATAGATAGATAGATAGATAGAAACTCCGACCCTGCTACAAGGCCGGCGTGAATGAAGTGTCCGTTCGTAATGCCAATGATCCGATGCCCACCGGACAAGGGGAAATTGGGACAATACTACTCTCCCCTTTCGAGGATGGACACTATAGTGACACACTAAGCTACTATCTAGCTAGCCACTAGTGCCTTGAAGATACCGGACATGGTATCCCCCCAAAGGGCTTTGAGGTACCCATACAACAAGGTCCAAGGACCCCCTACCATAGTTGGGTGGACTATGGTAGTGAACACCACGCCGGCATGGGGAATAGAACCCACAACCTCCTCATTGGAGGCCATGAGCCCCAACCACCAAGCCAAGGCCCGTGGTGCTCAATACTCTAGATAAATTTAGATAATATGTTTGTATTACTCATTATGTAAAAATGTAAAAAATGATGTAATCAAAAAATATAAAAGAAATGAAAATTAATAAAAATTTGTTATCTTTTACTTAAAGATATAGAAAGATATAGAAGTAATAAGAAACTACATGCCTCGCTACATGCATATTATAAATTATTAAAGATAAAATTAATTATCGAGTATAAAATAAATTAAGATATTCAAAATCTACAATAAAATAAGAAACTGCATTTAAGAAATTTTATTGTGACATATCAATATAATCTTGTGTATAAGATTTCAAATTTAAAATCAATTAAAACTTTATGAGAATTAAAATAGATGCTTAAATAGATTTTAAAACATGTTGCATTGAGGTAAAAAATAAAAGTAAAAATTATTTTTATTTTTATTACATATGGATTTAAGATACACGAAAAGTACTTTCAAAATTATTTTAACATCTGTAGAAGGAAATAGGTCTCTATATCCCTTGCGCTCTAATTTACAGAAAAATTGGTAAACACTCTCGAGCTCCTTTAATATCTATACATTAAAGTAAGTATTTTGTTTGTTTTATATTGTAATTACATATGCACCCAATGTGCACATTGACATGGATATGTACAAATTTCATGTTTAGTCAAAAACAAGACTCTAAGAATTGGAAAAGAACTTCTAATATGTAACTAAATATTTTTTAAAACGACAACCATGAAGTCACGTAGAAGATCATCAAAGTAAAGTCACCAACTTGATCAATGGCAATCACACAATTTCCATATTGATCTTGAATTGCAACATTACAAAGACAACCTAGCCTATTGAAAAAAATATAGTTGATCTTTTGGGTCTGAAGGACAGCTATACAAGAACTGTGGACGTAAGAGAATTTCAATTACAGGTCAAGTTGTGAACACATATGAGATCAAGCATTTAGAAACCCATTTCTCCCCAAGGCAACATCAACGCAAGCATCATATTTTTTTAGGCGAAAAGAAAATTAGTTTTGAAATTGCTTTTGCAAAAAGACATTAACCCCAAAAGGACTAAGTGTCCTAACTAGGACATTTCAATGTTCAGGTAGGTTCCTACAGTGTTAATTTTAATTTTAATTTTTTGAAATAAATTATGTGAATTCGGTATATCAATACAAAAAAGGGGATCTAATTTTTTTTTTATTCCGAATTTTTAAGTGGACGTTATGGAGCAAAAGGGGTTTTTTTGGGGGAGAATGGGCAATGCAGGCAGGCTCAAAATAGACCTTAGAAATTATTATTTTTCAACTTTAACCGTAGGATCTTGTTTTAATTACCAGGAGAGTGCATGGTAAATTTTTCATAGAATTTGACCATACAGATTGCAAGATTATAACTTTTGAAGTGAAAAGATGAAATTGCAGTCTTTTTTGATATTTTTTGACCGTCTTTGAAGACATGGGAATTTTTTTTAAATTGGTCAAAAAAATTCTTAAATTTTATTTAAATGTTAAATTTGGTATTTTTTATCAAGAGCAAAAAAGAACATTCACAAGAAAATGAATAGAAAAGGTGAAAATGATGCTCAAAAACAGGAAAAACCTGCGATCCTTTAGGGGTTAAAGGAATAAAAATAATTTTGACCTTTTATCATCAAATACCACATTAGCGGCACTTCCCAGATGCGAGAATTTCTTCTAAAAAGAGCTCCTATAGCCACTTAGGGTAAGTAACGACAGGAACCATCCAATTGCATATCACCTTGTTTTGCTTTGAGGGCCATCAATGTTCGTCATCTTCTTTTAATCCAGATCGTCTATATTGCCAACCAATATTTTTGTTTGGATTAGGGCTTGGTGGGGTGCACTTTACATTATGTTTTAGAATCACGTGCGTTCATGACCTCATCTAAAAATCCCCTTGTATACGAGGGATTACATGTCTAAAAACCTTTGTATACAGATCTATATTGTCCTAAATATATGTTTAACTCCTAAACGTCCAATTGTCAAAAAAGCAAATGATGTATATTCACCCAAAATTTCAAAGATTTCAGTGTAAAAATGCTCTTAAAAAAGTCAGCTCATAAAATGAAGCAACCAAAAAATCTCCAAAAATTACTACACTTAGAGTATTACATTTCAACCCATCACAACAAATTTCATCCAAAGATTGTCAATACCTTTTTGTAATCGAATTACAAAAGAATTTTGAATTTCAAGTTTCAAATTTTATACAAAAATATTGGTGATAGCAATCATAGATCTAACTGTATGGTTAGAATTAAAAATTCATAATGTACAACTTTTATTCATATACCAAGTTCAAAATATCCCTCTTAGTAACATTTTATAAGACATTTTTGAAATTCTCTCAATCTAGAGGACGTTTAGGGGTCAATGTATATACGTCAATATTTTCAGCTCTAAATATGTTTATTATATGTATACGTAATACGAAAATATTCAAATTAATACCCCTTCTGTGCACTCATGTATACTCGTACGTGTTTAGTACAGTGCATCCCCGAGGCTTAGGGTTTTGCTATTTGAGTCTTCTCTTGATGCTATGGGTATATTGTATCCACAATATTGGATGCAACCCAAGTGTGGAGAATTTCTCAAAGCATTTATATGTAAGAGTGAAGCTCATTACATAGCTTATACATCTGTTTTGGTGACACTTCAACTTGTGAATTTAAGGTAAGAATGAAGCTCTTTACATCACCAAACTTCATCACGTAGCCAGAAAGGCATTACACAAAAAAGTAAAAGGACAGCACTTGTAAAAAAAAGTTACCATCTAACCATAATTCATCTAGGATAAAGAAAATGAAAAGCCATCTAAGCTACAATCAATATTCCAAAAACAAATGGGTTGAACGCAAGGATACTTGTAATGGGTGGGTATCGGTGAAGGATATATTGAATGTAGCTCCACATTAGATTTGAGATACATGTGGGAAGAGTTAGGATAAGATCTAAAATCTAGCAAAAGGTTACATTCTAGATATCTACAACCAATACCAACCCATCACTGGTGTCTAGTCACTACACATTGCCACTAAAGTAGGAGCACCAAAAATCAACACTGTACCTAATGCTAATAGAATCTAGACCATGCAATCATTTTAGAACAGAAATCTAGGCACATCATAGAGCCTTTAATGTATGTTGACCCAAATGATAAGCTATCTATGGTCTACCTAAATTTATGTTCTAGAATGACTATCGTACCTAGATTCTATCGGCATTAGGTACATTGTTGGTTTTTGGTGCTCCAACCTTATGGCTGGCTCTACAAAGGACTCCCATTCAAGTTTCAACTAGATGGAAATTGAAATTCTCAAGAGAAGATTTATATTGCAATGCCAATTAACCCCTAAAAGACCAAGGATTCACAGTTTTAAAGTGTCATTCAATTGTCAAATTCAATTGAAATATATAATTCAAATGGGATCGAATTTTATATCACCAAAATTAGTGAAGAACATTGCATGTATTAGTCAAAAAAACAAAACAAATATATAAAAAAGGAAGTCCATGTAGAAACTACTCAAAATGGCCCAATTTGGGTTTCTTGGGTTAATACCAATTGCTAATCAAAGCCATCATATGGCTCTGGACACATGCATATGAAACCCAAAAACATGAAAGCAGAGGCAAGTTTCAGAGAAATCTTTCATTGAGAAGTACATTGATACTTTTTATGCACAGTACAGCACATATCCATCACTCCACGAGCTACTAGTATGTATGTATGTACGAGGAAACTCCACCTCCTATCATTCTAGGATATGACTGACACTAAAAGAGACACAAAACTACATGCCAAAGGAGGCGAAGACGACTACGGTAACTGAAAAAAAAAGCCTTCATTAATTCCCAACTAACAATGGAACAATATAATTGTTGGGCCTCAAACTCCACATACATCATTCTGGCCTAGCCTAGCATGTAGCCCAGTCTCTCTCTCTCTCTCTCCCTTTTATTATTGTTGCTCTACAAACCATGTTCTAAATAATCTTGAGAAAAGAATTATCGTCGAGGTGCCGCCATTATATTAATAAGGGGCATGCATGCATGCATACATACATACACATGAGGTACAAGTAATAGTAGGACGTCGAGAGTGGATCAATCAACAGTTGATCCCACATAAGGATGTGTCTGGACCTTTGACCTTGGCCAGAAAAGGGTCAATACGGACCCAGAGAAGGGAGAAGATGGAGGCCAACAAAATGGACCAAACAATGACAATGGTGGGGGTGCGGTTCTGGCGGCCCATGAGACCCTTGAGGAAGGGGTACAAGTGCACAATCACCCAGAAGGCGAAGAAAAGCTTGCCGAACAGCGGGCCCCAAGATTGATACCCGTTGTTGATGGCGTCCGAAATGCCCGCCACGACGCCGATGAGGTTGATCACCAGCAGGGTAGTTGGGGGGATGAGCAGGGCTGTCCATTTGATGGCGTAAAGCTCCGCAAAGTCGTCGTCTTCGGATTGTTTGGATGTGACTGTGAAATTGGTGTCGATACCTGCAAACACCTTGAGCAGACCTTGGAACAGCGCAAACAAGTGCGCTGACACTCCTCCGATCACCCAAAACTGCTCGTTTCGCCACCACTCATCTATTCCCACTCCTGACCACCTCATTTCCAATATACCCGTCGCGAAAATGGAGATGAAGAGCGATATAAACCATAAACTCGCCAGGTTACTAATCTGCAACACCCATGCATCCATGTCCTCCATAGCATCAGAAACTGATTTAACATGGCATTGATCAAAGCATCATCAGAAACTGATTTAACATGGCATTGATCAAAGCATCATCAGAAACTGATTTAACATGGCATTGATCAAAGCATCATCAGAAACTAATTTAAAATGGCATTGATCAAAGCATCATCAGAAATTGAATTAACATGACATTGATCAAAGCATGATCAGAAACTGATTTAACATGGCATTGATCAAAGCGTGATCAGAAACTGATCAACATGAAAGCATCAGAAACTGACATTGAAGAGCAATGGTAAGATAAAAAACCAAAAGGTCATTGAAAGTAAATGCTTTTGAGATTATAACTGAAGATAGCTAAAAGGTAAAAGAAAGGTTTTGAGACGAAGGTTTGGGGGTGACTGTTATTACGTACCGTGGGAATAATAAATTTTCCAGTGAGCAAACAAACGGCAGGGAGCACACAGTAAGCGAGCAAGGGCAAGGAGGTGAGCGGGTAGATGGTGGTGTTGATATACGCCAGTCTTTCCAGGCATTTCAATCCTCCATTCTTGCCTCCACCATAGCCATACCACAGAGGGCAATGCCGACTGAGCGAAATCTCCACAGAACCCAGAGCCCACCGCAGCACTTGGTTCAACCGATCTGACAAATTGATAGGCGCTGAGCCCTTGAAGGCAGGCCGGTGGGGCATGCAGTAAATGGACCGCCATCCCCGGCAGTGCATCTTGAACCCCGTCAAAATATCCTCTGTCACCGACCCGTAGATCCACCCAATCTGAACATCCCACGTGGCAGCCACGTCAGCGCACCCAACCCATGTTTTCATCAAAACCCATTCCACAATTCATTCTGGTAGGATTCTGAAAAAGCACATCAATTAGCTTACCTCCTTTCCCCAATCGGTTTTATCTTCATATCCACAACTGATGACATGAATGGCTTCCTTGAGAAGGGACCCTGGATTGGCGGAATGCGGCACACCTCCATTTTCAAGCAGGGTGGTAGCAACAAACACTGGCGATTGCCCAAATCTCTTCTCAAAATTCTTCAATGACATCAATGACGACTTCTCCTCATCAATTCCTGCAACGACCATGAAAATTTATCAATTTCTGCTGTCGAACTGTATTAATACTCTTAGCAGGAAAAAAGAGTTTTATTATTATTATTATTATTATTATTACTATTAGTGAGTGTTCCTTATTACCTTCAATGCCTTCTTCGATGTCCTCCAGACTGAAAATGGGAATGGTAGAATCGGTTCTGTTGGGAGGCTGTGCCTTCTTCTTCCCCCCTTTGCCAGGTTTCGTTTTCTGGACTCCTTTCTTGCGAGGGCCACATAACCATGACGGACACACTCCTTGGCTTTGTCCAGGCTTTTGTTTCTTATCCTTGGGAGGGGGATCATATCCATACAGAGCTTGTCTCCTGAACACACACCCGGTTCCCACGTACACTGGACCCTGAACTCCATCCAGCCCCTTCAAGTTGATCTGCACGGAAACCAAAACAACAACAACAGAAATTAACACATGTCAGCAATTACAGGAATCAAAACATGTGTCTGATACAATCAAGATCGTGCTAATTAATTGCAACCGGTTGCATGAATTCTGTCCACTGTTGTAGCTAGGGATGTATCAATAGAATTATAGATGTTAGACCAAGGATTCATGGTTTTAAAATGACAAATTCAATTGATCATATTGTGAAAAATCAATAATTCAGATGAGACTGAATTGTATATCGCTAGAGTCAATAAAGAACAGTCATACGTTGGTCAGTAAAGGAAAGAAAGTTGAACAAAAGGAAGTCGGACTGTACATAGAACGGACTCAGAACTGGCAAAAAATTAAAACAACATGGCTGGGGTTAATGATACTTACGTCAAAGAAGACGGTGTTGTGATTGGCGTATCGATCGTTTCGATCAATGCCGTCGAATCGCTGGGGGAACTGGACGTAACAGACCCTGCGGCCCACAATGGGGTCCATGAGGAAGCACATGGCTTCCCGGACGGCCTTGCTGTTGTTGATGTAGTGATCACAATCCAGATTGAGGAAGAAAGGGGCGTTGGTGAGCACGGCGGAGACGCGCACGAGCGCGTTCATGGCTCCGGCTTTCTTGTGGTGATTGAATCCCGGCCGCTTCTCTCTGGAGACGTACACCAGGCGGGGCAGCTCGTTGCCGTCTGTGTCGTGACCTCCGCTGTGTCCCAAGAACACCTAAAACCCATTTTTGAACCACATCAATATATTTCCATCGTTTCATCACCTTATTCGACATTCAATTTTTCGCCAACGTAGACAGGTGTCGAGTATGTTAAACAAATTAGACATCTAAGTAAAACAAATGTAGTAGTTTATTAGACTGTCCAATTTTATTGCAACAGAGACAGACCATTATTGAGTTGTGAGACCAGACATACTTGTATCATTCCAGGGTGATCACGAGTGTTGTTTCCTGGCCACGGTGTTCCATCCTGCATGGTCCATCCTTCATCCGGCATCTTCGTAGCTTTGGCAACCAAGGCATTAACCCGCACTTTGAACTCTTCGTACTCCCTCTGCAAGACTTACCACGTCTCAGGTTCTGTTGCACCAAGACTTCATACTTTTTAGCATTTTATTCTAATTAGTGTGTTGGATGTCACACCAAGAGTAAATGAGTTCCTTTGGTACCGTGGGACTACCATCAAGAAGCTTTAATTTAAGTAAGTACTCGCTCAAGCAACACGAGATTCAAAGCTAAGTAAATGATCGATGTTCATCAAAAGCTACTAACATTAATTTATGCTGTTCCTCCGGGGGCGAAAAAGTGTAGATATCATACACTAGAGTGGTAAAAAAAGTGAAGGTGCTAACCTTCATAGCTCTGCGCTCTTTCACGAACGTGGGCTGCACCTTGTCCTTCAAGTAATCAATCTTCAAAGCGAAGTAAACCTCCGGGGCCCGTGGCTCGATGTTAAACTTCTTACAGAAAGGCACCCATTTGCGCGCAAACTCGGAGGTCTCGGACAACACCTCAAAGGTCAACATGGAGGCACCATCATCGGAGATGTAGCAGGAGATTTTGTCCACCGGGTAGTCCACCGCCAGAATGGAGAGGATCGTGTTGGCAGTGACCAAGGGAGGCTCCTTCATGGGATCCACTGTACTCACATAAATATCCACGTGGGATAACTGAGACGGCTCTCCTTCCTTGTCATACCTGGATAAAAACCAAAAACAAAACCGATTCATTTGAGTTATCCGTAAAGTCTAGCAAAATTTTACTAGAAGAGGAAAGACAAGGCAAAACTGGTTCAAAGGCAACAAAAACGAATTTTGCCTCTGGATTTTTTAGACCAATCATCACGCTATGCGTTGTCAGAGAGATTCAAACATGTCAATTAGCAAAAGAGGGAACTGAAAATATTAATCAGTTTCGAAAATTAGAGGACGGAATGATGATTATTATTATCATTAGTAGAATACCTGAGGGAGAGGCGATCCAGGTAAGTCTCTCGGTTGATGGGGAGCCATTTGGGAAACTGATCCAGGATCCAGGATACAGCAAACCAAATTTCGCAAATCACTGACACCAGCCAGAGCGCATACGCTTCGTTGACAGGGTTCAAGATTCGGTACCGAAAGAAGAGACAGATCACCACAAGACGAATCACAATAATCATCCTGTATGGATTGATCTTGCTGGATGGAAACGGCACTTTTCTCGACAGAGGCTGCCTCGACTCGTCCATCCTGCAGCACAAATTGAATCAACAACAAACAATGCCCAATTCGTCAATAAAAAACTACAATTTCAGACTACCAAATTACCTCTTTAATGCACAAATAAGATGGTTTCTTTCTACAGAGAAAAAAAGACTTACATGGGCAGATCTAGGCCATTTGGACCGATGTCACTATGTTCACCATTTCCACTTGCTTGAAGAACACCTCCCTCAGTGGTGGTCATTTGCAGCTTTCCGCTTTGCCTTAATTTCCAGCTCTCCACCCTCTCCTTCCAAGCAATGCTGCCATAGCCGTACGATCCCAAGTCCTTGCTCGGGTCCAATGGCCTCGCTGTAATGGCAAAGTCAGTCAGGTCTACAATCTTGTTGAAAGGAAAAAAAATTCTGAAAGAAAAATGGAGCTTGTATCATAAAAGTGCTGGCTCACCTGGGCTGCCAATATCACTAGTGGCATCACTGTAGGCAACAGGATGGATCCTTTTGCCTCCCGGTCCAACAGGGAAAAGCGCATGATGCTCCGGTGAAGTAGCATTGGATTCACTTGCACCAGACACCTGAATTCCGTGGCAAATTAATGTGTCACTATGCTGCTGCTTCTTCTTTTTTCCACCAAGAATTGACAAACCAGAGTAATTTGTTACCGTCACGCAGTGATTTAATTAGACATACCGTGTGGCCATGGCCATTTGTGAGGAGGGGATACTGAGGCTGCATGGAAGACATGGTCACGTCCGTGTCGCGACCATAAGCCATCTGGCTATGCAGCATCTCATCTACGTCTTGCTGCTTGTCTCGCTTGTCCATTTCGTTGTGGTTGAATTCATTGTCAAGGTCGTCGGTGTCCTCCTCTTCTTCATCACCTTTCACTCGAGGACTCCCTTCAGAACCCAAAAAAAACCAATTAGAATCACTATAAATCCTTCCCCACAAGCAAACGATCAAACCCCATTACACAGTGTGCAGTAAATTTATCATAATTCATAAGAACCGACAAACCTAGATTTCCGTTACTACCTAGGTTGTGACGAAATTGGCTAAGGCACCAAACTTTGCATGTTTGGCTTGAAGGGTTAGGAGCAGAGAGTATTATTTTATGTTTCCCACCTTTGTGGCGATTGTAACGAGTCCGGCACTGAGGACAGGCTTGAGTGCCGTCCTTGCGTTCATACTCATAGCAAGGGCGGCACACAGGAAACCCACACTCGTGACAAGCTGCAAACAGCTCGCCTTCCAGGGTCACGCCCACATCATCGCCGCAAATTTGACAGATGTGGCTATTCACATTGCTCAGCGGCTTCACAGGCTGCATCGCACAAGAACAAGTCACAACACATCAATCAAACCAATTGTTCGCTCAGATTGATCGCCTTGCCCAAACACAGATCATGTTACAGCTTAAAGGATCCACACATAAACCCCATCATCATCATGCAAAACTAGACCATCATGGCAGAACGAGAACATTTCAAGCGAGGAGAGAACTCTTCAAGTTAGGTCACCCGATCTATACGAAATTGCACAAATCACGGAAGGAAACAGCACTAAGACTTGTCACAACACACACTGATCTACGCCAAAACCATAGCAGCACCGACAGGCTTATTGAGGATGTATCTGGTCAAAGCAAAACTGGGGGAATGCAAAGAGTCCTGAAGGCGTTATGCATTACCCCATCTGCAGGAATGACAACGAGCTCATTCCGTTTGTGAGATCCAGCCACCAGGCCCGCATTTGCCTCCATAGCGCAACTCTCACGGGCAGCTCCCGCAGCTCGTCACCACAAGAAAACGCTCCAGATTAATTTCTAAGCTCTGACACAGCTTCTCGTCTGCATATCATCGCCATGCACCTCCGCTTCGAAGTTAACGAAATACTCCACCATAGCCAGTTCCTGTTACTGTAAGCGCGTGCTCCATGTCCAGATTCCAAAAACCTTCTGCATGTTACCTAATGGTTCGCACCGCCACCGTCCATGGGAAACAGAAGCTCTAAACTGCAGACTGATTCCTGCGCCTCTCTCTCTCTCTCGCTCGCAGAGAGCGCAATATTCCCGCTGCAGCTTGTCAAAGAGAGCTGCAAGCTTGTGAGCTTGGGATGCTTGTCTAGTAAATTGCAGCTCCGGGGCCCAGCAGGCCGACTAGAGAGCTGGCAGAGCAGCAACCCCAATCATTCACTAAAGGCAGAAGACTGAGGGTTCAAGCCTACTCCTCCGCCTCACACTCCATTATGCATCTTTTTTCTTTCTCTAACTTTTTCCACCTCACAAACTTAGCGCCTTCATTAACCATGACCTCAGTCTCTCTTGCACTTTCATCATTCGTCTCTGCACCACCGGCTTGTTCACAGCTGCATCACCGTCATTATCAGATACACTACACGGTACTGCCTGTCCTGCAACTGACTTAGACCTTATACTCTAGTATCCCCTGCGCATAATTATACCTTTGGTGAACTACCTCCTTCAGTAAAGTAAATCCCCTGTCTCTTATATTCTGGTAAAACTGCCATTAAATTTTCTCATTAAATCAATTATTCATTTCCGTACTTGTGTTGATCTCTCACCCTCCAATATCACATTCCCACATCTGCGAGTCCGGTGTGATACAAACGAGTTCCGAGATGATTGCAAGCGCGAGTCATTATTGGTGGTCACTATTGCTGCTTCGCTGTCTGCTTATGAACGTTCAACAAAAGTGAAGCCTTGTACCATGAACCAAAAAAAAAAGGGGGCAGCTTTAGCAAGCTGTAAATCGACTGGTGATATTGCGATTCACTTGATGGGTAGAAAAACCAAACACAAAAATTACCTGACTACGCAAGTCGGAGTTCTGTGTGCCAAATACAGACTCACAGAAGTATCTGTGCCATTAAGTATTAATTGGAACTGTAACAACTACCAGCCAGTTTCATTTAAGGAGTGACTTCATCTCATGCAACATAAAAGTGTGAGATGGAACATGTATAACTGTAATACTGCGGATATTGATAATTTTTTTCATCGAGTTTTTAATTTAGAGATGGACATAGAGCTATTATTACAAGGCTGACATTCTGACCACTTTGTTATGTGGTATTCTCATGTGATACTGTACTTGTTTGTGTTAATTTCCTGGTAGAGGGTCTGGTTTGTATGTATTGAAGATTGGTACTGTACAGTAGAGGAATACGGACCTAGCTACCTGCCTGGTACCGGGTATTTAAAATAGTGGAGTAAATCGTGGAAAGTCAGTGACACGAAATTATTTTGCACTGTCCACCTGAGTGAGTGAGGCTCCCATGAGTTTAGAGTGCTTCTTAGAGAATGAATGATTTTGGTACCAGGCTGCCATTGTCAGATGCAGCACTCTTCCTATACATGCCAGCACCCGACCTCAATGCATATTAGTGATTTGTAGCTTTCCTTGGCAACTTGCAACTGATGACGGCATGAAACATGTTGCAAAGAAGAAAAATAATTAGTTGCAGCGTGCTGTAAAGAATTTCCAATGATCCGCAATGTTTGAATCTCCAAAATCATGCACCGTAGCGATCCAGTCAACCTGAAATTCCATTTCATGATCGTAGGTGGAGGGTACACTACTAGAAACACCACTTGCGTAGACTAGCGAAAAGACCCCACGTGAAGACCCCACCCACATCACGAACTAGACTAGTTGTGGGTCGATCTTTTTTGGCATGCTTCTCTAATTTACGCAGACAGTGTTTCTACACGATTGACACAATTTTGTTAAAATATTTAACCCCTAACTGACGGTCTAGAAGACCAAATTGGGTCTCATGTGTTTTTTTTAGCAGTTCTATGTGTACTTCCTTTTATTCAAATTTGTTTGTTTTTTGACCAACACGTGTAAAGTTCTTCATTACTTTTGGTAATATAAAATTTAGGTGTTATATTTTTCACATTACGGCCATTTTAAAACCATGGATTGGATAAAAATAAATACGGAAAGTAAGAAATCTTACCGTACTTACACAAGGTTGTACGAATAATTTAATTTTTTGGATGCCACCTTGAATCTTTTATGTGTTAGAGCGAATGTCCACATGACACGTGGCAAAAAATTCAACAAACTAACAAATAACTGCTATGTGGGTACAGTACAGTACAGTACAGTACTCCCAACGAACTGAACAATTTATGGTATGATTCAAGCTGCCTGGTTTTAGGGCCAGAATTATTCTTTTTCTTCAGTTGTGGTAACAGTGAGTGAGGCATGGATCTCTTTAACGTGGTTTCCTGTAGCTGGCTGTGCAATAATGTATTTACATCTACGGGAAGTGGACATAAATAGGCCATGTTACATTACTCCTGGTACTTTGACTGTCTGTTTGCAGGGAGCGAAATCTGACGGCTCCCAGACACTTGCTCTCAACTGACGGTGCTCAGTGCTCACTGCATGACTACATACATGATATTTACATCATTTCTGCTGCTTCCCAATTTCATTGACTAAATGGAAACTCGTAACTTAAGAATGCAGTAGTCAACTCCTCCAAACCCAAAATGACGGAATGGAATGGGGTTCATATGATTTTTTTTATTTTTTTTGGTTTTTGGAGAAGTGCTAATGTGGCAACATAAAATAAAATGGTGCAGCGACATATTTTAAATATTTTGGATAGATTTATATTTTCATCCACATATTTGGATGAGTTTCATTTAAAACTATTGATTTCATCAAAAAATATTGGAACAATCTGACATCTTCATCTATTTTTTCTTCAAGATTTTCCTCAGTTAAGGCTTGGTGCATGCTAATTATTTTTGGTGCTTTTTGGCTTTTAGAAGCCTTAAAAAAAATCACTCAGCTCCCATTCCAATACAGATTTGACTCCTTACTCTATAATCCTCCCTTAGGCTCCAACCAATTTCTGGTCACACTAATTTCTTAGACAGGTCAGCATAAGGAAGAAAAAAAATCATAGTTTATAGTTTTGTTACATGTGATGAAAGGTCAATTGATTTGATTTAACCCTTAAGAGCGCAAGGAGCCCGAGGGGTCATGTTTGATCGTTTTTAAGTCAAACGCTGATTTTCACCTAGTTCTTAATTACAAATGAAAACAGTCCCAACTAAGAAAGTGTGGGAGCTATCTTCTACTTTCTAGTCCAATTTACAGTTCTTCAAAATTGTTAAAATTGTGTTTTTTACAGCGCTTTAAAGCTCAAAACCCTAAAATTCCAATATACACTGCAAAAAAGTTTTTCAATCAAATTTCTTTTTATGTAAGCTTGAGAAGCATTCCACCTACACCTTGTTGTTCACCACTATTATTTACATTTTTCTTTAAAAAATCAGACTATTTAAGGCATTTTTGTAATTAATATGACTATTACAAGAGAAAAGCTTTGAATTTTTTTATAAAAATATTTTTTTATTTGAATAATTATAAAAAATCAGTGTAAATCAGTTTAACAATAAATAATATGAGAAAAATACCCAAAAAAAATTTAATACATTTTAAAATGTGAGAAATTGATGAGGTTTGCCCAGGTAAATGTAGTGTGCGCACTTAATCCCTAAACGTCCTCACCTATGTCCAGTTTAGGCAGTTTTGCAAAGATGCATTATAAAATGCAATTAATATGAATATTTAGAACTTGATGTATGAATAAAAGTTATACATTTTTAATTTTAGATTCTATCTATAGAGTTAGATCTATGACTACTATCACTAATCCTTTTTTTATAAATTTTGAAACATAAAATAAAAAATTACTTTGTAATTCAATTACAAATAAGATATTGACAATATGTGGATGAAATTTGTTGTGATGGGTTATAATGTAGTACTTTAGGTGTAGTGATTTTTGGAGATTTTTTGGATGCTTGATTTTAATAGTTTTTTTTTTCATGAACACTTTTAGATCAAAATCTTCAAGATTTTCGGTGAAACACTACAACACAAAATGAGGCATAATTTTTTCAAAAATTATTTCCTTTTCGATCGGATCACACATACATGAAGTTAACTTCCCATAAAAAATTCAGTAAAAAAATCACACCACAAAAAGTGCATGACGGATGAGAAAATACGGATGAAATCTGTACATCAGGCCAAAAACGCCTGCTTGGGTAGTTAAGGGGTTAAGGGTTAACAGGAGAATTAGTGAGATTTTAAAGTGGTATTTTATGTATTTCTTCTCTTCTTTTTTTAACTTATTTAGGTGAGTACTTACAATAGTTGATCTTGACATGGACCATCATGCCAGAGCTGGAAGCTAATGTACTAGACAATGAAGGCTAGCACCATATTCATTTGGTTGTATTGCTGTATATAATTTACTTTGGGTCCATTTTTTCACTATAAATTTCTGTTGTGACCAACTTTGATTCATGGGGAAGTACTATGTCATATTAGAGTTATCCGTAAACTAAAGGGTTGAGTGGGCCTTAGTTTGACTAAAATTTGTTGAAACGAAAACTATTGAGAGAAGTTCTAGGAAATCAAAAGAATGGGTGAGTGGGGACGGTCTAAGTATATATAGCGAGAATCTATTGTCAGAAAAGGGGCTAGCAATGACCTTCTTCATGTGTGAAGGTGAATAATAGAAACTTGGATGAGAAGTTTTTTAGCACCGATTTTGGTGCTTTCAAAGTTTGCATCCACAGTTTTTTTTTAGTGTCCGACACATGTTCTTTTTTGAGGATTAATGTCACTATTCACTCAAATTACAGTCCACTCACCCACTTTTGAGGGACTTTACAGATAACTCTATTATACTATGCAGCTCTTCCAACACTGAAGTTATCCTTCATGTCAAAGTGGGGGTGTTGACTATTGTGTGAGTAAAAAAAGTGAGGGTCATCTAAAATTGTTCAACAAATTGGTGATCTGCAGGAACCATTAGAAGAGAAATGAACCCTCAAAGGGGCTTTTTCGATGTTCAGGCAAAAATCTAAATTTTTATTGAAATTCTTTTTAAAATAAAAATATTTTAAAATAAAATATTAATAAAATAAAATAAAAAATATTATTTAAAAATGTTAGAAAATGTTTTTAAAATGTTCAAAGATATTTTTGAACTATTTTTTATATTAAAAATATATTTAAAAACTTTTAAAAACTTTTAATATTTAAATATCCAATCTGAATTGTTGAACTCATGCCACATCAGATTTCATTTTTTTAATATATTTTTATTAATTAATTTTTTTTTAAACTCAAAAAGTTAAAATAAAAATAAAAACTCGAGGCCTCTTAGAGGGCTCAAATTTCTTGTAATGATACAAAAGGTAATGCACCTTATTTGTGACACAATTTTCTGATCTAATATCTGATATCTTACAAAGGTGATTGGACTTTCAAAGAACATTCACATGTGCTGAATCCAAAACACAAAAACATAGCAAATCGAATCATGTTTTTACAACAAAGTATGTAATTTTTATAAATTTTGAAGAGTGCGGCAAGAAATTCCAAAAGTGTCACTAGCTAATCCCCTCATATTAAGCACAAAGAGTCAGCTCATTATGATCATTTCCCTTGTTCATAATTACTTCAAGTCATATATTAACTGGCCATGTGTTTAACCCTAAATGGCCACATGATTTGAATGCAATTGTCCTCT
This sequence comes from Pohlia nutans, assembly GCA_022496805.1. Classification (NCBI taxonomy): domain Eukaryota; kingdom Viridiplantae; phylum Streptophyta; class Bryopsida; order Bryales; family Mniaceae; genus Pohlia; species Pohlia nutans. Next base: position 6,927,069 of record CM040085.1, on the reverse strand, counting down.
GTATTATGAAACGGTAAGCCCTAACTTCAAGGTGGCAAGCATGGATTAGTCACAAAAATGACTTGTCACATGTGTATTGCTTAAAACAACAATATCATCATATTATGAAGTATCATATTATAGAGGGTACACTGTAGTTTTCTACGTTAGCGTGACACAATTGGTTCATCTTCTTAAATTGCCATTTTTTCCACCCATAATGACCACTTTGACACACCATTCCCATATTTTGTTTCAAAGCGACAATGAAAGGATTGGCATGGTTACTGGCACAAATGGGGTTTGACAGGGGGCACAAATGGGGGTTTTGGGATGTGTCACAAATAGTTGCATGACATGAATAGGGCGCACTACTTGAATATTCTTCAGAGATGCTCTAAGGGTTGTTGCACCACAAGAGTCTAGTCTTTACAATACCAAAAATCTTGAATTGAAGACGAACAATGCCACTGTAGAGGAATCAATGTTTAGAGATTGTCAAAAGAACTTGTTGTGTATGGAACAGTAGGGTACCCTACATTGTGGTCAGTTTTGACATAAATTAATTAATATTGTTCCAAAAAAATTACCACGTCATGTCATCTTGTGATTAGTTTAAGATGACATGAACCTCTCAACATCCGATTGTGGAAATTCCATTTCAACACCATGCTCTCTGAATCAGACCTTCTGAATTTTGTGGGAATTCAACATCTTCAACATTTTAGCAGTCAACAAAACTACATCCATAAGTTGCCAAGTCCAGAGTCAATGCACACCGATGTTTCCTGAACCTTAATTATCAAATGCAATTCTGAGATACTGATGATTTCATACTCTCATTTTCTGAGCAATTCCTTCTTCCACCAGCAACTCTGAAGGTCATCCAAAAATTACAAGGCATACCATGTAGTTCCCCACCAACATCACTGCTCTAAAAATAGTAAGCAAGCTACTCACAAGTCACCACGTATGGATTGTGCAATCATGATGTGCAATTAAGAAGAGAAGATCCACTAGCTTGAGTCGTTTAGAGGATCCTGAACCTCGGTCACACACTCCAAATAAATTCTTGGCCAACCCATGCACATCCATTTTTCCAGAGCCATAGAGCTATCACTATAAGAAAACTTGGTTAAAAAAAACCGTAGCAGAATTCAGCTACGGTTCGTTTGACCTTATATCCAAAGTGTTGACCAGTGGAGATGCTCTAAATTTTTGTAACCATGGTGCAATTCAAAACGTACACGCAGTTTTACAACTGAGGCAGCTTATGTAGCACACAAAGTATTCTAGTAGAGATGGAGATTCCAATTGCAATACAGATCAAAGTAGCCAACCAAACAATATATGACGGCAATCATGCTTCCAAACAGAAAATTGAGTGCTTCAAGTGGGCCACACTAACTTGGATCGGTCCCACAGGAATGGCTTGTTTGCGACCTCCATTGGCGCAATGGTTTCAGTGTCCCAAGGCAAAATGCAATCAAACGGGGCGTTGGTATATGAATTTTGTGGCATGATTGAGCTTCAATGAGAGCTATGATCATTCAAAGTTCTGGCAAGTACAAAGCTCATCATCCATTGGCATGCTTGTCCTACCTGCCCAAGAGAGCGTTTTTGCAATTCAGCACAAACCAACTCACTGCATAATTTGTAATTATTTTCCACTACAATTGCGGTGACGACGCTTGGCTTGCTCTAGATCTACAGTTTCCACTGAACCTCATATTTTGTCACATAGAGTGGCCAAAAGCTTAGCTTTTGGCAGGCATCCAAAATCTAAGCGCTAGCTCGAGGATAGTCATAATATTTTTAAATTGTGGCATAATTCAGAGAGCCAAACATGTTACATTCAAGTGCCCACAACTATAAAATCTATGATAACTATAGATGTGAGGTTTTCGTTCAGCTTGTGCCATTTCCTTCTTGTAAGCCATGGGTGCCAAGTTCGACAAATATGACCATGTTGGAGAATCAATGCATTTAATTGTGTGAAGATCAGTGATTTTGTTTTCAATTTTCCCAGGTTACAACCAACTTTTTTCTTGTTACCATGATGATACTTGGGTAATACCTAGAAATTTTTTGGGTACTGACCTAAATTTTCCTAAGTATTTGGCTACTTTTCCTCTCATATTTTCAAAAATCCTTCATTAAAGTGTATTTCAAGTGTAGCTAAATTGGGCTAATTTTGGCTGAAAAAAAAGTCACTGGTGAAGATCCTTTGCATGAGCTTGGGCTGGGAAATAACTTAGGGGTGGTCAGTTTCTTGGCAATGAATTTCTCTTTTACGTTCAACTAAAAAAGGAAAAGAAAAAGAAAAAGAATTAAGGATGGGAGACTTCTGACTTTCTGAGTCTGAGCTTGAGGCTAAGTTTGTGAGTTTCTGACTGTACGAACCAAAGCTGTACAGTTGTGCCACTTTGTTCTTACTAAGTTAATCACAGAATCAGTCAAAACAAAAGTTGCAGCAAAAGTTCAGAGTTTGATCAGTCCTGACCCCTGCTGTCCCAGGCTCTCAACCTGGACAGTGAGATGAACCTTGACCGAGAATACCCATTTCACCTCACTTTGCAAAATACAGTGTAAGAATTTAATTACTGCGCTACAGTCACTTACTGGCAGGCAATTAGTGCGCAGGATGCTGGTCTGGCCAATATGCATAATTATACGTATTCCTTGCCACATTAATTTTTTGCAGTTGTTTGACCAACAATAGCGGGATGAATATATGGCACCAAATGCCAAGCCCTAGTACTGTCAGATTCAGACAGCCTGGTGTCAAAACTAAATTTCCACGTCACATTTTGACAGGTCCACGTCACCCTAAACCAATCACAAGATGACATGTGGCGTCTTTGACGGTAGAGGGTAGCACTAACAACAAGATTCTGGCTAGACTGGAAGAGCAAAGTCTGGACGTATGTACGGTTCCATTGTGGCGACATTATTGAACCCTAAAGCTGTAGATGTAAATAAGTACTGGCAGTATTGCACTACGGTCTCCAACTGAGCATTGAAAGTAAACAAGTCAGTGTGATTGTGAAAACCAAGGAATTGAACACATGGCAAGATACAGTCAGGAAGGAGGCCAGAGCTCCAGATGAGCAAAACCCTGCTGCAGCCGCATAGACCAAACACTGACTGACTCGCAGATTCGGTTTTACGCTGACAGCGGTTTAATTAAATCTAGGGTTTTGCCATGCATGGACTAACTTAAATGAAGCTGGCTGCTAATAAGTTAATAAGTGATGAGCATGTGAAACAGAATCCTCACAGAGACAGATGATTACTACTCTGTTGCTTTCCTCAAATTTGTAGTAACTTAAAAGTCGCTACTCTGACCACCCTTCCGATGTCGGTCGGCCACCATGTACCTTTCTTCGTCTTACATTCTACGTAGCTTAGCTGGTGCTTTGCATCCATCTCTTGGCACAGGATCAAAGTAGTTGCCCTGCTCTTTTTCTGACATCAATTGTCCTGGATGTAAGATGTCACAATGTTGTCCTGAATTTCTAGAGAAAACCCGGGCTACTTACTTCTTTGCAGCAAATTAAAACAACTTAAGCAAAAATTTATTGATGTTATCTGTTGTGCGGTGCATTGGGACAGGACTGAACAATTGTGGAATAATGTACGTACTCGCTGGTACTCCTCTACATTCTTCTACCATCAGATTTGAAAATACTTCTGGCTAGTAAGCTACAATCCTGGATACATTTATGCATAGTGTCCAATGACTGGTAGTGAATATTATTATGAAGTATGCACACCCATGAGCTTCATCACAGTGGACAGTTCACATATAATGTGCGTGCGTCGATGACGTTGATAGTGAGAGGCCAGGTGGTCAATATATAAATTCACATGCCTGTGCAAGCCTGTGTACAGAATGATGGTGATGTCTATATTGCTCAAGTGACGCGAAGGAATAAGTACTTGACAAAGTAACATACAGCAGAGCCTGTCAAAATCATTAAATAATTCATAGTCTCTACAGACAATACTGCAAATGTATAATTCTAGTTTGTCACGTGGAAATGGAGGATCCATATTGCGATTTAAATTCTAAAGATACAATGAAGATTCCTCACTCACTCACTGTGCCTTTGTGTACATACAGAATGATGGTGATGTCTATATTGCTTCAGGTATCGGACTCGAACGAATAAGTACTTGACAAAGTTACATACAGCAGTGTCAATTCATTGTCTCTGTAACACACAATGCTAGTTTGTCACATGGCAATGGAGGATCAATATTCTGATTTAAATTGTAAAGATACAGCAAAGGATCCGAGGTCTCTCACTCACTCAATTGATGGAGCTGATCTAACCTACAGTATAAGTACTTGACAAAGTTACATACAGCAGTGAGTCTGTCATAATCATCAATTCATAGTCTCTACACACAATTAATGCAAATGTAGTATTCTAGTTTATCACATGGCAATGGAGGATCAATATTGTGATTTAAATTCTAAAGATACAACGAAGGATCCTCACTCACTCACTCAATTGATGGAGCTGATCTAACCTATGCTGGCACTATAGTTTCAATCGCAAGTATTATTATCTACAAACATTTGGCTCACTGATATGACTAAGTTAGAGAGTGGACATGCATGCACGCACAGGCATAGCGTCAAGAATCCTGATTATTGAGAAGACATGCATGCAGTGATTCTACGTACAGGTGAGGCCGCAGTTTACCAAGTTGGGGCCGTTGGACTTGGCTAAGAAAGGATCAATACGGACCCAGAGAAGGGAGAAGATGGAGGCCAACAAAATGGACCAGACGATGACGATGGTGGGGGTGCGGTTCTGGCGGCCCATGAGACCCTTGAGGAAGGGGTACAAGTGCACGATCACCCAGAAGGCGAAGAAGAGCTTGCCAAAGAGCGGCCCCCACGACGAGTAGCCGTTGTTTATAGCGTCGGAGATGCCGGCCACCACGCCCACCAGGTTGATCACCAGCAGCGTGGTGGGCGGGATGAGCAGCGACGTCCACTTGAGCAAGTAAAGCTCCCCGAAGTCCTCGTCCTCCGCTTGCTTCGACGTGACGGTAAAATTCGTGTCGATACCGGCCAGCACCTTCAACAGACCCTGGAAAAGCGCGAACAGATGCGCCGACACTCCTCCAATCACCCAGAACTGCTCGTTACGCCACCACTCATCGATCCCCACTCCCGACCACCGCATCTCCAGAATACCCGTGATGAAGATCGACAGAAAGAGCGAAATAAACCATAAACTGTCCAAGTTGCTTATCTGTATGTACACCGCCACATGCAATCAGTCAGTCGTCCAAACCCCAAACCCTAAACCCTAATTAAAGCCTCTTCTTTCTCTAGTTATACTCATGTTTGTACAATTGTTAAACATACTGATTACGTGTTTTGTATTTATGACACAGAATGTGGATCGAGGTTCAGCAATGAAGATGGACAGGAAGAGCGAAATGAACCACAAACTGTATGTACACCGCCACATGCAGTCCGTCAGTCATCGAAACCCTAAACCCCTAAACCCTCAAGATTCTTATACTCATGTTCGCGTTTTTTCTTACAATTATTAAAGGACCAAGAAGCCCGAATTGGGCGGTTTGAGACTCATCTTTTTTCGTGCAGTTTTGAGTAGGTCCTATGTGGACGTCCTTTTGTTCAAATTTCTTTCCATTTTGACCAAAATATGCACTGTTCTTCATTGATACAAAACTCAGTCTCATCTGGACTATTGATTTTTCACAATATGATCAATTGAATTTATCATTTCAAAAACCATAAATCCGTGGTCCTGTAGGGGTTAATTGTGTGTTTTGTATTTATGACACGGAATGTGGATCGAGGCTCAGGAATGGCAGTCAGTCAGGGATTCCGAAACGCTAAATGTGAAGAGTAGTTAGGGACTTACGGTGGGGATGATGAATTTTCCAGTGAGCAAACAGACGGCGGGGAGAGTACAATAGGCGACGAGAGGCAACGACGTCAATGGATAGATGGTGGTGTTGATGTACGCCAGTCTCTCCAGGCATTTCAAGTTGCCGGAATAGCCATACCACAACGGGCAATGTCTGCTGAGCGAAATCTCGACGGAACCCAGAGCCCACCGCAGCACTTGGTTCAAACGATCAGACAAGTTGATAGGCGCTGAGCCCTTGAATGCGGGCCGGCGCGGCATGCAGTAGATCGACCGCCATCCCCGGCAATGCATCTTGAAGCCCGTCAAAATATCCTCCGTCACGGAACCATAGATCCAGCCAATCTGCCCACGTACACAAGTAAGTCCATCAATACAAATGACAGTCATAACGGTTTGACTAGTTTGAGCCGTATACTTGTAGTCGCAGAATCCCAGATTTCTTCTAGTGTTTGAAGGAAAGATGGAATTGCGCGTGTACCTCTTTGCCCCACTCGGTCTTGTCTTCGTAGCCGCAACTGATGACGTGAATGGCTTCCTTGAGGAGCGAGCCGGCACTGGCGGAGTGATGAACGCCGCCACTGTCCAGCATGGTGGACGCCACGAACACCGGTGACTGGCCGAACCGCTTCTCGTAGTCCTTGGTGGACACGATTGACGGGCCCGAGCTGGAGCTATTACCATTCATCGCGTTGTCGTGGTCCACGGCCATGCCGTCGTCCATGCCCTCCTCCACATCCTCCAGCCGGAAGATGGGAATGCTGGAGTCCGCTCCCGACGGCAGCTTTGACTTCTTCGAGTATTTCTTGTTCTTCTTGCTCTTCTTCTTGCGCGGGCCGCAACAAAACGACGGGCACATACTACTGCAGCACCCGCCATTCTTCCCTTTCTTCGACGTCGACGGCGGCTCGTACCCGTACAGCGCTTGCCTTCGGAACACACACCCTGTGCCCACGTACACTGGCCCTTGAATCCCATCCAATCCCTTCATGTTAATCTGCAAACCACGGGATCCAAAATCAGCATAGATCCAAAATCAGCATAATTATATCCACGATCACAGGATCAAACACCGAGCAAACGCGCACGGGTAGGGGATCGTACGTCGAAGAAGACGGTGTTGTGATTCGCGTAACGATCGTTGCGATCGATGCCGTCGAAACGCTGAGGGAACTGGACGTAACAGACTTTGGGTCCGACGTTGGGGTCCATCATGAAGCACATGGCTTCGCGGATGGCCTTGCTGTTGTTGATGTAGTGATCGCAATCCAGATTGAGCATGTAAGGCGCGTTAGTGAGCACGGCGGAGACGCGCACGAGCGCGTTCATGGCACCGGCTTTCTTGTGGTGATTGAACCCGGGTCGCTTCTCCCTGGACACATACACCAAGCGCGGGAGCTCGTTGCCATCTGTATCGAGCCCCCCGCTGTGGCCCAGAAACACTTGGATCATCCCCGGGTGGTCGGATTTGTTGTTCCCCGGCCACGGCGTGCCGTCCTGCATGGTCCACCCATCCTCCGGCACCTTCAGCGCCTTCGCCACGAGCGCATTCACGCGCACTTTGAACTCCTCGTACTCGCGCTTCATGGCACGCCGCTCCTTCACGAACGTCGGCTGCACCTTGTCTTTCAGATAATCGATTTTCAACGCGAAGTACATCTCCGGCGCGCGCGGCTCGATCTGGAACTTCTTGCAGAACGGCACCCACTTGCGCGCAAATTCGGACGTTTCCGACAACGCCTCAAAGGACAGCATGGCGGCTCCATCGTCCGAGAGGTAGCAGGAAATTTTGTCCACGGGGTAGTCCACAGCCAGAATGGAGAGGATCGTGTTGGCGGTGACGATGGGCGGCTCTTTCAAAGGATCCACGGTACAGACATAGACGTCCACATGCGCCAGCTGCGAAATGGCATTCGGCTTCTCATAACGCAGCGACAGTCGGTCCAGGTAAGTCTCGCGTTCGATGGGCAGCCATTTTGGAAACTGATCGAGGATCCACGAGACCGCGAACCAAATCTCGCACACGACGGAGGTGATCCAGAGCCCGAAGGCGCCCTCCACGGGGTGCAGGATTCGGTAGCGCAGGAAAAACGCCAACACCACCAGCCGGATGACGATGAGCATGCGGTACGGGTTGATCTTTGCAGACGCGATGGGGATTTTGCGCGACAGGGGTTGTCGCGACTCGTCCATGATGGGCAGGTCGGGACCCAGCGGGTCCCCGTCCATGTCTTTGGGATGCAGCGCGCCGCCATCGCTCATCATCATCTGCAGCTTCACTTGTCGCTGCTTCCAGTCGTCCATCTTGTCCTTCCACGCCACGCTGCCATAGCCATACGCCGCCAAGTCCTTCGTGGGATCCATCGGCCGCGCTTGCACTGCCGCCATCACAGAATTGCGAATTCATCAATAGTGGGTCCAACATCAGTGCTGGTTTCTACTTGAACCTTTGAATTCAGACACAGGAATTTTGGACATGTAGAATGAATTCAGGCAATGGTGACACTAGTAGAAATCTTGTCCAATGTGACATTTAGTCGTTAAAGACATTTGTTCATAGTGACTCGCACGTACCAGGGAGGTTGGAGTCGTGGTAATTGAGGGGGTGGACGCGCTTGCCGTTGGAAGGCACGACGAGGGCGTGATTGTCCTCGTCCTCGGAATCGCCGACCTGGCCGTCGGTGATCATGGGGTAGCGCGGCGGCTGGTGCAGATTCATGTGATGCGTGGCCACTTCGTGCTCATACATGGAGCCGTAGTTCATGCGCCCGGGGATGAATGTGTCGTCCGCGGACGATTGCTGGTCTCGCTTGTCCATCTCAAACTCATTCTCCAAGTCGTCCAGGTCGTCTTCTTCGTCGTCCCCGGGCACGCGCGCACTCCCTAATTGCAAACACCCATGCAGTTCATTAGCAATTCCCAAACCTAGCCATATTACAATTTCTATTCGTGACTGCATTCGTTCAAGAGCAAGTCACTTTTGCCTTCAGGAGGAATTGATTGACTGTACGTACCTTTCTGGCGTTTGTAGCGGGTCTTGCAATGAGGGCAAACGGAGTTGCCCTCCTTGCGCTCGTACTCGTAGCAGGTGCGGCACACAGGAAACGCACACTCGTTGCACGCCACGAACTGTTCCCCATCGAGATTCAGACCCACAGGGTCGCCGCAGATTTTACACACCAGATCACCCAGAGGTTGGTTCATGCGTCTCGGCTGCAAGCCATCATTCACCACATACATATATATCATTCAGATCTCAGATTTTCCACGCAGCATACAGTGAGTAGAAACGTCATCAAGTAACTTTCCGAAACCGAACTGTGCAACATTAACATTCAGTTCGCTCGCTCGCTCGCTCAATGATCCAAGGATACCAGTCCGAGCTAGATCTGGTAGACCATTCAACCACTGGCTCACGAATTTCTGACCCCGAAACCAAAGAGCCGGATTCACGAATTGCAACAACCCAACCCCAACCTGACTCGCCAAATGCAGATTCATCGCTGCAATCAACCGACTCCTGACATTGCGAATCACTCTGAATGTCTACACTTCTCGATGAAAGCAAAAGGTAACGAATGATTGATTACCCCATGGATTCCCTCCGCAGGAATGACCACGAGCTCATTCCGGTTGTGAGATCCTGCCACCAGGCCCGCATTCGCCTCCATTGCAGCTCGTGCACCGTCACCTGCAGCAGCAGCAGCTCAAAAGCTAATAATAATATTCAAAATCCTGATGCTCACAGCTGCTGTGCGCTCACCACCGGATTTCAAGCTCCCAACTCATCTTCTTCGTCCCCATGCATATCCCAGAGCTCGTCTTATTCCCAAAACGCCTTTCTACGACGACTACCAGGATTGCGCAACCTGCAAACCACGCTCCATTGGTTCCAAAACAGAGCGAAACTGCGCTATTCCCGCTGCAGGTTCTCAAAGAGGGCGGGCAAGAGGCTTGTCTAGTAAATTGAAGCTCCGGGGCCCAGCAGGCCGGGACGAGGAGAAAGATCGAGGAGCTGGCAGAGCGGCCTCAATCATTCACTAAAGGCAGACCTCTACAGCAACGAAGCAAAGGCCTAGTCGGGGGGCCCCGGCCTCCATTACGCGAGCTGTTGCTGCAACTGCCATAGCCATGGCTCTGTTCCTCTCCCGGGCTCCAAATCCCTTTGTCTAGCGCTTTCATTAAGCTTAACCTCTTGCACTTCATTCGCCTCTGACTCCATTGCAGCACCGGCAATATCATCGATCACCGTCATTATCAGAGTAACCCTCTACACTGTACTATACTACCGGTACTGTATTGTACTGTATTGGCACTGCGTTTATACCTAATACACGCTTTTGTAGCTTGAGTAAAATGATTCAGTGCTCCATCAGTTGACTGTCATGAATTCATCATTGTGGGTAAAAACTTGAGGCTTTTGGAGCTTGGAGGTAATAAGATGAGTGCCTGCCTCTGCGTCTCATTATTGGGGTGCCTCTCTCTATTGTTGCACTGCTGTCTCATATGAACATTCAACAAAGTGTGCGATTGTACAATCGGAAAGCGCAATCTTCATATTGTCTGATGTTTCGTGTTGTTTTTACAGCTGTTGTTGCTGGCCTTGCAACTTCGAAAGTCATTGTTGTTAAACTACCCTACGATTCATAAGTCTTCCCATATATATTTGCGCCACTATGTATTCGTACCGTCACCTGGTAGCAACTCCGGCCTCCCTGGAGTTCCACGTTGGCTTTCCCGCCATCCACATTCTTTTTTTCATGGCTCACAACCAGTATGAAAGCGACACGTAGCACTTTTTAAACCCCTAAACGTCCCAGCGTCCAAAAATTGGATCACAAACAGATTCAAAGCCTTGTAAATTTCTCATACAATCTCGGATGACTTTCATCCAAGTCATCTTTGCAAGCCCATTAGGTTCTCTACCAATTAAAATAAATCTCTTGTGATGGGGAGATGTTGATAATATTGGAGAGGCCTCCAAATGCAAGTATATCAAATTTGTTGGGTAGATTTTATGCTTGCAATGGACCTCTCATGTACACCTCATGTACATTTGAGCCATGCTAATATTTATTTTTGAGACTAGCATCTACTTCTATTCAAAGGGTTGGTACGTTTAGGGGTTAAAGAATTGAATTAATTTGCTACTAGGTTACAACTTGTGTACATATCAAAAAAATTAATGTAAGACAATAGTGTACAGTTCCCTTCGGAAAGTCTTCGGACAAATCGAATCTAGGGTTCTTCAGAGTTCTCGCACTACTGACTTCAAACGGCTCCCATTTCTTCAGCCGGCCTTCAAACCCTAGATTTCTTTTCACAACATGGTGTACACAGGAGAGGAAAAGGCTCAAGTGGTTGGGATGTTCAAGGGTGGCTGCAGAGTGAGTGAAATTGCCGTTTCTTTAGGTATACCTAAACAGAGTATTTCTGACATTCTGAAGAAGTACCGCATTGAAAACACCGTGGAGACCTCGCAACGCAGTGGAAGGCCAAAGAAGTTGTCAGAGCGGGATACTAGAGCAATTGTTCGAGTAGCCAAGCAGAACAGGAGGGCAACATTGGCAGACATCACGAATTCTTTGCCTATCCAAGTAAGTCATACTGTTGTGAGACAAGCATTGAAAGATTCTGGTTTGCAAAGTAGAATTGCTCGCAAAAAGCCATTTCTTTCACGTGTTCACAAAGAGAAGCGACTTGCTTTTGCGAAAAGTCATGTCAATTGGACCGTAGAGCAGTGGAAGAATGTGATTTGGACAGACGAGGCAACCTTTGAAATTGGCAAAAATTTCCGGCAAATTCGGGTGTGGCGTAGCACCAAAGAAACTTACGAACCGGACTGTTTGGCTCCAACTTTCAAGAGCGGTAGGACTTCAGTGATGATCTGGGGTGCTTTCTACAATAATCTAAGGTCATCATTAGGGTTTATGATACCAGGAAAGCGAACTGCTCTTGATTTTGTGGATATAGTTTACGAAGGGCCTCTGAAAGAATTTTTGTTGTTAGTCCCTGGGGCAATTCTCATGGAAGATGGTGCTCCTGTGCATCGTAGTCTTGCACCAAAAAAATGGAGAGAAGATCGAGGATTGCAGAAGCTTGAATGGCCGGCACAGTCACCAGATTTGAATCCGATTGAAAATGTGTGGGCCATGATGAAGAGCAGTATACAGAATCGCTCAACACCAATTACAAACATTGCAGACATGAAGATAGCTCTGCAAGAGGTGTGGGTAGGCTTAGACATTGAGAACTTTGAAACTTTGATTGTAAGTTTGCCCACCAGAATGGCTGCTGTGATCAAGGCCAAGGGAGGAGCAACTCGATGGTAAATTGGTATACTTGCAGAAAGAGATTCTCAATTGACTCAAGATTTTTCTTGTATTTTCATGTGTTGGTTGTCGATGAGTATAAAAAATTTGAAGTCAGTGCATGGATTTTGGATTGTGCTACATCAAATTTGATGCCAAGTGATGCGACTGTCAAGAGTCAGTTTTCTTGGTTGTCCGAAGACTTTCCGAAGGGGACTGTACATAGTGACAAATTATAGGGGGGGGGGGAGAAAGCGGTTGTTTTTTCAGTGTGTGTTTTTTCTTTCTTTTTTCATTTTTTACACGAGGAAAAACTTCCAATGCGAAAGTAATACCCAAACAACTAACAGCCCGTCAGCAACTACTTTTTCCAGTCTGCTTTTGTGTAGAAGAATTGACAGAGTGGAGAATCAAGATGGTAATGATGTGTGTCACAGATGAACGCATTGATGGACTGCGGAATTCATACATGACACCCACTTGTGGCAAGGGAACCAAATTCATCATCATTTGAACAGAGAATGCGGCCATTGTGATCAATTTGCTGGCTTCTTTCAGTTTTTCTTTTCTTTTTTCTATGTAAGTTAAATGAAGAGATTTTATTTCAATAACCAGAATCCCCACTTACAACAAGCCAAACACAAACAGATTGAGAACTCTAAGTTAGACCAATATTTTACTAGTGGATTGGAAGTATCGGTTAAGTGAACAGCGTACGTCTTTTATTTGTTCCAGAGGTGGTGATTCAAAATATACATGATTTTGTAATTCGAATTAATATGAAAGTCTTAAAACTAATCATATTTAAGACTGTAATTATTAACCGATTGTTAAATCGTTCAATATTTAAAATTGAGAATGTAGTCAAATTTTGGATTTGGTGATAAGAATAATGAATCTAATCCTTTAGATGTAATTTTAAATGCAAAAAACTACAATCTTTGTTCAACTAAACTATTCCTACGAGTTGCAAGAGGAAAAACTTCAATCCCAAGGTAGTGGGATTCACCCACATTTTTGAGAGGATAGATGAATTCCCAGCTCTTCATATGTGGTACTTTTTAAGAGGAATCTTTCTTACGAAAATTGGCAGAATTTTGCTTGGGAAAAATGCATGGGTGGAATTCCCAAGTTACATTTCATAATGCATCGTTACAAATCATGAAAAACAAGAAATGATTTGAGAGTTATAGTCCAAGTTGATAACTCCAGGGTCACTGGTAAGTGAATGACTGATGAGATTAGTGCAAGGCTGCCATTGTCTGACACACTAGCTCTCCAATAGATGCTGGTGGACAACCCTACCTCTGAGCTTATTGTTTTGTAGCTTCCATGGCCCAACTTTTGATGGTAGCGGAAGGGCAGTATTGGCACCATAGTTGACAAAAGTTTGTGCATCAGTCGTTGAAGCAGAGAATTTCTTTTCCATCTGCGTTTTTGTTGTCTCTCCGAAAACGCCGAAACTACGAAAACACTTCATTTTCAAGGAGTTACATGGCTAAATAGTATAAACAAGTTGTAAAATTAAATCTAGGGTAAATACTAAGGCAGAGATTACTCGACTAGCCGTTTGGTTTTTTTTTTTTGAACAATAACCCTTTCTTTGTTCTCGTTTCACTTGAGAATATTTGGAGGGAAGTGGTTGCTTACGTAGGTTCAAAATCTATCAAAATGTGCTATATTGCCCAAAAAAAAACAAGTGGCTAGTTGCGTAGTCTCTGCTTTAGTATTTACCCTAGATTTACTTTTACAACTTGTTTATATTGTTCAACCATGTAACTCCTTGAAAACGAAACATTTTTGTACTCTCTCCCATGGTGGGCCAGAGACAATAAAATCCTAGTTTTCATCTCAAATGCCCGTATTTGTAAATTTGGTATAACTTAAATACAAGTTTCTTTCTTCAACCATTTTTGTCAATGTTATCTCCGTCCTAACGTTTTTTTTTTTTGGTAAATTATGTGTTATGTAGTATAGATTTTAGCTTCTAATAGGAGTATGTAGTTCATTTGTCACTCTCATTGTCCATAGAGCATGGATATGAGACCTTAAACAAACTAAATCTTAACCTTATAGGATGTGGCTTATTAAAAATAAAAATAAACTTTGAGTTTCAACTTCAAAGAACAATCATAAAGCATGTAAAATAGAAGTACAAACAAGTTTGAAAATTAAATTAAATTAAATTAAGTTAAATTTTAAATAATTATTTTTCAATTAAATTTACAAGTCTTGAGTCTTGACATTGGAAATTCACTAAGATTACATTTTTGATACTTCCAACTTGAAATTCATTACGATTGGCTAAAATCATCATCTTTCAAAAATTGAGAAGTTGTTCACAGGTGTACTATTATAATTTGGCATACTTGTCTTGAGATCTTTCCAAAAAGATACAGATTAAAAGAATCTTTTTATCTTTTTACAGTTGTCGACAAAATTTAACAAACACTAAGACAATTTAATAATTAGAACCATGTTGAGATGCTTATTTGGACAATGTTGGGTCTCTTGCCATAGTCACAAGTACATTGACCACTGCAAAGGTTTGCAATTTGCACCCCACAATTACAATAAGTGTACCTCCAATGGAGATGAACGACTCCTTGATACCATACCCGACTGTCAAGGTCGGCATCTCATGCCGAATAATTAATTTTTTAAAGAAAACTTCTCTTCAACAAATGCCGAATTTTGAGAATATTATTCAAGATTCTCTTTTTCATCATACAAAATAGACTTTTAAAATTTTAAAAAAAAGTTTCCTCAAAATTTGGGCTTCTCTTCTTATAATTTTTTTTTCCCGGTCCTGACTACAAGCTATGGTAGTGGCATATCAGCCACTTACTGGTGCTCCAAAGTATTTTTCAATCTAAAGCATCAAGAAGACATGCAGCCACCCAGTCACTGACTTGTCCTGTGCACTGGAAGTGAGCATAACATACTTTGTGCAAGCCTTTCACATGGCAAGGTTCTCTTATTGCATGGCATTCCTACTTCTTACTCCCTTTGTTTCATAATAAGAGTCCAAAACCACATATTTTCTTGCGTCAATTTAACCCCTAAATGATAGAAGGGTAAGGGCAAAACCTAGATTAATTATAAAATGAGTTACTTTTGCAACTTTGATGAAGTTTGGTCCAAAAGAGAAAATGAGAAGCATGATGTTTAGTAATTATCCGTACGGTAAAAGTTCCAAAAATAGCCGTTTTAGATACTCATTTAATGAATTTAAGAGCATTTACCATTTAAAATTCACCAAAATTACAAATTCTATTTTTAGAATTTGAAATTTGGTATGATTGGTTAAAAATAAACATTCTATTCTAAATTTTTTAAAGGCAAATTTTCAAATGAGTGAACATCATTAGTTTCCCGAAACCAGTAAGTTTTATAACACTAGGACAATATTGAGGTCTTTGTTTTTGAAAAATTCCTTAGTGAACCTCAATGTATCAAAAAGCACTAAAACATGATCTCAACCCCCCAATTTTAAAAAATAATCAAAACTTGGAAAATGTCATTTCCTGCCCATGGGCAGTCACTGCTGTTTGGGCTGCGACCAGAAAATGGTCGATGCGTCACTTAGGGGTTAAGAGTTCACATTCATTGTGTTGCCTTCCTACATCACTAATAGAAAAGGTAGCACTACTGAGGGAGATGCCCAAACAAATAGTGCCCAATTCCACGCATGCATAGTGATTTTGCCTGGGCATCTCCCTGAGAGTGCCACCTTTTCTACTAGTGCATTGACTTCCTATGTTATTCATCCCTTTCTATTGAGACACCTAGTTCTAGAAGTTGTTATTGCGTTTCATCTTTTTCAATATGGGCTCTATTTTCATCTTAAATCTCAAAAAAATTTGCCAAGTGGACTCTTATTATGAAACAGAGGGAATAGTATATACTAGGAAGTAGGAATGCCATATATATCTGAAATAAATTTTAGATATATAAGTTATACCACAGAGAACTATGGGCCACTTTACACTACGGAGTCGGGCCCGTCGTTTTTGGGTCCAATTCAACAAAACTTCAGCCCATATAAGCTTTAGGCCCAGCCTCAAGTACTCAATATAGTAAAATTAGAATGGAGCCCAAGTGTCCCTAGTGTAAAGGGGTTCGGTCCAAGAGTTGGGCTCATTGTATAAATTTCTTGGAAATTACGAGCCCGACTCCTAGTGTAAAGGCGTTGGGTCCAAGAGTTGGGCCCGTTGTATATATTCCTTGAAAATTTCAGCCCAAGTTAGCGTTGGAAAAGAATTTTTTTTAACAGTTTTTATTTTTTTTGTAATGAAATGTGCAATCAGGCCCAAGTCCAATGTTTGGGCCTCCATATTTGGTGGACCCAAAGATTGAATTTGGGGCCATGTAAGAGCTTGTCCGTTTTAATGTAAAAAAAACTTAAAAATAGTTGCATTAGGCTCAACTTCTAGTTAACCCCTAAACGTCACAACGTCCAGAAAGTGGACGACTAACAGATTCAAACCTTCCCTACATTCTCATCAATGTTTGGATGAAAGTCATCTAAATTTTTGGAGATACTTCACCAAGTTTTCGTCCTATCTAATGGTTGGATTTAGTCATACTTGAGTACATATTTTTCTAAAATTACAAATGTAGAAGTATGTCAAGTCGTTGACCAAGCCAAAATTGCATTGACTGTAGTTCAAAAGTGGCCTTGCAAAAATGAGGTCATAGATTTAAGAAACACAAAAATTTCAAAGAATCACCATGTTTAAGAGTATCTCATTTCAAATTCATTCCAAAAAAATTTACTCCAAAAATATTAAAATTTTGTTTGTAATCAAATTTAGATGGATTTTTTAATTTTAACTTTCAAATTTTATAATTAAATATTGGTGATAGTATTAGTGAACTGAACCGTACGGATGGAATCTAAAATTCAAAATCTAGAACTTTCATTTGTATATTAATTCTAAAATATTCTTCTAAATAGTACTTTATGATGATTTTTCTCAAATTGTCAATTCCAGGGACACCCTAGTACGTTTAGGGGTTAAGCCCAATTCAGGGGTTGGGCCCAATTCAAGCTTTCGACCAATGAGAAGCGAGGATTTCATGCTTTTTACACATCAACACGGGCCCAAGTCCTAGTATAAAGCGGCCCTAACTCCAACACTTATTTATGTGCTAGTGTATGGAATAGAATTTGTTACATTTAGTAGATCATGATAATGCCAAAAATCACATTGACAAAGCCAAAGACCACATTGCCAAAGCTCGTGTCAAAACCAAAAACCACATTGCTAAAGCCGAAGACCATGTTGCCAAAGCTGAAGATCAATATTCCATGACCAAAGATCGCAGTGCCATAACCAATGACCATAACCTTCAGCAACGTGATCTTTGGCTTTGGCAACATGGTTTTTGATTTTGACTACATGGTCTTTGGCTTCAGCAATGTGATTTTCAACATTATAATCTAGTAAATATAAAAAATCGTGTTCCATACTAGTGCACATTAATCCCTAAATGACCAAAACAGTGGTATTGTTGGCATTGCCCAAAGACTACCCTTTTTACTAGTGAAAAGAATGTTGCACTTAGTCTAAGGCGGTGGTCTGGACAGAGTGAATCTAGTTCAAAAGTGTATATGAATTCATTCCTAAAATCCTTGCTAACACCACCAAGTGTACAAACATACCTTAAGTAATATAAATTCTATGAATACATCTCACCATCTTGCAATACATGTTTAGTGATTGTACGTGTCTTGCATAAATCAACTTCAAGAGATTTCTTTGTTACATTTAGATGATCGATGATTACTATATTCCTCTACTGTGGCTTATTGTAGGTAGTGTGACTTGACAACCAACACCCTATTTGTGCCACTATGAATCACTATTGTATATTGAAAATTTGAATGTACAATAATGTGAATAAGTAACGAAGTTATATTGAATAAATACGATGTAGTGTTTCAACTAAATGTAGTGTTAAATGTTGACTTAATCTTGATTTGAATGCCAAGTTGTGAATAAGAATGTTTTTTACACAATTTGCTTTTTTCTCCCCTGTAAAAATGATTTTTTCCAGCCCAAACTACCTGCCAAACTTTCTTCTGGTAGATCGCGTGATGCTCACGGGCTACGTGATAATGAGAACCTCTGTACACTGTCGTAAAAATTGAGAGGAGTAAAATCAGACGGGCATACTTTACAGGAGGCATGCAGAATTTTGGTTTTATCAATAATGGGAGCTGAATCTGACATCTATGGAGCCACTCAGGGAAAACAATGCTGAATAACATCATATGTATACCCTAAACAATGGAGCATCTGCAATGGGGCCTCTAAACAGGCCCGGTATATTAAAATATATCTTTGATGTAGATGGAATCAGAAAATTAAATTACTATTATTAGAATCATATTTAAAACTAAATATAACAGACCCGAAAAAATATTGATTCGGACATTGGATGATCAAGATACACCCCATTAAAAGTTAGCTAACTTTCAAAAGAGTTAGAGGGCTCTGCAAATTTAATCTAAAAATGGTTTAGAACGCCAAAGGCACAACTAATAAATATAAATTGATACCTTAACTAATAATATAAATTCTATGAATACGGACTGCTAAAACCACCAAGACTTTTTATCCCTTAGGAGTGCCAATGCCCAAACCATTGAGCCAATCCAACTCGGCACACTCTCCAAATGTGATGTGTCTACTTGCCCTCTATTCAATTTTAGGATGCTTTTCATCCAAAATAATAGATATTAGATGGTTTGTAGGATTGGATTGAGGATGCCTTAACAATTGGCATATCCTTTTTATTGCGGGATAATTTGACAATGGGTATCGGTAGTCAACTTTGCGACTAAGGTAATCCACCCTATTTGTTCCATGTGGCTATTTGTGATCACTATATACCAGTGTTTAACATTTAAAAGTTTCATATGTACACTATTGGTACATAGTGGCACAAATGGGGTGACTTTTGAATCGTGGCACAAATAAGATGGCTTACCTTAATGTAAAAGAATGGAGTAGATGAGCAACAATGTTCATTAAAGAACCAACAAGTCCCAATTGGGTCTAATGGTTTTTTTAGTAGATTTGAATAGGTTTTATAAGAACTTCATTTTGTTCAAATTTATTTGTTTTTTGACCAACACATGCAATGAAAAGTGATATCAATAGTGAAAAGGTGTACTTGGAGTACAAAGCTATGGTATCAAAGCATGGTGCCACATGACCATTTGGGCACTAGCTTGGGGTCCTTATGGTCTTGTGGTACCATAGCTTTCCTAGTACCTCTTTCTAACTACAATAGTGTACATAATTTGGTTCCATCTAAATTTTATTTTTCACAATATGATCGATTGAATTTGTCATTTTAAAACCACAAATCCTTGGTCCTTTTTAGGTTAAATGTCCTTTTCATCTTGAACTTCAATGGCAATAGAGGTTATATGTAAATTATTAAATTTACTAAAATGGTGAGAGATTTTAGTAGTTTGCCAAAAATGATTTTACTATAATATTCTTAAGCAATCTCGACTAAGTCCTTTTTACTATGTTAGTATAAAGGCATCATTCCTGAATAGTAAAAATGATATATTTATAATAAAAATGTAAACATTCAATTCAACTTTTTTCATGTAGAACATGGACCGTAGAAATGGGACCAAACCAAGGCATTTCAAGAATGTTACATGATTGTCTACAAAAATTTCAACAAAACATCAATAATTTTCAAGAATTTCAAGATCTATAAGGCTTCTTGGCTCTTGCTCATTATCACAAAAGGATACTCGACATTGTTTACCAAATTTAGAAATGTGAAATTGGACTAAAACCATTTCAAGATTTTATCTACTTTTCTTTGTTCTTCTTGTATTTGGCTATCACTTTAGGGTGAAACCATGGTAAAATGAACCACTTGTGATCCCTGTGAAGAAGCAACAATGCAGGGTCCAAAAATTTATTAAATTTTTACTTTTTGTGAATTTTTTTTTTTGTGGATAAAATAAAAGATACAATTTTTAACAAAGTCTAACCAAAAAATTTGAAAAAATCATGTTCAATAAGTATTTATGTGTGTTATAGTAAGGTTAAAGCGGTTAAAATTGAAAAAGTAGTTCTGACCAAATTGAAAAAATAGATATATAAAACATGTTGACATTGCATTATATATTTATTTTTTCAAGAATTTTTTTCCTTGGAGCCCTCGAATTCACAATGAACTTATAGAGTATATAATTTATATTCATATTTAACATGATTCAATTCATCAAATTTGCTCCCGAAATTTGTTTTAGACATCCATTTTCAAGCTTTACCTTTAGTAACCTTTTTTTAACATTTTAATTTGAAACTTTGGATTGAAGTACCTAATAGAACTATGGAGGGCTCTACCAAATTAGAACTTAAATATATGATCTTTTAGTCGTAATTTATAGCCTTTGATCAAGAAAATTGTAATTTCAGCACTAAGGATGACTTTAATGGTTCAGTTTACTGTGCTTTCACCCTTTAGTAGGAATAAAATGCTACATTTAACCAATTTAATAAACCCTAATGTGCAATCACATCAAATTGTATCCATCTTATATGGTAGCATAATACATGTGTAACTTGTGATGTTTGTAACTATTACACTCAAACATCTTTAACCCTTAACCACTAAGTGACCAATCGACGATTTTCTAGTCGCGGCCCAAACAACAGTGATTGCCCATGGGCAAAAAATGACATTTTTCAAGAGTTGATTTTTTGTTTAAATTGGGGGTCGAGATCATGTTATAGTGCTTTTTGATACATTGAGGTTCACTAAGGAATTTTTCAAAGACAAAGACCTCAATATTGTCCTAGTGTTATAAAACTTACTATTTTGGGAAACTAATGATGTTCACTTATTTGAAAATTTTCCTTTTTAAATTTTAGAATAGGATGTTTAGTTTTAACTAATCATACCAAATTTCAAATTCTAAAAATAAAATTTGTAATCTTGGTGAATTTTAAATGGTAAATGCTCTTAAATTCATTAAATGAGTATCTAAAACTATTTTTGGAACTTTGACCATACGGATAATTACTAAACATCATGCTTTTCATTTTCTCTTTTGGACCAAACTTCATCAAAGTTGCAGAAGTAACATTTTATAACACATCTAGGTTTTGCCCTTACCCCCTCTGTCGTTTAGAGGTTAAAAGGCCCTTGGGGTCCATCTTACAATATGTATTTAACCTTATTATTGCTAAACTGACTATACGAATAGTGATATATTGTTAAATACATATTATCACGATTATCAATTTTGTTTTGTACTGAAAAGTGTTTGGTCATTGTTATTTTGATCAAATACCACCAAATACATAATATACTATACGGCTGCAAAGGACTTTTGGGCCGTTTAAGGGTTAATGTGATCACCTTGGATCCCAACTTTTTCACTATGACATAGTTTGAATGTATGATAAGGTTGTCACTGTCAATGCTAGTGTTCCAAGTGTGTAGGGTATTCTAGAATGTCATTATAGAGAGTCATTATAAAGAGGTTTGAGTGTATAATCCTTTGCATGTTCCATAATAAAGCACTCACTCTAGCCCAATACAACTAAGGTAGGAGGCTGTAAACCCGCCACTTTGAGGGCTATGAATTTATGAGGACACAGGGAGAATTGAGCATGATTTTTCACTGGAAGACAAATCCAAGCAAAGACCAACATACTTTGAATCAAAAAATTTGGATGTTCCTAAAATTAGTTATGAATTTCTGAAGTTGAAATGACATGGGTTCTAAAGTGGTGCTCTTCACCATGGGTACATGCAAAATTTCAAAATGTTCGTCCTTGGTAGAGTGCGGGTTTAGAACTGTGGCAGGTTTAGAGCCCTCTACCTTAACTGGATGCCTCTGCTTTTGAAACAGCCTGCCAGGTTCTAATAAAAAATTATTTATATTTCCCACTCTACGCAACGTGGTACGAACTTATAAGTTCTTGGTGCTTGAGCAATCAATGACGAAATTCTCATGCAACATATTTTGAGTCGACGCTGTATGAAAGGTTAATAATTAGCATAGAATTCACATTGCAAAAGGAGTTAGTAGTAATACATCAACTTTAATTTCTACCATTGTTCAATGTATGGAAGAGGCTATTTTATCTAGAGGGAACGTTGTACAACCTAGGAATGAATTTTCACGCGAAAGATAAAAAATGATCTTCTATTCCTTCTGGAAATCAAGAGTTTGTTTGTTGAAGATCCCAATCCAAAGTCCATTAAAAGGAAAGCATTGCGTATATATTACCCACAGAAGCTCATACATGAGGTTCTTTAGAGCCCCCCTTCTCACCTCCAAATCTCATTGGGATTATGTCAAGGAATAGCATCCAAGTGTAGAATAAGGGATGCTGTCAGAAAACTTAAGCTTAAGAATGAATGAGCAGTGTTTGGATGAACATAATTAAGTTATTCCGTTTTATAATATTATTAGACCGGCATCGGTACAATACCACACGAGGAAAAGGGTGTGATCCCCAAAGGGCTCAAGAACCTTATGTATATGAAATACTTGCATCCAATTTTTTTGTGATTTACTAAGTATTGTACAGTCGGGTACAACGTGCTTACAAATTTTTTCGTAAGCATTGAAAGTAGGTAGATCCTATATCAAGTGGCCGCATTGATTTTGAATATTGCAAATATAGTAAGAAAAAATTTCTACCAGTAAAGGACTAGAGTAGGAATCGGTCCCTTTCAATTTCTAGGTCCATGGGTGCCATATCAAACACATTACAATTTAGGGAAGGGACTTTGTTTTCATGAGGGGGGAGTCAAAAAGTTTGTAAGCAACTTGTACCCGACTGTACAATAGAAAAAAAAATTCCACAACATTTGAAAGGTTGACCATTAGATCCAAATTCCAGCCATAATCATAACGCTAACCCAGAGACCATAATGAATGAAGAGTGCGTTGAGGGAAGATCCAAACGTCAACCACATTACTTGACCGAAAGCAAACAATGAGGCAATGAAACACAATTATTCTTGCAAATCAAGTGGGGCCACGCTTACTCTGACAAGAGAGAGTTGAATTGGTCCCACAGCGTCTACGTTTTCATGTCTGCCAATGGGGTCCGTGACCAAGGCACAAAATGCAATCAAACAACGCAAGAGTATGCATATTTTTTATGACATGATTGCCCTTCCATGAGAGCACTGATCATTCAAAGTTCCGTACTTGTCTAATAGGAAGCTCATCATCTGCAAGTGCGTACTACAGACTCTGTTTCTAGAGCGAGCCAATGCCAAATATATGTTTTACCAACGAGTGGGTTTATTAATTTTCCCTCCAGCAAATCAAATGGAAAATTTAGAAAAAAGAAAAAAAGAAAAAGAAAAAGAAAAAGATGCATTGTGTGAAGATCAGTAACAAGCGGTTAGTCGCGTAGTCTCTGCCTTAATATTTAACCTAGATTTACTTTTATGGGTGGTTTATACTATTCAGTCATGTAACTCCTTAAAAACGATGCGTTTCCGTAGTCTCTTCCCTGGTGGGGCAGAGACAATAAAGATGGGAAAACTTTGGAGAATATCCCATTTGTACTATCTATCACTAGTAGGAAAGGTGCCCACGCAAAATCACTATGCATGCGTGGAATTAGGCACTACTTGCCTGGGCATCTCCCTTAGCAGTGCCACCTTTTCTACTAGTGTATGCAAAGCTCTACAAATTGGTGTCTTTGATCTAGGGCAGTGAATGCAAAAATCAATTAGTTGTACATTGAATAGGGGTTACAAGGGACTTATCCTGTAAAAATTATCCAGTGGTTAAAAAAATAAAATGAAATAAAATCGCTTGACAAAAAAAATTAAAAAATTGTGATTGTCTAACTATTTGTGTCAAAAAAATAAAAATGAAATTACCATCTTTTTAATGGTGAATATTTATGTAACATGAAATGTCGATAAATTAGTATGGGTCCCCTTAAAACCCCTATTCAGTGTAGAATGAATTCAGTCCTGTCCTGCCTAACTTACCAACAGTTCCAGGCAAGTGATGAGTTAGTTAGTGGTTAACTTAGCCAGCGCGTAATTACTGGGTTCAATCAGTTCTAAACTGAATTTTATGATCTGGCCACTTCTTACAATGATGCTCAGCAATTACTTGTAGAATTAATCTACCCCTTCTCAGGTTACAAAACATTATTATCTAAGGGTAATTAGCATCACATTCCAGAACTTATGGTAGAGTGATCTAAAATGGAGCAGGTCCCATTATGGAGCTCTAGTAATCTTCACTCAGAGGTACATAATAGCTTCCCCATGCAATAGTGTCATGTACTTACTGCAAACATTATAGGGTGTCACTTTAGGGCACCATTTTAGGAACACCTATATTTCCAATTTCAAAAATTCATAACTCATTGTAGAAGAGTCCAAAAATGATGATTCCACTTGCTCTATCTTTCTACTAATTTTCCCCATGCACAAAAATTGCTTGTACTGGTGACATCCTTGTTGATTTCACGTGCTGAAAATTGAGCCATTATTGAACACCTTACCATATTGAGGCTGTACGTACCCACATAGTGTAGCAGATTTGTACACTAAATAGGGGTATTAAGGGGACCCACACTAATTTATCACCATTTCATTCTATAAAAATGTTTACTTTACAAAAACACAATATATATTTAAGTTTTTTATGTATACATGCATAACAACAAAACTTTAAAACTAGGAATCATATTTATTTTCGCTACTTTAGTACGATAAGCCATGAACTTTAGAAGGTAAGTCTTCCTAATTTTTCAGTCCCCTTGATACCCCTATTTAGTTTAGCTAATAAAGTTGTGGCAGACAACTTAATTATTTTGGTATCACTTACATTTTATTTTGTGGCTTATAGCCAATGCATATGTGACATGTGGAAAAGAAATTCCATCAATCTAAATAATAATAATAATAAATTGTATATGAATTTGCATGGGAGTTCAAGCATTTCTAAGTAGTGATTTTTTTTTTGCAATATTTTTAGTTATAAAATGATGAAGCTACTTACATTGATTTCGTGAAATGGACGAATCGTTTAAAATATGAATGAAAATTTATTTATTAATCCAAACACACGAACAATCATCCAAAATGTAACGATATTACCCTTGAATTACACCCTTTCGGAATGATTGTTTGCGTTATTTTTTTATTACATTTTAATAATTTATTTTGTTATCAATATATTTTGTATAATAGTTAAGCAATAAATGACCCTCCCCCTGCAAAATAAAACAAGCGGCTAATCGCGTAGTCTCTGCCTTTGTATTTACCCTAGATTTACTTTTGCACCTTGTTTGTATTGTTCAGCCATGTAACTCCTTAAAAATGAAGCGTTTCCGTAGTCTCTCCCCTGGTGGGGCAGAGACAATAAAATGCTGGTTCAGGGTAGATAACAGAAAATGGATCAAGGCAGAATTATTGCACAATGGTGAATGAACTTGCAGAGTAATGATGGATAACTTCCAACATTCAAGCTGCACCTCGAGGAGTAACTTGAATGGACTGGCGTAACACATGATGACTTTGCATAAGTGAACCTTAACCCTTAAGTGTCCACACTATATTTATCTGTCAAACTTCATCAATTTCTCACATTTTAAAATGTGTTAGATATTTTTGGTATTTTTTTCATATAATATATCCTTAAACCAATTTACACTGATTTTTTCATAATTATTTAAATTAAGATGATTTTAATAAGATTTTTCAAAGTTTTTCTCTTGTGATAGCCACAACAATTACAAAAATGCCTAAAATAGTATGACTTTAAAAAAAAAAATGTAAATAATAGTGATGAACAACAAGGTGTAGATTGCATGCTTCTCCAACTTACATAAAAAGAAATTCGATTGAAAAAATAATTCTGCAGTGTATACTGGAATTTTAGGGCTGTGAGCTTTAAAGTGCTGTAAATAATGCAATTTTAACAATTTTGAAGAACCGTAAATTGGACTAGAAAGTAGAAGACAACTCCCACACATTCTTAGTTGGGACCAATTTCATTTGAAATTAAGAACTAGGTGAAAATCAGCATTTGACTGAAAAATGATCAAACATGGCCCCACAGGGCTCCTTGTGCGCTTAAGGGTTAACTCCTAGACGCTCAAACGACCATTTTTTGGTCGCTGTCCAAAACTAACATGCTGCATGGAGGAAAAATATATTTTTTGAAAAAATAACGAATATTTTAAAATACTACATCAAGCCTACTTTCCAAGGCAATTTGAATTATGTCAATCTGAGTTAAACTCCACCCAAGAGAATTTTTCAAAGTGGATCACCTCAACATTGTCTTAGTGTTATAAAATTTTCTATTTAGAGAAAGTAATGATGTTCCCTCCATCATTTCTTTTATTTTTTTGAAGTTTACAATAGATAAACCAACTTTAACCAATTATGCTAAATTTTAAACTCTGAAAGTGAAAATTGTAATTTATATAAATTTTTAAAGTTTGATGCTTTTAAATTCTTAAAAACAAAAGAACCTAAAGTTATATTTGGAAGTTTGACCGCACGGATAATTTATAGAGATGATGTCCTACATTTTGTCTATTGAACCAAAATTCATCAAACGTATGGAAGGCACATATTATAACACATCTATGTTTTGTCCAATACCTCTCGGGCTTTTAGGGGTCAACTCCTAAGTGGAGAAATGGGCATTGACAATCTATGCTACATTTAACCCTTAACTGCCCAGGCGTCCATTTTTTGAACAATGTACAAATTTCATCCATGTTTTATCATCCGTCAAGCACTTTTTATAGTGTGGATTTTCACTATAGATATTATGGGAAGTTAGCTACATGCATATGTGAACTGATTAGAAAGGGGATGATTTGTAAAAATTTTATGCTTCATTTTAAGTTGTAGCGATTCACCAAAAATTACTAAGATCTTAGGTCAAAATAGTTCAAAAGTGCTCTTGAAAAAGTCAACTCATAAAATTAAGCAACCAAAAAAATTCCAAACATCACTACACTTAGAGTATTACATTTCAACCCATCACAACAAATTTCATCCACAGATTGTCAATATTTTCTTCGTAATCAAATTATGAATTTTAAGTTTCAAATTTTATACAAAAATATTGGTGATAGCAATCATAGATCTAACTGTATGGATAGAATCTAAAATTCACAATGTACAACTTTTATTCATACATCAAGTTCAAAATATCCTTTTAGTTTCATTTTATAATGCATCTTTGCAATTCTTCAAATCTGGAGAGGGATGTGGGCATTCAGGGGTTAAAGAGCATTTCTCCCGACCATTCATAACTGCTCGTTTTGATACTTTGGCCATTATAATATCGTAATTTGTAGTGTTGATTCTTGATGGAATTTGTGGAATGGTGTGCAATTAAATCATTTTATTTTATTTTTCCAAAAATTTAGATGCCTTCCGAGTTGCCCCGCCCAAGCCGTCTTAACGTTTAAGGGTTAACGTTGTAAACGTGTTCACATATGCCTCATGTTTTTGTAATATTTCAAAGTGACAAACCAATACACAAACATAATTGATGTTATAGTATTGAAACTATTTTTTATTTTTTATTTTTTTAGTTTTAAAAATTAGATTCTCATACCTTAACATTTAGGTTGGCAATTGTTCCTCTTACATTATCAATGAACTATTTCAAACAAGGAAACTTTGTTATCCTTGACCAAAAATATTTGCCCCAACTATGAACCCCTAAACGTCACAGCGTCTTGAAATTGGACGACTAACAGATTCAAACCCTTATTACAATCTCATCAATGCTTGGATGAAAGTCATTCAATTTTTTTGGAGATACTTCACCAAGTTGTCGTCCTATCTAATGGTTAGATTTAGTCATACTTGAGTACATATTTTTCTAAAATTACAATTGTAGAAGTATGTCAAGTCGTTGACCAAGCCAAAATTGCATTGACTGTAGTTCAAAAGTGGCCTTGCAAAAATGAGGTCATAGATTTAAGAAACACAAAAATTTCAAAGAATCACCATGTTTAAGAGTATCTCATTTCAAATGCATTCCAACAAATTTTACTCAAAAAATATTAAAATTTTGTTTGTAATCAAATTTAGATGGATTTTTTAATTTTAACTTTCAAATTTTATAATTAAATATTGGTGATAGTATTAGTGAATCGAACCGTATGGATGGAATGTAAAATTCAAAACCTAGAACTTTCATTTGTATATCAATTCCAAAATTCCAAAATATTCTTCTAAATAGTACTTTATGATGATTTTTCTCAAATTGTCAATTCCAGGGACACTCTGGTACGTTTAGGGGTTAAGTTTTAATAAATTTGCAGAGGGTGCCTTTAATTTTAAAATGGATATAAGTAAATTGTGATGTGTAGTTTAAAGTTATAATAACTAAAACCATGCCACATAACATGTGAGTCACCGTGACTTCATAAGAGTCACCATCATGGTTATGTGAAGTTCAGCATGCCAGATTGGCAGGCAGCACTGTCAATTTCCTGGTTTTCTCTTTTGCAGGAGCACTACACTATTGGCGGGTCCTTTTTTTTATGCAGAAAAACAATTAAATAAAAAGCAAGCTTGTCAGTGGCAGACATCTTTAATGGGGGACGGTAGCAAGTAATGGTCAACTGGTACACAGCAACAGCCTGATTATCACAATGAGCACCGTAAGTGTGAGATGTTGACACTCGGCCAGAGCTTGCACGGATCAAAAGGCTTGTTCCTACCTGAGAATAAAATATGCATTTCCTGAGAATAATTTTGAGACAACAAAGTGGAAACCTGAAGTTACCTGCCGAATAGATTTAGTTACTACCTACTAATCCTCTGACTAAGTGGAAACAGACTTCTCGCCGCAGCGAAGGATTCCTTTCAGTACGCCACAGTCCTGGCTTGACAAGAAGGAAACCAGCAAAATAATTGAGCTCTAAGAGTCGGCGTCCAGTCGTCCAAGGCTGTACAACAGACAAGTACACAATGCTGCACAAGCCCGTCGGTGGTCCCCAACTGAATATTTAAAACAAACCAGTATATGATAATTGTGCTTATAAAAAACACCATGGAGATATGAGTACCTGAAATACTTGACCAGTCGCTGCAGCCACAGTTGTTACAGCCACTAGGATTCTGTGTATGCCACTAGTGGACTTAAGTCCATAGCTAAGCTATTCTTTCCATCAAGATCTTTGGTTCGTGTCGGTCTTGTACGTTATATTCACAGGAAAGAAGCAGCAGCCTCAGCTATTGTACACTCTGTCTTGTTGTCTTCAATATAAGCAGTAACAATTTCTTTGATGTTCCTGTATTATTAGCAATATGACCGATTTCATCAGTAAATCCGAGCCATCAGTTTCAGATTCTAACACATCAGCATTTCAAGCCTCTAAAGAGAAACTGATGACTATTGTGGTGTAAAGGCCCAAAGGCAATACATTATATTCACATGAAAGAAGCAGCCTCAGCTACACTCTGTCTTGTTGTCTTCAATATAAGCAGTAACAATTTACTGTATTACTAGCAATATTACCGACCTCATCAATAAATCCGAGCCATCAGTTTTCACGTTCTAACACATCAGCATTTCAAGCCTCTGATAACCATTGTGGTGTAAAGGCCCGAAGGGATTTTTCATTGAATTGGCAACTTTTCAATTGCTAAAATGAGATGCAGAAGGGATTCTTCCTTTGAAAACCAGGACGGGTTTTGCACGGCTACACAAGAGTTTGCCAAAATAATGGAAAGGTGCCAATTTAATGAATATTCCAATCCTGGTTTTTTGATTTCCAGTAGAACATAACATCAAGGGCTGATGACAGAAGCGTACCTGTCCACGTGAAAGCCGAGAGATTTGGCAAAAGGAGTGTCGACAAACCCCGGCCAGGTATATACAATCTTTTCGATGGCGGGGTCGAGCTCCCACTTTACCTGTGCTCACAAAATACCAAACATTAAGTACAGAAATTTGATCACTACCTGGGTCAGCAATTTCATCTGAGAGGACATTTGAATGTACTCACCAGCTTGGTGTCACCACCAGCCGCGCCCAATGCTTCCACCATCTCCTTCGGAGTTGTCTGCATATCACCATAGTTTAACCCCTTAAGGACGAAGGATTCATGGTTTCAAAATGACAATACCAATCAATCAAATTGTGGGAAATATAATTTAGATGGGACCAAATTTTATATTACTGGAATCAGTGAAGAACGTTGTATGTGTTGTTCAAAAAACATATAAATTTGGACAAAAGGAAGTCCACATAGGACGTACTCAAAACTGCTAAAAAAAACACATGAGGCCCAGTTTGGTCCTTTAGGGGTTAATCGAAGATCGCTTGCAGAGTTGCAAAGTTCAATCACAAAGCTAGGACCAATGTTTGAGGAAATGGATTTCTCACTGTCAAGCCCGACAAAGTGATGGCTCTCTCATTTCCTTTCAAACTCTTGATGCTCATAGCATGCATGAGGTTGCGCACCACTGTTCTCGGGGACTGAAAAAGGCAACACAAACATCACAGATATGTCAAACTTAAGAGTGGTCTCATACCATGACACAAAAAACAGCTGAAATGCATGCAGCTGGGACATACCTGCACATACAGAGGCCAGCTTGGATCCACAGGGCACACTGCAGTTTTTCCCTTCAGAGGCTCGCGAATGATGGAGGAACAAAAGGAGGATGCCGCGGTATTGGGCCTGCACACGAGACAGATTTTAACCCCTAAAGGACAAAGGATTCATGGTTTTAAAATGAAAAATTCAATTGATCATATTGTAAAAATTATAATTCAGATAGGACCAAAATTTATATCACAGGAATCAGTGAAGAACATCGCATGTGTTGGTCAAAAACGAAAGAAATTTGAAAAGAAGGGAATCCCTACTCAAAACTGCTAAAAAAACATGAAGCCCAATTCAGGCTTCTTCGTCATTTAGGGGTTAATGGGAATCAAGCCTCACTGAAGGATTGATAATGTATAACTTGGCAAGAACTTGCTATCACGTACCTGCCAGGCCTAACAACAATTGTTGGAAGCCTAAGACAACGTCCATCAATGAAGCCCTTTCGGGTGGCGTCTGATATCAAAAGCTCGCATATCAATTTCTGTTCACATGCATCAACATCGAGAATGAGAGCATGATAACATAAACATTCATAAAATACCAACCGTTTCTGGATTCAAAATCATCATCCAACTTCGAAGGCTTGGGCATGTTTGAAATGCATAGCACCAAAAAACCCTACGACATAAACCAAGAGGCTAAAACGATCACCTGAGTGCCATATGAGGATTGAGGAAATGCAGTGGTTGTATCCGTGAAGTTCTTTCCTCCGTCCACTCCCTGTGATATGGACATTCTATCAGCAAGAAATTGAATAATTCCAATTCATGAACAAAGCCAGAATATAAACCCCTAAAAGACCAAGGAATCAAGGACAAATTCTGTTGTGAAAATAATAGAATTCAGATGGGGCCAAATCTTATATCACCAGAATCAGTGACGAACAATGCATGTGTTGGTCAAAACGCAAATAAATTTGGAAAAAAGAAAGTCCCCATATGACCCACTCAAAACTGCTGAGAAAAACACATTCATCGTCCTCATTACCACAACACTTGCTGGCAGAGGGCCAAATACAGCAACAGAGCTGGTGAAAACCAAACGTGGGCAGTGCCCCAAATCTTTACACCGCTTGATAATCGCCGTCATTCCATCAATGTTCACCTAAGCAGAAGAAAGAGGAGTTTAATGAGAATGTGTTCACTTTCAGGAGGAGATTCATACGCCACAGGAGAGAGAGAATCATACCTTTAAACCCAGCTCATAATTCGCCTCCGCACCTGAACTCACTAGTGCTGCCAAGTGGTATATGCTGCACACACACAAATCCCTCAAGAACCAAGGATTCAATGACCATTGATCATATAATAGAATTCAAGCAGGGCCAAATGAAGGACATTGCATATGAGAAAAAAAAAATAGAAAAAAAAATTGGACAAAAGAAAGTCCCCATATAATCTACTGGAAAAAGCATATGGTCCTTTAATCCCCAAAGAACCTATTGTGAAGAATGTAATCCAAATTTTAAATCACCAGAATCAGCGAAGAATATCGCATGTGTTAATAAAAAAGAAAGAAATGTACACAAAAGGAACTTCACATCAAAAATGCTAAAAGAAACATGAGGCCCAATTTGGGCTTCTTGGTCCTCAGAGTTCATAAAAACAGGAAGAATAATAAGTCTCTTCATCTGTGGTTCCGGTTAGGGTCTCTTTTTGAAAGATATTCAGAGAGCATTTGGATCACATACCTGCGCACATCTTCCGTGATGACACTCTCGAGAACCTTCTCGTCAGTTATGTCCCCAGTCACCTGCAATCCTTCACCAATCCATCACAATGTCCCAATACAGTCCAACCTCCATAATATGACGATATTATTGTTTCAAGCAACACACATGTGACAAGTTATTTCTGTGACTAATCCATGCCTGCCACCTTGAAGTTAGGGCTTCTTCCCAAACATGTCATAATAGAGAGGGACAATTGTACTATGCCAAGCCAAAAAGAATTCGCAACATATTCGTCGACACTCCATTTTGGAGGTCACCAATCCAAATACACACAATTGGATCCACCAAAAACGCTCAATTACTTCCAGACCCCAATCACGCACATGTCCATGAACCCAAAACCTACACTCTGCCCTAAAATCGCAATGACACTCAAACCTTCCCAAATTTTTGCACTATGGCATCGTTTGGACGTGTGGCAAGCGTGAAGGATATTCAACAGGAAAAGAGGTTGAAGTGTAAGCGACGCACGTAATGGGCGCCCGAGACAAGTTTGGGAGGCGGAGAAGCGTGGTCCAGAAGAATGAGCTTGTTGGGAGCTTGCAATTGCTGGGCGAGGTGAGAGGCCAGCAGGTTGCCCAGAAAGCCACACGCGCCCGTGATGAGCACCTTGCCCCCGTCGTCCATCGCCATATATATACGATGAGCCCCTGCCTGCAATCTCTGCAATCTCTTCTTCAATCCACCTTCAGTAGCTAGAAATCATCAACGCCGGCAACGCTCCCTGCGCAGCAAGCAAGGAATATGACGGATGCTCTTGAAGCTCTACGACAATGGCGGGTCTCACAGACACCATGACGAATTCAAAGGCAAATTCTCTTGCAGGTACACATTTTCTTTCATTGAGTCTTATTAGCAATTGAAAGAGGATTCCAACACAGTTAACCCTTAAAGGACATGTGCTTTCCTGCTTCCACACCCAAAATCTCTTTTAAACTCCATTTTAAGCATGATTCTTTTTTTAATTTACTTTGGTTCTATTCTAAAGAAGTATAGATCCCTCAAAGGTGCCCGGTTTGGCATTTAAAAAACCCCATTTGGTGCAACGGAGTAGAAGTTATGAGCAAGATTCTCCCAAAATACTATCAAGCCTGTGGGGCTTGCATTGTCCTTTAAGGGTTAACCCCTACACGTACCGACCTTTTGAACATAAGTAGATGCTAGCCTCAAAAATAGATATTAGCATGGCTCAGATGTACATGAGGTGTACATGAGAGGACCATTGCAAGCATAAAATCTACCCAACAAATTTGACATACTTGCAGTTGGAGGCCTCTCCAATATTAACAACTCCTCATCACAAGAGAACTATTGTAATTGGTAGAGAATTTAATAGGCTTACAAAGTGATTTGGATGAAAGTCATTTAAGGTCGTATGAGAAAGTTTCAAGGCTTTTAATGTGTTCGTGATTCAGTTTCTGGACGCTAGGATGTTTAGGAGTTAAGTATGCATTATTTGGTCACTGCATGTGAATTTTTAATCGACACTAGGTTTTATGTTTTGATGGTGTACGACATTAGGCTTGATGTCATTACATTTTACAACAATAGGTTTTGCACCCCCTATTGTTTGGTTTGATTTTTATTGATATAGTAACTTTCCTTGGTACTGAGAGTGAAAGATGACATTTGCCATTTCATGAGGGAATTTAGTAGCAATCAAGCAAATAAGACAAATTAAAGATATGAAAACAAAGAGCATTGGAGAGAATCTTGGAAACTTTAGTAGGGGTACAAAGTCTAGGGCTTAACAATGTTATGTTTGATGGTGTATGATACTAGGTTTGATGGTTTACAAGCTTATAATGAATACCTTCATGTAACTAGATTTTAGATGGAGATACAATAATTGAAATAGTGGTGTTGGATGTATAGAGATAGGGACATGTTGAAGATGGATTGACTATGTGGTTGTGATAGCGTTCACATTTTCTTTTCATTGGATCTTATTAGCAATTGAAAGATGATTCCAATGCATTTTAGTATGCATTATTTGGACATTGTATGAATAAGTTGTGAATTTTTGAAGTGATGAATGTAAGTGCACCATAAATCAACATTAGGTTTTATGTTTTGATGGTGTACGACATGCCATGGAGAATTAGCTGCCTCACCCGTCCTTCCTTGGATGGAAATGGAGAGTGTAAATTTTGACTCCTATTTTGGAGTTGATGGGCCCCACTTCTCCCATTTATAGTTAATTGGAAGAAATGAGACCTACTAACCCCAAAGTAAAGAGCAAAATTTACACCCTCCAACTCTCATTTCTATCCAAGGGAGGGCAAGCGAGGGGGCTAATTCTCCCTCGTCAATCATAGAATCAATACCGTTGAAAAGGGGCATTAAGGATGACACGAGCGAACTTGATCTTGGTGGCGAAGTTGGTAGCACTTCCTCCAACATACTCTTCGTTCACTTTAGCCTAGAGTTCTTCTCTCTCTCCTTGGCCAGGTTTCTAGTCATTGAGTCCAAATAGTCCATGGTAAAAACAAACAACTACTCAAGGAGCCACCCAATTTAATTGAAACCTTCTCTATCAATGTAGCGTAGAATAGAATATTCTTTCCTACATGATTTTCAAGGGCCGATGCATTAGTATTGGTTATACAATGTTACGAAAGTGGTGGATTTTGAAGTGGCCATGTCCCAATTTCACGAAATTTGTTTTTATTCCCCTAGTTGAGAACCTTTAGATTGTATTCATGGGTTTGCTTATTCTTTGTAAAATGACTTGCAGAAGAAATAAAGAACATACTCACATACACATATCAATTCTATAATTTGCTATATGATGCAAATGTTCGTTTTGGCCAAACTTTTAATATGTTAACCCCTAAAAGCCCAAGGGGTATCGGACAAAACATAGATGTGTTATAATATGTCTCTTCCATATGTTTGATGAAGTTTGGTTCAATAGAAAAAATGTAGGACACCATCTCTACAAATTATCCATATGGTCAAACTTCCAAAACTTTAGATATTTTTTTAATGAATTTAAAAAGCATTAAACTTTAAAAATTTGTATAAATTACAATATTCACTTTTAGGGTTCAAAATTTAGCATGATTAGTTAGAATTGGTTTATCTATTGTAAACTTTAAAATAACAAAAAAAATGATGGAAGGAACATCATTACTTTCTCCAAATAGCAAATTTTATAATACTAGGACAATGTTGAGGTGATCAAATGAAAATTTCTCCCCGGTGGAGTTTAACCCTTTGGTGCCTAGTTGACCACATTATGATCACTGGAGTGTTGAAAAAGCAATTACAAAAAATCCGAGAAGAATTAGATTTTGAATTGTAAATTTTAGATTTGGAGATTTATAATACACATCTTCTATAAAAAGAAAATTTCAATTTGAAATTGTGCAACTATCAAATACATATGAACATAACGTGAAAATACT
Organism: Pohlia nutans; assembly: GCA_022496805.1. Lineage (NCBI taxonomy): Eukaryota > Viridiplantae > Streptophyta > Bryopsida > Bryales > Mniaceae > Pohlia > Pohlia nutans. The sequence goes on along the minus strand of CM040085.1, from coordinate 6,891,078 downwards.
GCAAATACTTGAAAATTTAGTAAATATTTACAAATACAACATACGGACTATGCGGTATTTCTTGTGTTTCAAAGTTTGTTGTCTTCTTTTACATTTTTGGATTGGGTTCTCTTGTTCATGTTCCAATAGTGTATGTGTTCCGATTTTGATCAATGTACCAACTCCTTTCAATTTTTAACGTATAAATTTTTGTCCTAAACCATATATGGATAAGTCACTCTTATTTATAAAATTCACAATAATCATGTGTGAGTTTGTTCTTGATATGAAAGATTGCAATGGAGAAGTGTTGACATAGTTCATTGCTAAACTTCTTCACTTTCATTAATGAAAATTTAACCCAAATTCTATTTAACTTTGAAGTCACACACCCTTCAAAATCTCATTTTTGAGTGTGCATTATACAGTTCAAAGACACACTATAATCTTGCAATTCCACCATTGGATGATTCTCTAATTTTGGCAAATTGTCTCTACTCGAATTGAGAATACAATTGTACGGTTAATTCATTCAATTTCTAATAGTATCAATCATTGTGGAAAAAACTACTGAAATAGAGTGCACAAAGCTAAATTACCCTAGGCACTAAAGGGTTAACTCGGATTGACATAATTCAAATTGCGTTGGAAAGTAGAGTTGATGAAGTATTTAAAATTTGGTCTTTTGGGAGGTTAGGGGTTAAAGGAAAAAATAATTTCATATTAACCCACATTTGCAAATCACCACTAGGAAACAGATAGATAGATAGAAACACCAACCCTAAATAAGGGCCGGCGTGAATAAAGTGTCCGTTCGTAATGTCAATGACTCGATGCCCACCGGACAAAGGGACATTGGAACAAAACTACTCTCCCCTTTCGAGGATGGACACTATAGTAACCAAGACACTAGGAAACACATATATTGAACACTACACTTTAAATTCTACTAAATGTGGCAAATATGAGCTTCTAGGCATTGTTTTACATCATGTTGTATAATTTTGCACTAAAAAGAAGTTTACTAAATGTTCCAGGTATTAACCCCTAAGTGTCCAAGGAGCCCTGTGGGCCCATGTTTGGTTTTTTTCCAGTCAATCATTGATTTTCACCTAGTTCCTAATTTCAAATGAAAATAGTCCCAACTAAGAAAGTGTGGGGTATATCTTCTAATTTTGAGTCCAATTTATCATTCTTCAAAATTGTTAAATTGTGTTTTTTTTACAGCTCTTTAATCTAGATCAAAACCCTAAAATTCCAATATACACTGCAGAATTATTTTTTCCATCGAATTTCTTTTTATGTAAGCTCAAGAAGCAAGCCAACTACACCTTGTTGTTCATCACTATTATTTACATTTTCCATAAAGAATTCATACTACTTTAAGCATTCTTGCAATTATTGTAATTTTTACGAGAAAAAACTTTGAAAAATCTTATAAAATTCCTTTTTCTTTACATAATTATGAAAAAATCAGGGTAAATCGATTTAACAATAAATCATATGAAACAAGTACCAAAAAATATAATATATTTTAAAATGCGAGAAATTGATGAGGTTTGACTGAGTACTTGTAGTGTGGACGTTTAAGGGTTAACCTCTAAATGACAGAGGGGTAAGAACAAAACTTAGATGTGTTATAAAATGTTACTTCTGCAACTGTGATGAAGTTTGGTCCAAAAGAGAAAATGAGAAGGATGACACTTAGTAATTATCTATATGGTCAAACTTTCAATAAATGTTTTAGATACTCATTTAATGAATTTAGAAGCATTTATCGTTGAATATTCACCAAAATTACACAATTTATTTTTAGAATTTGAAATTTGGTATAATTGGTTAAAACTAGACATTCTATTCTAAAATGGTCAATGGCAAAATTTTCAAAGGACAAAACATCATTACTTTCCTGAAATGGTAAGTTTTATAACACTAGGACAATGTTGAGGTGTTTGTCTTTGAAAAATTCTCCTTGGTGGAGTTTAACTCAGATTGACATTATTCAAATTGGGTTGGAAAGTAAACTTGATTTCCTATTTGAAAATATTTTTTATTCTATATAATTTTTTTTTCATCTTGGGCAGCCTGTTAGATTCGGGCAACGACCAGAAAATGGTCGTTTGGTCACTTAGGGGTTAACCCTTGAACGTCCCACGGGGTCCGTATGATCTGTGACCGTATGCCCCGAATACGGTGCCATAGTAGAAAAAGCGCAGCACGGGGGCTTCGCATGAATGATTGAACCGCAGCAATGGGACCAAGTTTTTTTTTTTGCATTGTAGCAGTGCTCCATGCATGCGATGGAGAGTGGTCCCTCCAGATTTAGACCATTGTGACTGTGCCACAACATTGAAGTTTGTCACCATGGTGCCAGAAAAAAAAAACCCTGGATGGGACCTTTGTGCACTCTGAAGCATCTGTAAAAATTGGCGCCTCGATCGAGCGGTGAATAGCGGAGAAGATCACGAAAAAATGCTCGAAGATGGCTGCCGACTGAAGCAGCAGGCACTCAATTTTTTTTCCAAAATTCGGTGACACTCTCAATGGGAAATTGCTCCGGTTGAAGATCGGCATGAAATCCTCCCCCACCAAAGAATATTTTTTTAATTTGGCAAATTACGTCCCCATTTGGTGTTTTGGCAGGCACATGCGATGTATGAGGAGTTCAGGGGTGACCCGGAGAAGTGAAGGTCATAAGAGGAATACGCCCCACATTGGCATACCTTGGGACTATGAAGCTCAAACCGTTTCTTGTTATGCCGCCGATGTGCGAGACGCAAGACGGTGTGAATTTTTGAAAGTTTAGGGGTATGAAGGATATCAACATAATGATATTGTTGGATAAGTCATTTTTGGTCTTTTTTTGACAAATTGTTTACTTTATAGGCGACATGAGTGACTTCCGAGCTTCCAGCCACCTACTCCTGCCACCATAAGGTATCACCGTAGTAGGTCAACTTGGACTACAAGATAACATGACATCACCAGATAGGGTGACATCACCAGATAGGGTGACATCACCTACGATTAACTTCAACATAGAGTACTCCATGGGCTCTGCTACAACACAGGTGCATGCTATCTCCGAGTTGCGAAGCGACGAGGTGGTAGCATGCACCCACTACACGACATGACAAGCCTGTAAAGTATTCTATCTAGCATAGCCTACAACACATGTCACACACTTTAGTAGAGTCTTAAATTTTGAGTACACTATGGAGAGTTGAGAATAGAAAGAAATGAGGAGGAATTTTCTACAAAGATTTGAAAAATATTGTGAAGATTGTGTGCATAGGAAAATACATTACGAGTTGTAATTGTATTCCTTAGAACCAATATGAAGTTGTCACAACATGTCATAATTTCCTGGAGTGGACTATGTACTACTAGTGTACATACACTACAAGCAGAGGCGTTGTTTCTCACTCTGGAGGATCTTGTTCATTGTCGTTTTCCAATGTACACGCTTGTCATACGTGACGAATCGCATTCACCAAGTCCAACCAAAAAATTGATGAGTGTGAAGTGGCGTCGATTGACTCACAGAAGGAGTGAAAAGCAATGCCTTCTCCTTGAAATATCAAAATTTCAAATGGAAGACCCTGATACATAGTGATCACAAAGTGCAACAAATAGTCGCATGACACATAGGATGGTTTAGCTTAAATAGATTAATGTGAGTAGCCGTAAAAGCTGCTGTCTATTCTCAATGGAAAAGCGGCTGATTTGAGGCCAGGGCTGTCCTACTATACCATTACTGAGTAGACCTCAGTGCATGTCCAATCGATTTGAACAGTCGTGGCAAGCATCGATGATACATAATGAGATTAGTAAACAATAATGTTGTCTGCCATTACTCCAGCTTTGCTATGACCAGTCTGATCACCAACTGACCTCATGCAAAGCAAACTAGTATAGGCAATCTGCACTCAGCATGCTTGAATTTGCAAGAAAGAAAAAAACTATGAAATCAGTGGCGGCCTTCACGAGGAGCAACATGGATGCTGAGCCTGTCAATGGGAGCTCCATCCTGGAACAACATTCAAGTTCCAGGTTACGACGCTTCAAGCGAAACGGAAGAATCAACGAAGAGAATTATGCACAAGGATCGACGACCAGGACGCCCAGCTTCACCAAAGTCATCAGGGGCAAGACTTCACATCATTCCGCTTACTGCTGCAGACTGGTACAATTTCTATACAATTTGCCTATATACCGTCATCGTGTTCTTTGCATTTTGTTTTTGCGTAAGTTCGTGATTTCCGAGGATGGAATGAAATGGATTTCTCGTATGCTTGCTTTGAATGTGTGTCTGTTTTGAATGCTTTGAACGAGTGTCCGTTTTGAATGCTTTGAATGTGTGTCTGTTTTGAAATCTTTGAATATGTGTCTGTTTGGAATGCTTTGAATGGGTGTCTGTTTTGAAAACTTTGAACATGTACTGTCTGTTTGGAATGCTTTTAATATGTGTATGTTTTGAATGCGTTGAACGTGTGTCCATTTTGAATGCTTTGAATGGGTATCTGTTAGAGATCTTTGAATGTGTCTGTTTGGAATGCTTTGAATGTGTGTCTGTTTTGAATGTGTTGAACGTATGTCCATTTTGAATGCTATGAATGTGTGTCTGTTTTAAATATATGCTTGAATGTGTGTCTGTATTGAATGGTTTGATGTAGTTGTGTCTGTTTTCGGATGCAGAGTCTACCAAGAAAGTTTTGTGAAGAGCACAACATCCAGAAGCACGTGACAATGACGGACGCGACGGGCGACAGGCTGTGGCACATGCGGTTTCAAGTGCGACGCGCGGCGACGGGCTACACCATCAGCAACGGGTGGAGAGAATTTTCATATGACCATAGCCTGAAAACTGGCGACGAGCTGGTGTTCACTCTTGTGTCACCCTCGCATTTCGCCGTTGCATTCGCAAACGGGTTGGCGATGCATCCAACGCAAGATGGCGACGAGTATCCTTGGAAACAGAACTACAGTCGCTTAGCCTGCCTGTCCTGGCAACGGGTAAACATTCGCCACTCCAAGGCCCGGCAAGAAGAGAACAATATTGTCAAATCACCGAATGCGGAGATTCTCTTGCAATCTGAACAAAGTGTATTGCGCCCTGCGAAGGCAACCCCATTCATGGCATCAATTGAACCGAGTTTGCAAGGGCAATTCTCCGTAGAGCAGAAGCATTCCAAGCCGGACAAGCAAAGCTTCTGCCAGTGCAAGACTGTGATGGGGAACTCACATCAACGGAGGAGCTTCGAGTTCACCCATTTAGAATGCAAGTATCCGGATGGGACGACGTACTTGCAAATCTTTGACAGTGACAGTGAGGTTACGGATTAAGCCGCACAAACATGCTGGAGCCCCAAAAAATGTGCATCATTTTCTCAATGAATGGTGCCCTGAATGTGTGCATAGGACAATGTTCTCCGCTTCGGTCTCATCTCGCGTTATGTAATATTGTATTCTATCACTTTTGTTGTCTCGAAAGAATCGATGGAGTTCAGTTTTCATGTCGCAGTTTCAGTTTTGCTCATGAAATCATACAAGAACAAAATCAGGAGAACATGTATCGGTGTACATACATTTTCTTTCTTTTTGTATGCAAATGACAAGATTTCATTGCAGAAAGAATTGAGCATCTGGGTTTCATGACAGAAACACACTTCAGACTCTGGAATACCGTCTAACTACGAACATCATTGTCCATTTAATTTTTGTAGCTCACAATGTCCAGAAATAATACATATATACAGATTCAGATTCAGATCCACAAGAATGGGATTCGAGTGATTTAGCCAAAGATGGCGCAGTGCGTCCGTGACGAGCAACGAGATTAACCCTTTAGTGCCTAGGGTACTGTAGCTCAGAGCCCTGGATTTCAGTAGATTTTTCCACTGTAGTTGAGACTACCAAAAATAGAATGAGTTAAATTAGAAAGTAACCGTACAATTCTATTCTCAACTCGAGAGCACATATTTTATCAAAATTTGAGAATCATCCGATGGTGGGATCGGAAGATTATAGTATGTATTTGAACTGTATAATGCACGCTCAAAAACGAGATTTTGGGGGGTGTGTGACTTCAAAGTTAAATAGAATTTGAGGTAAATTTTCAAAAATAAAAGCAAAGAAGTTCAGCTATGCCCTATGTCAACACCTCTCCGTTGCAATCTTTCATATCAAAAATAGACTCACACATAATTATTGTGAGATTTATAAGTGAAAGTGACTTCTCCATGTACGGTTTAGGACAAAATTTTATACGTTGAAAATTGACAGGAGTGGGTACATTAGTCAAGATCGGATTACACACAGTAATGGAAGATGAAGAAGAGAACACGATCCAAAAAAATAAAACAAGATAACAAACTTCCAAACACAAGAAATACTACACAATACATATGTTGTATTTGTAAGTATTTACTGTATTTTCAAGTATTTGCAGTATTTTCGCGTTCTGTTGATAGGTATTTTGATAGTTGTACAATTCCAAATTGAAAATTTCTTTTTCTGGAAGGTGCGTAATGTATGTGGGCAAATCTGAACTTCAAAACTGAAGTTCCAATTCTTCACGGATTCTCTGCTATTTGCATTTCCGACGTTGTAGTGACCATAATGTGGTCAGCTAGGCACTAAAGGGTTAAGCCCACCATGGCCATGGCTGCCATGGTCTTTAATTAGCTCTATATCAACTAACTAGTCTACAATGTATGATCTGTACAGTACCCACCAATAAGTTTACATTCGTAGAATTGAATCAAATAATTAAATTTATAAAAAATATCAATATTAATATTAAGATATCTTAAACCATTTGAAGTGTGCAAAATTACTTCTTTGGAAATTTTTTGGATCAGATATTAAAAAATACAATATTTATATTCAAATTGAACATTTCTGAATTGAAAACTTCAAACGTTTGATATTTTAGTAAATATGACCTCAAAACTCATGATTTCTTTTTCCACGTGATTCTACAAAGGATTTGCATTCTTTCCATTGAAAGTTTTGTAAACCATAAGTAACAAAATTTGTATTCATAGTTGTTCAGATTAAGGGTAAAAAATGAAGGTTTGAATTTCAAATAAACTTAGATTTTAAAGAAATCTTTTATTATCAAAACTCAATTGTATGTGTAGTTCATCTTGTGCACTACAACTTGTCCAAATTAGGCTCAAAGCTTATAATTTTTGTAATTTTTATTGACAATTCTATAAAAAGTTGAATGAACGTAAACTTGTTCGTGGGTACTGTACTATACAGTGGGGTGACACCCAAATTGGCACCTTGTGCAATTCCAGGGATAGTGCCCACACTGCTGCCAACTTTGACACCCTCCCGAGGGCTGGAAAATTGTTATTTTAACATGAAATTTTAGAAACAAAATCATTATTATGTTGAAAACATGTCTACCAAATTTCAAGGCCAGAAGATTGATACAAAAAAAGATATTCAAGATATACTAAGAAGGGGTAGCTGTAAGAAATGTTTCACAACTGCCAACTTTGACACCCTCCCAAGGATTGAAGAAATTTTTTTTCCCATGGAATTTTTGGAGTAGGAATATCTTTATGTTGTTTACACATATGAAAAGATTCAAGTCCAAAAGACCCACAAAAAAAAAAATATTCCAAATCTACCAACAGGTGTAGTTGTGAGAAACAAAGAGGAAAATCGTCTCACAACTTTGACAGCCTCCCTAGAGTTGAGTATTTGTTATTTCAACATAAAAGTTTTTGCACGTGTTATCAACTAAAAAGTGATTTTGTGCCAAAAATTCCATTTTAGAATAACAAATTCCCAACCCTAGAGAGGCAGTCAAAGTTGTGAGACAATTTTCCTCTTTGTTTCTCACAACTACACCTGTTGGTAGATTTGGAATATTATTTTTTTTGTGGGTCTTTTGGACTTGAATCTTTTCATATGTGTAAACAACATAAAGATATTCCTACTCCAAAAATTCCATGGGAAAAAAAATTTCTTCAATCCTTGGGAGGGTGTCAAAGTTGGCAGTTGTGAAACATTTCTTACAGCTACCCCTTCTTAGTATATCTTGAATATCTTTTTTTGTATCAATCTTCTGGCCTTGAAATTTGGTAGACATGTTTTCAACATAATAATGATTTTGTTTCTAAAATTTCATGTTAAAATAACAATTTTCCAGCCCTCGGGAGGGTGTCAAAGTTGGCAGCAGTGTGGGCACTATCCCTGGAATTGCACAAGGTGCCAATTTGGGTGTCACCCCACTGTACAGTGTGTTTCGCGCAAACTGCTTGATGTGTTCGAAGATGCAGTGATCTTTGAGAATGGTCTTTGTTTAATGAGCTTGAATCATGTGTGAAGATGGAGAATTGCATGGTGGCTTCGTCAAGCTTTTCCTGTGATGGACACTGGCAACGATTTGAAAATCAGAGTTTGAAAATCAGGCAACACGTAGATTGATGGACGGACTTCCCAATGAGCTAGGTGTCTAAATGATCCAGAATTCGATCATACCCTTCAGCCATTGAATCCCTGAAAGGGGAGAACCGACAGTTAGTTAACCCCTAAAGGACCGGGGGGGTGTTGAACTTAGCTCTTGTAGCAAGCTCAATTCCTCATTGGTGTGGGGTGATTTTGACGATCGGCACCGTTGAAATTAAAGAAGACTTACGTAGCATTTTGATGAAAAAAAGATCAACAAAATCGCACAATTTTTGAGAAAATGCCACCGTTGAGAAGATTGATGGAACTTGTTTGGGGTATTTTGTGCACATGCTGAAATTGGATTGTTCAAAAGTGCTCCAAAAATTTTGAAATTTTTACTGTGAGTAGAAATCATCATTTTAAACACGTGCAAAAAATTTCAAGTAATTTGGACGTGTGAGGAGGAAGATATGAGGGGTCTGAAGTGGCGCCTAAATACCCTCCGTGCAACTCAAAAAAATCGCCAAAAATCGCTCACTTGATGAATTTCCGATCAAGAAGTACTTACAGATTCAGCTCTCAAAAAGAGCCAGGGTCTCTTTGTTGCTCATTCTACAATTCAAAGCCCAAGAACCCGAATTTCCTCACTTTCTAATTCCAGAAGCCGCGTGGGGGCCTTACGGTCCTTTAGGGGTTAAGTTACAAATTGATCGATTGAAATTGGCACTACCATCGTCAGGATTGGCAAAAAGTAATTATGAAAAGATATGCCCAAAACTGACCCTGACATAGGGTATATAATATTTTAAAACTTTTTGGCCATGAAATTTATTATTTGTTGAAAATAGAAGTATGAAAGCTCTTTCATTGTTTGATACTTGGAACATTTCGTAATCTGGTTTTGGTAATAAAATATACAATGTTCATGATGTAAAACAATGTCCAAAAGCGCGTATTCGCCATACTCGATCAGTAGAATATAAAGTGTATTTGTTTACTTGGTGAATTGCAAATGTGGGTTAAGATGAAATTATTCTTTCACGTATTAAAAGTTTGGCCAAACCAACATTTACACTAGGGGAGTCACTGTAAGATGAAAACAAATTTCGTGAAATTGGGGACATAGCCACTTCAAAATCACCACTTTCATACCCATCGTATAACCAATACCAGTATTAGCCCGTAAATGTCGTCACCCCTCTCTAGATTGGGAGAATTTCAAAGTTGTCTTATAAAATGTATCAAAGAGGGATATTTTGAACTTGATATATGAATAAAGTTGTACATTATGAAATTTTGATTCTATCCATACAGTTAGATTTATGATTGCTATCACCAATATTTTTGTATAAAATTTGAAACTCAAAATTCAAAATTCATTTGTAATTCGATTACGAATAAGATATTGACAATCTATGGATGAAATTTGTTGTGATTGGTTAAAATGTAATACTCTAAGTGTAGTGATTTTTGGAGATTTTTTGGTTGCTTGATTTTATGAGTTGACTTTTTAAAGAACACTTTTACACTATAATCTTCAAAATTTTGGGTGAATTACTACAACATGAAATGAAGCATAAAAATTTCACAAATTACACATATATGAAGCTAACTTCCCATAAAATATATGGTAAAAAATCCACACTGCAAAAAGTCAATGACGGATGGAAAAACTGTGTTTGATTCTATACATTGTTCACTTTCTGAACAATTGGACGTTTAGGGGTTAAAGCATCCCCTTGAAAATCATGTAGGAAATAATATTCTTTTCTAGGATACATAGAAAAGGTTTCAATTAAATTCATAACATGCAGCCACTCTGTCTTTTCATCCATCTAATGATTTGTAGTGCATCATGTCATTTCCATCTATATAGTGCATGAAGTGCATCCCTTTATTTTTCGTTTCCCAGGGAGTGGGGAGGGTGGGGAAAGAAGCAAGGTCATAAACCATTGTCAATGGAGGGACAAAAGAAATGGCGCAGTGCTCAAGGAATATTTTATTATGGTTGTCCATTTCTTATTGGTTAGCCGTGCACCATAACATTCTTGGTTAAAGTATTATTATTTATAATGTTGCTCTCTTTAAAAGGTAAAGGATATATGGGGATATGTCAGCAAAGACCATGCATGGTTACCTTCCCTTCTAGTTTTCCAAAACCTCCATTTGTAAGAACACATGGGTAGCTACTGATTGTTCGTGGATGATAATGCAGAATATGCTGCACATTCTCCTCAAGAGCAAGGCAGAGCCAGTGAAGGCTATTGAATGTTATGTTGGGTGGCTCACATAGTGGTTGTTTGTTTTGACCATGGACTATTTGGACTCAATGACTAGAAACCTAGCTAGCCAAGACAAGAGGCTTGATTTTCTTGGAAATCAGTGAAATCTGCTAATAAGCTATATTTTCAACAAGTTGATAATGTTGTGATGTATTTTTAACAAGCTCGTTGAAATCCAATTTATTAACCCTTTGATGCACCTGAACAGATTCAGATTATTCTCTTGACTACATACATGGACATTTTTCATCCATCTAAATATCTCTTGGTTCTTGTGCTAGTTGACTATTAGTGTTAAGGTATGAATCTCCAAAATATGATATTGTGATTTTTTTTAAATAACAAAATTGGTTTATGTCAAGTTTTATTCTTAGGGCAACTTTACACCTAGAGGCCGGGCCAATTCGTTGTGTAAGAGGCCTGAAATCCTCACTTGTGATTGGTCAAAATGCTGAAACCGACCCTAACCCCTTTACACTTAGAGCCCGGGCCGATTTGGTGATATGAATTTTTTTCTTAAAAAACGCATGGTCTGACATGGCCCGAGCTCATTCAATTGGGTGCACCCAAAATAGAGGGCGAATTCTTGGCCTCGAGGCCAATGTCAGATTTCAATTAAAAAAAACCTTTTTCATATAAAATATGATTTTCTTCAACGAACTAGATCCGTTGGATTATGTGGAAATCTGAACTGCTCTTTTGAAAAGAGAGAGAGGCGCTGAAATTTGCTACATTTATGGAATCGGCCTGGCTTCTTGGCCCCAAGGCCTTTACATATGGGAGGATTGGCCCCCGTTATAATCTTATTAAAATAGGTAGTTGAGGCCGACCTCTAGTCCTAAAGGGGCTAAAATTTCATGCACTTGGCCACAATGGGAATTAGCCCGGCCTCTAGGTTTCAATTTGAATATAAATTTTCTATTTTTTTAATATTTAATCCAAAAAAATTCCAAAGAAGTAATTTTTCACACTCCAAATGGTTTAATATATCTTAATATTAATATTGATATTTTTATAAATTGAATTATTTGATTCAAGTCTTTGAAAAGCTGAACGAACGTAAACTTATTGGTGGGTACTGTACTTATTCATTTGTAACCAGATTAGTCTGTCTTCATCACTTGCCAAATTCAGTGACTGCTTGTTTTGATGTTGTACCAAAGTCTAGAGTCAATGGTATTATGGTTATTTATTATTATTATATAATATGAACCAAGCACACACGCACAAGTCAATTCCACCCCTAGAATTGTCATGCCAAACTTTAACACATGCCAACCTTGTCTATTATGGAGTATATAAGGAAGAATGGTGCACACACACGCTTCCCACGACAGTTCCACTTGAAAAATACTACATATCGATTTTAACTTGGAGAATCTACCAACCAAGAAAACCCATTTAACCCCTAAAGGACCAAGTGTCCTAACTAGAACATTTCAATGTTCAGGTAGGTTCCCATAGTGTCGATTTTTATTTTTATTTTTTGAAATAAATTATATGAATTTGGTATATCAATACAAAAACGGGGATCTAATTTTTTTTTGATTCCGACTTCTTAAATGGAAGTTATGGAGCAAAAGGGGGTTTTTTTGGGGAGGATGAGCAGTGCGGACAGGGCTCAAAATAAACCTCAAAAATTATTATTTTTCAACTTTAACCGTAGGATCTTGTTATGGATTACCAAGAGAGTGCATGGTAAAATTCTCATAGAATTTGACCGTACAGATTGCAAGATTATAGCGTTTGAAGTGAAAAGATGAAATTGCAGTCTTTTGGATATTTTTTGACCGTCTTTGAAGAATCTCATCGCACAATATTATAATACCACAGCATGCTCCAAAGTAGAACCAAATTTCCATTTTTTTGTATTAGCAAGTTTGCACTAACACTACTACGGATCTATGGCGAACTGACAACTATCCATCGTCCAGTGATAGTGCCAAGTTTCATATACAAGGGTAATTACTGTACCCAGGCCTTTTGCAATGAAAGAATTGGAATCACTACCCTAAAAACTCAGACCTATTAAATTTTCAGATTGTTACTATAATCCACCGTTTTCTTGCACATCCACAACCCCCTCCATGAGATCCTGGGATCGGTCAGCTGGCACACAATTGTCTCCCAGAATTTTGGCGGTGACAGACTGAGCCACCTTCGTTTCAATCACCACCAAGGAGCAGTAATCAAGTTCGAATCTCATGAAGTCATCTGTACATGCTGCACATCATCCATCCATGCATTCATACACACACACTAATTAGTTCCTACTCCGCATAAGAGATGCCATGTAAAATCATGTGAAGTCACTTGGTGTAAATTTTGGGTACATATAAGCGAACAAAGGGTATTTAATGGGGGGCTATGAAATAATTGGAATATTCTACTATGTATAGTATATTTAGGGTATAATCCATATGTATTCTAGAAATATTCTTAAAATATTCCCAAATTGGTTTTAAAACACCCTATATTACTTCTATAAATTTATAATTTTTATCTCAAATGAATAAAAGACACCCTATATTTGTTCTCTCATAGTTATTGACAGTGGCTTCCCCGGGATGAAAACAAGACAAAGAAACACTTACTGTCAACAAGATGTGCAAGGTGTCTAAGGTTGCGAATCTTGATTCCATTGAAAGTTTTCACCTGAAAATTTCAGCAAGTAAACAAACCATTCCGACGATTAGAGCAAACATATCTTGCAGCACCTGTTGGAGGTCATTGATAAAACAACCCGGCTCCAGAGGTATTCTAGAAAACCTATGCGCGTTACAATTGCCAAGGTTTAGGTTAGAAACTGCGTTACAATTGGCACGGTTTAGAATTTCTAGAATGTACCCTCTTGGGGGTGATTCTCTACCAGGAATTGATATGGGGAGAAAATGACGTACCAAAGTATTGGTAATCTCTTCATAACCTATGTTGACATCGTTGGCTAGAACCTGCTCACAAGCCACATGACAGTTCCAGAAAAGAGTTAGGAGTCAAACTCTGGAGGAGCAACAAATCGTGGTTCTCAAAGCATCAATACCAAAAGAGGTTAATCAAAATGAAAGGCTCCTGCTATACCTGAGAAACTACAATAAGCTGTTCGTCATCAAACTCTGCCATTCCATGTCGAGCCTTTTCCAGTATCTTGACCTGTTACAACAAACCGTAACAACCACATGAAAAATATGTTGCATGTCTTGAAGAACATAAAAACATAAAACAGGGTTTTCAGTAAAGTTAGATTGTTTCAGGAACATCATAAAGAGAATATTGAACATGATTCATGGAGTGATCATATGGAGGCCTCCCTCTCAATCATGGCGAAAATTCTCTCTATGATACTATTTTGAAACAGTCTAATTTTACTGAAAACACTAATATAAAATTGTGATAGTCAAGTAAAATGAGTTCTGGATGACATACCGGAGCATCAAATTCGAAGTCCGCTCCATATTCAGACCTGTCACCCACAAGCTTCACAAGTTATGATCACACTAGAAACATGAATATGAAAGAAATTAATGCAGATTTGGGGACTGGTGATAATATTCTAAACTTGAGTTCACCGGAAGATGTCAGTTTCCATCTAGTTACATCTAATAGAAGATTTGTTTCATGATGTGGTCGAGCTCTCTAGTATAACTACGAAGGTAGGGTGTTGAGTGCTGCGTACTCAAGGTAAGGATTGCAAACGGGCGTGAGCACAAGCCCCGCAACAATCAAGTATGATGGCAGCTTCCCTTCAATGTGCACTGGAACCTACAAGCACTCTCACGGTACCATTAGGACACTGTTGAGAACTACCCAAGGGCAGAGAACCAATGGCCGGGTATGAAAGTAGTATAGGAGCCGGGTATGAAAGTAGCATACCAAACGAACTGGTGTCTTGAGAGTTGTGACGATGTCAACGACCGTTCCATCACGCAGTACTTTGACATTCGCTGTGTCTCCAGAGAATCTGTTTAGACAGGATTTACATACATCTCAATCAATCTAGACAGTCGAGGAGAAGAAAGAAAATTCGATGTTTGCGGTCAAAAAAGGGGTTGAGAAGAAAGTTGTGGAGATTACTTTTGGCTGATTAAGAACCCAAACGAAATTCTCTCGCCTGCCCGAAATGGAACAGTACCTTCGTTGGCCACTGGGACATTGTCGAAACTCAACAACACGTCGCCCTGCAAGTTGAACAAATGGGAGCAATTAATCTCGGGGGGTGCACTCTACATTATGTTTGAGAATCACGTGCGTTCATGACCCCTTTCTAAAACCCCCATGTATACGAGGGGTTATATGTCTAAAAACCTTTGTATACATATCTATTCTGTCCTAAATATATGTTTAATGGAAGTATACGTCAATATTTTCAGCTCAAAATATGTTTATTGTATGTATACATAATACGACAATGTTCGAATTAATACCCCTTCAGGTATACTTGTACGTGTTTAGTATAGTGCACCTCCCGGGCAATTAATGTCATACATATACATGCCTCAACGTAGACGGAAACCTTTCACATTAACGACAGTCGCATCACCATACCTCTTTGATGACGTGGAAAGCTGGAGATGTGGGCTCAACTTTCCTTACCAAGACACCCTGCTCATAATCCCAAAATATCATCTTAAATCCGTAACAGATGAAAAGAACAACGAAACCAGTACCATTAACCAGAATCCACGAAACTTATCCCCTGAAGGACCAAGAAGCCGAAATTGGGTCTCATGTTTTTTTTGTAGCATTTGAGTAGTTCTACGTGGAGTTTCTTTTGTTCAAACTTATTTGTTTTTTACCAACACATGCAATGTTCTTCACTGATTCCGGTAATATAAAATTTGGTCCCATTTGAATTATATTTTTCACAATATGATTCATTGAGTTTGTCATTTTAAAATCATGAATCCTTGGTCCTATAGAGGTTAAAGCAGTGCTCACAAATAGAGCGAGTACGTGATATGCAGTCACTCAAAGTGCAGAAAGTGACCTTTTGATCAGGTTGCATCTTGAGGAAAGCCCTCAGTGCCGGATTCTCAAGTCTTTGCCACATTACTCCCATAGATGGAAAACCTAGAAAAACCGTCATAGGTAAATCATATTTCCCAGACTGCCAGCGTAGTAAGAACATAGCCAGAAAGGTGGAGGTCTAGGAACATGCGGGTGAAATAATGTACACAAAAAGACAGCTTTAAAACGGTGTCACACTTGCAAATACAGTGCTTTTCGGGTTTGAGGAGTACCAGTGTATCGTCCATTGGTATCGTAGTCACTCAAAAAGTGATGAATAACAGTTGTCGGAATGACATAGCCAATATTCTCAGCATCAACTCCTTTCAAAGACTGCACCACTCACCAGCACAAAAGATGGTTAGCGTTTTGATGAGAAACAGGCGGCGAGTAAAGAAAGTTCATGAACTCATTTAGCTCGTTTAGAGTATTGAGGACGAACCTGGAAGGCAATACCAACACACTCTCCATTCTTGTGAAAAACAGGGCCACCACTGTTACCTACACGATCATAACTCCACAAAGTTACTTGATGTATTAACTGAACCGAACAAAATTGGAAATTAGAAGATAGTTAAGACCTTTTCTTTTTTCACATTAGTTAAAGGTTCTGTAGTGGTCTGAAGAACGTTGACTATTTCAAGTATAGAACATTAGATGGGCTATAGCAGTAACTGTCATAGAAAATAGGTCACTTTTTGAACCGGCTCAATATCCCAACTTAGAGCTTACTGTACCTGCATTGATAGCTGCGTCAATCTGAACTCCAAGAAGCTCTGATGCGCCATGTACATATGAGGTAACCTGTTGAATTTAACACACCAGATTCAGAAGATGTACACACAAATTACACCTGGAAAAAAAATGTTACATAATCAGGTCAATCGCAGAGTCGATACGCGAGACGACACCACTTGTTACGGATATGGACTCGCCTCCAATTGGGTAACCAACAACAGTGACCGCATCCTGCAAAGAGATTCAACCAACCAATAAGTAAACTATGCCAAATACTAAAACTGTTAGGATTAAGTTCCTCCGTGGTACCGTAATATAATTAACCGAGAATTTATGAACTCTAAGGAAGCAGGACTAATATCAAGGGCTCAACCACTACACCGGTTATTTAGTGCTTATCACAAGGACATACTATCCACCGATACTTGTGATGGTGGCGTTATATCATTCATGATGTGCAGCGTTGACGTTGCTAGATTGGACATACTAATTTTCATGCTTGCCAATTAATCAACCATACTAAATAACCTTTTTGGTGTAGTAGGTGCACAATAACCTGAAGGCGTGGGAGACTTCCAAACCGCAGTGGTTCGACTCCTTTCCAGAACTCCTCATCCTCAACTGAAAGAAGGGCTATGTCACATTCTGGTCCTATCGCTAAAACCTGCAGCAAATGTTAGCCCAATGTGAGCTTGCAGACAATGCCTAACTTTCTCGGAATGCATTGGTCCAGTAATGGCCCATAATTGCCGCTTTATTCAGAAAAGTAAAGAATTACTGAGCAAGGGAATTTCATATAAAGAATTTCATGCTTTACCGTTGCCACAAATTTTGTGTCGTCGCCTCGTCTTTTCACCTTCACCTGTTGACATGAACATGGTGCGCCAGTAACCAATTAATACGAATAGATGCAAGTTTGGCCTGTTATCCAGCAGTCGACCAAATTCACTTTTATTTCTGGCATACACACACTAATTACAAGAAACATGGAAAGTAGCAGATTTCTTTTCGCTGAATTATTAACAAGTTGCGTTGCTCCTCATCAGTATAACTTTCTAAGTCTCCTGGGCTCTTCAACCGTGATCTTAATCTCTGAAAACCAGCGTTACTGAAAGCCACAAAACATCGTTGACTCTCATGAAAGGTCTGTCAGCACTCACCTGAGTGTGGTGTTCAACACAATGCGCGTTTGTTAACAACCGCCTACCCTGTATCATGAACCCGCTGCACAATGTGGAACATCAACAGGTGTGATGACAAAAATTTAAATCTAATTCATAATGTTCGCATCTCTTGCCTACTCATCCGAGAAGGTCATGATTTCAGAAGCTCAAATTCACAAGTCTTGTCCAAAATGGGGCAGTATGATGAGCTGAGCTTGCCTGCCTGTAGAAGAATATTGTCGTCGCTTTTGCCATGGTAGAGAGAAATTAGGATCTGTATGCGTGCAATAAACCTGGAGCAGAAACAAGTAAAATGCCTGATTAAATAGGAAGCAAAAACAATAGAGAGAAGAGCCACCATACGCAGCTACCTCAGAGTTGTAAGAAAACCTAAACACATATTCGTGCTCCTACGAACATCAACTATATATCAAAATAAGCTTCTGTAAACTTGAAAACTCCAAAGCAAGAGCGGATTCAAGTACAGGAAAGAGGGTAGTAGATTGACACACGCACCTTCACAACGGCGTCTAAGAACGGAGCATCTGGGCCCTCGTCAAGATCATCAAGCTGCACCCGGAAAACGAATCAAATTGAGAGCCCGTGGACGCATAATTTGTAAACATTCAAGTCACTGTGCAAAGTGCAGGTGGACTGACCTTATAAAGCCAATCACTATCCGGGAATTCCGACAATTGAAAACTTGAATTATCCTCCATGCTGCTATTAAAACCTCCGCTAAAAGGTGCTGCCTCAAATCCATTCCGATCATGTTTCTTCTCTCGTTCCCTTTCTCTTCCACGCTTGTTACTTTGCTGCTCCTCATGTTTCATACAACTTATCCTTAATCTTGGTCCCCCAGAACTTCTATGTCTCAGTTTCCATTGTCGCTCCTGAAATTAACATACATGCATCAACATAAGCGACTAGACAAGTTCAACACACCCTGCCATTTGATGCTACAAATACGCCCTCGTAATGTGAGTAGCCTCATCCATCACATACTGAAATATTAAGAAAGATAATGTGCACAAAATGTAAACAATGTTTACTGTGTGACTCGTCACCCAACCATAGAAGTGAGATCAAGTCCATTAGACGTTGTGATCTCCTTCACCCACCAAGCCACACTTATACTCCTAGTATTATCTGTCTACATACTTAGAATATATACAGACTAACTAGACTACTAGTTTGGTTTTCTAATTAACTTGGAGTCATAGTCGCTTGGTCTCTTAATTCTCTCACAAGTAACTTAATTACCATATGAGTAACCTAATTCCAACAGATACATGTAAGTGTGTACCTAGTCTGACAAGATGATTTGGTATAAATGTCACAGTACCATTGATGGTTCAATCACAGCGATGACTCTACATTGCTTGGTCAGTCCTCACAATCACAAACCTAACAGGGAAAAAAAAAAACTCGAATTCTAACCCACCACTGCCGTACTAAAAAAACCCCAGAGGCTCTAAGCAAACTATACCCTAAAAGAGACCACTTGGATGGGATTTGAACTTCCTTCACGAATTAATTGCAATTCAATATTCTTCTTACAGGTGTAGTAAAAGAACTGGAAAGTCAGTCAGCCATAGCCTTGAAACAGCAAAAGCGTTTAGGGATTGTGATTCAGGATCATTTTTCTGGAGAAAGCTCCTCAATGAAACAGTCAAGTGAGAAGAAATTCGGCGGCCATTCAAAAAAAATTCCAAGACAAACAAAAGCAAAAACTGAAGGTAGGGAGCTCACAAAAGTGCAAATGGAGCGGAAGTGGGTCAAGTCGCGGGATTCAAGAGAAAGAGCTGCAGAGGAGGGAACAACGCTGGTCTTGTGGGCAGCATTGGCCAGCATGGTGCAGCAGGGGCTACTCATGCTCCTCATCAACTCCATCACGACTAGAATTGCCCAAGCTCAGTACTCTCGCTTGCACCAGCGATGAAATCCGGCAAAGCCCACAAATGAAGCCTCAAAGGAGGCCAAAGTGAACCCTCGAACTGCTCATTTCCAATTCACGTGTTCTGGAGTGAGTCGCCTGCTGTGAGTGCAGCTGCTTGCAAGATACACTATCCACAATAGAAACTGCAACAACACTAGACTATCTAAGTTACTGTGCTAAAGGCCAGGCAGCTTTCAGTTGATGAGGGAGGAAAAATTTATTGTTGAGAGGCTTGACGAAAGAGGCACAAGAGTTCTGGATAAGGTTCCTTGTTCACAAACGGCTTCAGCATTCTTTCTACTCAGGGCCGCAGTTTCTATTAGGGTCTGATTGTGGGTCCAATGGGAACATGGGATCACTCAAATTCTTGAAACTGGGTCCAAGGGTTTTCTATTGAGGGTTGGTCCAATTTGGATTTCAATGGTCACGAGGGACAAGAACTGAGTGACAAGGGACCATTTAAGTCACAAATAAAATAACAACATTTCTACTAATGTACAGTCGGGTACAAGTTGCTTACAAACTTTTTGACTCCTCCCTCATAAAACCACAGTCCCTTCTCTAAATTGTAATGTGCTCGATATGGCACCTATGGACCTACAAATTGAAAGGGACATTTGTACTCTAGACCTCTACTGGTAGGAATTTTTTCTTACTATATTTGCAATCTTCAAAATCAATGCGGCCACTTGATATAAGATCTACCTACTTTCAATGCTTACAAAAACATTTGTAAGCATGTTGTACCTGACTGTACCCGAAAAGCAAGGTCTGCAAACTCTTGCCAAATATATATATTTTTTGTCAAAACGGTACAAATATTCTCTAAGATTCTCTTTTCACCATAGAAAATAGAATTTTTTTGAAAAAATAATTTCCTAAAAATTTGGGCTTCTCTCACTAGTAGAAAAGGTGACACTTCCAGGGAGATGTCCAGGCAAATCTACATGGAATTGGGCACCACATGCCTGGACAACTCCCTCGGCAATGCCACCTTTTCTACTAGTGTCTTTTTATAAATAAAAATTGCCTTCCGAATACAGTAGTATGTTTACATGTATTGAAATGATGTAAATTAGGCACATAATATGTGGAGAAACTATTGAATGTCAATTATAAATGTTGCGTGTAAAACAGACTTTAAATACGTATTTAGAATTGTAAAAGTCAAGAAGATAATGTAAAACTATAGTCATAAGGTGCACTACATTCGCAACACACTCTATGTTGAAATATATTTGCGTGTACAGGTTTCAAATTTGTTGAACTCTTTGTTACGATAATTATATACTCCCTCTGTCCCATAATGACTTACACGTAGGTTCTCTAAAATCTACCTCAAGAGGTAGATTTCAGAGAACCTACGTGCAAGTCATTATGGGACAGAGGGAGTACAACTTTGTGACACAATACAATGTGATGGTGAAAGTACAATTTAATCCAATGAAGACAGACACTATACTTTTGAATACATTCTCCTTACTATTGAATAACTTTTGTTTTCCATCTTGAAGGATCATAAATCCTATCGGTGTATCATTGTGATATTAAAGAGTGGTAGGCTCGAGGGGAGAGTAGTTTTGTTCCAATGTCCCTTTGTCCCGTGGGCATCGGGTCATTGACATTACGAACGGACACTCTATTCACGCCGGCCCTTTTTATAGGGTTGGTGTTTCTATCTATCTATCTGGTAGGCTCGTCCGTTCTAGGTTAAACAGGATCTCCAAGGTTTGGTGGCGAGAGTGCAAAGGATGTGAGATTAGAGAAGGTGATATTAAAGAGTCACTGCACAGTCGTATGACCCAGGGACTATTCTCCTGGTACAGATAAGTAGATTTTAGGATACAACTGGTAGATCTGAGGTTCTAAAGTTTCGTAGATACTGCAGCCGAAGCTGGCTTCTCCACTCAAGCAAGGGCCCGCAATGGTGATCGCCGATTTTTTGCAATTGTCACGTTTCTGCGTAAAAATTCAAAGCACGAATTGGCCGACCTCTCATGAAATTTACTGTAATCACCAGTTGAACATACAATTCTGACCATTTTGTAAGCATTTTCCAATTTCCAATTCCGCTGCGAGGAGTGAAAGAACGGTGGCCATAGTTGTTGGCAATTGGTTTTCCATGCAATTGCGATGATAGGTCACGGAGGAAGAAAGGGCCTCGTGCGACCTTTCAGGCAAATTCTCTCCCAAATTTTGACTGAAAAAATCGGGAATTCTTCTTCTTTTTCTTCTTCTTCTGGGTTTGCATCAAGTCGTAGGGTTAGCACCTTGCGAGATTTGAGCAGACGAGGCGTCGTCGCGGTTGGGATGTCTGGAGGGGTGGATTCCTCGGTTGCAGCTCTGCTTCTCCAACGCCAGGTTTCTATCGCTTCCATTTCCTTAAACCCTAAACCCTGATGAGGTTTTTTCCTCTGTTTAGGGTTCCGAAAATGCGAGTCTATATGTTTCAATTCCCTTGCATTTCCTTAAACCCTAAACCCTTGACGAGGCTCAGACAAATTTATCTCAGGGTTTTGTCTTTTTAGGGTTCTGAAAGTGCCGCTTGCGTGGGGTTTTGGAGTCTATATGTTTATATCCCCTTTTTTCCGATACATTTCCTTAAACCCTAAACCCTTGATGAGGCTCTGGCAAATTTATCATAGGATTTTGTCTTTTTAGGGTTTTGAAAGTGCCGCTTGTGTGCAGGGGTATGAGGTTTTCGGAGTCTATATGCGTAATTGGGACTCACGGGATGAGGTAGGCGGTGGTCACTGCACAGCTGATCAGGACTATGAAGATGCGCAACGGGTCTGCAAACATCTCGGTGCCTCCTTGAACTCCTCTCTTTCTTGTGCTACAAATTTCTATCTTCTGTGGCCTAGAATTTCGTACGTGTGGGATTGAAACAATGGCTTTATCATGTGATCAGGCATAAAATTGCATCAGTTGGATTATCAAAAGCAATACTGGACTCAGGTTTTTGAGACTTTCACGCAGAAGTTTGCAATGGGCCTTACTCCCAACCCCGACCTTGCTTGTAATCAGCACATCAAGGTATATCCTGTCTCTTCTTCCTGCTTTCTCAATAGCTCTTTCTCTGATCATGGTGCTCCTGCGAAGGTCACAGGGTGTCTGTTGATTTGAAGATTTGTTACAATCCATTATAAATACAACTTGAAGAAATAATTTGAAGTTGATGTGCTAACAAAAGTTGTAGATAATAAATCATCCATAGCACCATTGATACTCTTTCTAAATTTGACAATTTTTGACAATTTAACAAGCAGCTACGCTACGAGGAGCTCTGACTGAAATAGCATGGATGAAGGATAAGAATGCATTTCAGTGGAATCATGGACGGAATATATTTGCTACAGTTGTTTTTAGCCAAGAAAATGGGTGTCCCTGCAATGCCTCTTCCCTACGGTCAGAGCCAACAAAGGATTGACAATTTTTGAGTGGATTTGAAATGTGACACTTTTGAACTAAAAGTCAACTCAGTCAAAGTGTCACATGCTTCCATTTCCATAATTGTACTGAAATATACATTCTAATAATGCCAAATCGGACCATTGCATAGGAGATTAATCTCGCCAAGCTACTTCCAGATTTCTTTTTGCACTGAAAAAAGCTCAGTTGTGAATAACAAAAGTTTGAAAACATCCATCAACTCTAATCGGGTTGGTTGGACTTTTGGTCGTCTTTTTGCTCATTGGAAAATCGAGAGACAAGTTGCATCACGTGCCTAAATGTTTTCCTTTGGTTTTGGCAGTTTGATGCGCTATTGGAGAATGCGTTGCAGATGGGGGCTGACAAACTTGCAACAGGGCATTATGCTCGGCTCTGGCGACCACAGTCTGGAGGCCCCGTGCAGCTCCTCCGCGGAATTGACGAGAACAAAGATCAATCTTACTTCTTAGCATCTGTGGTATGGTCTCAACTACTCTGCCATGGCTCATGTTATTGCTGGTGAAGAATATCAATCACAGACCAGATTGTCAGCATATTCCGTGTTAGAAATAATCTTTTCATAATTTTTGGTGCATCGTTAATTCGTTGTGTCAAGTTATCAATAAAGACTCTTTACAAGATGTGACTCATCATTCATTTTCCGCTCCTGTTAGGGCGCAGATGCGTTAGAGAATGTGATTTTCCCGTTGGGCGCGTTAACAAAAGCCGATGTCCGGGACGTGGCCGTATCGGAAGGGCTTGTGACAGCCACCAAGCGCAGTAGTGCTGGCATCTGCTTTGTTGGAAGGCGCGACTTTCGCGATTTCATATCAGAGTATGTGGAAATGGAGCCTGGACCTTTTGTGTGCGTGGATGGGAACCACCAGCTTGGTACGCACACTGGCATAGCAGCGTACACACATGGTCAAAGAGCTGGAATCTCTGGGGCTCCCAAGCCGTTTTACGTGGTGGGGAAAGATGTACTAAACAACATTGTCTTTGTAGCACCGGGTGCAGACCATCCTGCTCTCCTCTGCACTTCTGCTGTTGCTGGTACATCAAGCAACTCCAACCTTGCTTTTAATGCTTTATACGAAACTGGATTTCAGGAGGCATTTTTATTGTCTGGCTAAATTTCTGCTTCTTTAATCTCTTCTCATCACTAATTGAGGTATTTCTTTTTGGATTCGGCTCTTGGTGATTGGACATTCTAATGCTTTCTTCAACAGGTGATCCGTTTTGGATATCAGGACACCCTCCCAAGGTGCTTCAGGATGGGCAACCTCTTACATGCATGTTCAAGGCTCGGTACCGGCAATCCTTAGAAAAATGTACAGTTTGTTTCATGGACTCACGAAGTGGAGAGGCCTTCTCTCAAGGTATGGGTGTGGCCGGAGCGGACACAACAGAGTTTGAATCTAGCAGTTTTTGCCGCCTTAGGCAGACACCTGATGAAGGAAAACAGCTGCTGCAGGTAATGGCTATACTGTACGTTGATTTTTCGATGAGGGACTGACAGAAGACAGAAGACACTGAGAAACAAAAAGTTTTTGTAACCTTGCTCCTGTTCTCCTGTGCACAGATACGTTTCGAGGAACCTGCTCGAGCCATTACCCCAGGGCAAGCACTAGTACTGTACGACGGCGATGTGTGCCTCGGTGCGAGTGTTATAGCTTATCCAGGCCCTTCACTTTTTGAGCAAAATCAACTGCAGCAGCAGCAAGACATTCAAGTTTCAGTCCATGCGTAGGCACGCTGTGTCAAAATCTCTATCCTGGGCTTTATTCACCTGCTGCTGAGATTCTTTTGAAGGCTGTAGGGCAGCTACACGCACTACCAGGTGCCAGGAAATCGACGAGACTGGGACACAGATGGCAATATATTCTTGCTTTCCAAGATGTTGGTGTATGTCACCTTCTGATTGGAAACGCCATCTTTTAATGCCCCAAGGAAAAGCAAGTGCAAGCTGATATGGCCCATGAATTTTCACCCGGGAAATTTTGCAGGCCATCTTGCCCTTCTGTGGGTTCACGACTGCTGGAAGTGAAAAAGAGATGACAAAACCAGCTCAACCTAGTGGTGCAAGAAAACTACCTCCACGTATGGGTCCATGAAGCAGCACGGCTTCAGTTGAAAGGTCTTTGGGGATCATGGGGATTGATTATGAAAGCAGAAGAAGCCATAATTGCGAGATTACTATTACATTACTGAAGCCAACTGCAAAAGAAGGAACATGTAGCATACATTCAAATTTAGCCCCGGCAGAGGATCTATGAAGGTGAATAGCACGAGTTTGTTCTCATAGCAGCCGAGTTCACAGTATTAATTGCCATGCTGAGTTGTGGAGATAGAATTCAACTATGGTACTACGAGCCCAAAGACGCAGAAGATCTTACTCAGAGCCAACAGAAGTTTATGGAAACAGGGTTGCCAACACCATACACAATGGAATTCTTCTTTCGTTACTCAAATAGGAAGAATTGAGAAAGTGGTAATAAAGAGTATACATTTAGTCAAGCCTAGTCAAGTCAAGTACCCAGTGAGAATGACTTAGTTACACTGTTTGAATCAAGACAGAATGAATCTTGTCATATGACAAAGTGGTACTCAAACCAATTTTGAACAGCAGGTTCTGATAGAGAATACAAGCAAAGAGGGCAAGAAATCTTGGCTCCAAGGACCTGTAAAGAGAAGTAAATTGCGGAACAGAATAATACAGAGAAACTACTCAATTTTGTACCATGTGCCAGAAGGCAGTCGAGTAGTACCATCTGGTCCTGGTTTGCTATCACCTGTTGTTGGTTCTTCCTTGCTCTCAGTAAGACCTTCCTGCTTTAGATTACCACCAGATCCATCATCAGGGGACTTATTAGAAGCTCCTTCCGGGGAGAAAGCCTTATGCAGATCTTGGAATGACACAGTTGCTGACCCTCTACGCTTTGGGCGCTGTTGAGAAACATCTGGACTCCAACCTGCCATGTAGATCACCTGCAGCAGCACAATGTTGCAGGGTTTTCATTTCAGTCTGCATATTAAAATCTGCTTGGTTTTAACAGCGCAATTCAGGTAGTCCAGTGAACGGACTTCTATGATGCTTTTACCAGGTTGGCCTTAACCCTTTAACGTCCCGATTCAACACTGTTTTCAAAGATTCGTTATAAAATGTTTGATGAAAAACCAAAATGTAGTTGATATACAAAGCAAAGTTGTAAACGTGAATGTGAAGATCCCATGGAAGAATTACTTACCTGGTATGTAGCTGGAATTAGCATGGAAGAATTACTACATGGTCTAACTAATAGCATGGAAGAATTACTTACCTGGTATGTAGCTGGAATTGTTCCATCAGGCTCTCCAAACATTTCTTGATAAACTGCAGCAGTTGCCAAAGCTGTATCTCGATTCACAGTCTGCACCATTTCAGGTCTATGATGCATCAGCAGCTGGATTACATTGTTCTTGCTTTGACAGGATTCCGCTCTGCCACTTGCCATATAATTTTGGAATGTTAAAGATGCATTTCAACTAGTCATTAATTTCTTAGTTCACAATCAATGGACAAAGAAATCACTGAGAACATAGCTACATACCAATATCCTTTCGCGAACAGCATTGGTTTCTCCCATTGATCGTAAATGATCAATCAATTCAATTGCTGCGTAAAGAAAAGACCATTCAAATTTTCAATCTCCTTGCTTGTTACAAGGAAAGAAACCATCAAAAATCATCCAAAATACGGTTAATGGTTTGCACATCAAATTCAAAAGCACAAAATTCATCGGTGATAAGAAAGTCGAACAGTACCACTGGGGTACCGAACAGTGATCTCGTCCACATCAACTGTCGGGAGTGCAAAGCCTGCCCTTGTTAAGAGATTCCCTGCATCTCGAACCTGTCAAAATGCAGTACATTCCTTTCAATAGATTTACTTCATCGATCTCCTTCAACGCAAAACTCCTATTATTCACTATACTTTCAAGGACTTGTCAACAAATAATTGCTTTCAGTAAGGGGCAACAAAGCCTCACAGGAAATCTTAGCTCCTTTCCTTGGAGGGTGAAACCTCCAGATGCAGCCAGAAGGCAATTCATGCTTCAATTCAGAAGGCAATTTAGAAACAAAAGTTTACCTGGGCAAGCGGGGAGACTCTGGGACTCACACCACCTTCACGCTCCATTTGTGCAACAGTACAAGAGATCCTGAGCTCCCTGGAAACATTACCTCGGATTAGCGTCATAAATACCCAACACTACCATCAAATGAAAATCCACCCGGACCACCTGCAAGACCCTCCTGGAGTTGCATGTTTCGCAATTTGTTTGTGCTAACGAGGCCATCAAGCCCAAACTGAGACTTATTCTGCAATGGTTTGTTCCATTTTTACTTAGAGAACGGTTCTCTTATACATGGATCAAGATACACACCTCAATGTTTCGCCTCCAAACATGGTGGCCAAAAACAATCCATCAGGCTTCAGCGCAGTCCTGCACTGCGCACTTCTGGCGCTTTAGCCATAAGAAACACAAAGAAGATAAAGGCCTCAAAGAAACATGCTGGCAATTCAACAGTTACGAAATGGTTTTATAGCTATGGACAATTCCCGGGCCAAACATATGAAATGTTCACACATTGTACCTGCGACATGGCACCTGGGAGATCATTGACCCAGTGAAGGCCTAGAGAGCTTATCACGAGGTCTAGGGAGCTGCCAATTTCACAAGATTTCAGCATTTAGTCCTGATGCATGAAAACGCATCAATAGCGTGCGAAAGATATTAGGTACGTACTAACTGTTCACAAAAACTACAACGGCTAGACGACGACTTGGATCATATAAGTTAATGGCACTTTAGACAGTAGGACCTAATTTAGACCTTCGGTAACTAAACTAACGTGAGTGAAAACTTCGGAAGTTACAAAAGAAATCATGCTCGTGAGAACGTACTTTGGCTGCAATGGTAAGTATTCCTCGTCCCCAACTAAGAACAGGTTCTGCAATGCCGGTGCACCGCCCACTCTGCCTGCCGTTTCATCTGCAGCTGCTCTGAGCACCGACCTCTTAATCATATCCTCGGATATGTCCATGGAGATCAACTCCTGGATTCCACCTGCAGAACAGTAAGCCCATCAGACCTCTTCACAAATTAAAACCTCAATTCACTGACAAGGTAGAGGATACTAAAACCTGATCCTGTCTCCTATACTGACCCCTGTTACCAACAGCAACTCATCTATTCATTCACACACTTGATTGGCCTTAATAGCAAGTGGCGTAAGCTAAATGTCTATGGCCACTGACCTTAGAAATGTCTTGGAAATGGAGCTGTCTACTGTTACTGTCTTACGACCTCCCACTTTGAAATTGCATAAGAAATTCATAAACATTTGATCACTATAGATTTGGCTCTTGTATCCAAAGATCTGTCCACAGCTCTATTCTGATCTCCCAAAAATCACCATCCTAAACATGTTAAAGTGCCGAAAACAGTATCCTCCACCTTAATGACTAAACCCAGGGTAGGCTATTATAAACCAATGCTTCAAGTAATGACTAAGAATCACCCCAAGCAAGCACCGTGTTTTTTTGCTGGCTATATTTCGCCAGATTTCTCTACAAAATATGGCATTTCTCGTTTGTTAAGAAAAAAATGAGAATTTTTTAATTTCTTTTGCAAGCAAGGCTATAAGGAAGGATCTCACTTCGGTTGAAGGCTCATTTGCTTACCACGTCCTTGCAGCAATCGGCGTACATGATCGATTGCCCCACCCAGATTCAATGCTTTCGGAAATGTGCGTTTGCAATCCTGAAAATTAACAACCACCACAGTGATTATGAGTAGTAAAAACTCTCCTCTGTTCTGTGATGGTCCAGCACTCAGATTACAACGAGGCTCAGACCACTTACTTGCAGCCGGTCCAGAAGATTCTCCGTCACAGTGTCTAGAATCGGGTCACTGTCACCCATAAGCCATGCCGCCCTGTCTCTCTGTTCAACATGCACACATTCCCCAGGCATGAGTAATCCTTCGTGCATTCCAACCCTAAACCCTGAACCCTAAATTCGGTGGAGAAGCCAACCTGCTTGCTCTTGAGCGCTCGATCAAAAATGTCCACGTTCCGATCACCCGTCATGTCCAAACTGTTGAAGTGAGAGTCTGAAATGGATGACAGAGTACGATGTGTGCATTCTCTGCCTCTGAGGTGAGCATTTCGGAGCAGGGGGCGCAAAGAGCACCGGAAAGTTCCCATGGAGGCAGTGATTCTCAATGGGCTTAATTGGGACTACTTCCCATGAATTGCACACACTCTGATGGATTCAAGCAATGTCTATCTCCACGAACTTAAATCAATCGCGCTCCACCACCGCGGTATGAATGTATGTATGCAATATACACGTCGAAAAGCTCGCGCGAACCCTGTGTCTACATGATACACTTCACGCGTGGAAAGTTGAAACCGGGACTTATAGTAGCTTGGTACCGAGGTGAGGCTTTCCACCCCGGGGGCTCTTTGCGCCCTCCACCAGTGTAAATGGGTTCGGCAGACTGAAGCAAATACCCTACCTAGACGATACCTGGGTGACAAGGGTATAGAAAATCAGGGGCTGAGGGCCGGTATATCGCCACGTGTTCATGTGGGGTTCGGGTATTGGCCAATTTTCGTCACTTTATTGCTTGGGCAATCACACTGACACTCAGCCTATTTTTCCACCTCGCCAGTAGTATTGTCTCTGCATAGCGGAAAATAATTCTAGAAATAGATGCCAAAAAATTTGGGAAATTCTTTTTCAAAAAATATTTGTAAGGGAAAAATGGATTTAAGAGATTTTTATTTTATTTTTATGAACTCTATTTTTTTAAAAGGTAAAAATATTCAACAAAAAGGTACGAAAGGCATAACTTGGCTATTGTAGTAAGAATTCTAGTCTTCTTTTGGGGGGGCGACAATGACTAAAGTGTCTGTTCGACCCACCCATGGTTTGATGTCTTACTTCACAATGCGTCCATGTTAAAACGTGAGTTAGGTGGCAGTTCAATACACCTGCACATTGTTAGTTGTTTTAGCAAGTGTTGTGGTTGATTATCAATTCTCAAAATGTGGGCTCTGTATTTAAAAACTAGAGTTTTGCTTTAAATAGAGGCTGTTGGTTTTTACATCATGAAGAACGTTGTGTTTTTAAAACTTTATATGCATATATTGATGAATGTAAAGCGTTGAAGTTTTATTCATAGACAATATATGTTGAAGTGCCAGTTGTGTGTGCAATTTGTTGATTGTTATGTTGTTTGTAAGAATGTTGTTACAGTGTTTACTTAACGTTCTCACTACCGTTTAAGTGTTATGATATGAATGATTGTTATAACGATCTCTATAGTTGAGTTTGTGTATAAAACGAGAGTTAAGTGTTTTATGGAAAAGAATTTGTGAAGTTATACTATTGCATGATGTTGTGTTATGTAGTGTAGATGTGTTATTTTGTGTATGCATGTGGTACTGAGTATACATGTACAACGTTGTGTGATGACAAAGTATTAACTATGTATTAGATTAGAAAAATATTGGAACTTTGTTTGCCTTTAAACTTATTTGTTAGTAAATGTGTTAACAGTGTTTATAGTTACAAGTGACAATAAACCGTGTGAGGAGCATACATATTCAACGTTGAATCGAGCGTTGAATGTGCACCCATGTATAGCAGTGACATACATTGTGAATGGAATAGAAAAAGAATACCATTACAAAGTATTCATACAAACTGCCACGCAATTACACTGCGTCAGTAAGAGTTCATACAAACGATTATACACCACTGACACCCTCAGTCAAATTTGTCTAAGGCTAAATATTTTTATAACGTTGAAGTTGTAACGGCCTAACGGGTACAAGATTGACATTCATCTCTAAATGTACATGCATCTTTTAAAATTGCTATTAACCCTTAAAGGGACAAGGCCCCCCCAAGAGGCAGCCCAAAAAGCATCTTCAAACTTCAACTACTTGGGCACTTTGCGAGAAATATTTTTAAATTAAAATTAAAAATAAATGCTCGCAAACCCCAATAGGCTAGTTGGCCCGCCTGCATTGGCTGCAAGCATTGGCCCGCAACCACTGTTGGGCAGCTGCAGGGTGTTGACCATAGCAACTGCTGGCCAGCGTTGTCGTTCTTATAAATAAATAAAATACAGTTTTTGAAGCGAGACAGATGATGCCCGATCGCAGTTCCCCATCAAAACCTAACCCCTTCATTTGTTTGTCAATTGTTCCATAATTTTACAAATCCAGAGCAACTTGAGAATCTAGCTTTGCATTTTCAGCACCTTTCCGAAGCATCAATTCTTGCCTTTTTTGGTTTACTAAATCTCCTTTTTCCCATTGTTCTCTTATAAATAAGCCCATAGGACTTAGTTGTCCCTTTAAGAATTAACAACCTATACTCTACACTGAAATCAACATTCCAGTATCATTATTGTTCTAAGATTCCCTTGTAATAGGAAAACGATTAGACAAAACAATGACACTATACAAATAGAATAATATACAATAGATTATAGAAGAACTATCGTTCGTTGAGGATAACGATTTTATCATACTGTTAAGATAAGTGGCAACAATCCATTTTGTCACTTTACAATGTGTCAGGCGCATTTCTCCTGCAATTTTCATCACAAATGTTTGTGATTTTGCCACATTAATTGTTGTTCTACTTGTATTTAACCTTTGATGGACACAGAGAGCCCCAAGGACTTTTTTGATATTTTGGGAAAACCTTGCTCATAACTTTTGTTTTGTTGAACCAAATGGGGTTTTCTTAGTGCCAAAACGAACATATTTGAGGGATCTATACTTCTTTAGAATAGAACCAAAGTAAATTAGAAAGATAATCATGCTTAAAATGGAGTTTAAATGAGATTGCGGGTGTGGAAAATAGGAAAATAGGAAATCCACGTCCATTAAGGGTTAATATGTAGTGTCTTTACCGTTAATAACACTGGTTTTATTTCTATTAATTTTCCAAACTAGGTTTGTAGTTTTATGATTTCATTGTAATTTTCCTTTGAGGAATGTAAATACAATCTTTGTCTATCTTTTTTTTGTTTCCCTAATGTTGACATGATTTACGATTTCTTTTACAGGTACTAATTGGCATTAACAAAACTAAAATGTCATTTTGTTGAGTTGTATTTGTCTTTGTAATGTACTAATGTGGATTACATGGTTGTACAGTACACTAATGTGTATTTTACTAGTCCCGCACAGGACAAGGTTTTCTGGTAGAGGGACTCAACTCCCCTACTAGTTGAAATAAGTCCAAGTCGCCAAATGGCCTCATTGACATTTATTTTATTCGCCTATTAGTCACACCTAAATGTTTCCAATTCGCTACTCATAGGCTACATTTATTTTTTATGCATCATCATATTTGCCCACAAAGCATCTCAACAGCTCTCAGAATGTACACATTGCAGGACCACGGCAATGAAAGTTATTACAGAGCTAAACAAATATTAAAAAGAAATCCAAAATTTCTATTTTTTGAAAAATGAAGGCTTCAAGGTTTAATCATTTTACCAATACAAGTTGTAAGCTAATCTTAGAAGTTTTTGAGCATTTCTTTCAACGACTTTTTTTTGTAAGTAAGTTTTCGTAATATACTTTTGTAGGACAATTCATATTGATAAGGCATTATTATGACAACTATCAATGTTCATTGTTAGTTGCCTTTATATTCGACCAAATTGACATTTGTTTCTCCCAAGAACTTTGAATTAATGTTACACCTTCGGTAAATAATATTTATAAGGATTTTTGAGTGTTAGAAAATCTCCTATTCAACTCAATTCACTCTCTCAAAATACTATTGAAATTAGTATTTGCATGCATACAAGAGTAATTACTACAAAAAATACTCAGATTGTATAATCAAAGTTCATACCAAAGAAATAATCAAACATAATAAGGACAAAATTGTCATTCCGCTCACTTGATCAATGAGTCTTTACTTATATTTTTAATCAAATCCACTTAAGGCAAATATAACTTAACATTGAAGGCTTAGTTACGTAAACGGGTAGTTTATCATGTTTGTTAAGTAGTTCATTCATTTACAATTGGCTGTCAAGTCATTCATAGGCTTGAAAGTGTACTAATCAATATGTAAGAGATGGAAACTACCTAGAATCTACATACTTAACATCTAAATAATATTTGGTTTATCATTCACTTAGCGAGCATAAATGATTATCATATTTTCTAATTTTACTTTTGTCAAGAATTTTTTGATAATGTGTGATTTTATTAAATTTTATTAGAGTTGAGTATATAAAATAATTGCAAGGTTTATTTGTATATGTAAAAAATTAACACAATAAAGATAAATTTGTCTTACATGCCATCAGGGAATTTGTTGGAGGTAGTACTAATTGTCTTCTCGCGTGCCAACAAAGAACCCTTGGAGGTAGTACTAATCGTCTTCTCGCGTGCCAACAAAGAACCCTTGGAGGTAGTACTAATTGCCTTCTCACGTGTCAACAAGGAGTTCGTTGAAAGTGGTACTAATTGTCTTTTCATGTGCCAACAAGGAGTCCATTGAAGGTGGTACTAATTGTCTCCTCACGTGCCAACATGGAATCCGTTAGAGGTAGTACTAATTATCTTCTCACGTGCCAACAAGGAGTCCATTGAAGGTAGTACTAATTGTCTTCTCATGTGTCAGCCAGAAGTCCGTTGGAGGTCGTACTAATCGTCTTTTCACGTGCCAACAAAGAGTCTGTTGAAGGTGGTACGAATCATCTTTTCACGTGTCACCAAGGAATTCGTTGGAGGTAATATTAATTGTCTTCTCACGTGCTAACAAAGAGTCCGTTGAAGGTGGTGGTACTAATCGTCTCCTAATGTGCCAGCATGGAATCTCTTGGAGTTAGTACTAATTATCTTTTCACGTGCCAACAATGTGCCAACAATGAGTCCGTTGGAGGTAGTACTAATCGTCCTCTCACATGCAAGCAAGGAGTCCGTTGGAGGTAGTACTAATTGTTTTTTTATCTGCCAGCCAAAAATCCGTTGGAGGTGGTACTAATTGCTTTTTCACGTGCCAACAAGGAGTCCGTTGGAGGTAGTACTAATTGTCTTCTCACGTGCCAACAAGGAATCCGTTGAAAGTGCTACTAATTGTTTTTGCACGTGCCACCCAAAAATCCGTTGGAGGTAGTACTAATTGCCTTGTCACGTGCCAGCAAGGAATCCGTTGAAGGTGCTACTAATTGTCTTGTCACGTGCTAAGAAGGAATCCGTTGGAGGTAGTACTAATTGTCTTTTATGTGTCAACAAGGAGTTGTTGGAGGTGGTACTAATTGTCTTCTCACTTGTCAACCAAGAGTCCGATGGAGGTTGTACAAATTGTTTTTTCACATGTGCCAACAAAAAGTCCATTGGATGTAATTTAATTTATTGTATGAGGCAACTAGACTTCTCAAGTACCATGAAAGAATTTGTTATTAGGTTTTTTTTAACCTTATAATGTAAACAAAGACTTTATTAGTGTAGTTTAAAGTCTTGACAATGTAGTTTAATTCTTTATGTATTTTGAGAAAAAAAAAAAAACAATAAAGACAAAATAAAACTTTAGCGGTACAATAACGTCTTTTTCTACCACGGCTTTGACACATTGTGTAGTTGCCTACCATTGGACCCTCACCTAAGCCTCAAAGGGTTCACCTCGCCACATGAAAGATAAGTGTAGTTCAAAGAAACTTACACCGAAAGTTCCAAATAAAATAAGTCAAAAATTTCCAAATAAGATGACATAACCAAAATTTAAAAGAATAACTAGGGGTCTTCAAAATAGTTAGTTAACTAGTGGTGGGTTAGTTAGTTCTATAACACCTACAAAACCATGACAA
The DNA here is from genome assembly GCA_022496805.1 of Pohlia nutans. Classification (NCBI taxonomy): domain Eukaryota; kingdom Viridiplantae; phylum Streptophyta; class Bryopsida; order Bryales; family Mniaceae; genus Pohlia; species Pohlia nutans. The sequence continues at coordinate 6,856,229 of CM040085.1, read as the reverse complement.
GAAGAGCCCCAACTATTTTCTTGAGAAAAATTTATAGTTATAGATTGAAAAACTAAGATCATAGCTTTTATGCATGAGTCATCCGTTTAACACATTAAACTAAAATTCAAAATTGTTAAAACTACAGTTACGAACAAAACTGAGTATTGATTTGAAACTTTTCCATTCAAACAACCATACCATGAGCATCAATGGGCAAAGTCCAAAAGTGAATATACAAAAGTTGTAGTGTGCGACATATAACACATTACTACAGAAGTTTGAAGAAAAACTCAATTGTGATTTGAAAGAAAATGGATTTCAAAGTTAGCCATGTCTAAAACTCGGTTTTGTGCGATATAATTCGGAACTACTTTAAATTTTGTCAATTTTTTCTTAGAGCTTCAAAAAAACTTTTTGTGACTTGGCATGCTAGAATACATCGTTTAAGATTGTTGTACACAAAAATTGAAGGAAGTTGATATTTATAGAATTTAAAATATTCACAATTTGACAAACATGCAAATGATGTTGGTTCTCACGATATTTGAATTATTTTTTGGAATTGAGAGCATGGGACTGCATTGGCCATTGTATAGAGAGCATAGGTTGCAACATGAACCATTGTTACATCTTAATGCCCTTGCATTTGAAATAGTTGTTGAATAGGCCAATTCATTCAATTTATATATTAGAGCTATATGATGCAGTTTTTTCGTTTAGGTTTTTTGTTCAAAAACTAGAGTTCATGACGCACATAATCAATCCTACAAATCAAAAAAAAAAAACATATCATTTTCAATATCATCAAAAAGTTCAAAACTGCCAGAAATTACACTGACTTTCATAAAATTGACAATTTTTTGATGATATTGAACACGAAAAAAACAAGTTGTTCAATTGGTTGGTTGAGTATGTGCATCATGAACTCTAGACTTTGTACAAACAACCTAAACCAAAAAACTGCATCATATAGCTCTAATATATAAATTGAATGAATTGGCCTATTCAACAACTATTTCAAATGCAAGGGCATTAAGATATAACAATGGTTCATGTTGCAACCTATGCTCTCTATACAATGGCCAATGCAGTCCCATGCTCTCAATTCCAAAAAATAATTCAAATATCGTGAGAACCAACATCATTTGCATGTTTGTCAAATTGTGAATATTTTAAATTCTATAAATATCAACTTCCTTCAATTTTTGTGTACAACAATCTTAAACGATGTATTCTAGCATGCTAAGTCACAAAAAGTTTTTTTGAAGCTCTAAGAAAAAATTGACAAAATTTAAAGTAGTTCCGAATTATATCGCACAAAACCGAGTTTTAGACATGGCTACTTTGAAATCCATTTTCTTTCAAATCACAATTGAGTTTTTCTTCAAACTTCTGTAGTAATGTGTTATATGTCGCACACTACAACTTTTGTATATTCACTTTTGGACTTTGCCCATTGATGCTCATGGTATGGTTGTTTGAATGGAAAAGTTTCAAATCAATACTCAGTTTTGTTCGTAACTGTATGTGTCAGGGACACAAGAACTCAAGAACAAGAGAACAAGAGAACAAGAGCAAGAACATGAACAAGGACCCAAGAACAAGAAGTGCAATAGTACACAAGAGTGGTTCTCAAGAAAGTATATTGAACTAATCGATAGTTGAACAAGATACAAGACAAGGCACACTCAAAGGTGCTCCTAAACTTGTGTTGACGAGAGTGAGGAGTCCCTCATCTCGTCCCCTAGATATACTAGTACTAAGGAAGCTTCTGAAGGGGCTTCCTAGAGACTATGAGAATCCCTAGGAAGTATCTAGAAAGATCCTAAAAGTCAAAGGACCTATAGAACTTCTAGAAGTATTCTAGAAGATTCTATATCGGTGGCAATACCCATCACGAACTAGTTTGGACAATAACTTATCACTGGACAATACGGCAATACCCATCACGAACTAGTTTGGACAATAACTTATCTCTGGACAACTACGGCAATACCCATCACGAACTAGTCTTGAACAATAACATATCTCTGGCTTCAAGGCCTAGTCTTTGCAATACCCATCTCAAGGTTCTATGTCCGTGACATCACCTCCCTCTCTAGCGACGAGTCTTCACGAGGAGTGTTGTTGTGGACTCTCGATCAGAGGCAAAGAAAATAAAAAATATGTTTCATGGTTTCTCCGACATACTCAAGTTGTCTAGCGCGAGTTAAGTGGTTTAAGGGCCCTTGCAACCAGCGACAGTGACCGACGCCCGCTACTTGAGACCATGCTTGGACTTCTGTGTCTTCGTTGCAAAAAAGTCCTTCAAATACTGCTTCCGGGCGACCTTCAAAAGCAGGTTCTACTTCGATGACAATCACCAACGATCTGCTACTGGGTATTTTTCGACGTTGCCGTGGTTCAAGAGGTTCTTTATTTCGAGGCCGTCTTTGTTGTTGACAAGGTCCAGCTTCGTTTCGAGGCTCTTGTGGTGGCAAAGGATCTACAGGCTGGTTCGGCAATTGTGATAAAGACAGCTCACGCTCAGACTCCGGTTGCGATTCAGAATCTAAAGAGTCTTGGAATACCTTCCAATTAGACATATTGAGAAGAAAAGAAGTACAAGAGAAGATGTTTTTGAGGTTGAGAGCTGTGTTGCTCTTTGATTGCTCTCCCCTCTTTATATACAGCTCTCAACGGAAAAGCTTCTTGTTGAAGTTATCATCAAATAGGTCATGGCTTATCAGGATAACGTTGATGAAATTCCTGTACCTTTTGAGGCGCGCCAACGACATTTATTGCTGGTTCCCACGTCCGTTCATTGATGTCGTAACCACGCCAGTGTATAAGATATTCTAATTTGCCTCGTCTTCGCCGCGAATCAAGTACTTTTTCAACTTCATATTCCTCGTGGGTATCAACTTCAATGCTGGGCGGTAGTGGTTGCTTTCTTCCAGGTATATTTGACTCTTTGTATGGTTCTAACAGTGACACATGAAAAACAGGATGTACCTTCATAGATGCTGGTAGGTCCAACCGAAAAGCCACCGGATTGACTTGTTGCTGAATAAGGAATGGTCCTAATCGACGATAGTCCAACTTATCACATGGTCTTGTAGTCTTGATATTGCGCCGAATAAGCCATACTTTGTCGCCAATTAGGAATGACGGTGATTCCTTTCTAAGTTTATCTGCGGCGCCTTTGTAGCGATCTTGGGCTTCTCCTAAATGAATCTTCATCAACGCATGGAGTTCTGATAATCTTGTTGCAAAGTCGGCTGCTGCCGGATTCTCATTCTCTATCGGTTTTAACATGTCAAACTTTGGATGATATCCATAATTGGCATAGAATGGCGTTTGTTGAGTCGATGCATGAACGGTATTATTATATGCAAACTCAGCCAATGGTAAGTGCAAAGTCCAATCGTCTTGTTGATAGTTGATGTTGCAACGCAAATACTGCTCCAATACTTGGTTTACACGCTCCGTTTGGCCATCAGTTTGAGGATGAAAAGCAGAAGAGAGTTTGATTTGCACCTTCAAGATTTCAAAAAGAGATCTCCAAAATTTAGAGACAAATTGCGGTCCACGATCTGAAACGATGTCATCTGGTAATTCATGATATCGATAAATGTTGTCCAAAAAAAATCTTGCTGTCTCTTCTCCGGTGATTGTCTTCTTGCAAGGAATGAAATGTGTCATTTTTGTCAATCGGTCAACAACCACGAATATGGTGTCAAATGACTTTGATGGAGGTAAATCGGTGATGAAATCCATAGAAACAGAAGACCATGGCTGCTTTGGAATAGGCAGCGGCTGCAAGAGTCCATACGGACGATGTCGTGGATTCTTCGATCTAGAACAAGTGTCACAAGAAAGGACATAGTCTTTGACAGTCTTCCACATCTGAGGCCACCAAGAATCTCAAGAAATGAGTTCTAACGTCTTGTTGAACCCAAAATGTCCGGCTGCAGGAAAATCATGACGGACTTGAAAAATTCGAAGGCGTGTAGAACCTTCTGGAATATACAAGCGCTCCTCAAAATACAAGAGGTCATCCACAAACTTGAAATTGTCGCGATCAGTAGCAGGGCGACGCTGAATGTCAAGAACAAGAGGGTCCATTGCTGATATTGCACGAACTTGGTCAAGAAATGATGAGTCAACTGGCATTGCCATAGTCGCTCCGTGAACTCGAAATTGCTCGGTTTTCAAAAGAATTGTTCGTTGTTGGTCATACGCAGCTTCTCCTTCTTTAGGCGCAAGATAGGATCTTCGAGACAAAGCATCTGATAATCCTTGTTGTCTTCCAGGTCGATATGTGATGACAAAGTCAAAACGAGATAATGACATGTTCCAACGAGCTTGCCGACGATTTAATACACAAGCTGACATAAAATATTCAAGATTTTTGTGATCTGTGTATACAGTCACCTGGTGCGAAGCGCCTTCAAGAAAATGACGCCATTCTTGAAACGAGTCCACTATCGCAAGTAGTTCTTTGTCATGGATCTCGTAGTTGATTTCTGCAGCAGAGAATTTTCTAGAATAGAACGCAACTGGATGAAGTTTAGCGTCATCTCCCTTTTGCGATAATACTGCACCTAATGCAAAGTCTGATGCATCAGTCTCCATGTAAAATGGTTTTGAGAAGTTTGGATGAATCAAAATTGGAGCCGTTGTAAAAGTAGTCTTCAGATTTTGAAAAGCATTTTCCGCTTCAAGTCCCCAATCGAGCTTGTCTTTGCATGTCAATCGAGTCAATGCAGCAGCAATTTGAGAATAATTCTGGATGAATATTCGATAAAAATTAGCAAATCCGAGAAAACATTGTACATCACGTACCGTTCGGGGAGTTAACCAATTCGTGATAGCTTCAATCTTCTTTGGATCCATAGATAAGCCTTCATTGGAAATAATATACCCAAGAAACTCCACTTGCGGTTGATGAAATACGCACTTTTCTGCTTTTGCGTATAATCCAGCATCTCGTAATTTTTGTAATACAAGCTTCACATGTTCTTCATGTTCTTCAACATTCTTGGAATAGATTAAGATGTCATCCAAATAGCACACGACAAACTTATCCAAAAATTCCCGGAAGACGTCGTTCATCAAATGTTGAAATATGGCAGGTGCATTTGTAAGTCCAAAAGGCATGACATTGTATTCAAAATGACCATACCTTGTTCGAAATGCAGTTTTCCATTCGTCCCCTTCTTTAACGCGTACTAGGTTGTAAGCTCCGCGTAAATCAATCTTCGTATAGATCTTGGCCTGTCCAAGTTGATCTAGAAGTCCAGATATCAACGGCAACGGGTATCGATTCTTCACAGTAATCTTGTTCAGGCCGCGATAATCAACACACATTCGTAAAGAGCCGTCCTTCTTCTTGACAAAGAGTATTGGGGCACCAGCTGGAGACTTCGAGTGACGGATGAAGTTTTTGGCGAGATTTTCTTCAATATATTCCTTCAACGCTACGAGTTCATTTTGCGAGAGGTTGTAAATCGGGCCAAAAGGTGGTTGCGCGCCGTCTTGCAGATCAATCGCGCAGTCATAAGGTCGATGCTCCGGTAAAATATCAGCATTTTTCTTCTCAAAAACATCTTGAAACTCCTTATACTGATCCGGAATACTCGTAACTATAGTTGCTTCATCATGAGCCGGAATTGCATAAATAGCAAACGGATTGCTGTGCTTTGCAGCTCTCATAAAAGCCTTTGCTCCAATGAACAATGGTTTAGGGTGACGAATTTTGGACCTAGTTGGTTGTGTTGGGGGAATCGTAGTGCTAGGAAATGACTTGATTTTGAGGGTACTCCAATCTATATTGGGATTGTATTTTCTAAGCCAAGATAGTCCTAGTATGATAGAGCTTGTAGGGGTTTTAATGACATTAAAAACAAGAAAACTATTATGACCTTCTAACTCTATTTTTAAAGGAATAGTTTCGTGGGTGACATGACTTGAGGCTAAGGGTCGTCCATCTATTACTTCTACAGGAACAGGATATGGTTTTTTAACTAAAGAAATATTGTGAAGTTTTACGAAATCTTCATCTATGAAACAAGCAGAGGCTCCTGAATCTATCAAGGCGGATGTTTGAAGGTTCAAACAAATAAAAGATAAAGGTACATTAAAACAACGAGAGGGTTGACCGGAAAGGAAGAGACCTTGTGACTTGAACTTGTCCAACCGCACGGTCTCTATTGTGGCTGGGTCTCTTCGTTTTTTGATTGTTGATGGTCCCTCACGAACGTGCTCCGTGTCTTGAAAGTATGGCGGTGTTGCTTTTTGGAGCAACTGTCAGCTTTATGGCCTGGTTCTCCACAATACAAACATAAACCTTCTTCAAATCGTCGTTTCTTCTCTTGTGGCGTAAGTGGCTTGAATCGTACCGCATCAATTTGCATGTCTTCTACTTCTGAATGACTCCCTGAAATATTTGTTGAAGCAGCCGAGTGAGAAGGACTTCTATATGGTTTTGATGAAGTCCAAGAACGTTGATCTTGACGTCGCTGAAATAATCGATTGTCACACTTCACGGCTTGACTTATTGCCTCACTGAGTGTTTGAGGATCAGACAAAGATAATAACATGTCCTTGACGTCATCTCGTAGTCCCCAATGAAATTGACTCATGAGTGCTTCTTCGTCCCAATTGATGTCGCATGCTAATTGTCGAAAATCTGATGCATACACAGATGCAGATCGCGATCCTTGTCGCAAAGAACGAATCTTGGTTGTTGCCCAACGGATCGTGTCGTGTTCTCCAAAAGCCTCTCCAAATGCAGCTAAGAACATCTCGAAGTTATTCAAGATCGGTGATCTTTTTTCAAACAGAGGAGCAAACCAAGATAGAGCTTGCCCCGTAAGTAAAGTTCCAACTAGACCTACTCGCGATTCGTCTGTCGGATAGCGTTGGGGTTGAAGAAATGTAATAAGTTGGATTTGATTGATAAACCCTCGAAACTTTGAGCGTGTGCCATCGAACTTGTCTGGAAGGCTAATCCGAGGCTCCTTGATCCTCAAAGTCTCCACATGTTGAGTAGATGGATTCTCCTCTTGAATTGGAAGAATTGATGGTTCTCCGGATGGAAAAACTTGAGGCGCCGGACTCGTTTGTGAAGGTCCAGCCCCGAGGTCGTTGTGAAGTCTAGAAACAAAGCTCTCGATCTCATTGGTCCTGATAGACAAGGCTTCGATGGCTTTGAGAACGGCGTCTAGCTTTGATTCAGCTAAGTCTACTATACTCGTATCTACAACTCCCGACATCTTGAAATCACTCTAGAGAAAGAAACTAAAGAGTTCTATGATGAGTAGACACAATTTAAAGGTGGGTAATCCGCAACCTTCAAAAAATGTTAAAACCCAATCTTGAAAAAGGGGTAATCCGCTCTTGATCAAGAAAGAATTTTACAACATACAACAATACTAGCCTAGAGGAGGGTAATCCGCAACCTCTAGAATGCTCTAGTACTTTCAAGAAAGGGGTAATCCACTCTTATCAAGAAAGACCAAGCTCTAATATTGTCAATGTCACTCTCGTCAAACTATCAGGGACACAAGAACTCAAGAACAAGAGAACAAGAGAAGAAGAGCAAGAACATGAACAAGGACCCAAGAACAAGAAGTGCAATAGTACACAAGAGTGGTTCTCAAGAAAGTATATTGAACTAATCGATAGTTGAACAAGATACAAGACAAGGCACACTCAAAGGTGCTCCTAAACTTGTGTTGACGAGAGTGAGGAGTCCCTCATCTCGTCCCCTAGATATACTAGTACTAAGGAAGCTTCTGAAGGGGCTTCCTAGAGAATATGAGAATCCCTAGGAAGTATCTAGAAAGATCCTAAAAGTCAAAGGACCTATAGAACTTCTAGAAGTATTCTAGAAGGTTCTATGTCGGTGGCAATACCCATCACGAACTAGTTTGGACAATAACTTATCACTGGACAATACGGCAATACCCATCACGAACTAGTTTGGACAATAACTTATCTCTGGACAACTACGGCAATACCCATCACGAACTAGTCTTGAACAATAACATATCTCTGGCTTCAAGGCCTAGTCTTTGCAATACCCATCTCAAGGTTCTATGTCCGTGACAGTATGTCCAAGACCTAAGATGATAAATAAACAAGCAAAATAATAAATTTCAAAAACCTCCCTAAAATCATTGAAAGTGTGTCCCGAGCATAGGACTATAAATAAAATGAAGTCACAAAAAAGATTCAAAAAACTCTTCCACTTTTTAATTTGTCGTCGAAGTGTCTTACCCTAACTTGTCTATCAAGCTTCTTTTCCCTCATCTCCAATTCTACCTTGTCTCTCAAGCTTTCATGCCCTCGTTTACCACCCTAATATATCGTTTAAAGTTTCATCATTTATCTCTTTCCATAAAATGTTGAAAATGTTTAAAAAATTGTTATGAATTGTTTTTTAATTCTTGGTCCTCACTTGACACGCTTTTACTATTGAAAATTTTTCAAGTACCTTTTCCATTTGAAAGTACCTTTGAACATCATTTCAACATGAAAACAGTCAACAAACATTGATAATCACAAACAAACAAACAAATGACGAAGATCAATAAAGATGCCAAATTTGGGTATAAAATAGATAAGAAAAAGGCTTAAATGAGAAGAGATATCTACTTTTGACATGTGTTTCCTCTATGGTTGAAAAGAATAGCTTTTATTTAAATAACAAGGACTATAACAAAGGAATTTTTATATAATATACCACATGGAATTTTGTATAAGCTAAGCAATGAATTGTGGTGAAGGTAGTTAAAATGCCGTTATCTTTTACTCGTTGAGGTATTTAAAATGCCATTATCTTTTAACACCTTTTTTTTAGTACACATCTTTATACATATTGAATTTAAGAATTTTGAAGAACAAAGATTGAAACATAAATCACTTCAATAACTTCTTGGAAATAGCTACCAAATCAATACTTGTAAACAAGAAAAAATAATATACATTTTAACACTTTAATCACTTCAATAACATCAATGCAACAACTGCCATAAATATACATGTAAAGCATGTTGCAGAAAATAAAAGCAAATAGCACAAAGCAACCATGAAGCAACACAAAGAGCACTTGCCAACAAAGAAAGCATGAACCACTCACCATAAAGGCCATAAGGGAAGTCTCCTTTATCCCTAGGCTCGTCCCATGCTAAAATTAACTAAAGTGAATCAAAGGTTAACTAAAGAAAATTAGAGGTAATGGATGAAGGTCAAGAGTAGTAAAATCCTATGGCGTGGCTTAATAATGTCCTCGTTCATATATGAGGGGAAGTCACTAGTTCCCATAATATATCCATGTACATAAATTACCTCACGAACTCTTTGGCCTTGAGGCTCTCTCACTTAAAAACGCATATTTACGATGCATCGGTGAACAACTTCGAAATGCACTTAACGACCAAGGGAGACTAGGTATAATATATAAAGGATTTATACATCACATATTAGCCAAATATGGAGGCGCGGAAGAAATCCCAAGAATCACACAATATGATTGCATTAATACACCAATTATACGTACATTATTTCTCTTAAAAAATGCTGGAGGAATTCACCTCAAAAGTACAAATGAAAACTTCCAACTACATATGACGGAATTGGAACGAGAATGGCGAACACAAGCGACAAATGAACTTCCACATCTCAATCCCGAACTATCACTCAAACTTTTACACAAATTATTAATCCATAACATATACGATATAAAACACATCACCCTTCCCAATGGAACAACCCTTATGACACCAGAAAACTTCAAAACATACTACAAAACGCCAACCAAATTAGAAAAAAGTGCACTTCAAATAGCTGAACAATTGTTTTGCTACCCAAACTGTATACTAAATTGCCCAAACCCATGTGCAAAACATTCACCCGCCCGAACGCTTAAAGAGAGATACATCTCAAATAACCAAAACATATTACCAAGAGCACCAATTAACCCACCTCAACCCCCAGCCCCACAACAACACCTCCACCCAAACCCACCCCCTAACATCAAAAACAACCCTCTAAGATTTCTCATTGACATAATATTAGACCACAAAACAAATACTTCAAAAGATAAATATAAAATAACAAAAAAATATAACACATACTTATGTCAATGGACTCTCCAAAACAACGATACATACAACAAATGGATGCCACAAAGAGATCTCTTCTCCTTCAACCACCCAACAACCATTGCACACAACATTAAACTACTTACAGAATACTGTCTACACAAAACTACAACACAATCACTATAAAAAATTTATTAACACACACTTCACTCCTGAACAAAGCAGAGATGCAAGATTCATCCCTCCATCCACATCCACCCCGCTTACACACATACACATACAAGAATGCAACCCGGAAAAAGACATTATTTCCAATTACGACACCATACAAGTAAATAATGAACAAACCCACCTATATGAAGATACCGGTAAACATCTTATCACTATACCAACCACTAGACTAAAATGGCTATGGCAACAATATAATAAAGCAATTTATAGCTCACACGGCCTAGTACCACAAACACAATTATTTGAAAAAGAAGTAATATGGCTCTATCAAAGATACAACCATAAAATCCCCAGAAAAGACCCACTAAAAGCAGCACAACATACCCTACCAACGAGTATTCTTGACTCCATTACTACTTCCTTTAATATCTCCCACTCATACTTCTCCTCACCAATAACATGTTCCACACAAATTTCAGAATTTTACTCCCCCTTTGCAAGAGATAAAGTCTTTGGATCACTCGGTACCGCCTTCCAATACAAATGGAAAGGCATAGGCTACGCCCACCCACATAATGAAGAAACAGCCCAACAAGCAATTCATTGGGCACGATTAGCAGCCAAAACCGACCCAAACACCATCACTATACTGGTAATACCAGATACAAATTGGTACCAAAATTCCTCCCCACACAAAGGGCCTTTTTCAGACACCCATACAATTGCCCACTTCGTCGCACATTCCATCACATATGAAGAACCAACAATCCCACAAAAACTCCATAAACCGAAGACAGAACCACTCGCAATCCGCGTCTTATGAATTCACCACCAAGATCACAACATTGGTACACCATACCAAATAAATGCAATTAAAACAGCAATTGAAAACATACAAATCCCACAATACCACATACAAAATGCCCCATGCACTCCCCACAACACACCAGTCAATAAAAATAAAAAATGGAACAAACTCATATACCCGCCCTCCATCAACCCGACCACTTTAAACACACCACCTCTACCAAACTTTGTGACAAACACTACACCTAAATTCCAACCACAACATAGCTACTATACCGATGGATCCTTCATACCTCCTGAACAAGCCCCCGACGAACACTGGAAAAAAGAAAAGGCCGGGTACGGAATATACAACTCTACAAAGGCTGACATACAAATATCAGCAAGACTACCAGGCCTACAAACATGTTTGCGAGCAGAATTAATGGCTATCCATAGAACACTTAGTCTAATCACTACTAAATACCTAGACGAACTGGCACATATATTTACAGATTGCCTCAATTGCCTATACAATCTAAACACACATATTAAACATCCAACCATACACAACAATCACGCGGACAAAACCATACTAACAGACATGGTAGAAATGCTAAAAACTCGTACCCAACCCACCACATTCTACAAAGTCAAAGCACATATCAACATTGAAGGCAACGAACAAGCGGATAAACTTACAAAAATGGGAGCTCGAAAAGAGTACTTCAGAGCCACAAGTTCATACGAATTTGCACATACAACACCATTCTATTTTCAAAAAGATATATGGCCAGGACCGATAAAACGACCAAATAAAGGCCCTGTCAGATGTCTCCAAACATATCTAACCAAATACGACCAAAAAAATAACCTTGAAGAAATGGCAATCGAATTTCCCAACATTAGCAAATGAACCATGAACCCAAACATCGATAACGAACTATCAAATGCATTTTGGTCCAATCCCACAATCACTGACTCACAAAAAACAATTATATTAAAACTTTGTACCGGCCAATACATGGGCAATGCTAGAAAACAACTATTCTTTGGTAGAGAAAGATTCCCCTCAATCACATGCTCCATCTGTAACCCTGCAGATGCAGACACATGGCTACACGTACTTCTAAAATGCAGCCATCACCACATTCACGCCATTAGAGTCAAAAGACATAACAAAGCAGTATGGGAACTAAGGAAATTAATCCACTACTAGGAAAACAGTCGAAATATGACTATGGCCATATGACTAGATATGACTATTGGGAGGATATGACTCACCAGTAACTACTTTGGTGACTAGAGCAGTCCATAGTCATATCTAGTCATTGATTCTAGTCATATTTCCACGGGACCTCAATGGGAACGTATTCTTCCGTGGGCAGCCATATAACACTCTGCATGGGCAGCGATATGACTAGATTTAGTAGTTATGTGACTATAGTTTCGGGCAGCCATTTGTAAGTGGGTTTTTGAGTGTGGCCTTCATGGTTTTAATTCAAATTTTTATCCTTTGTTTAATGATCTATTTATACCCACTCAATTTGACTTTCCTTCCTTCTGATTAGGGTTTTCTTTCGAATTTATTTTGTTCCTTCGAGGTATTAACATTTTATATATTGTATTTTTTAACTTTTTATTCAAAAACAAGGTGGCATGTTTTGCTTTTGTTTTTTATATTTTTTCATTCCATAATTTTTTTGGAAGTCATACATTTTTATATCATTTTTGCAATTCATCTGTCATGGATATTTTTTTCCAAATACCCTTCTTATTGTCTACAGTCTTTGCAGTTCTCTTTGCACCTTGTTCAAATACTTGTCATTTATCGATTTTGCATTGATGTATTGTTTTTCTCATTTTGATTATGATAGTTTTATTTTGACTACTGCGCTTCTTCCCCTCATGTATTCTTTCCACTTTTGTTTACTCTACCTCTCCTTCTTTTTTATTAGCTTTTTCTTTCAAATTTGTGCCCGTTTCACGTCCATGCTGACTTTTTTCCTCAATCATTGGTTTAGTGTTGCTTTGGTATTCATCTTGAATTATAATTTGAGGTAGTGCCTTGGAAAGTGCACTCTACATTATGTTTGAGAATCACGTGCGTTCATGACCCCTTCTAAAAACCCCCCTCGTATACGAGAGGTTATATGTCTAAATACCTTTATATACAGATGTATTTTGTTCTAAATATATGTTTAGTGTAAGTATACGTGAATATTTTCAGTTCTGAATGTGTTTATTGTATGTATACGTTATACGACAATGTTAAAATTAATACCCCTTTAATGCACTCACGTATACTCGTACATGTTTAGTACAGTGCACCCCACAAGGGTAGTGCGCATGCATGTTCTAGCGTCAATTAGTGATGTTGAAGATATTTATATGGCAGATCCCTTTGTATACCATGGCAATGTAGAATTAGCAATGTGCAATTGTCCATTTGCTGCAGTTTATAAAATACTCTTACGCACTGTAGACAGTAATGTCGAGCGACTGACTCATATTAGTCGTGCATGTAGAATCACTGACTAAGTGTAGTCATCAAGATTACCAAGACCACAGCTACTGCATATCATGTTTCGTACTTGGTTTGCTAATACAATGGGCTATGCCATGCATTTGACCTCATTTCCTACTGTGATGGCACATCATGTCCCACCTCTAGATCCTCCTCTGCAGCGACCAAAGCTTGGTTTACATCTTCTTTGGTTAGTCTCCTATATCTTCTCAAATCAGGAGTGTCCAGTTCCCTTTCCACAGTAGTGTATTCAGACCGTAGGCCTATATGCTCCTCGTCTCTACCTAACTGCACACTCTGCAAATCATCTCTTCCGCCATCACTTGACTCGACTCTTGCGCCACGCGGCTGTCGTCGGAACATAATTTTCCATCCACTGTTGTCCTCGTCGTCTACATAAAAAACTTGTTGTACGTGAAGAGTAAATGCAAAGGAGTCCGCTGAATATGGAATCAATCGATCAAATCTGAACAATGTGAATCCATATTCGTCACATTTCATTGTAGCGCGAGCTCCCCACTTGTTTGCTTGGGCCCATGTGCAATACAACACCACCACTTCAAATTTGCCGTAGTCTACGCTGATAATTTTGTCCACCCACCCCACATACTCCAGATTTGTTGTCCTCATGTTCCTGTCACTAGAACTAGCGCGACAAGATTGCAGAAACGTAGCCGCTACTCCACTGTCACATGTCGACATATCTACTTCTGCTCCGCGTACTCGTAACTATATGATTGCCGTATGCATACATCGCCTTGTATCCCTTCGCTTCTCGTCTAGGAGGCAGTAACAGTGCGAGTATATCCCCAGAGACATCATTCCCCATTGCAACGTCTTCAGATGCAGCATTTTTGAACCACGTATTGAAGGATTCCTGTCGTATATCCATGGGATATTCTGGAAGTTTTCTCCTGCTTCATTTTCCGAATTCTTTTCTGGCCTCTTCTCGTCGACTCATTTCACTTGCGTACCGCCTGCAATATACACATCACCTCCATTCCGTTATTTTTCCTAAACTTTTAGAAGACAACCTCATGTGCACAAAAGTTAGTAAGTGCTTCCAGAATGGTGACTACACGTAGTCGTTTTTTTCACTTTCCTGACTGTTATGTCTGTCTCGTGCTAATAGCTAGTCCTTAAATCTAAAATGATGACCAGACGAAGTGCTTAGTTTATCTTATATTACTGTGTAAGAATTATATTGCTTAGGTGCATACTCTCTGTAATCTTGAAGGATTTCATGCAATGTTCCTCTCTTGTTTTGGTGATGCCCTCATCTAAATTAGGTTCTTTACAATTCAATCAGTACAATTGGACATGAACTCTTTGCAAGTTATGGATGGCGAATTCACGAAGAGTGAGAAATACTCCACTCGTTCTTAATTTGCAGGCGAGGGTTTGAGCCAAGAGACCTTACCGCTTTTAGTAAAGATGTCACCGACAGAGGAAGAAGTGTCCAAGTTTCAAGAGTATAAGGGTGACTCAGTTTTGTTGGGTCCAGCAGATCGCATCATTCTAGAAATACTTTAGATTCCTAATGCGTTTGAGTGCCTTGACGCGTTGCTTTATAGGGCATCGTTTGAGGAAGAGCTAAGTATACTCATTCTAGCACTATTTCAAAATCGTCAATGACATGTGTACATCTAGTCATGGATGTAGAACTTCTGACTATGAATAGTCAGCGAAGCTGACGAGGTGACTAAACCTAGTCATCGATGAATAACGGTGAACTATTAATAGCATTGCAATTACTACAAACATGTGGCGGCGGCGGCGATAATTCCGCACCCTAAACGCAGCCGCCACCCATTGATAACGAAACCCTAAGTGGTTTGAATTTCACTTTCACTCCACTTCCCCATTCCCTCAGCCAACTTCTTCAATCATCATTGCATAGTATTGTTGTACTTAGAAGATAGTATCTCGTCGTCGCACTTGGAAGATCTGTCGCCATGGCCGTCGAAGGAGCCCACGTTGCCGGAAAGCGAGCCGTCGAAGGAGGAAGAATCGAATGAAGAAGAGTCTCAGGAAGAAGAGTCGAAGGAGGAAGAGTCGAAGGAGGAAGAGTCTGATGAGGAGCAGGAAAGCAGCAGCAGCGAGGAATCCGAAGCGGAGGCAGAGGCGGCAAAGTCCTCACCAAAGTTAGATCTCAATAGCGCGCTGTCGTCTACGGCGGAGGAGCCTGATGCAGAGGAAGACAACAAGGAGGAAGCAGTCAGCGACAGCGGAGAAAGCAGTCAGTGACAGCGGAGAAAGCAACGTGGAGGCGGAGGTC
The DNA here is from genome assembly GCA_022496805.1 of Pohlia nutans. Taxonomy (NCBI): domain Eukaryota; kingdom Viridiplantae; phylum Streptophyta; class Bryopsida; order Bryales; family Mniaceae; genus Pohlia; species Pohlia nutans. Next base: position 6,840,394 of record CM040085.1, on the reverse strand, counting down.
GCGGAGAAATCGATAGCTGCGAAGACAGCGGCCCCGTCGACAGCAACTGCGAGGGCGGTTTTAGAGTTTAGGGTTTAGAGTCGTCGATAAGAAATCGATAGTCATACTTACGGAATTTATGACTAAAGTTAGTCACGTTCTTTACATTGCTGACTAGAATTAGTCAGGAAGTCCCCTTTAATTCTACATGTTTTCATGACTAACTGTGGTTGTTTATACTGGGATAAACATGAGTCTGAAGGAAGAGACGATGTGCAGATGGTAGAAGTAAGCACATGGAAGGAAGTCGAGGCGGACAGTGCCTTGCCATCGCCACGGAAGCATCGTCCAGCTGCTGAGAAGAGGAAGAGGGTTATTAGTGCTGAGAAGAGGAAGAGGAAGAACAGTATGGATATTAGACATAGACGCAAATTGTAGTCATCCACTGTTAGTCAACGGACTATATTTAGTTTTAGAGTATCCTAAATTTTTCTGGATCTCATGACTATGATATCTGAACCAAAATGACTATATGTAGTCATTAGCTGCAGTCACGTGTTTGAAAGCAATGACTATGCATAGTCAATTTTTGTACAATTTTGTGCGAAAATAAAGTTTTTTTCCAGTCACATCCTTGGGCAAAAGTTTGAAAGTATCTAAAGTTCTGACTACAGCTACTCATACAAAGTAGTACGGTATCTGGGAACGATAACTACCAGTGATCAAAAACCGTAGTGGAATGTTTTAAGTTGATGACTAGAATTAGTCATTTTTCATAAATGAAAACCGTGGAGAATTAGTTTGAAACCAGTCGTTTGTTTTTACATATGACCAATTTTAGTCATCCGTGACTACTGGATGTGAATGACTGACGAGCCTTCACGAATATCTAAACCGAAATGATGACTAAATCTAGTCATCAGTACCATATTTTGCAACCAACCATAGTCATATTATGACGTCACAAAATTATGCCATTTTAGTCATTAGGTTGACATCTATGACTAAATCTAGTCAGATTTTTCTGACTATTCATAGTCATATATATGACTAAAAATAGTCACATTTATCGGGCTGCCCATAATCGAGGTCCCAAAAAAAATTTGGGAACGCGCCACAGCAAACGTATGACCGCAGATATGACTAGAGTATTTTTAGTAAAAATCGTTGTCCGCTATGACTGGGTTGCTGACTGAAATTGGTATTAGTCATATGGTCCATTTATGCCCGATTTTAGTCATAAAACCCAGTCATATTTTGACTGTTTTCCTAGTAGTGATCCTTTCATCACAAAAATCTAGATGTTACACCCTCATGAACGCAGGAACATTCAACAACAACCCCCAAGAAAACACAGTACCTCCATGGCTACTACCATGCTCATGTGAACAACAAAGATGTCATTGCAACGCTAGATTCAAACCAGACATCCTTTGTGTAAAAGGACTCCCATACAAAAATGACCCACCATCACATCCATTAGACAACCTCACAATCCAATTTATTGAATTTACATATTGTAATGACAGATTCCCACAGGAAACAATAAATATCAAAAATCAGAAATACCAACCACTTATCGACAACATTATTAACTTAGGATGGAAAGTTGACCCACTCATAGTCATCACGGCAGGAGCTAGAGGCACTACACATGGTCCCTCGATGAAAATTCTCGAAAGCAAATTTAAAATACCAAAAACCGCCATTAAAACCACATTCAAAGAAATAAATACCATTGCCATACATCACGCCGGATCAATTATTCTACATAAAAGAAAAATAGAAAATAACCAACCACTACCAATAGACTACTGAATAAAACAAAACTACCAAAGAAAAGGAGGGTAATGGTGTAGACCACTACTTATTTCTTTTGTATTTTTGTTTATAACTCAAAGTACACACTTGTCTCAGGTAGATGGGACAGGGCCGGTTGGTTGGTACAAACTTTCCTGCCTATGATTAAAATCACTAGCAGCACCAAGTCACGTATATCACAATAAACACTCAGACGGACCCAACGAGAATCGAACCCAGACCGTACAATTGTAACATAAACGCCCTTCTCCAACCAACCTTGGAACCATGACTTGGCGACCACCAGCAAAACAAACACCAATTTATACCCGCGCTAGTTTTAACTAATGAATTTTACTAGTGTTACTAGTATCTATCTCTGGTCACTAAAGTGTCTATTCTCGAAAGAGGTGAGTAGTCTTGTACCAATGGACCTTTGTCCAGTGGGCACTGGCTCATTGGCAAGACGAACAGACACTTTATTCACACCGGCCTCGAAAGAGGACCGGAGTTCATATCTATCTATCCATCCATCTACATACACGTTACAATATTTGTGAACAAACCAAGTAGCATATTCTAGAATGCATGAATTACTTCAACAACATTTTGCAAATGATTACTAAATTTACACTTCTAGGTTACGATAAGTAAAAACAACATATTTTAAAACACTGTCCTCAAGCAAATTGACTATAAATTGCAATCTACATATTAATGTAAATAATGAAATAGGTGCACTTAGTAACAACTTAAAAATTTCATAGTAATTCAAAAAGATGAACACATCAACCATTCTAAAACACCATAAAATTTTCAAAGTCATGATTTCAATATACTAAAAAAACTTATATCAATTTTCAAGAATAAAAAATAAAATGAATTGACCCCTAGATGCATGAATGACCAAAGCAACCACTTCCATATTTATAAGCATTAAAATGAATTCTTTAGAAAGAATTGTAGCAAAATATACTCAAGAAAGAACATTAAAAAAGTTACAAAAATTCAATATAAACATTCAAAATTAAAAGAATAAACTAGGTGAGATTTTAAATAAAGACCAAAGGTCCGACTAAAGGTTTCCAATGATCATTATAGAATAATTAAATATGCATTAATTTTGGTAAAGCTCAACAACTCGTTCCATAATAATTTTAAACAATTCAAATGATGGGGCATGTGGTAGAATTCTAGTTGAAATCCACAAGCGTGCTCATTTAATTCTCTATGGCATCGATCGTTTTATCATTCACTACATGATGACAACATATAGTTGGTAAATCTCAAAATTCAAGATGAATGATCTTGAAATATCTAACACAAAACAGGAGTATTAAGGAGAACTCATACTAAATTTATTGACATTTCACACTATATAAATATTTACCATTATTGTACAAAAGCACAATAACTTTGCTATTTTTATAGATGTCAACTCTAACCACTGTGCACTCTTTAAATTCACCTCGAGGTGACTTTTACAAAATTAGCCCCCTAATATCCAGTCCCATTAATACCCCTATTTAGTGTAGATGATCCCAGTTGCAGACTTGGATGGTCTGCTTTGGGCATACAAAGTCAACTCATGTCAAACTCATCACCGAAACGAAACATGAGACTCTGAGAGGAAGTGGGAATGACAAGTGACAAACTCCTATGTACTGTGAAGACAAAATTTCTACTCACATTTGAACGACTCCTATTTACTCTACGGACAATATTTTTACTGACCTTCGAACAAAGTATAGTAAAAGACATCAACTCTTGATAAATAATAAATCACAAATCTAGTGTAGCATTTGTACTCCAAATCTAACCTGTTGCACTGATAAGCGACCCCTTTCACCCCTAGGCGTTCTGTTCCAAAAACACTGACAAATGGATGTCACAAGGATGAAAACGATCAATACGGATGAATGAATTACCCCAAGGAAATCAGCTTTCGGTCCAAATTTAAGCTAATTGGAAAGAGAGTTTCGGACCCGGCCGGTGGGCTTGCGCGACAGGCAACTGCGCTGTCACGGCGTGGGGGCGTCCTCCCTTCCTTCCCATTACAGGGCTCGCTCTGCCTGTATCACCCCGCTCGCCGTTCCATCGGAATTGCACTCGTTGCTTGCACCACATCCCTACCCCTGCCAGATCACTCACCGTGAATTACCCACAAGCTCTCACTCGTTCTCGATTCTTCTATTGCATCCAGGGTCGACGCCAAGATCGGTTGGCAGCGCTAGGTTTGCCACGCACCAGTTTGGGGAGTGTTGGTGACCAACATCCGCTCGGACAGGACGAGAGAGACACAAACTGGTTCGGACACCACTAAGTCTGTCGGTCATTTCATTTGTGGGTTTGATTGCTCCATTGAGGCCTGATTGAATAAAACCTAGAATAATCACAAGCCAAGGAAGGCGCTACTTCTGAGCATGGGGGGCGAGCCGGAGGGCGCCGCCGCGGGGGCCGAAGGGGCCAGCGCCACCAACAACAGCAGCAACGCCGTGGTGCACGTGCGGTGCTCTAACGGCAACAAGTTCACGGTGGAGGTGGATTTGGGCGCCACGGTGCTCGCGCTGAAGGGCTTGCTTGTGGAGCGTTCGGAGATTCCCGCGGACCAGCAGCGCCTCATTTACAAGGGCCGCGTGCTCAAGGACGACAACCTGCTGAACAGCTACGGTGAGTGCGTGTTCCCGGGTTCATTTGCGATTGCTCGGTTTTGATTGCTTGACTGGGGAATTCTTTGTTTATAAATGTATAGAGTTGGGGGAGAAGAGTGGTGGCTGGGTTGGATTGGATCGCGACGGTGAATTGGATGGGCGATGGGCATTTAGGGTTAGTGGCGAGGGAGCGGTGAATTTGGGGTTTCGTATAGATTCGAGTGGGCGGGAGATTCGTCGGGTGAGCGGTTTAAGGCATCACACACGGGTTTGGTCAATTTCGCGGCGCTGTTTCTATCCCCTCGCCGCGGCTACCAGCGCTATATGGCGTGGCGTCTGTGACGATGCGTGCAGGGCTGACACTCGCACCTCGGATCAGACGATCGGTTTTACTATCTCTGCTGTTGATCGAGGGAGGCCATAGAAAAATGATCAACCGCTTTTGCGAGCGGTGTGGAATTGGAAATGGTGGATCCCTGTTGCACGCTGTGTGGCGATGATGAACGCTCGTGCATGATATTCCCGGAAATAGGTTTACGTCCCTCTGGTGTCATCCGCTGTTCCGATGGTCTCGAGATCTCGCACCCCGTCTTCATAAGACGAGTCCTTTTGAGCCTCTGATGTGGAGGCCGACTCACCTTAATTGTTGCATCCTGGGGGCGAATCTGGGGTTGCGAGAATTTTAAATCCGATCTGAATCCAGGCACAGAAAGCCAAAGGCCGATGTCACACGGATGTCATGGCCGTGGATGCTCGACATGAAATTGAGTTGAAATGTGGATGTCGATCAGAACATGTGCAGCAATCGTGCATACCGTCATGCCCCTTTTGTTTCCGAATGGCAGTTAGCTGGTTCACACTTCCTGCAGCAGGCAAATGACTGCAGATTTCAACCAGCAGGAGCACGCCAAAGTAGCAGTGACGTGAAAATCGGAGCTCGTCTTTTCCTGTTTTAAGAAAGTCCTTGGCTCCTGCAGCAGTATGAGTGAACGACCCTAGTGAGTGGTTGCCTGTGTGCCGGATTTGGTGCATGATTTCCATCCATCGGAACCAACATACAGTGTTGGTTGCGTGGGTTGGTGTCGAGCGAGTAGGCGTCCAGAGTGATGAGTGCGCCTCTGACTCCCACGTCGCTGGGGCTGATGCGATGTGCAGGTCTGCAGAGCGACCACACAGTGCATTTGGTGCGAGGAGCGCCCGGTTTGGCCACGCCCTCCAGCGGCACGCCGGCTGCCACGCCGGCACCAGCCTCCGCCGCGGCTCCTGCAGCAGGAAATCCTGCGGGGGTGGGGTCCGTCCCCGGGCTGGGCGGGCTGGCGTTTCCAAACATGAACATTGGGGGCTTGGGCTTGGGGTCGGGCGGCGGTGTTGGTGGCGGTGCGGTGCCGCCGTTCGGAATGGGCCCGTCGGAGTTCCAGCAGGTGCAGCAGCAGCTGATGCAGAACCCGAACCTGATGCGAGAGATGATGAACATGCCGGCGGTGCAGAACCTGATGAACAACCCGGACCTGATGCGGTCGTTGATCATGAGCAATCCTCAGATGAGGGAGATCATCGACCGGAACCCTGACCTGGCGCACATTCTGAACGACCCGGGCACGCTCCGGCAGACGCTGGATGCGGCGCGCAACCCGGAGCTGATGCGGGAGATGATGCGCAACACGGATCGTGCGATGAGCAACATCGAGGCTTCGCCAGAGGGATTCAACATGCTGCGGCGGATGTACGAGACGGTGCAAGAGCCGCTGTTAAACGCCGCGACCATGGGCGGGGAAGGGGGCAACGACATGGCGTCGAACCCGTTTGCAGCTCTGCTGGGGGGCAACGGGGCTGCGCAGGGCCAGGCCCCGGGCGGGCAAGGCGGGGGCAACAACACGGGAGCCGGGACGACGGTGCCGAACACGGCGCCTCTGCCGAACCCATGGAATCCCACGCGTAAGTGACGCGGCCATGCAGTGGACGATGGTCACGCCTGATGGTGTTGAATTGGAACGAAATGTGTGCAGATGAAGACTTGTTCCCAAGAGTGTGTGTTAAATGCGGTCTTGAGCACAGAGGGCAGAGAAGAGTGGGTGGCTGTCAGTAAAAGGGCGGTGGTTGTTTGTTGTTTGCGATGTGTTTTGTGAACAAGCGTAGGACAGTAGGGGTGTTGTGTGGCGGTCGCGATGAAAGCATTCCACGGTGTATGACTGTGTGTGGGGCGGTGGTTGCAGCGGCGGGAGCTGGAACGGGAGGAGGGCAGGCTCCGGCGGCAGTGGCTGGAGCGGGTGCGCCAGGGGGAGGGCTTCCGGACTTGGGTGGGCTGGCTGGACTGGGCCTCCCTGACCTGGGGATGCTGGGTGGCGGAGGAGGGCTGTTGGATCCGGCGATGATGCAGCAGATGCTGCAGAACCCCCAAATACAGCAGATGATGCAGGGCCTGTTGTCCAACCCCGCATACATGAACCAGGTGGGTGTTGTCGTCTTGCTGGCTATTGGTTGTGGATGCCGCCCTGTCCGGTGTTGCTAGGACTTTATAGGCGTTGGGGGGTTGGTGATTCTCTTTGTTATCTGTGGAAGTTGAGAACAATGAATTGGTGTACTGGAGGTGTGGAAGAGGACCGGTACCTGTGCCGCTGGGAAGGGTGATACCACGTTTTCCCAGGCATGCTTGTACCTCCCAGGTACCAGTCGTGGAGGGTGGTGGTAGCAGCTCCAGCGGATGTGTTTTGTTGTACTCTCATGCGTGATCGTGCAGCGTGAGTCGGTGCTCGCTGCTGTTGTGGCAGTTGCGAGGCCGGATTGTTCGGCTGGCGGTGTCCGTTGATTGAATGGGTGGTGGTGGTGTTGGCAGATCATGAACATGCAGCCCCAGCTCCGAACGATGATGAATCAGAACCCGCAGTTCAGAGACATGATGCAGAACCCAGAGTTCATCCGGCAAATGAGCAGTCCGGAAAGCTTACAGGTGCGTTGGAGTGTACGCTTTCTGTGAGCGAGCGGCATTGAGTGCGAGCATTTGGACGCTGTTTGGGTGTGTGGAATGTGGTGGTGGTGGTTGCTCGTAGGGAGCTGAAAGGTTGAGGTCAGGTGTAGTTTTTGGATGTGAGCGGTTGGAAGAGTGGGATGGTACCGGAGAGCACGCAGTTGGGAATGATTGGCACTGACATCCTGGTGGGATGGGCATGATGGAATTGCAGACTCTAATGCAGCTGCAGCAAACAATGATGGGCCAGCGTGGACGACAAGCTCCTGGACAGTAGGTCCCTTTGGCCTCTTTGTGATTTGCAAATTAGGTGGTACTGGTGCGAGACGGGTGTTGCGCTTGTGTTGTTGTTGGTTCCTAGCATGATCGAGCCTTGGTTCCTTGCCCATGAAAGGGGCGGATGCCTTGCAAGGGTCAGTGTAATATTGTTTTGGTGTGCTTGGAGGAGGGTGGTATTGGCATTGTAAGTTGAGAATTTGAGGTTGGAGGAGACACTGTTGGCTGTCTGCGGGCTGCTGCATCCCTGTAGGGTGGGGAGGGGGCTGGCATCGATTTTCTGTAGGCATTCTTTAGGACCGTCGTTTGGTGTTGCACATGGGTGTAGCAAGGGATTGTTTTGTTGTTGGTTTCTATCATGCTTGCAAGGGGATTGTGGATTCTTGTTCTGGTGTCGTTATTGGATTGTGGTATTGGAGTTATAGGTTTAGGGGTTGAGGTTTGAGGAGGCATGATAGGTAGTCCCGGGCTGCAGCTCTGTAGGCTGGGAAGGGGTAGTCATTATTTGGCAGTCCTGGGTGTTGCACATGGATTTCACAGGGGTCATCCGGGTGGTGACAGCGCACGTGTTCCTCTGGCACGGCATGTTGTGTTGGGATGGTGGGAGCGCTGTTGGTCGACGAAGTACTGAGGTTGGTGCGGTGACTTGCAGAAACGTTGGGCAAGGCGGAGGTGGTTTGGGTGGAACGCCCGGGGGGATGAATATGGATGCGTTGCTGAACATGTTCGGAGGACTTGGCGGCATGGCTCCTCCTTCCAACCCTGACGGTATGTCGGTCTGAGTCTTTGAGAATCACCTTTGGAGCTGCTATGGCAATTGAGCAGGCTGCAGACGGTTGCTAGGGCGGGGTGCCCTTTCCTTTTGCTAGGACGTGGGGATGTGGGAAGAATGTGGGGATGTTTGTCGTCTGTGTGGTATCGGTGCTATATGTGTTTTGAGCGGGGGCACAGTTGGAGGCAATGTGTGCGGCACAGATGTTTGTATTCGCTTCTGTGTCCGGAGTGATGGAGGGGTGGACGCTGTTCCTGTGACGTTGGGGTGCATGTGGTGGATCCGGTAGCTCACCCTGACGGCTGACATGATTGTTGTTGTTGTTGTTGTTGCAGTTCCTCCGGAGCAACTGTACGCGTCGCAGTTGTCCCAGTTGCAGGAGATGGGGTTCATCGACACGCAAGAGAACATCCGCGCGCTGAGCGCCGTGGGAGGGAACGTGCATGCTGCAGTGGAGCGGCTGCTAGGGAATCTGGGATAACGACGTGGTGATCGGTTTGCAACGTGGGCTGGCGATGGATGGCATTGGGTGGTGCCCGGCTCGGGTGCTTTTGAGGCGACTGCTGGTTGTTATGGATGATTAATTTGTCAGCTTCCATCCTGGTATAGGACTACTCCTGGTTTTCCCATGGAACGTGAGAGAGTGTGAGGGGAGAAGTGTCACTAATTTTGTGAGGTCTTTGCGTATGCTCATATCACCTTCTCTGATTTTTCGAGAGAGCTGGGTGTGTAACTTAGTAGAAGATAAAAATGTTGCCTCACCAATTGGAATACGTGTGACGGCGGCCAGAAAGGTTTACACATGGAAGAGGTTGTGTATAGTTCTCTCTCTAATTTTTACCAAGACATTCCGTTTACCCTCCGATGTATGAAAATTCGATGGAGCGGGTGCAGCCTAGATTTTGGAACATGTCTTGGTGGAAGTGCACGTGTGTTGGTCGGATGTTTTGCCGGGATTTGGGATTTGGTAGTGATTGTACCGGAGAGGGAAAGCGTCTGCTTCCGAGAGGTCATGAATGTTGTTTGTTTGATGTGTGTGGTCTGAGGAAGGAGAGAGGGTTTGTGATGCGGTTTGGGATGCGGTTTGTATCAATGAATAAATGGATGGGGAGTTGTTGGAACTTGAAGTCGGTGGGTTCGCTCCATTCATTCATGCTTTTATGGTCCAGCTGTGCATTGAGCGAGCGGGGGTTCATATTGATACTGTTTGAGTCAGCTCTGTAGTTGTTTGTGCATTAGATGGTCTCTAACATACAATTTGAAGAGGCAGAGTTCTTCCGAAACGGAGGATTGATTCGTTTTTAAAATCACGGTAGGGCGGCCAAAATACGTAGGTACAGCTTCAGATTTCAGGGTTGTTTTGACATTCATAAAATTCTTGTATCTATTGGGTGAAACTCATGGACTGTAAATCTTCCTAAGCATTGAGTACATCAATACTTGCCACATTTGGTCTCTGTTCTTGGGTCTATTTCGTTTCTGTAGTCGATCTTTGACTCGCTTCTATTAGTTGTGTATAGGATTGAGGGGAGGAGAATTTGTTGGCTATTCAAGCTTTGATCATCTAAGTTGTTCCCTCGAAAAGTTTTGTGCATTGTTGCAATGTGTAGTAGTGCACCATCTTCCATCAAAATGAGGTGTTCATGGTGGTAATTATAATGCTCCAGCGTTCCCTTGGACACTTGGACACTATTTCTACAAATTCTGCAGCAATGCGTTTGTTAGCACAGAATAAAAGGAAATAATGCTCATGAGCGATTGAATGCACCCCATACCATAATTGAACTCCTTTTGGATTTGAATGTAGGTGTTGAACAATTCTCATTTGTATCGTTTGTGAAATTGCCACCACACTCGAATGTGACTTGAATGTGACTCGAATGTGACTCGAATGTGACTCGAATGTGACTCGAATGTGACATGATTGTTTTCCGACTTCAAACGTCGACTCGTTTGTTCAAATCACGTTCGAGTTGTCATCCGTTTTGAGCAAAGGCCAACCTCTTCGTCTTATGTTTATTGTTCAAGAACGGTTTTCTAATCGCAATGCGACTGTTGACACCAAACTCATGAATCTCTTTACGCAACGTTCCCACGCAAATAGAAGGTGTAAGGATATCTCTCATGAGCCTTCTTTTCGCAATCGTTTAACTTTTGTGGCCTACCTTGGCTTATTTTCCAACTTCATAGAGCCACATTCATCGTATCTCTTCAAGACCCTTGAAAATGTTAATTTGAGTCTCTCTACAATGTCTCCAATTTTTCTTAATGTCAAGCTAGCTTCTCTCATACCAACTATCATATTTTGTACCTCATCTGGCACATAGCTTCTTGTTGTGGTGCTTCTTTACAAAGTTTGGTCATGCAACTCCTAGCGACATCACACAGATAATATCTTGGACAAACATGAAGCTTTCCTCACAAAATTTTAAGGCTATGTCTATCAACAACAATCACTAGAAGCAAGCATATACTCATGTCAATCTTCTCAACTACAATTTTGGTTGAAATCCACTGTGTATGATCTTTTGCAATGAAATTATCACGTATAGAGTTGTACCATTAAACTAAACTAGTTTGCAAAGTCAAGCTCCTAAGTCAATCTTCTTATCATTATTGGAGGTGATTCATCACAACATTGTAAATATCTTACCTTTCCAAAGTGCAAAATGTCTCACTCAAATTGTTTACAACTGCCAATGCTATGTTGAAATATGAGATCAATTTTACTTAGAAACCAATTTTACTATGAATTAGACTACAGCCTTCGCACGATTTGAACTTTGCAATGATGTACGCAATGCTTGGGAAGATTTATGTAGCAGGCAAGTGCTAGATTGTGGTTGTGCCATAACTGCAGAGATGGATCAACGTTGATGAGACCTTAGGCCTTGATCCACCTCTGCAGTTATGGCACAATTTTCCGTTATTATTGGAAGGTTCCGCCAATGCTAGTCTTGAAGTTTAAGGGTTAACTATGTTATGTCCTTGTTCGATAATGTAGGTACCAAAAAAATATTTCAATGAGAGCAAAAGAAACTATAATTACATAAATAAAACTGCTCACTTGTGTCAAAAACAACAAAAAATTTAAAAATCTCTAAACACACCAAATCTAAATCAAATAAACAAATGGTTCGCAGTAATGGAATTGGTCACAAAGAGACAAAGTTATAGTAAATCCCAGGCCACAATATATCGTGGGTCAGAGTAAATCTCGTGTCACAATATCCACCATGTTGCAAACTAACAAGTGGGTCACATGTTTCAACCACTCACAGTACTCGAGGGCGACACTAATTCACTGCTTCCATGTACCGGTACTGTACATTTCTCCTTTCTCCAAATGTGGGAAATATTGAAATGAGCTTGCATGAGTCTACAGGTCGCTCTTCTCCTGCCATGCACATGCCACATGTCTCACTCCTCTTCTTTCCCTCCTTATCTATGCTCATCATAACATTCTAGTTCATGCTCCCCTCCATGCCTTTAGCCCTTTTCACACAAGTGAAGCAGTCTAGAGCGTTTAGGTCCTTTAGAAATCCTTTTCTTGATTACTTGGACCCCATTACTACACAATAGGAATTACTATAATTTTGGAGATTTCAACCACATGTGCATCTACATATGATTGTATATGTATACTTATGCCAAAAAAAACACGGAAAATACGATAAATTAGAGCACCTTTAGGGGTGTGTAAAATAACACATGAAAAGAAATCCATTGCAAAATACCAACCGTGAACGTTTAATTTGGACCCATAGAATTTGGTACAAATAATCGCAAGTATATGATTTAAAAAATTGAACTAAAAATCTTAGACGTTATAATGTAATCTACATACACAATTGGCCTCACAGTACTCAATAATCCCCATCCCATCCGATATTGTACCTGTCCATGTTACGCCCATTTGAATTTCCAAATTCCATCTGTATGTCATAAAATCTCTTAACCATGGATTTCTTGACAACTCGGAGTATGCTCTTCGTCCGATTCTCTCCGCGGTTGCTCTGTCTCTTTGGCAATAGGAGTGTGATCTTTGTCTTCATCAAAGACAACGTTGTTGTTTTGAGGTGATTCCCTCCACAGTTGTGTTGTCTTCGTCTTCTTGACATGCGGAGTCTCTTCGTCTTCTTGTGTGGATTTGTCGGAATTGAGGTCAGACAATGGCGTTTGTTCCTGTTCCTCTCCCCGTGGTCGATTCTTCTTGGCATATTTTAAGCGAGAAAAAATATTTTAGAGAAGCTTGCGAGTCCTCTGGATTTGCTTTCCAACCACATGCATTCCTACTTCCTGCAGACTATCCTTGTGTGAAGTCGATTTCTTCTTTGGCGGACTGACCTCTGGCTTCTTCTGTGGAGTAGCCTTCCTCTGTAGACTATCAGCCTTTGATATCTTCTCATACAAACTGTCAGCCTCTAGTTTGTTCTTCTGTGGAGTAGTCTCTGTTTGTGAAACCGATTTAGACTTCTCCACTGACTTTAGTTTTGCCCGCTCCTCTAACATGACTGAGATGGAATGAGCCTCAGTACCGACATCGACTGTTGTATTTAATTTCTCCCGATCTTTGAAGCAGGAACGCGGGATGTCGTCTTCTCTTATTGGCAACGAGTCTGCTGCAATAAGAGAAGACGACATCCCGCGTTCCTGCTTCAAAGATCGGGAGAAATTAAATACAACAGTCGATGTCGGTACTGAGGCTCATTCCATCTCAGTCATGTTAGAGGAGCGGGCAAAACTAAAGTCAGTGGAGAAGTCTAAATCGGTTTCACAAACAGAGACTACTCCACAGAAGAACAAACTAGAGGCTGACAGTTTGTATGAGAAGATATCAAAGGCTGATAGTCTACAGAGGAAGGCTACTCCACAGAAGAAGCCAGAGGTCAGTCCGCCAAAGAAGAAATCGACTTCACACAAGGATAGTCTGCAGGAAGTAGGAATGCATGTGGTTGGAAAGCAAATCCAGAGGACTCGCAAGCTTCTCTAAAATATTTTTTCTCGCTTAAAATATGCCAAGAAGAATCGACCACGGGGAGAGGAACAGGAACAAACGCCATTGTCTGACCTCAATTCCGACAAATCCACACAAGAAGACGAAGAGACTCCGCATGTCAAGAAGACGAAGACAACACAACTGTGGAGGGAATCACCTCAAAACAACAACGTTGTCTTTGATGAAGACAAAGATCACACTCCTATTGCCAAAGAGACAGAGCAACCGCGGAGAGAATCGGACGAAGAGCATACTCCGAGTTGTCAAGAAATCCATGGTTAAGAGATTTTATGACATACAGATGGAATTTGGAAATTCAAATGGGCGTAACATGGACAGGTACAATATCGGATGGGATGGGGATTATTGAGTACTGTGAGGCCAATTGTGTATGTAGATTACATTATAACGTCTAAGATTTTTAGTTCAATTTTTTAAATCATATACTTGCGATTATTTGTACCAAATTCTATGGGTCCAAATTAAACGTTCACGGTTGGTATTTTGCAATGGATTTCTTTTCATGTGTTATTTTACACACCCCTAAAGGTGCTCTAATTTATCGTATTTTCCGTGTTTTTTTTGGCATAAGTATACATATACAATCATATGTAGATGCACATGTGGTTGAAATCTCCAAAATTATAGTAATTCCTATTGTGTAGTAATGGGGTCCAAGTAATCAAGAAAAGGATTTCTAAAGGACCTAAACGCTCTAGACTGCTTCACTTGTGTGAAAAGGGCTAAAGGCATGGAGGGGAGCATGAACTAGAATGTTATGATGAGCATAGATAAGGAGGGAAAGAAGAGGAGTGAGACATGTGGCATGTGCATGGCAGGAGAAGAGCGACCTGTAGACTCATGCAAGCTCATTTCAATATTTCCCACATTTGGAGAAAGGAGAAATGTACAGTACCGGTACATGGAAGCAGTGAATTAGTGTCGCCCTCGAGTACTGTGAGTGGTTGAAACATGTGACCCACTTGTTAGTTTGCAACATGGTGGATATTGTGACACGAGATTTACTCTGACCCACGATATATTGTGGCCTGGGATTTACTATAACTTTGTCTCTTTGTGACCAATTCCATTACTGCGAACCATTTGTTTATTTGATTTAGATTTGGTGTGTTTAGAGATTTTTAAATTTTTTGTTGTTTTTGACACAAGTGAGCAGTTTTATTTATGTAATTATAGTTTCTTTTGCTCTCATTGAAATATTTTTTTGGTACCTACATTATCGAACAAGGACATAACATAGTTAACCCTTAAACTTCAAGACTAGCATTGGCGGAACCTTCCAATAATAACGGAAAATTGTGCCATAACTGCAGAGGTGGATCAAGGCCTAAGGTCTCATCAACGTTGATCCATCTCTGCAGTTATGGCACAACCACAATCTAGCACTTGCCTGCTACATAAATCTTCCCAAGCATTGCGTACATCATTGCAAAGTTCAAATCGTGCGAAGGCTGTAGTCTAATTCATAGTAAAATTGGTTTCTAAGTAAAATTGATCTCATATTTCAACATAGCATTGGCAGTTGTAAACAATTTGAGTGAGACATTTTGCACTTTGGAAAGGTAAGATATTTACAATGTTGTGATGAATCACCTCCAATAATGATAAGAAGATTGACTTAGGAGCTTGACTTTGCAAACTAGTTTAGTTTAATGGTACAACTCTATACGTGATAATTTCATTGCAAAAGATCATACACAGTGGATTTCAACCAAAATTGTAGTTGAGAAGATTGACATGAGTATATGCTTGCTTCTAGTGATTGTTGTTGATAGACATAGCCTTAAAATTTTGTGAGGAAAGCTTCATGTTTGTCCAAGATATTATCTGTGTGATGTCGCTAGGAGTTGCATGACCAAACTTTGTAAAGAAGCACCACAACAAGAAGCTATGTGCCAGATGAGGTACAAAATATGATAGTTGGTATGAGAGAAGCTAGCTTGACATTAAGAAAAATTGGAGACATTGTAGAGAGACTCAAATTAACATTTTCAAGGGTCTTGAAGAGATACGATGAATGTGGCTCTATGAAGTTGGAAAATAAGCCAAGGTAGGCCACAAAAGTTAAACGATTGCGAAAAGAAGGCTCATGAGAGATATCCTTACACCTTCTATTTGCGTGGGAACGTTGCGTAAAGAGATTCATGAGTTTGGTGTCAACAGTCGCATTGCGATTAGAAAACCGTTCTTGAACAATAAACATAAGACGAAGAGGTTGGCCTTTGCTCAAAACGGATGACAACTCGAACGTGATTTGAACAAACGAGTCGACGTTTGAAGTCGGAAAACAATCATGTCACATTCGAGTCACATTCGAGTCACATTCGAGTCACATTCGAGTCACATTCAAGTCACATTCGAGTGTGGTGGCAATTTCACAAACGATACAAATGAGAATTGTTCAACACCTACATTCAAATCCAAAAGGAGTTCAATTATGGTATGGGGTGCATTCAATCGCTCATGAGCATTATTTCCTTTTATTCTGTGCTAACAAACGCATTGCTGCAGAATTTGTAGAAATAGTGTCCAAGTGTCCAAGGGAACGCTGGAGCATTATAATTACCACCATGAACACCTCATTTTGATGGAAGATGGTGCACTACTACACATTGCAACAATGCACAAAACTTTTCGAGGGAACAACTTAGATGATCAAAGCTTGAATAGCCAACAAATTCTCCTCCCCTCAATCCTATACACAACTAATAGAAGCGAGTCAAAGATCGACTACAGAAACGAAATAGACCCAAGAACAGAGACCAAATGTGGCAAGTATTGATGTACTCAATGCTTAGGAAGATTTACAGTCCATGAGTTTCACCCAATAGATACAAGAATTTTATGAATGTCAAAACAACCCTGAAATCTGAAGCTGTACCTACGTATTTTGGCCGCCCTACCGTGATTTTAAAAACGAATCAATCCTCCGTTTCGGAAGAACTCTGCCTCTTCAAATTGTATGTTAGAGACCATCTAATGCACAAACAACTACAGAGCTGACTCAAACAGTATCAATATGAACCCCCGCTCGCTCAATGCACAGCTGGACCATAAAAGCATGAATGAATGGAGCGAACCCACCGACTTCAAGTTCCAACAACTCCCCATCCATTTATTCATTGATACAAACCGCATCCCAAACCGCATCACAAACCCTCTCTCCTTCCTCAGACCACACACATCAAACAAACAACATTCATGACCTCTCGGAAGCAGACGCTTTCCCTCTCCGGTACAATCACTACCAAATCCCAAATCCCGGCAAAACATCCGACCAACACACGTGCACTTCCACCAAGACATGTTCCAAAATCTAGGCTGCACCCGCTCCATCGAATTTTCATACATCGGAGGGTAAACGGAATGTCTTGGTAAAAATTAGAGAGAGAACTATACACAACCTCTTCCATGTGTAAACCTTTCTGGCCGCCGTCACACGTATTCCAATTGGTGAGGCAACATTTTTATCTTCTACTAAGTTACACACCCAGCTCTCTCGAAAAATCAGAGAAGGTGATATGAGCATACGCAAAGACCTCACAAAATTAGTGACACTTCTCCCCTCACACTCTCTCACGTTCCATGGGAAAACCAGGAGTAGTCCTATACCAGGATGGAAGCTGACAAATTAATCATCCATAACAACCAGCAGTCGCCTCAAAAGCACCCGAGCCGGGCACCACCCAATGCCATCCATCGCCAGCCCACGTTGCAAACCGATCACCACGTCGTTATCCCAGATTCCCTAGCAGCCGCTCCACTGCAGCATGCACGTTCCCTCCCACGGCGCTCAGCGCGCGGATGTTCTCTTGCGTGTCGATGAACCCCATCTCCTGCAACTGGGACAACTGCGACGCGTACAGTTGCTCCGGAGGAACTGCAACAACAACAACAACAACAATCATGTCAGCCGTCAGGGTGAGCTACCGGATCCACCACATGCACCCCAACGTCACAGGAACAGCGTCCACCCCTCCATCACTCCGGACACAGAAGCGAATACAAACATCTGTGCCGCACACATTGCCTCCAACTGTGCCCCCGCTCAAAACACATATAGCACCGATACCACACAGACGACAAACATCCCCACATTCTTCCCACATCCCCACGTCCTAGCAAAAGGAAAGGGCACCCCGCCCTAGCAACCGTCTGCAGCCTGCTCAATTGCCATAGCAGCTCCAAAGGTGATTCTCAAAGACTCAGACCGACATACCGTCAGGGTTGGAAGGAGGAGCCATGCCGCCAAGTCCTCCGAACATGTTCAGCAACGCATCCATATTCATCCCCCCGGGCGTTCCACCCAAACCACCTCCGCCTTGCCCAACGTTTCTGCAAGTCACCGCACCAACCTCAGTACTTCGTCGACCAACAGCGCTCCCACCATCCCAACACAACATGCCGTGCCAGAGGAACACGTGCGCTGTCACACCACCCGGATGACCCCTGTGAAATCCATGTGCAACACCCAGGACTGCCAAATAATGACTACCCCTTCCCAGCCTACAGAGCTGCAGCCCCGGGACTACCTATCATGCCTCCTCAAACCTCAACCCCTAAACCTATAACTCCAATACCACAATCCAATAACGACACCAGAACAAGAATCCACAATCCCCTTGCAAGCATGATAGAAACCAACAACAAAACAATCCCTTGCTACACCCATGTGCAACACCAAACGACGGTCCTAAAGAATGCCTACAGAAAATCGATGCCAGCCCCCTCCCCACCCTACAGGGATGCAGCAGCCCGCAGACAGCCAACAGTGTCTCCTCCAACCTCAAATTCTCAACTTACAATGCCAATACCACCCTCCTCCAAGCACACCAAAACAATATTACACTGACCCCTTGCAAGCATCCGCCCCTTTCATGGGCAAGGAACCAAGGCTCGATCATGCTAGGAACCAACAACAACACAAGCGCAACACCCGTCTCGCACCAGTACCACCTAATTTGCAAATCACAAAGAGGCCAAAGGGACCTACTGTCCAGGAGCTTGTCGTCCACGCTGGCCCATCATTGTTTGCTGCAGCTGCATTAGAGTCTGCAATTCCATCATGCCCATCCCACCAGGATGTCAGTGCCAATCATTCCCAACTGCGTGCTCTCCGGTACCATCCCACTCTTCCAACCGCTCACATCCAAAAACTACACCTGACCTCAACCTTTCAGCTCCCTACGAGCAACCACCACCACCACATTCCACACACCCAAACAGCGTCCAAATGCTCGCACTCAATGCCGCTCGCTCACAGAAAGCGTACACTCCAACGCACCTGTAAGCTTTCCGGACTGCTCATTTGCCGGATGAACTCTGGGTTCTGCATCATGTCTCTGAACTGCGGGTTCTGATTCATCATCGTTCGGAGCTGGGGCTGCATGTTCATGATCTGCCAACACCACCACCACCCATTCAATCAACGGACACCGCCAGCCGAACAATCCGGCCTCGCAACTGCCACAACAGCAGCGAGCACCGACTCACGCTGCACGATCACGCATGAGAGTACAACAAAACACATCCGCTGGAGCTGCTACCACCACCCTCCACGACTGGTACCTGGGAGGTACAAGCATGCCTGGGAAAACGTGGTATCACCCTTCCCAGCGGCACAGGTACCGGTCCTCTTCCACACCTCCAGTACACCAATTCATTGTTCTCAACTTCCACAGATAACAAAGAGAATCACCAACCCCCCAACGCCTATAAAGTCCTAGCAACACCGGACAGGGCGGCATCCACAACCAATAGCCAGCAAGACGACAACACCCACCTGGTTCATGTATGCGGGGTTGGACAACAGGCCCTGCATCATCTGCTGTATTTGGGGGTTCTGCAGCATCTGCTGCATCATCGCCGGATCCAACAGCCCTCCTCCGCCACCCAGCATCCCCAGGTCAGGGAGGCCCAGTCCAGCCAGCCCACCCAAGTCCGGAAGCCCTCCCCCTGGCGCACCCGCTCCAGCCACTGCCGCCGGAGCCTGCCCTCCTCCCGTTCCAGCTCCCGCCGCTGCAACCACCGCCCCACACACAGTCATACACCGTGGAATGCTTTCATCGCGACCGCCACACAACACCCCTACTGTCCTACGCTTGTTCACAAAACACATCGCAAACAACAAACAACCACCGCCCTTTTACTGACAGCCACCCACTCTTCTCTGCCCTCTGTGCTCAAGACCGCATTTAACACACACTCTTGGGAACAAGTCTTCATCTGCACACATTTCGTTCCAATTCAACACCATCAGGCGTGACCATCGTCCACTGCATGGCCGCGTCACTTACGCGTGGGATTCCATGGGTTCGGCAGAGGCGCCGTGTTCGGCACCGTCGTCCCGGCTCCCGTGTTGTTGCCCCCGCCTTGCCCGCCCGGGGCCTGGCCCTGCGCAGCCCCGTTGCCCCCCAGCAGAGCTGCAAACGGGTTCGACGCCATGTCGTTGCCCCCTTCCCCGCCCATGGTCGCGGCGTTTAACAGCGGCTCTTGCACCGTCTCGTACATCCGCCGCAGCATGTTGAATCCCTCTGGCGAAGCCTCGATGTTGCTCATCGCACGATCCGTGTTGCGCATCATCTCCCGCATCAGCTCCGGGTTGCGCGCCGCATCCAGCGTCTGCCGGAGCGTGCCCGGGTCGTTCAGAATGTGCGCCAGGTCAGGGTTCCGGTCGATGATCTCCCTCATCTGAGGATTGCTCATGATCAACGACCGCATCAGGTCCGGGTTGTTCATCAGGTTCTGCACCGCCGGCATGTTCATCATCTCTCGCATCAGGTTCGGGTTCTGCATCAGCTGCTGCTGCACCTGCTGGAACTCCGACGGGCCCATTCCGAACGGCGGCACCGCACCGCCACCAACACCGCCGCCCGACCCCAAGCCCAAGCCCCCAATGTTCATGTTTGGAAACGCCAGCCCGCCCAGCCCGGGGACGGACCCCACCCCCGCAGGATTTCCTGCTGCAGGAGCCGCGGCGGAGGCTGGTGCCGGCGTGGCAGCCGGCGTGCCGCTGGAGGGCGTGGCCAAACCGGGCGCTCCTCGCACCAAATGCACTGTGTGGTCGCTCTGCAGACCTGCACATCGCATCAGCCCCAGCGACGTGGGAGTCAGAGGCGCACTCATCACTCTGGACGCCTACTCGCTCGACACCAACCCACGCAACCAACACTGTATGTTGGTTCCGATGGATGGAAATCATGCACCAAATCCGGCACACAGGCAACCACTCACTAGGGTCGTTCACTCATACTGCTGCAGGAGCCAAGGACTTTCTTAAAACAGGAAAAGACGAGCTCCGATTTTCACGTCACTGCTACTTTGGCGTGCTCCTGCTGGTTGAAATCTGCAGTCATTTGCCTGCTGCAGGAAGTGTGAACCAGCTAACTGCCATTCGGAAACAAAAGGGGCATGACGGTATGCACGATTGCTGCACATGTTCTGATCGACATCCACATTTCAACTCAATTTCATGTCGAGCATCCACGGCCATGACATCCGTGTGACATCGGCCTTTGGCTTTCTGTGCCTGGATTCAGATCGGATTTAAAATTCTCGCAACCCCAGATTCGCCCCCAGGATGCAACAATTAAGGTGAGTCGGCCTCCACATCAGAGGCTCAAAAGGACTCGTCTTATGAAGACGGGGTGCGAGATCTCGAGACCATCGGAACAGCGGATGACACCAGAGGGACGTAAACCTATTTCCGGGAATATCATGCACGAGCGTTCATCATCGCCACACAGCGTGCAACAGGGATCCACCATTTCCAATTCCACACCGCTCGCAAAAGCGGTTGATCATTTTTCTATGGCCTCCCTCGATCAACAGCAGAGATAGTAAAACCGATCGTCTGATCCGAGGTGCGAGTGTCAGCCCTGCACGCATCGTCACAGACGCCACGCCATATAGCGCTGGTAGCCGCGGCGAGGGGATAGAAACAGCGCCGCGAAATTGACCAAACCCGTGTGTGATGCCTTAAACCGCTCACCCGACGAATCTCCCGCCCACTCGAATCTATACGAAACCCCAAATTCACCGCTCCCTCGCCACTAACCCTAAATGCCCATCGCCCATCCAATTCACCGTCGCGATCCAATCCAACCCAGCCACCACTCTTCTCCCCCAACTCTATACATTTATAAACAAAGAATTCCCCAGTCAAGCAATCAAAACCGAGCAATCGCAAATGAACCCGGGAACACGCACTCACCGTAGCTGTTCAGCAGGTTGTCGTCCTTGAGCACGCGGCCCTTGTAAATGAGGCGCTGCTGGTCCGCGGGAATCTCCGAACGCTCCACAAGCAAGCCCTTCAGCGCGAGCACCGTGGCGCCCAAATCCACCTCCACCGTGAACTTGTTGCCGTTAGAGCACCGCACGTGCACCACGGCGTTGCTGCTGTTGTTGGTGGCGCTGGCCCCTTCGGTCCCCGCGGCGGCGCCCTCCGGCTCGCCCCCCATGCTCAGAAGTTGCACCTTGGCTTGTGATTATTCTAGGTTTTAATCAATCGGGCCTCAATGGAGCAAGCAAACCCACAAATGAAATGACCGAGAAACTTAGTGGTCTCCAATCTAGTTTGTGTCTCTCTCTCTCGTCCCGTCCGAGCGGATGTTGGTCACCAACACTCCCAAACTGGTGCGTGGCAAACCTAGCGCTGCCAACCGATCTTGGCGTCGACCCTGGGTGCAATAGAAAAATCGGGAACGACGGAGAGCTTGTGGGTAATTCGCGGGGAGTGATCTTGCAGGGCAGGGTTGTTGTGTAGGTATCGATTGCAATTCCGATGGAGCTGCGAGTGGGATGATACAGGCAATGCGTGCCCTGCAAAGGGAAGGGACGGAGGGTGCTCCCACACAGTGGTCCAGCCACTCAGCGCAGCTGTCTGTCGCGCAAGCCCACCGGCCAGGTCCAATGTTCTTCATCGTCCTGCTGATGGTCCCGTCGTCGTTCTCTCCGTCCGTCCTTCGACGACGACGTTCATCCGTTCTATGTGACGGATGAGTACTTCGATGAATGAAGTGCGCGCTTGTCGCTGACGTTCCGGATGGTGATGGATATCGCGGTGCCGACTGCCGAGTGCAGTCGCGTTCGGTTATTCTTTGGATGATAATCTTGGTAGAGGATGAATGAATTCTGACGTTCAAGTTTGTGACGTAAATATTTGTTTATTTTTATGTTAGAAATATCCGAGTTCAGAGATATTGTTAATAGGGCCTGAGAGTTCAAGATTGTGATGCAAGATTTTAGTTTTACTTTAGAAGTGAGGGTCAACGTAATTATGAATTGCTTAACCCTTGACTGCCTAAGCGTCCATTTTTTGGACGATGTACAGATTTCATCCATGATTTCTCATCTGTCATGCATTTTTTGCAGTGTGGAATTTTTAATGTAGATTCTATGAGAAGTTAGCTTCATGCATATGTGATTCGATTAGAAAGGGGATGATTTGTGAAATTTTTATGCCTCATTTCATGTTGTAGTGATTCTCCCAAAATTTTGAAGATTCCAGTGTAAAAGTGGTCTTAAGAAAGTCAACTCATAAAATTAAGCAACCAAAAAATCTCCAAAAGTCACTCGCTTAGAGTATCACATTTCAACCAATCACAAAGAATTTCATTCGTAGATTGTCAATATCCTATTCGTAATTGAATTACAAAATAATTTTGAATGTCACGTTTCAAATTTTATACAAAATTATTGGTATTAGCAATCATAGATCTAATTGTATGGATAGAATCTAAAATTCATAACATACAACTTTTATTCATATATCAAGTTTATAAATATCCCTCTAGGTTGCATTTTATAATGCATCTTTGCAAAACTCCCGAATTTAGAGAGGGCTCTAGGCATTTAGGGGTTAAGTATTAGTCCAGATCTTGAGTTTTAAGTTTAATTTCTAGATCGCCTTTTTTGCGGTTTTTGAGTCGTGAACTCTAACACCCCTATTGCTTGATATGACGTTGAATGTCACTTTGGACTGCAAACTCTGACACTCCATATTGCATGATTTGATGTTGAATATCTGTTTGGACAAAGAACTCTGATATCCCTTTTGCATGATTTAACTTTGAATGTCAGTTTGGACTACAATTGATCTTCTTTATTATGATGTGTTTAGCAAGCCCTAACTTTAAGGTGAGAGACTTGGATTGGATACATAGATGTCTTGTCATATCTATTGCTTAAGGTATTGTCTTGTGTTGACCTTCTTTATTATGATGTGTTTGAGAAACCTTAACGTTAAGGTGAGAGACTTGGATGAGGTACATAGATGTCTTGTCATACATATTGTTTGAGGTATTGTCTTGTGTCGACCTTTATTATGATGTGTTCTGGAAGCCTTAACATCAAGGTGAGAGACTTGGATTAGGTACATAAATGTTTTGTCATATTACTTGAAGTATTTTTTTGAGTTGACCTTCTTTATTATGATGTGTTTTGTAAGATTTTGTCCCAATGACCCTTTATCCGGTGGGCACTGGGTCATTGACATTACGAACGAACGCTTTATTCACGCCGGCCTTGGAAGAGGGCTGGAGTTTCTATCTATCTATCTGTGTTTTGTACGGGGTTTTGTAAGCCTTAACGTCAAGGTGAGAGACTTGGATTAGGTACATTGATGTCTTGTCATATGTATTGCTTGAGATATTGTCTTGTCTCAATAATATCTTCATATTATAGAGTGTCATTGTATGCATGGTAGACTGTACTATATTAGACTACTATAATTATTGTTTAAGATCTGTTAGGACACGAGTTCATTTTTGTATTGATAGGTTTTATTATGATTTTGCAAAACCTCAAGTTGATTTTGTCAACTTTTTTGCAATTAACCCTTAAAGGTCTAGAGAGCCCTTTCCGACCAGTATTATACAACAATATTCTATTGCATTTGGCATGGTTCCACACTTCCTATGGGTTTAAGATCAAAAGTGAAGTTAAAATTCACGTCGACATGATTTTAATGAGCTATTGGGGTCTCAATTTGGAACTTTCTATTTACAACAAATGTCAAATATACGCCAACGTATGTACTATCCCCATCAGCCCTTTAAAGGTTAATTCCAATAAGGAAGGAATCATTTTTGGTCATTTAGGCACTTTGGCTCTAGTTTTTTGGAGAATCAACTCTAAGTTTCTTGTTCATTAGTTAAGTTTTGAGCCTTTAGAAGGCTTATCTTTCAATTGTTTTCTAATGTGTTGTCTCTATTATGTGATCAATCAAAATTTATAAAATATAATTAATTAGTTAATTAAAAAATCCCAATCCGCTTTGGACAACAGTTGTTCACTTCGGATTGGGATTTCTTTAATTTTTTTAAAATAAATTATCATTGTTGATTTCAGCATATAAAAGCGTAGGGTCCTTCTGAAGATCCCAAAACTAACCTAATGGGGTTTTGGTGTATATAAAGTTTTTTTATTTTTTAAGGTACTTTAAGAATATCATATGTTTTGTGACATTAAATTAATATACATGTTCAGGTGCCTATATCAACTAAAGTTGTTTGTTTTATAATCTATTAGTGAACTTAAAGCAATCTCAAAGGTTTTTAAAAGTTAATATGTATATTTTTATGATAGTGCACAACCATCTCTACATGATGATGGGGTTTTCTATAACTAGATCCTAATCTATTGTTATAACTTTGTTAAATTTATACAGATACAACTTTTTCTTTGGGTATTTTTAAAATTCAATCAAAAATTGTCACATAATAGGAACAATAATGAAATTTGTACACAAAGTTCATATAAAGAGCTTGGAAGTTCCTTACTTTTCTAACTTTGCAATTTTTCTTTTGGTAACTCGTTTGTAAAATTTGATGACTTTGATCTTGAGATTTCATGGTTGATTCATAATGAAACTTTGTGGAATCATATAAAATTGAGTCATTTTGAAAAATTATTGTTTAATTAGGAAGATTCAGTTCATATTTGGTGGTTTGATGAATTTAGTGGGCTAGGGTTTATTTTTGCCTTGAGTAGAGAGGAGCATTGGTAATTTAGGATTTTATAATTTTTCAAGTGTTATTTAAAGTGAAACTTTTGTTTGGATTTTCATTTGGCTTGGATAGGGGTTTTTGAACATTTTCCATGTATTTTCCGTATTTAAATGTAAGAAGTTGAATATTAATTTATTTATTAAAACTAGGGCTCCGCTTCTCTCCGCGCTGCTAGTGACGAAGTGAAAGGCCATAAAATTGAATAAGACATGAAAGACTAGATTATTTCACATAATGGTCCTTAATGGCGAAATGGAACAGTCATAACAGATATTTAACTAATTATAGACAAAACGACGAATTCTGGACAAAATGACAAATTCTTAAACAATTTGCCAATAATTGTAGAAAATGCTCAAATCTAGACAATTGAAACTTTTATCGGTGGGTAGCCGGATTATATCGGCTGCCGACTGACACTTTTGAGAAAAAAAAAATTTTAAATAAATAAAATTGGGCCAAAAATCAATTGTGACCTAATTATAGGCTAATATTCATTGTTTTGACCTTTTTTGAAGCAAAAAAGTGTACATGTGGACATCTTTCAGTTCAAAAATTTGTTTTTTAATTTTGTCGGCGCCTCGGCGAATGCATTCAATATTATTTTTGGACTTTTAAAAGTCCATAATTAGTTGAATATCAGTTTCATGGGAAGACCATCGAAGGATGTGAAAGCCTAAGTTATGTCATAGAAACCCCTGCCCTATAACTGTCGATTACTGCCAGCTCGCGGGCTCACTTACAAATACTACACCCATTGGAAAGCCACAAGTGGAACCTATAGTCGTCAATACCATTTTTTTAAGCCAGTTCCAACCTACGGTCATCACTGGAATTTCCCCATAAATTGTTGAATTAACGAATTCTAAGGGATCTATCTTAACATTATTCCGTTTGTCCATGTATATGTAGTTCTCAATGTAGTTAGTAGGATGTTGTTTTGTTGTTCAATTTATCAAGCTTTTAAGTACTTTTGGAGATTTACAATGGAATGTTTTTACAGTTTTTTTGTATAGTTGTGTTGGACATTATATTAGGTTAGTTGGGGTGTGTATTTTTGTATTGTTTGATTATTTCTATTGCTACTGCCCATGTTTATTTTCAATAGTTTGTTGATTTCCTCATTCCGTACATGCCTTAGTTTGAATATTTATACTTTGTGTGAGAATATTGGAGCTTCACACAAATATGATTGTTTGGTTATTTCTACTAGTGAGGAAAATGTTGTTGGAGTGGTTGTTTTGCAATGTAAGATGTCTGATTTGTGTACTTATTTAATGTATTGGGTTGAGGTTGTCTATGTAGGTATGTTCTATGTTATCAAACGTGAGTATCAATATTTTGTATGTTACTATATATTTTTCTTTAAAGATGTTGTGGAGTCCTTGTAATCTTTGGGTTATGATCGTACTTTTTCTTGTTAGGAAAATTCCAAATCAATTTTTGTTTTTTTAATCGTTCAGCTTTGGTAGTACAAGAAATTGATTTGTGTAGTAGTTTTATGTGTGTATTTTTTTGTGATTGTATCATTTGAATTGGAGCATTGTGGAAATTGAGTGGAATATTTCTATGATTTTTCTCATTAAAATGAGTGGTTGATTTTGTAATTTTTTTTGTGCAAAGTGATACTTCTATGTATATCATATTATTTTGAAGTGTTTCAATGTTATGTTTCCTAAAAATATTTAAATTTTGTAAATAATGATATTTTTCTATGTGATGTGTGAAATGAAATATATGTATTTAAGTACTTGTAAGTGGTTTTGTTTTTGATGGAATTAAATTGTATTCATTTATACTAACACTATACTTTGTGACATTTTATATATGAGGCAATGATTGAATATATATGGATAAATATGATCTCATTCTTATTGAATAAAATTCAAAACACATTTGATTGAAATTCATGTAATGGCATTTATTCTACACTAACTAATTTTCAATTAAAAGAATTAGAATGTATATTTTAATAATGTACTATATAGGTTATTGACAAACAAAATGCATTAATATTTCTACCGTGCGGGTTTTCCTATCCTAAAAATTTGGTTTTTAAGTACAGAAATAGTCACAAAGAAGATTATTACATGACCCTTGTTCTTTTTATATCATTGTCAAATTTATGGTCTACAATCCTATATTTTGGATTCAAAAGTGTCACATTATCAAACTTTTGAAACAAGAAAATTGAATTTAACGATCATATTCATATTTGTTTCCTTAACCTCTAAAGGACCATGCTCATCCTTAAAATTTTATCATTTTCTCGTGGTGCTTTCAAGAAGGCAGTTGTATCTCTTAACCCCTAAACGTTCTCACCTTTTTCAGATTTGGCAGTTTTTCAAAGATGCATTATAAAATGCAACTAAGAGGGATATTTTCAACTTGATGAATGAATAAAAGTTGTACATTATGCATTTTAGATTCTATCCATATGGTTAGATTTGCGATTGCTATCACCAATATTTGTGTATAAATTTTCAAACTTAAAATTTAGAGCTCTTTTGTAATATGATTACGAATAAGATATTGACAATCTAATAATGAATTTTTTTGGGATGGGTTGAAATGTAATACTCTAAGTGTAGTGATTTTTGGAGATTTTTTGGTTGCTTAATTTTAGTAGTTGACTTTTTCAAGAGCACTTTTAAACTAAAATCTTTGAAATTTTGGGTGGAACACTACAACATGAAATGAGGCATAAAATTTTCACATATCATCCCCTTTCTAATCGGATCACACATGCATAGAGCTAACTTCCCATAAAAGTTTCAGTAAAAAATCCACACTGCAAAAAGTGCATGATGGATGAGAAATCGGAGTTCAAATCCGTACATCATGCAAAATATGCATGGTTGGGCGGTTAGGGGTTAATTGGTGTTCATGTAAAAAAACTTCACCGTTGAAGCTCAAAGAGGACTTAGTCGTGAGATTGTATATTAATTTTCAGAACAATCTACCATATATATAACATGGTTATAAGGTTTGATCACGAGTTGTTTTCTGAAATTTTTGAACAAAATCAAGAGGTCATTCACTGCAAACATTCTCATAAATTCTAAAACCATGCTTAGCGTTTGAAATTTTAGGAGCATACAAAGATGTATTGTATCTAGGTGCTCACAAAAAACAGTGTTCTAAACTAAATACAACAACAATGATTGATCCTCAAAGATTTATGTTTGGGTGAAGTGACTTGTTGGTGATTGGTTGAGCTAGTGTTCGTGATCGTTATTAATTGTGACATTGCATAAAATGTGTAAAGATTTCAAATTTAATTTTGGAATATTCCAAAGTATTCCCAAATAATATAAAATATGTTACAAATATTCCAAATATTATGAAAATATTCCATTCTAAATATATTTAAACATTTTTTGTAATTATTATGTAAGGTTAATGATGCAGTAATGGCAAATGTTTTACATATTTTACACTCTTTTTTTTTTGACAAATGTGACGCCCTAGTGTGAAAACGCCCTTCAGATCATCAACCTTCCTAACTACCATGTCCCAAGTTCACATGTGTTGATGTTTTAGTTTTTTTCCGGTGAATCAATCAACATAATTGTAAATCTTGAAGGATTTTTGTGTTCTCCTAATGAACATTTACAATTGTTTAGTTAACACTGAGTCAAAATTATGAATCCAACTAATTTATTAAAGTAATGAAATTATTTTTGGACACAATACATTCACGTGGTTCTTTAGTGGTTAACTCCTAAATACCTACAACCCTCTCTTGATTTGGAGAATTGCAAAGATGCATTATAAAATGCAACCAAGAGGGATATTCTGAACTTGATATATGAATAAAAGTTGTACATTGTGAATTTTAGATTCTATTCATACGGTTAAATCTATGATTGTCATTACCAATATTTTGTATAAAAATAGAAACTTAAAATTCAATTTTTTTTGATAATTCGATTATCAATAAGATATTGACAATATGTGGATGAAATTTGTTGTGATAGGTTGATTGTAATACTCTAAGTGTAGCGATTTTTGGAATTTTTTTGAATATTGAATTTTATGAGTTCATTTTTCAAAAGCACTTTTGAACTAAGATCTTAGAAATTTTTAGTGAATCATGAGAACATGAAATGAGGCATAAAATTTTCAAAAATCATCCCTTTTCTAATTAGATCACACATGCATGAAGCTAACTTCCCATAAAATCTATAGTAAAAATCTGCACTTTAAAATGTACATAACAGATGAGAAAACAGAGTTTGATTATGTACATCATCCAAAAAAATGAATGGTTAGGCCTTTAGAGGTTGAATAGTGATTTTCTTACATTTCAAGTTTTTAATCACTGCTAATTTTGAATTTTTCCAAGAACAAAGTCTCAACAACAAAAAACCATTTGTAAAATCGAAGCCTATATTACAATACAAATTTTCCGCCAAGTTTTTTAGAAAACGTTCCTAAATAAATTTTAAGATTCTAACTTCACGTGCAAATTTATACGTGTGTCATTTACATATGCTTTTAAAGACTTTAAAGAATAAAATATCTGATTTTGAAAACTAATTGTTTATTGCTTGACAAGTTTGCACATGTGGACATATAATAAACAAGGATATAGGGATTTTTTTTTTTACAGAACTTAGTCTCTTTTCCTAGGTTAAAATGAATAAATCTTTAAACATGGTTATGAATTGAATTTCCGCCCTTAAGGAATTCAACACTTGGAGTCATAGTTCGAAAAGTTTGGCGCTATTAATTATACTATTGTGTACATTTATTTATGTAAATTTAAGATTAAGTAGCTACCTACATTTACGTGGCTTATAGAGTAAAAATATCCCATAATTTTTTCATTTGTGTTAATTCAAAAGCCTCTATTTTCATCTTTTTTTAAAGAGAGATTGAAGATTCAATGTTAGAAATAATTAATAAGTCTTTGAAACTGACGGTGTGTAGCCCTTCTTTTGTTCTCATGTGAACACATGCCAATTTATGTACTTGACTTCTTGTTTAATTTCATGATTTTTTGGAATGACAACAACTCATAATTGTGTACGATCTATTGACATTGAATTGGATTTTTTTTTGCATTGGAGTTTTGGTCCCATTTTTGCAACTTTGAGTCAAATTGTGTGCTTTTTTAATTTTAAAATCTTTTTACCTCAATGGTTGTTAAAGCTTATTTGGCCTCTTGTTATTTTCTATTGTTTGAATTTTTTCCAAAGTCAAAAACTTGAAGAAAGGCTTCACTTTCCTTGAGTACATGCATCCCAAATGGGAGAAAAATACAAATATAACATGTAACTTGTTAATCTACTATATAATGAATGATGGTAAACGTTAGCATGCATGCTCTCCACAACAATTCCAACGCCGGAATAGTTGTGATGCAGTCCAGTCCGCGACGAGGCCATCTAATCATCTCTATAATACAAAAACTTAATTAACCTGTAAGCATGCAAGAAGCCCCGTGGAGCCATATTTGGTCATTTTTCAGTCAAATGCTAATTTTCACGTAGTTTCTAATTTCAAATGAAAATGGTCCCAACTAAGAAATTGTGAGGGGGGGGGGGGCAATCTTCTACTTTCTAGTTCAATTTACCATTCTTCAAAATTGATAAAATTGCATTTTTTACAACACTTTGAAGCTCAAAACCCTAAAATTCCAATATACACTATAAAAGAAGTTTCTCTATCAAGTTTCTTTTTATGTCAGCTCAAAAAGCATGCTACCTACACCTAGTTGTTCATCACTATTATTTACATTTTCTCTAAAAAGTTCATACTATTCTAAGTATTTTTGTAATTACTATGATCTTTACAATAAAAAACATTGGAAAATCTTATAAAATTTATTGTTGTTCAAATAATGACAAAAAAAATATAGAGTAAATCGGTTCAACAATGCCTTATATGCAAAAAAATACCAAAAAATTAAAATACATGTCAAACTATGAGGAGTTGATGAAGTTTGACCGGGTAATTGTAGTGTGGACACTTAAGGGTTAATGTTTTGTGATTCTTGACCAATGAATTTTCAAGATTGAGTGGTAGGGGACTTTGGACCAGGGACACACCGTAGTACCATAGCTAGGTCGCCACCCCACGAACGAATATTTAATATTTTTTGAAAAACAAGGTTTGTTCCTCAAAAAATAAATTTCTTGATTTTTCGTTTTTTAGCATAAAAATGATTAAAAATGACCCTAAATGACCCTAAATAGCTTAGAAATAGCAAAATATTGCTAGAAACAATTTATTCTATTATCGTTTTTTGTCCTCATAATTTCTGATGTTTTACGTTTTTTTATTTTTTTAATTATTTTTTGGCGACCCAGCTATGGTACTACGGTAGTGCGAATATCATGACTCTTCCACACTGATTGAGTTAGACTGTAGTTTGGAAGCATGCTTGTAGTCTATCAAGCATGTCACCCTTGTCCAAACCGCCTGACACAATTCATGCATGTGAACATCCTAGTCATTGCTGTAATTCAGTTCAACATCTATGTCATGGAATGTTAATAACCGTATTCGATAAAAAGAATGATTACAAAAAGAGAAGCCCAAATCTTTAGGATTTTTTATTTTTTATTTTTTAAATCTATTTTGGGTGGTGAAAAAAGAATCTTGAAAAATATTCATATAATTTGGCATTTGCGGATTTTTTTCTTCTAAAAAGAATAATTATTTGGCATGACATGCCGACTGGGTACGGTAGTTGATTGCTTATGGGAAACTTGGAAAGAGAGGGAGACATCCGAGATAACTGTACAATGATGCCAGCTTCCAACATGAACAAGGTGTTTTTCGTGCAGGCAGTGTTCAAAAGCTATCGAAACATCAGCGGTAGTCATTATAGAATTGGAGAGGGAATAGAGCTAACCCTTAAACGTCCCATGGGGATAGTATATACGTTGTCGTATAATTGAGATTTGCTACCCACCAAACACTCTAAATTGGGATCTTAATAGCTCATTAGAACCAAATTTCAACTTATCTTATGAACTCAAATACATTAAAGGTGTGAGTCCATTCCAAATACAACCAAAATACACCGTATTCTACTGACTGCTATAGCACGTTCAGACGTTTAGGGGTTAACCAAAAAGATGTCTCAAAGTGGAAACTCACCTCATACTCACCTTCAACTTGTTTTCAGTTCATATAGACAATAAAACTAATCTATGGTGAGTCGAAGAATAATCTAAAGTAGAACCCTGAACCGCCCATGAGAGTGGAACTCATGACCTCGCCAATGCTAGAGGGGAGTTCCCACAAGTTCCTCCAAGCCTATGGTTCTATTCATGAAGGGACCAAGGGACTATTCATGTGTAAGTTGTGTCAGAACTCGCTTATATAAGATTGTTGACTTCGCATAGACTCTGTACATAGCCCTTCTTGTTTTCAGTTAACTCAAATGTGAGTAAATTTTCAAGAATTTTTTCGAGAAAGTGCCTTACATACATGTTAGCTTTGCAAATAACTAAGTAAAATTGAAGCATCTCCGAGTTTTGGTAACCTAATAGCAGCTCTGGCACAATTTTTTTTAGAAAGTGCCAAGTGTCACTTTCTAATTGAGTTGTGGATCATGAAAAAGAGAATATGGATGGTGAAAAAGTTGACGTGGAACTCCATGGGTTCTTAAGTTGCTACTAGGTTATGGTATGATAAGTTTGTAGACTGATATCAACAAAAAAAAATGAAAATTTTGTTTGAATGTTTTTAGTTCTTTGTGAAATCTGAAACGCCATAATTAGTTGTTATTATAATTATTTTTATAATAAATTAATAAATGATATTTTTTACAATTTGAATTTCAAATTTGAACTATTTCAACACACTAGTGTTGAAATTGATCTAAAGGTGTAGTCTATGGTCTCAAAAGAAGCTATAGCACCTATTGAAGTCTCGACATCATCGAATAGTAAATTGAAAGACATCCATGTACTATAGTTAAAGAATTGTACTTAGAAAAGAAGACATACTTAAATACATCTTTCAATATATTGTTATGATTAGGAGGCAAGAGCTCATAAGTATGAACCTCCTTAATGTATTCAAAAGAGTAGTTTAGAGATAAATGTTTCATCTCTTCACATAAGCCTTTTGCTTAGAGAAGAACTTTTGCTTACATGCTCTTGTTGTACATTCCTTAACAAAATGTTGATCAATAATGACAATCTATTCGTACTCGACCCACAATATCTACATGTCACTTTCAATTTTTCCATTTGGTACACTGTACATTTGGAGTAAAGCAATATCCTTAGTATGATCTAGAATATCACGTGATGTGGCATCAAGGACCAAGCCACGTCGAATGGATGTATTTTGTAGATTATACTGGTAGTTTATGTAGTTTGTTTTACTTTAGGGAGTTTTCATTCATTTAGTACTTCATCCAACTAGGGTTTTGGGATATAAGGTGGAGAAGCTCCCTTGGCTTGGCATTCTTTGCAAAGTCGAGTCTTGTGAGTGTTTTTAGAGAAAACCTTTATTGTAAGGGTTTACTTCATTATAGTAGTTTGCTTTCAAGTAAAGCTTTGGGTTTCTCTTTGACACTTGCACTATTGGATTCTCCTTTTATAGCGCGAAGGATAGCTCGACTTATACATGTAGATGATTTTGTTTTTCATGTGGCAAAGAATCCTCTCTTTCAAGTTTTGTGGTGTAGGAAGTTATTGGGTTGGGGCTAGTTCAATCGTGAGTGTTGTGCTCGTTTGTGGGACTCTAAGTATTTTTCAAAACATTTATATTGTTTTATATTTTTTTACTTTAGTGGGTTTTTATATTTCTAGGTGAAAAACAACAAGAGATGATTGTTAGGTGTGAAGGTGATCGAGGTGTGAGGTTGAGGTGAACAATGTCGAGGTATAGAGATGGACCATGGTTTTTATTTTTGGCTTTTTAGAGCCACTTTGCTTCATAAATCCACTAGGAGAATCACCATATGGGAACATAATGAGGAAAATGCTACCTCATGTAGCCACCAATGCAATGGCACTCTCCGGTTCCAAACCAGGTTGGGACTTTGTGAGCCATGTGTAGTGAATGAAAAGGCCAAGATGTTGGATGAAAAAAACACAATGTATGAAGGGTTTCACGAAAGGCCAATATGTTGGATGAAAAAGATAGGATGTATGAAAAAACATAGATTTTTTGCCAGGTTTTTTTGATAAAATCAAATAAAATATGGGATCAAAAAGCCACCTCGTTCACTTGCATACTACCTTTGTAGCCTAGAGGTAGATGACTCGAAAACCAAAAAGAAACCATGAGATGGACAATTTAGAGGTGAACGGTCTTAAGGTATGGAGGTGGACAGTTTAGAGGTAAACGACTAAGTACAACGCATAAGACAAATGTAAAAGGAATGTTGTGGAAGGAAAATTTGAAATCTTAGACATGACATCACCTTGCGGTGGAGCTCGCGAGGGCGGGCGGCAATGTTTTATTCATTTAGGTTTTCATCAATGTCCATCATTATCATCCATCGATTGTTTTCATCCAAATATGATTTTATCCAATTCCACCATTTCTCATCTATTTAGTATTTTCATTTATCTTTGTTTCCCGAGATGTTTTCATCCAAATCAATCAATTTTGACTTTTTGCAGTGTGGATTTAAAAATAAATAAAAATTTCACTTGGAAATTGAGTAACTTAGGATAAGACGTTTCAATGAGTAATTTTATAGTTAACAAACCTCCAAAAATCATGATTTCTTTTGCATATGAATCTATAGAGGATTTTCATTCTTTCCATTAAGAGTTTTATACCTGGTAAGTAACAAAATTTGTTTTCATTAGCTCTGACCGTAGGGAAGAGGCATTGTAGGGACACCCATTTTCTTGGCTAAAAACAACTGTAGCAAATATATTCCGTCCATGATTCCACTAAAATGCATTCTCGTCCTTCATCCGTGCTACTTCGGTCATAGCTCCTCGTACCGTAGCTGTTTGTTATCACTTGAATTTAGGGTTTAAAAAATGAAGTTTTCAATTTCAAGTGAAAATGGGTTAAATTTTTTATTTCTATCAAATCTCAACAGAATGTGTTGTGTATCGTATGTTTTGCAACATATTCAGATTTGCCTCAAAAATTCCAATTTTATCATTTTTTCTAATGACAAACCTTTGAAAATGCAAAGGTGACTGATACTTAGTGTAGGGTACTGTATTGTACAGTAGCTCGAATGAAATGGTAATGGCACCTGGCTTGCGCTCAGTCCAATGGAACCCAGTTGGCATTTTGGGTTTTGGGAAGAAAACGTAGAAAGAAAAAATTCACCTGCAGGTGGACTTTGACATCACCTGAAGAATCTTCTGATTTGATTCCGTTCGATTCCTTCTGATTCAGTCAGAAGAAGAATGTTTATTGTTGTACACTAATAAGTTAGTCTACGCAGGTGCCCATAGCTTTTCTTTTCTCATTCCCTTGCAGTCCCAGTTGTACCGACCCTTACTGTAAGCCACAGAGTGAGCCGAGAGTGCAAACGAACTCCAGTTAAGTTATTCCCATAATGAGTTAATGGCCCTTCATATATATAGAATATAATTCCCTTTGACCAACTTACACCTGTTTATTGTCTCTGCCCCACCAGGGGAGAGACTACAGAAACGCATCATTTTCAAGGAGTTGCATGATTAAACAATATAAACACAGGCATAAAAGTAAATCCAGGGTTAATACTAAGGCAGAGACTAGTGGCTTGTTATTATTACTACTCTCACTCAACTGGGGTGCACAGCTCATATGGAGGCATCTCAACTGAAGTTGCACAAAATATCTGCCTCTTGTCCTCTTGTTGGATGCAACTCAAGTGGAGAGCTTGGAGTACTAATTAGTGTGGGTGCAAGAATATACTCTTTCCTAGCGTACACCACCGACGTTAGAAAGCTACGGTGAGCAAGAGATGGTACAGTAACTCCCAAAGAGAACTAACTGCCCGTATGGGCTGGCTGTGTATGCTTAGCGGCACTGCAAGTGCTTAGTCCTTAACCCCAAAATGTCCTCACCCTCTCCAAATTTGGTTGTTTTGCAAAGATGCATTCTAAAATGCAATTAAGAGGGATATTTTGAACTTTGTGTATGAATAAAAGTTGTGAATTTTAGATTCTATCCATATGGTTCGGTCTGATATTGCTATCACCAACAAAATTTGAAACTTAAAATTCAAAATTCTTTTGTAATTAGATAACGAATAAGATATTGACAATCTAAGAATGAAATTTGTTGTGGTTGGGTGAAATGTAATACTTTTAAGTGTAGTGATTTTCAGAGAATTTTTGGTTGCTTAATTTTATGAGTTGACTTTTTCAAGAGCACTTTTACATTGAAATCTTCGGAATTTTGGATGGAACAATGTGGCATGAAAGGAGGCATAGATTTTTCACGAATCATCCCCTTTTTAATCAAATCACACATGCGTGAAGCTAACTTCCCATAAAAGTTTCAGTAAAAAATCCACACTGCAAGAAGTGCATGATGGATGAGGAACAGAGTTCAAATTTGTACATCATGCAAAATATGCATGATTGGGCAGTTAGGGGTTAACCTTTTAGTGCTCAACAAACCAGATTATCGTCACTATAGTGTCAGAAATGCAAATATTAGAAAATCCCAAAGAATTGGATTTTGAATTGCAAAGTTCAGATTTGGAGATTTATAATACACATGTTTTAGAAAAAGAAAATTTCAATTTGGGGTTGTGCAACTATCAAAATACCTATGAAAAAAATGCAAAAATACTACAAATACTTGAAAATACAGTAAATAATTACAAATACAACGCATGTACTATGCGGTATTTCTCGTGTTTGGAAGTTTGTTATCTTGTATTTTTTTTTGGATTGTGTTCTCTTGTTCGTGTTCCATTAGTGTATGCATTCCGATCTTGATTCATGTATCAACTCTTTTCATATTTTAACGTATAAAACTTTGCCCTAAAACGTATACGGATAAATCACTCTCACTTATAAAATTCACAATAATTATGTGTGAGTGCGTTTTTGATTTGAAAGATTGAAACGGAGAGGTGTTGGCATAGGTCATTTTGAACCTCTTCACTTTCATTTTAGAAAGTTTAGTCCAAATCCCATTTAACTTTGCAATCATACATCCTCCAAAATCTCATTTTTGAGTGTGCGTTATATAGTTCAAAGACATACTATAATCTTCCAATCCCACTATTGGATGATTATCTAATTTTGACAAATTGTCTCCACTGTAGTTGAGAATACAATTGTCCAATTACTTTCTAATTGAATCTATTATATTTTTGGTAGTATCAATTAGTGGAACATCACAATGAAATCCAATGAACCCAACTACAATGCCCTGAGCACTAAAAGATTAACTTTCGATTAAGCACAAGAAGACAAATGATCTCGCCACAAATAGAGAAGCTTATTGCCACTTGACCCCCTCTTCTAGTTCCTAAAATTGAGCCCCTAAGCGTTCAAGGAGCACCGTAGGGCCATATTTGGTTGTTTTTCAATCAAACGTTGATTTTCATCTAGTTCCTAATTTCAAGTGAAAATGGTCCCAACTTAGAATGTGTGTGTGTGTGTGTAGGGAGGAGGGCATTTCTACTTTCTAGTCCAATTTTCCTTTTTTCAAAATTGTTAAAGTTGCGTTTTCTACAACACTTTAAAGCTCAAAACCCTAAAATTCCAATGTAAACTGCAGAAAAAGTTTTTCTATCGAATTTCTTATTATGTAAGCTTGAAAAGTATGCCACCTACACCTTGTTGTTCATCACTGTTTTTAACATTTTCCTTAAAAACTTCATACTATTTAAAGCATTTATATAATTACAAGAAAAATACTTTGAAAAATCTTGTAAAAATCATTTTTATTTACATAATTATGAAAAAATAAGGATAAATCGATTTTAAAATAACTTATGTTAGAAAATACCGGAAAAATATAATATATTTTTGGAAGGTGAAGAATCGATGAAGTTTTGACCAGGTAGTTGTAGTGTGAACGCTTAAGGATTAACACTAGAGCTTCCTTTGCAATTAATCTGTAATGGAAACATAGAGCCACAAGGGCTCTTTGGTATTTTGAGAGAATCTTGCTCATAACTTCTACACAATTGAACCAAATGGGGTTTTATAAATGCCAAACTGAGCATATTTGAGGAGTCTATACTTTTTTAGAATCAAATCAAAATAAATTGAAAAGAGAATCATACCTAAAATGTGAGATTTTGGATGTTTGAATCAGGTGAAAGCCATGTCTATTAATGGTTAACCCTGGAACGCCAATAGAGACACTAAGCATCTTATGCATGAAAAAAATGGGATAGAAAGTGCTTTGGGAACCGTTTTCCATCAAATCTTCATTTATTTTGTGGATGAAGCGTGTAGTTGCTATCTATATTGATAGCTTTTGCATGTACAATGTGTCAATATTGGATTTCAATTGCCAATTGAGTAGTAAAAATGCATCGTGGTGTAGTGCATTTTAAGTTTTGAGGATCTTTTTACCAAAACTCAATTTAAACCATTAAAATGATGTGTTTTGAATTTGAGCGTAGCTAGCAATACAAAGTTTACCAAATCTAGAATCTACCACACTTTGATTTTTTTGAAATTTTGTAAGTTTTAGTTTTATTTATTTATTATGGTCACAAGTTGAATATTCATTACTATGGAATGGTTACTTTTGCTAATTTTACGATCACGGTAAAAAAAATTCCACCATGATGATCTTCAGTGTGATTTGCACCTATGGTAGAGAATTTGACATAATTGAATATATATATTGTAATTGATATGAATTTCCTTAGCATTCACTTAAAAAAATTATAACAATTACAATTTTTCACCAAAATGTATGGATACTTTTTGACATGTAGTTTACACATGCCTTCATGTACTAAAATTACAATATTGAATTTTAATGTTAATTACAGTACCAAAAG
Organism: Pohlia nutans; assembly: GCA_022496805.1. NCBI lineage: Eukaryota > Viridiplantae > Streptophyta > Bryopsida > Bryales > Mniaceae > Pohlia > Pohlia nutans. The sequence continues at coordinate 6,801,008 of CM040085.1, read as the reverse complement.
AGATTGTGGAATACGATGCTAATTCCATAGTAGCAGGTCCGTCCTTGAGGGGTTAACCCCTAACTGTCTAAGCGTCCATTTTTGGGACAATGTACAGATTTCATTCATAATTTCTCATCCGTCATGCACTTTTTGTAGTGTGGAATTTTTACTGTAGATTCTATGGGAAGTTAGCTTCATGCATATGTGATCCAATTATAAAGGGGACGATTTGTGAAATTTTTATGCCTCATTATTGGTTGTAGTGATTCACCCAAAATTTTGAAGATTTCAGTGTAAAAGTGCTCTAAAAAAGGTCAACTCATAAAATTAAGCAACCAAAAAATCTCCAAAAATCACTACACTTAGAGTATTACATTTCAATCAATCACAAAGAATTTCATCCGTAGATTGTCAATATCTTATTCGTAATTGAATCACAAAATAATTTTGAATTTCACGTTTCAAATTTTATATAAAATTATTGGTAATAGCAATCATAGATCTAACCGTATGGATAGAATCTAAAATTCATAACGTACAACTTTTATTCATATATCAAGTTCAAAATATCCCTCTAGGTTGCATTTTATAATGCATCTTTGCAAAACTGCCAAATTTGGTGAGGCTCTAGGCATTTAGGGGTTAAATTACCATCATCAAGTTTGCCCTCTTTTTGAACGAAGATGCTCTACAATTGTACAACTATGAGGCTTCATAACTCAGGAAAGAGAATCCTGAAAGTCAATGTGAATTGATTACACTACTACTGTAGACGAAGACTCTAATTCATGACAAAGAGAGCATATTCTTGGAAACGAAAAACCACGCTGGATTATTAGTGCCACTTCAATAATGTGAAAAAAATGAAAGGGGTGGCAAAGTAACTGTGATTGATGGACTACGAGTGGGGGTCTAATCAACCATTTGTGTATGAAAGCGAAAATAGTAAAGTAATAGCGAAGATGCCAATATACGGCATGGGTAGTACCACCGTAGGAATGTACTGTTGATGTGGAGAGGGTGGATACCCGGGAGAGGAGGGAAGAGCAGGATCCGGGTATGAGGGAGGCCTTTCAGAAAGGGTAGAAGGGAAGGGGGGCTAGAACTCTCCGCCTCACTTTGGTGTTGGTTGCTCCGTTGATTCCTCCTCCGCGTCTCCTCTCGCAAATCGATTGTCGCCCTTGATCGATGATTCTCGTTTGCTAATCTTCTTCCCTTCGTCGTCCCCTTCGCATCAAGCCATCACACTGCCCACCTTGTGCCCATTTTCCTTTTCTGCTTTCAGGCGGCGCTTTCAGGACGAGATCCTCTCGAATTGTGGTGATTTTTCGAGCATCAATCAATCCATGGTGTGCCTGCGCTGAGAGACGAAGATTGTTGTGGCTGGAGTGTGTGAATTGTGGGGTGGGGCATACAACAGTCGGGCACCATGAGCGGGGACAACAGGTTAGAGTGATGGGAGTTTCTGGGGGACGGTGAAGTTTGTCTTGAGGCGCCTGCCAGCAGTTTGTCGAGAGTTTCGACTTGTGTTTTGTTGTGGGTTGGGTTTGTGGTGGTGGGTTTGCGTTTGTTGTTCGCGGGCTTGGCTTGCTCGTGGAAGATCACTGCATCGTTCGTCTCTCTAAATGTCTGGAGAGGAAGATCTGTATCTCAATCAGTCGGACGCGGAAGCGCTTTTTTTCTCAGATGCGCTCCTTGGCAATGCGGATGAGCTTGACTTTGAGTCATTTGGCGACGCTAGTGGACTTGATGTGAGTCTCTTCTTTCTTGTTTGTCTTGTTCCCCCTGCCTTTCGGCCTAATTCGCTAATTCGCTGTCTACGAAGTGCTGGCTTTCTTTCTCGCGGACGTAACGAGTAAAACCAACAGCGCATGGTGGCCTAATTCTTAATTATACTCATTCTGAATCTTTCCAATGTGTTTAATTTCGTGACATCCACGCCTGCTGTTTGGTTTTTTTTTCCTTGTTTTCCTTTTTTCCCCCCTTTTTTTTTTCCGTCCTGTAACTGCAGCTTCGTTTCAAATGAATCTGACTATCCAAACAAAGAACCCCATGATGAGGGATAGTTATGACCATGTGGAGGGTTAGTGATGTGATATAACATGTGCTTGTTGGTGACCTTACAGGATGGCACGTTTAACGGCATTACAGGGTCCAGTTTGACATCATTCGAGACGCGCGATATTTTCAAGTCGACAGGACTGAACGGAGACTCGTTCGTAGATGAGGTAGAGGCGAAGTGTGAGACGAATTCAAGTATCCAGCAGCAGCAGGAAAACGTGTTAGCAGGGAACGGTTTAGGCCCGTATTCCAATGGCGCTTTACACAGCAGCTACGTGTTTACGAAGCCGACATTGGACCTGGAGAGCATGGGCATGGGATATGATGTTTCGGGGCTTTACTTGCAAGGAAATGGGGTAACAGGGCTGGGATCCCCGTCCGGCCCCTCGATGTCGCCATCCATGGCGGCCTCGGAGAAGCTGAATGGGTTGACACTGGAGCAGATGGCACCTTCCTATTTCGACATGAAGACGACGGCTGGCTTGAGCTTGGGCTTTGCGCCGGCGATGGCGACTTACCCGCCTGCACGAGCCCTCTCTGGGACCAAGCAGTTCATGTCATCTCCACAAACGTCGCCCGTTGCGCAGGTGGTGACCTCTCAGGCCCTCCCTGCAACAAATGGCATGTCCAGGTTTGGCAGCCAGGAGATCTTGATGGCTGCTGCTGCTGCAGAGAGCAACGGCGTGGCTTCCATGAATGACAACGTGTCACCCGTATTATCTCCAAGCTCCTCTGATGAGAATCTGAGCGAAAACGGCATGAAAATGTCGCAAGAAAAGCAGTACTACGGCTTACAACCGTCTGGTCTCTTGCGGCAAGAGAGTGGCGTTGACACTACCGACTTTGTTGATCAGGTATTCCTTCGTTCTTTTTCTGGTGATACAAAATTTGACCTCATATCAATTCTTCATGGAATGGTCATTTTACAACCATGAATCTTGGTTCATTTAATTGGTGTAGTCTTTTGCATTTGTGTTTTTATTCTGTTGTCGACCACTTCCACACTTCTGTTGTTGGCAGATTGGATTCTGAAAATTTGGCCTCATCTCAATTCTATCGTTTTCGCAATATGATCCATGGATTTGATCATTTTACGACCATGGAGCGTGTTTTAGTCTTGTTCTCGACTACTTCTAAACACTTGGGGTTGTTGGCAGATTGGATTCCGAAATACATGTTGTGTGTAGTAATGTGTTTATGTAGTGATATCATTTAATTAATTAATTTTTTTTCTTGTGCACCAGGTGGATGGAGATGGGGATGGATTGCAGCCACTGCCGCAAATGACTCGATCGAGCATGCAGCGGAGCTACAGTAGTCATGCGTTGGGTCAGCTCCGCCATGTAGGACCTCCACCACCCTCCTCTGAAAACGGGACTGTGAGTTCCCGCAACTCACAGGTGGACCGTTCTGGAGGGTTGACAAGTCCTGGAGCTCGCCTGCAGCCCAGCCTGGCGGAGTTTCAGGGTGCCGGCATGCGCCCCATGATGCGTCGCGTTTATAGTGCTGGGGATATACAGGTGACAATTTATTTTATCTGAGCATTTCTTATGTCTACTCTGTGCTCCAGTGATTTTTTTTTGTCAGAGACAGTTTAGCATTTTTTGCTACTTTTCCATGGCTTGAAGAGCAATCCAGGCTCCTTGGATGCTCTTTTCATATTAATATATAGGTAATATTTGGGTAATACACGTGCTACTTAGGCAGTACCTGGGTGATACCTAGGTTTAAAGAGTCTACACATTTTGACTCCATGTAGGAAGTCTGGCTATTATTCCTTCTTTTCATTTCAAAATCCTTTGTATCAATTAGCCAGCCCAAATTTTATGTAGCAATTTGGGTAATATTAGCAACTTAAGAAATCACTGCTGTGCTATACTGTGCCGATTTGCTCATGCAGGGGAAAGTGCTGATTTTGTTTGTTTTTTTGTCGCTGGTGTGCAGACCTTGAATGGCATGCAAGGTGGTTTGGGGGGAAGTGGATCTCCAAGTTTTGACGATGGCAATTACAGGGTTGGGAAATACAGCATGGAAGAGCGCAAAATAAGGATACATAGGTATCAGCAGAAGCGGACACAACGCAATTTCAACAAGAAGATCAAGGTACCTTGATTTGCTGTCAGTCCTTTATATGCTTACAACAGTCCCGTGTTAGTACAAAACCCATCTGATCTTGTGTTGAAGCTCTCATTGGAGTGAGTAACTACATGTATGCGAAGTGAAAGCTGAACGTTTTTGGATTTGGTGCATTTGTTTTTTCCCGCTTCAGTACGCCTGCCGCAAAACATTGGCAGATAGCCGCCCCCGAGTTCGAGGGCGTTTTGCGAAGAATATGGATGATGAGCTACCAGTTGCTGTCCTTGGGCGTAAGCGCGAAGATGATGACTATGAGGAGGTATGTTGAATACTACTGCTCTGAGTTCTGTACTTTAACCCCTAATCGTTCATGGTGACCGCAATGGTCGTTATGTTTTTTTCAACAATTTTGAGTAGGTCCTACTTGGACTTCCTCTTGTACGAATTTATTAGTTTTTTTGACCAACACATGCAATGATCTTCACTAGTTCTAGTGATATATAATTTAGTCCCATCTGAATTATGTTTATCACAATATGATCAATTGAATTTGTCATTTTAAAACTGTGAGTCCTTGGTCCTTTAGGGGGTTAATGGGACATTGCCTCGTTTGATAAGGACTCTATCGGTAGTTTGTCTCCTGCAAGTAAACTGACGACACAGTTAATGAGTACACTTAGAACTCTTTTAGATCACACCTTTGGAAACCAACGTAGTACATGAGTTGGGAACTCTGCATGTGGAAAGTGTCCAATCGCAATAGGAAATATTCTGCGCAGATACTGGAATTGGTGATTATTGGAAAGTGAGATAATAGCAAGTTAAGAGTGATGCATGCAATATGCTGAAAAGAGAGTCATGTGTTATGTTGGGCAGGGTGATGCACATGGAAATGGAGAAGGAGCCAATGGCTTTCTGTTTGAAAATTCGTCAGGAGAATATTCTGATATGCTGACATCCATCAAGAAGGAGCATCGCACCGTCAACAGTATGTAAATTGGAGTATCGTTGACACCAACTTCATTGCTTTTTTTTTTTTTTCTTTTTTCTTTTTCCTTTTTAAAAATCTATCAAGCCTTCCAAGCCTGGGCGTTGGTCAGGAATGACACATTTCTACGCCTGTCTTCAGTAGTTGCTCTGGTGTAGTTCTGTTGTAGGAGAAGCTGTTCTAGTTGATTGTTGGTCTCATCTCATCGCTGTAGCCCTAGCCCATTGTGCACACTTTGAGAGTTAGGAGGGTGCAGATGGAGCGGCTGTAGACGGATATATCCAACATCCACAAAAAGGAGGCAAGTCCGTTAGCACATGCTGTAATTATTGAATGCGGCTGAAAACCAAAAGGCCCATTTGTAAAATGTCAGGGAATGTTTTTGTCAGAACTATTCCGCCTAGACGAGTTGTGGTTTTTTCAAGCTTGCAAGAGCACGTAGGTTTGTTCTTGGCTCTCTCTTGCTTTTGGTATTTTTCTCATGCTCAATATCAGATTTTACCAGGAGGCTGGGTTGGTGATGGCAGGAACTCAGTATTTGCTAGTCTTTTAATTATTATCATTATTATTATTATTGTAGTGTGCAGTGACTCCCCTATCAGCAGGCTTAACTGGTAGTGTGACTCTTGCGAGTTTCACACCCGAAGCAGCTGATAATATTAACACAAATAAATTGGGGTGCTTTTACTTGACCGTCACTAAGGTGCTCGGTTGTCTTTTGGAGAGCATCCGTTTTTAGACTTTTCTCACAATGTTGAGCTACTAATATTGGTTTCAATAAAATTTCCCAGGAAATGCTATGCAATTTTTACTGTTGAATCTGTGAGTTTCTCTTTCTCTCATTCAGCTTTGGACATGGTTGCTGGTCATTTGAGTGCTTGTATTCTGATTTTCACTTCTTGTTTATGTTGGTCACTGGAAGAGCAGGTGTCTTGGAAGCTTATTTTCTCTGGGTCCTGTTAACTTTTGTATCATGACTTGCACTTATCATGTCCATGCAGCAGAATTTTATGTTTCTACTGGAAGTGTAGCATTGAAAAAGGTGCTTCTCCAAGTTCATTGATCTGATGTGGCATGAGGGAAATGAAGTTTTCATCAACTTTCAGTTGTAACTGCACCTAATTGCAACTCTTTAACCCCTTAGTGCCCAGCTAACCACATTGTGGTTGTTGGGACTCTTGCATTTGGCATATTTCTTAATCCGTGAGGTATTTGAAATTGAGTTGCGAGGTTTAGATGTGCCCCATAGCTGTTGGGCAAAATAAATAAATCATTATGTTATTGTTCCATAAAATCATTGTTATTTATTGTTATGATTGTTATGTATACCACACCTGTTGGGCATATATGAATATCGAATTAGGTGGAGAAATGGCATAACCCACCTACATTCCATGCAATGAGTGAGAAAGAAATAGCAAGCCTAAAATTTTGACTGGTATCATCAAATTGCACCTCAAAAACCCCAACGTGGACAATATCAACTTGCTAAAAGGAATAGACCCAGTTGCAAGAAATTCAACCAAAATTGACAATCCAAAGCTACATTTAATCACAATGAGATTACAACTTATAAACTACTGAGAGATGTGTTTTTAAAAAGAAAGATCTAAAAAGAGGGTATGACTATGAGACGACAAAGTGTCCAAAAGGTGAAGAAATCGACTTGAAGTTGACTAATCTCAACTATTCATAGTCAAGCTAACAAGATCATATAACACATCGTCTTGTGTTTTTCTCTTGAAGCCTGGCAATGTAAATAAAACTGGGAAAGAATATTTGGTGAAATCTTAAGCCTACAATCATATTTTGATAGAATTTCTTCATATTTTGGTAGTTTTTCTTCACAAAATCTGGCTATTTTCACAAAAACTATAGAGAAAATCTAGCGAAAAAATTCAAAATTTTCTCATTTTTCCCTTAACAAAAGAGAAATGCCATATTTTGTAGAGAAATATGGCGAAATATAGCCAGAAAGAAAACAATGCATGAGCCCAAATTCACAAGTCTGAAGTCTCCATTTTATAACCTGCTCAAATTAGACGCCAAAAGTTTTTAAATGGGTGCATATGTTCCCATGGACAAAAGTATCCTTGAAATGACAGGACCCAAGGAGTTTTTGAGTAGGTCCAATGTGGACTTCTCTTGTTCAAATTTCTTTGATCTTTTACCAACACATGCAATGTTCGTCACTGATTCCGGTGACATAAAATTTGGTTCAATTAGATCAATTTTCGCATTCCATTCAATTTTCGCAGAATAAATCAATTCGCAATATAATCAATTGAATGCACAATATGATCAATTGAATTCAATTGAGTACTTTGGAAAATTACTCAAACAAGACTTGCACCTGATTATTTCTGGCAAAGAAGACTATTCTGGCAAATTAGGTTTATGCAATTCAAAGGAGTGCCAAAGAGAATATGCCTCATTAATGGCGCCACTGGCTCATGTGGCAAAGGAGTGCCAATTGGCATGTTGACTGGTGTTTTGCGTTTTGAACCCACCTGCCCCCATCTAAAAGTCTCCAATTTTGCAAAGGCCTTGGGGCCTTCTAAAAGGGTTTTCTGTATTTCCTATGTAAGGTATTAATGAGATGGTATTTTTCTGGCCTAGTCTCTAACATTGGGGCCTGCCAATTCTTCTGAGCAAACAACTTCCTTCTCTGCCTGACATAAAATCCTTGGCGCAACAGCAACACATTAGTAGTGTTTCTCTACTCAATCAGATCCGCTTTTCTTGCTTCACGAGCTTTGCGGAACATAAACTCCCCATGGCGCCATTTCCATTCATCCCATTTCCTCCGGATGAAACACTGACCAAACGAAACACTGGCCAAAACAAAATACTAATCCTCTGCATGAAACACTAATCCTTTGCATGAAACACTAATCCTTTGCATGAAACATTGGTCAAAACGGAACATTGGCCAGAACGGAACATTGACTAGCCAGAATGAAACAAAAATTGACCAGAACAAAACATTAATTGACCTGAATGAAACATTGATTGACCTGAACGAAACATTGACCCTTCGTACGAAACATTTGAAACATTGTTGTGCATGTCAGTGTTATACGACAAGAATAAGGTTGAGTGGAGATATTCCATAAGGTTTGTGCCATTCATAGTCATGGTGAGGGTATAAAGCGTTGTAGGTTTGAAAGGAGAAGCATACCTTTCTCAGCCTTTTGGCTAAGATCAAATGTAAATATAATTTGCAACCTTTGTCTTCAAGGTTCAATTAAATTGCAATGTAATTGTCTTTTTACCAAAATTGTCTTCAACTTTCATCAACTCCATGAAGTAGGAAGCGATGTAATTTTATTTGTATGTGGAACAATAGAGTTGCAATCAAATACATCAATTTATATGACAATAGAGTAAGTAAAAGTGTATTTTTTGTATTTTTAGAATTCAATAAGAACAATATTATCATTATTCTTATTAGTAGTATTAGTAAAGTTAATTTGTTATAATTTTTATACTTTTGGAGGTAATTTGAACATTTAGAGTTACTTATCTTTAAATTAAAAATAAAATAAAATAAATTGACAAAGAGGGCAACAACCAAAAGTTCAAATGCATTTTACTTTATAAATAACTCTACTATGTTTTAGGATCCTATAATCAAATATGTAAAATTGTAATATAAACAAAGCTTGAATTGTTCACCCTGCTTGAAGGCCTATAGACATGTAATGGAAAACCAAAACACAAAATTTTCATTTAAATATTTAAATAACAAAATTAATAAAGATGTTGGTTAATAAGTAAATAAATAGTTGCCTAGTTTCATATAATTCATGCTAAAAAAGGAAAAATAAAATAAAAAATGAAGAATTTGAATTTATTTTCAGATAAGATATCTGATATCAAATTCATAAGATCATATATCATACTTAATCTTAGCTAAAAGGCCACAAAAAGTATGCTTCTTCCTTTAACCCTTAAACGTACCACTCCTTTGTAGGAAAGTCAAATTACACAATTTAGCCTTCAAGATTTATCAAAATATATTTTGTAATATTTTTCATGCATAGAATTGAATGTTTCCTATGAGTCTTGAAATTTTCAGATTTTTTTGATTTAATACGGCCTTTTTAACAAAATTTTAAGTCAAATACTTCAAAAAATAAATTTTATTACAAAAAAGCTTTAAAAAATTAATATTTTTTTGGGAGTAGGTACAAATTACAATGGAGAATCACATGATATGTTTTCCATAGAAATTTTTTATTTAAATTTTGAAATTCGAAAGATGAACATCCTATGTAGTGTAATTCAAACCTTGAGCTACAAAGCTTGCACAAGCAATAAAATACTTAATAATTGGAATTTTTAAGATTTGAAAAGTGGAGTACAAACTAGACTTAATAAACTTCATTTTCTTAGTTGGGTGTATTAGCAACAAAAGTCATCTTCAAGATCAAAATTGGGTTTGACCAACAAACTTCCAGAAACTGGACGCTGGGACGTTTAGGGGTTAAATCCACAATACTATATACTCTCAGTATGATTGTGAATGGCACAATCGTTATGGGATAACTCCACTCAACCTTATTCTTGTTGTGTGACATTGACATGCACGACAATGTTTTAAGTGTTTCGTGCAAAGGGCCAATGTTTCGTTTTGGTTAGTGTTTTGTTCTAGGCAGTGTTTCGTGTAGAGGGTTAGTGTTTTTCTTTGCCAGTGTTTTGTTTTGGTCGGTGTTTCGTCCGAAGGGGATGGGATGTATGGGAATGACGCCATAGGGTTTTATGTTCCGCAAATCTCGTGAAGCAGGAAAAGCAGACCTGATCGAGTAGAGGAACACTACTAATGCATTGTTGCCGCGCCAAGGATTTTACGCTCGGCAGAGAAAGAGGGTTATTTGCCCATAAGGGTTGGCGGGCCCCACTGTCAGAGACTAGGCCAAAAAGTACCATCTCATTAATACCTTACATAGGAAAATACATAAAACCTTCTAAAAGTTCATATTTCCTCTAAAGAGTTATGAAAGCGACTTCATTCCCTGTAACCCTTGCAATTACTGAGGATTAATTTTGAGTTACCCACAGATTACGTAAAGGGTTATATTTACCTACGAGGGCGCGATGGTCTGTTACCGGTTTGAGGGCGGTAGCTTGAGAGCAGGTAACATAGCAGAGCGCCCAAGTCGTAGTGAGTGTAACCTGGCGAAAACTACTGGCTGCCTCCTAATTGGAAGTGTGTACAAGAACGTTAATACGTTAATGGTGCACTGCATAGTTAAGCTCGAGTAAGATTGATAACGTGTTGTTACATGCACACTTTACAACGGACTTAACGGACTTAACCCTTTAGTGCTCAGGCCTTTTTACCAAGACACGTTATTTTTTTGTGTTGTCTCACAAATGGCAGCTATTTCTCACGAACTGCACACTAAATTTAGAATCCAACTGTACCAAACTTAACCTAACTTAGTTTAGCACGTTGTATTAAAAGGTGATGGTAATCCAATGGTCCCCCTAAAGTTCGTGGCTGTATTCAGAGCCCTACTCACCTGTGAATTCCATAAGCTCAACAGAGTCACCTGTGAATTCCATAACACACATAGGGTGGATTTATTTTTATATTTATAATAACAAACTAGGACGTAAATCTACACTTTAGTGCAGTTGTAATGCAATTTTTTCCAATTGCATCCCATTTTGGAACGATTTTACATGGGATTTAAAAGTTGTCCTCATACGGTGCTTTTTATACACAGCCTCCGGTGAAGCTCACTCGGATCGAATGAATCATGTTCAATAAGATCCTACCTAAGGCCCTCTTTATACTAGAGGCGAGAAGCCGTGGAGAAAACCTCACAAGGGCCATGGCTCATCCTTGAGAAGCCAACCTTTGAACTTGATGGCCTTTGGATATAGTGTAAAGTGAGATGGGATCACAAAATAAAGTGCTGATTTTTTAAAATAAAGTTCTTACATATTCTTAAAAAATAAAAAATGATTGGTTGTGAGAATTTTGGCCAAAAGGCCTCCCGGATTTTGCGTTAGACCCACCTCATGAGGTGGGCTTGACGCAAAATCCGGAGGCCTTGAAAAATGTGAACTTTTCTTGCCACGAAGGACAAAAGTGTTGTCCATGTCATTTTCTCCTCCTTCCGTTCCTTGAACTGAAAATTTTGGGTGTAAAGTGACATTCTTTGGTCTTCTCGGTTTCTAGGCCTCCCATTGGCTGAAATTTCTCTCCTCACGGCTTCTCGTCTCTAGTGTAAAGAGGCCCTAAGCCTACCATGTTAAAAAACACAAAAGAATTACTCCAGTACATTGAAATTACCAATGATACGGTTTCATGTACAGTAACGTACTATGTACTAAGGTAACTACATCTAAAAGCAACCATTTCCTTAACCCCTAACCGTCCCGATGTCCATATTTTGGACGTTTTTTGGGGTACATTCACCTTCAAAGAGCTGTAACTTCTGCAAAAAGTGTCCAAATTTAATGAAATTTTGGAAAAACAAACCGCATGATGTATGGAATAAGTGGTAAAAAATTCAGATCAATTTAAGATGTATTGAATTTTTGGTGATCATTTGAAAGTCGGGTCCTTTTTTTGGGACAATTTTTGTGCATTTTCAGGGCTGCAACTTTGGGGGCTTGTATCTCCTTCATCCCATGTCCGTTTTCAATAAAGATTGTTGGGTTGGATTCCCCTTGAAGTCTAGTTATCATGATATAATTTTCATATCAATCCATGTTGTTCTGAATTTTTGGGAGTCATTTTAGTGCAAGGGTCTAGTTTGGACACTTTTTACTTTTTGGGTCAAATCGGTCACTTCTTGGGCTACTTTTTGACATTGCAAGGCCATTTTAGGGCACATTAAAATTTTTTTGTGAGTTTTTTTTGGTACCAATGTGTTTGTATGATGATTTTGAACTACTTTATAGTTGAAAGTTTTTTCATTTGAGTAATTTTGAAAACAAATTTCACCTCTAACTGTGTTGCTAGGAGAATTTCAGCATCCTTTTTTTTACACTAAAACACTATGATCTTGCAATCTATATGGCCAAATGACTCCAAATTTGATCCACATGATCTACAACATGTATATTACAGGATTGTACAGTTGAGATTTCTATACCTCACTTACATTTAGACCTATAACACATCAAAAGCAATGATGATTTTAAGCCCAAAAAAGCTAGGGACGCTTAGGAGTTAAAGCGTTCCTAGCTCAATCTTTCATAATAAGTAGATTCTGACACCCTACTATTGATGAGAATGTGCACAATCTGAACATCAGAGTTTAGGGTCGCATTAAGGTCAACCTATAGTCAACACTTTGGAAATTCATAACTTATTCATACGGTGTCCAAATAATGCATACTAAAGTGCGTTGAAATCCTCTTGAACTTGCTAATAAAGACCCACTGAAAATATTTTATGTTTTATGTGTGTAAATAGGCTCACTTGGTAAGGTGAACGCTTTAAGGTGTAGTTACCTTACAAATTTCCTTATCCGCCTCCTCTTTCACACTCCTAGTAAGACACGTGTCCTTTCTTTCTACATAACAATGGTCAGTGGATAGGTTTCTTCCTTACGCGTTGTATCTTTACTACTTTTGTATACGTTTCTTTTATACTGAACAATGACCGGGGCCTTTTGCTGCGGCCCTTTTCAGTATACAAGAAGACCTCGGCCCTAACTGGCCTTGTTCCCTAGTTCGCTTGCCTTTCGGTTTGACGATCGCGTGCTTGCTCCCGGTGTGTAGGCGTACAAGACACGGCCTCATTGAGGCTTTAGAAACCGAGAGCGCAGGTTGTTGCCTATGAAGGAATGGCGCGGATTACGGTCATAAATTAATTATGAGAGTTATGAGGTTTGGAGTTTCCGGTGGGTGGCCGGGACATTTAGTTGGTGAGTTTAGGAGTCCGCGGACCAAGTTTTGCGCCGGGGCGAATTCTCGGTTTTCTGTGGTGGAGTTTCGGAGGCTTGCAACAGGTGTAGTGGCGTCGTGCAGAGGGATTTATTATTTTTAATTATTTTTATTTTCAGTTGGAGTTGGACGGAGAGTGCGGTGCCTAGGGCAGAGCGAGCGGGCATGATCTAATGACGAGCACGAAATTGATATCCATGCATCGTGCCTGCTTTTGGTGCTGTTTCTGAATTGCGATTTATGTTGTGCAGTAATTTTGATTGCGATAAATGTTTGTTGCTTGTGTTGCAGCTTAAGGCTAACCATTGAAGCGTATGGCAGCGTGTATTATCTGGAAGTACAATATTGAAATGTGCTTGGATGAGTTTTAGGGTTTAGGGTTTAAGGCTTAAGGGTTCATGTTCCAAGGCTCCTTGTTTGAGCTTTGTATACACAATGGAGCAATATGACATCGTGGCGACAGCGACGTACATTTTGGAGCGCGGGTTTACTCGAGTGGCGCTCCAGTTCCCGGACGATCTTCTGGGAGCTAGTGTCGAAGTGGTTTCGTTGCTTCGCTCTGCTCTGTGCAGAAGACGACATGGCATCAATCTCTACGTCATGGCTGATACGACCTACGGCAGCTGCTGTGTGGACGAGGTAGCCGCAGCTCATGTGGACGCCCAGTGCGTCATTCACTACGGTCACGCATGTCTTAGCCAAACGTCTCGTCTGCCAGTCTTCTTTGTGTTCGGCCGAGGACGGATTGACTCACATCATTGTAGCCAAGAGATTTCGCGCTTCAGTTCTTCCCACAATCAGCCTCTCGTTGTCCTCTTTGCATTGAATTATGCACACACAATTGAGGACATCAAACGGGACGTTGATGCCGGCGTTGTTGTCTTTGCTGAGGTTCCCAACCGTGAAATGGAGCCTCTGTCTACTGGTTCCCAGGAGAAGGTCGTTACGGCTTGTAATGGGAGTCAAGTGTCTTCTGGGTGCTCTACATGTTCGGGTGCTACTGTACAGAAGAATTCGGCTATCTCTTTAGAACTGAAGCAAGAAAGGGTGGGAGCTGAGAGTATAGGGGGACTCCAATGGTGTTTGCCGAAGGACGTGACGATGGATGACGTTGCGATCGTTTGGATTGGGGATGAAGGAGCAGCACTTACCAACTTATTGCTGACATATAATAAGAACACTATAGTCAGGTAGTCCATGCCCTAAACCCTAAACTTTCCAGGTCCCATATTGGGGGTTATGATACTTGAGAGGTAGTTGAATGAGTCAGCACTAATCGAGTGGTGTGGTTTTTCTGTGTTCAGAAAATGTTCCTGAAGACGACCTTTTCAGTTTTAGCAATTGTAATCCGTTCTAGTGTAACAGTTAAGTGTCTGTGAAACTCATGTATGCACGTTCGTTTTGTAAGGTACAATACCGAGGATGAAGTGCTGGTGAAGGATCTGCCGAGCAAGAGCAGGGATCTAATGCGTAGGTTCTATCTTGTTGAACGTGCCAAAGAGGCAAGCATTGTTGGGATTGTGGTCGGCACGCTGGGTGTTGCTGGATACAATGAGGCAATTCAGCGTGTTCGAGAGATAGTTGCATCAGCAGGTTGGCAATACTTGTCATACTACTTCTATGTTTGTGAGCATTAACCTGACAAGTATTTGATTCTTTTGTGTGCAGATACCTTAACTGCATTTCTATTTGTACACAAAAGAATCAAATAATCACACGATTCTGTTTCTGAGTTTTTTTTTACTTGTTTGTGTAACTTTGAACGCTCAGAAACAACAGGTCATTGTAGTTACTGAAAACTGATTGCATGGAATTTCTGATTTGGATATTTGCAATGGGTGATCTGTATTGCAGGAAAAAAGTCATATACGATGCTTATGGGCAGGCCCAATCCGGCAAAACTAGCAAATTTCCCCGAGTGTGATGTATTTGTGCTTGTGGCATGTGCCCAAACAGTGCTTCTGGACAGTAAGGAGTATCTCGCACCTCTTATCACACCCTTCGAGGCAGAATTGGCTTTTGTGGAAGGAAGAGAATGGACTGGGGCCTTCAATCTGGAACTGGGGCAGCTGCCAAAGCCAGGGGATGAACCAGTGCACAGTGTAGACGAAGCTTGCACCTTAAATTCAGGTTTGCTACTTGTGACCTTGTGTGTTTGCTATTCATAAAAAACCAAGTTTTATTCTAGCTATGCAACATGCATCGATCACAATAACGTGCAATTTGAGGATAAGCTATGTTTCCAGTAATCGAAGGAATCTGACTTCTCTTCTATGCATGCTGACCTTAATGTGCCCTCTTTTTCAAAGAATTTGAGCGTTTGTGTTCTGTAGGAACTAGAATCTCCCATGATATCTTTGTCTGAACCCCTAAAGGACCGAGATTTGATGGTTTTAGAATGACCAATTTGATTGATCATATTGTGGAAAATATACCAGAACGAGTGAAGAACATTGTCAAAATATATATAAAAATAAAATTGAGTGAAAAATGGTAAGAAAAATAGGTTCAGTTTGGTCCTTTCGAGGTTTGGATGTTCAGATATCGGTGTGTAAAGGGTGGGATTGCTTGCCTGCAGATGACGGTGATGAAAACGCTTCTAGAGCAATTATTCTTTCAGAAGCATCTGAACGAGCTCTGCAATTACGTCCTCCATCCTCGTTGGCGGTGGCTAGTTCAGGCCGTAGAAACACAGGAGTGACGTCGAGCGCAGAGTACTTAGCTCTCCGCAGCTATCAAGGCTTGGAAATACACGATTCCAAAGCAGGCAAGGACACTTCGACTTTGCCTGCGAGTTATGAAGTAGTTGAGGGACGAACTGGACGAGCAGTAGCATACAGCGATGAAGCCGCAAGCAGGTAGCAAACGTGATACTCTTTGCAGATAGCATGATAGCATGTTTCTTTTTATTGCATGCTTTCAACGTCATTAATTAAAAGTGAGATTTTGTATACTAGTGAATTGGAGAGTAGATTTTTCAATTTTATGGGGCTGAGGAGCTGCGTCAATTAAAGATGCCCACACGGTTCTTAGTATGCAAACAGCCTCATAAGGCTGACATTTTTGCCATATGATGCTCCATTTCGTATACACATCACTAAGTGGTGTCACATCACTAAATTGACACACCCTGCAGTTTTTAGGCTTCTTGTAGTTAAACCAGAATGGTGGGTGTAACAGGCCCTGGTAACCAGAGATTTGGGCTTTTTATCAACCAAATGTTGAGTGATATCTTGTTAAAGAGCTATTGAAAATGTGTTTCTAATGACCTATGATTTGAAGCATTGAGATCACAGCAAGCAAGCAATTGAAGGGGCACATCAAATATGTAAAGCAGTGTACACAAAGAGCCAACAAGAAGTATGTTTGTTGCCTCCTTTTTAACCCCTGAACGTCCTCGCCCCTCTCCAAATTCGGCAGTTTTGTAAAAGATGCATTATAAAATGCATCTATAAGGGATATTTTGAATTTGAAGTATGAAAAAAAGTTGTACATTATAAATTTCAGATTCTATCCATATGGTTAGATCTAAAATTGCTATCACCAATATTTTTGTATGAAATTTGAAACTTGAAATTCAAAATTATTTTGTAATTCAATTATGAAGAAGATTTTCACAATTTGTGGATGAAATTTGTTGTGATGGGTTGAAATGTAATTCAATCACTTCAATTTGTAGTGATTTTTGGTGATTTTTTTGGTTGCTTAATTTTATGAGTTTATTTTTTCAAGAGCACATTTAGACTAAAATCTTCGAAATTTTTGGTGAATCACTTCAACATGAAATGAGACATAATTTTTTTCACAAATCATCCCCTTTCTAATCATATCACACATAAAGTAGGAGCATCCAATTCCAATATCGTACCCAATGTCAATAATTTCTACACAAGGTAGTCATTTTAGAACGCAAATCTAACCACGTCGTAGAACCCTTATTGTTTGTTGACAAAAATGATAAGCTATCTACATTCTACCTAGATTTACGTTCTAAAATGACTACCATGACAAGAAATTATCGGCATTAGGTACATTGTTGGAATTGGGTGTTCCTACCTTACATGAAGCTATTGCCATGAATTTTGTAGTATTTTTTTTTTTTGCAAAAAGTGCATGACGGATGAGAAAACGTAGATGAAATTTGTACAACGTTCAAAAAATGGACACTTGGGCAGTTAGGAGCTAACCCTTAAATGTTCACACTAAAGTCACGTGGTTAAACCTTGTCAATTTTCCAAATTTTAAAATATATTATATTAGGGCTTTGCTGTTCTTCGCACTACTAGTGACGAATGATATTAAAACATCATATTTTGTTTTGGAAATGACATCATTTTTGATTGTGTGATACAATCTCTTGGATGATGTCTCATTTATGAAATAATGTATATTGATGTTTTGGGATTTATTCCAAATGCAATGTCACTATTCTTAAACAAAACAAATAGTAAAGTTTCACAATTGTAGCTGAAAAGATCTGACATTTCCCGTTTCTTCAACTTCCCAGCCTGCAACAGACCAATTATAATCGTATCAATTTTTTAAAAGTGAATCTCCTTGTGTCAAATGCACTTACCTATACATTGGTACCTGTTGTTGGATCTTCATGTGTTGGAGCCAAGAAGATCAATACCTGTCAACCTAGTTCATCGACTGAAATTTAACACTTTGACGCCCCTGTGTCCATATAATGGACGACGAACAGATTGCAACCTTTCTCAACACTACATCCAGGAGAGTGCATGGTAATTTTTCATAGAATTTGACCGTACAGATTGCAAGATTATAGCGTTTGAAGTGAAAAGATGAAATTGTAGTCTTTTTTGATATTTTTTGACCGTCTTTGAAGACATAGGAAAAATTGTTAAATTGGTCAAAAAATTCTTAAATTTCATTTAAATGTTTAATTTGGTATTTTCTATCAAGAGCAAAAAATATATTCACAAGGAAATGAATAGAAAGAGGTGGAAATGATGCTCAAGAACGGGAAAAACCCGTGGTCCTTTAGGGATTAATGGCTTTGGACATTCCTTCATTGAGTTGTCCCATAAGCTATATTAATTTTATTATCATAGTTACGTTGCATAAAAAATTTGATAAATTATCACCACTTGTAAGATATATTTTGATCGTTTTCACAGCTATAATTTTGGTTTTCATTTAAAATGTGTTAAGAAACTGCTACTTCTATAATTATAATTTTGGTAGGTTATCGTGATATGACAAAGTAGTTTGACTTTAAGTTAAATCACTACCCTCAAATGTGTTACAATGTAAACATGTTTGATATATTAGGTGGGTGTAAGATTTGTATTGGTATACCTAAGGCAATCATGAATGAATACTAATCCTCATCGAACTAATTCCAATTCCTCTATTAAAGTTAGTTTACTATATATGCACCATGATATCTATTTAATGGTAGTTTATTTCTTTGCTTGTGATGATTACCATGTAGAATCGCTCTAGAGCCTATAGACTTGTTGATTGTGAGAAAATTTTAAATGGAAAGTTCCTTGAATACTTTTCAACAATTAAAGCATGTCAATTACAAAAATAACCCCAAAAAAAGCAGAACGACAAAAATTCCAAGGACTTTGCATGGGAGCACTTTTAACTCTTACACACTACAAATGTAATCAACTGTTCATCACCTAAAATACGATAAATAACAACACTCTTTATTCTATTTTGTATTCAAACCTAAAACTATTTAAGTCTTTAAGCTCTAACTTTTTATTGGAGATATAATAATCTATTGACTAAATTTGTGAAAATACTACGATATGACAAGTATTAGTGTTATGTTTGTAGATAACTTTAAAAAATAAAAAAAATAAAAAAATCCTTCAGTAAAAAGTTATAACCTAAAGTATTCACTCAAAAAGTCAAGAAAAAAGTACATGGACAAACTAGCAAAGTTGCTTGATAGATTTGCCAGCCCCTGTGTTAACCAGTGTTGGTCTGGTATGGCATCTTTCTACAGTGAAACCTTGGACAGTGGTTCATTTGAAATACCCGTTTGAGGTCCACCACTTCTCATAATGACTCTGATTGATTCATTTCACTGAGAACCGTGACATACCAGTCCAACACTGGTGTTAACCTTGATCAACATCATCAACTCATGGCATACCATAACTGATATAATCTTTGAAATGATCTTAACCCTTAAAGGTTCCTTGGGGATAGTAGATACGTTGGCGTATATTTGGCATTTGTTGTTAACCCCTAAAGGACCTAGGGGGTGTTGAACTTAGGTCTTGTTTTCTTGACTAGCTCATGTAGCAATCTCAATTCCTCATTGGTATGGGGTAATTTTGACGATCGGCACCATTGAAACTAAAGAAGACTTACGTAGCTTTTTTATGAAAAAAAGATCAACAAAATCGCACAATTTTTGAGAAAATGCCACCGCTGAGGAGATTGATGGAACTTGTTTGGGGTATTTTGTACACATGCTGAAATCGGAGTGTTTAAAAGTGCTCCAAAAATTCTGAAATTTTTACCGTGAGTAGAAATCATCATTTTAAACATGTTCAAAAAATTTCAAGTAATTTGGAGGTGTGAAGAGAAAGATATGAGGGTCTGAAGTGACACCTAGATACCCACCGTGCAACTCAAAAAAATCACCAAAAATCACTCACATAATGAATTTCCGATCAAGAAGTACCTACAGATTCGGCTCTCAAAAAGAGCGAGGGTCTCTTTGTTGCTCATCCTAAAATTCAAAGTCCAAGAATCCAAATTTCCTCACTTTCTAGTTCCAGAAGCCGCGTGGAGGCCTTACGGTCCTTTAGGGGTTAATAGAATGTTCCAAATTGAGATCCCAATGGCTCATTAAAACCATGTCGACAAGAATTTTAACTTCACTTTTGATCACCCATAGGAGGTGTAGAACCATTCCAAATACAATGAAATATTGTTGTAGAATATTGGTTGGAACGGGCTCTCTGGACCTTTAAGCGTTAATACCGTAGGTGGAAGGCAGGGTCATCAGAAAACATTTTTAAAAGACGAATTTTTAAGAGATTACTTTTTCAAAAAAGGTTTTTTGTATGGTGATACTCATACTAGTCTAACTAAACTCTTTATTCTATTTAGTGTTGTTATTTATATTTAGTGAGTTTATGTGTATCTAGAATGTTCTACTTAGATTGTACAAATTCTCAAAAAGATGGACTTAAATTGTTCAATCCTAGGGTGTAGATAATATATTTCTATTAACATGCATTATCAACCTCCTCCATCTTCTCAATTGACACCATTCAAGCTACTCAAGTTGCAATTGTTGCTAAAGGCCAACCTATTATAGAAAATGAAGTACATTTGTTTCATTATCTTTTACTCCCTATGTTCCAAAATAAAACCGTGTTTTTCTCAATACTATAAGTAGATTTTCGGGTTATATTTTGGAACACAAGGAGTATCAAATTCAAGAGAAACAAGTTTTATAAAACCTCAACGGACAACAATTGATTGGAAATCTCAACGGACAACAGTTGATTGGAAACCTCAACGGACAACAGTTGGTGGTAGATACAATTTATTCTAGAGTAGTTGAGGGTTTTAGGAATTAGGATTTATATTACACAGAAAGGTGATGTATTGAAATGAAAGTCCATTCTGTTAACTAGTATTCTCGAGGGGGGGGGGGGGGGGCAGTGGCAAAAAACGTAGAAAGTACGTGCGATAAAATATAGGGTCTAATATATTCATCGGGGGTAAAATTTGTAAAAGAATTAGATGTAGTATGTTTTAGGATTGTGAAACATAATTATATGTAATATAGCATTTGAAAAAACATGATTACATTACCTAAGTGGTACATGTAAAATAGCATAAAGATAAGGTTTAGGTTTAAATACATGCAATACCATGTATTTCAAGAATTCTAAATTAGTGAACTTGGATAAAGAACAATTTTGGTTCTGTCCAAAAGAGAAAGGATTGATGAAGGATTCAGACGTGTGCTTTACGTAGCACTAGGGTTCAGACGTTTGGTTTACACAAGATTGGGTTACACCCGCACCAAGGAAAAAAAAAAAAACATTTTTTTTGTTTTGTTTGGTTTTCGTCTTCTCTTTTGTTTAGAGCTCATGAACCCTGAAATAGAAATAAAAAATAATTTCTTTTAGGGTTTCGCTGCGGGCGGCTAAACCCTAAACGGCGGAGTATGAAGAAAAGAAAACAACAATTTTTTTTTGTTTTGTTTTAATTTTTTTAATTTTAGATTGTTGTGGGCTACTAGGTGCACGGCCGCACACCCAATCCCTCATTTTCTCTTCTCCCTCACTCCCTTGTCCTCTCCCTCTCTCCCTCTCCTTCTTCCTTCTTCTTCCTTCTCCCCCTTCCCTCTCCCTTATATATATATATATGAGGAGAGGGGAGAGGGAAAAATGAAGAGGGAGAGAGGGGGAGGAAGAAGGAGAGAAGGAGAGGAGAAAATGAAGGATTGGGTGCGCGGCCACACACCCAGTAGCCCACAACAGTCTAAAAATAGATTTTAAAAATTATTTATTTATTTATTTTCATCTTCGATCGTTTAGGATTCAGCTGCCGGCGGCTGAACCCTAATTATTTATTTATTATTTATTTCTATTTTAGGGTTCATGAGCCCTTAACAAAAATGAAGATGAAAACCAAACAAAAAAATAAAAAAGTTTTTTTTTTTTTTTTTTTTGTTTTTTGTTTTTTTTCCTTGGTGCGGGTATAGGATGTGCGGCTGCCACAAGAGGAATGAAGGAAAAATAGAAGAAAAAGAAGAAGACAAGAAGGAAAGGAAAATGAAGACAAGATCACAAGAAAGAAATAAGATAAATGAAACAAGATAAAGAAAAGATAAATGAAAAGATAAAGATAAGAATTAAAAATAAATTAAATAATTTTTTGTTTACAATGAAAATAATTGTAGAAAGACAAAAATTGTTTTTTTTAGACAATTTTTTATAATGCTTCTGGGGGCCAAGTGCATGATTATATAGCCAAGTGCATAAATAGCGAATTGCGTGTTCATAATGTTTACAAGTTTTGTATTGATATTATCGTAGCCCATAAGACTGGGGCTATGGGAGGGAAACCTACGCTGTGGAAGTATTTGCGTGATGTTGCTAGCAATTTAAACCGTTTGAAACAAGGATTCAAATGGTCCACTAATTCCAAAGCATTTTCGCAAGCCATGAAAATGTATGGAGGTAGGCGCATGTGTGATTTGTTCTCATTGAATTTAGTAGTCCTCATTTCAGTACTACAAAAAGAAAAAAACCAGAAGGGCGTACAATTTGTCCCTGGGAACATAAAGATATTTTTAGAAGTGTGGCCCAAATCTACAAAGACGCGAAGGCTGCTCACGGAATTGTTGACCTTGTGCTAGTAAATCTCGCCGAGGATAAAACGAAAGTTAAAGGCCGGATTGTATGGGATCATCGTTGGGACACTTTAGCTAGCTTTTGTGGCCCTACTGAAAATTGTGTGTGTGTTTGTAATTATAAACAAGTTGTGGGCTTAGGTGATAAAGGGTACAATAAGATTGTGGATTGTTTTTGCACTAATCGTGTAGGAGCTCTTGCTAGGATTGTAATGGTAAATCCCCTACACTAGAGTTTGCCTCGACTTGTTTTGGTGGTAACATGTACTTGTAATTTTTTTGATGCATCGGGTGAGGCAGCAATGCTGCAATGGCAGAGAATTAAGGACCTATGGATTCAAGAATATAAAGACGTTGTAAGACCCGTTGTGGAACATGTTAGATACAGAGATAGTAGACGGCGCTAGTTGATGTTGTCCGATTACAACAGCCAAGAAAGGAGTCGATTGATGGTCGATTGGAATGGTTGGTTGTTGACTACGTCCATTGACAAACATTGCGATGCTAGCGGGCTTCACGACCAAGATTGGATACACAACGGTAAAAAATTAATCAATCCTCTAAACTTGTTGGTGAAGACACTTTAGCTTGGAGAGGACGGTGCATTCCACACTCATCTCGATTTGATATACAACAAGTATACCATTGATCAACATGGTCTGAGACATGGTCTGAAATTGAAGGATGTACAACGCAAGGATCAACAAAATTGGACGTGCGCGTAGCGCATGTGTCAAAGAAAAACCCAAGAGTGTCTTGCAACAATGAGGAACAGTTCTGAGGCACATTGTGAGCGCACTCTTGGCACAGAAATGTACTTGCAGATTTGTGGTAACTACATCGGCATATTTGCTTCACCAGTTCTTGATGTGCGCAGTAGGATAGTGCTGACCTCCAATTTTTTTTAAATTTTAGGCTTTGGAAGTTGTGGTTTACTCATGAGAATCACGCGGTTGGAAATAACTCCGTGACATTTAAGCCTGCAAAGATCTTTGTTAGCCAACAATTTTTTTGAATGTACAACTTTCTTGTCACTTTGTTGTGCTCTTAGACAAGCACTTTTGGGATAAGTATCCACATCTACTAGTTCCTTTTCATTTAACCAAGAGCGACAGTTCTGAGATATTTAAAAAAAAAATTGAAGGTATGAATGGCATGAAACGGTCTTATGATTTTAATGACCTGATCAATACTGCTAACACTTTGAACTGCCTCTCAGGTGTTGAATACGGTGAAAATGGGATACAATTTGGAAGAGTTCATAATAAAGTTGAGAATATATGGTCTATTTTGCATTCACTGGTCGAGGAGCAGACCCCTGGTAATCTCAGTGACTACTCCTTGGTATCTACAGATGCTGACATTATTACCACTTTGAAAGAAGGCTTCAAAGAAGCACATGCAATGCTACGAATCTTGAATATGGCTCTATCAAACCAAACATCGGTTGCCAACACTATAACAAAACATGGTAAAAAAATACCGCACTTAAATTTGAATGCGGTTCTTTTGACCACTTTTTTGTGCATGTGCGCGTAGTGGGCTGTTAGCTTTATTTGCAATTTCCGACTAAATTTTTTGGAATTTTGGAACATGTAATATACCTCTGGAAAGTTATTTTTAATACCTTTCCAATGATATGTTACATGCCTCAAAATTCCAAAAATTGCAGTAAACGTTGGTTGCGCGTGTAGTAGGCCTGCACAAAAATGTGGTCAAAAGAACCGCAATCAATTTTGAGTGCGGTTTTTTTTTACCATGTTTTGTTATAGTGCAAGAAATTGTGGTTTATTTCTCTTTGGAAGTTGAAAAAGTAAGACCCTGAACACCTAGCCTATCAACCAGCAACCACTCTACAGCTAGGACTAGATGTGGATGCAAAATGTGAGCGTGCAAGATTGGATTTGAAGGCCTCCCTGAAAATAGACTTCATTCAGGGAGTATCTCTAATCCACAGGATGTCTCTAAGGATGATGTGGTTGATGATGGTGTATTGTGCTTGCCTGCGTTAGAGGATGAAACACGGACTGTGCAGCTGTGCTTAGAGAGTTTTTAAGTGATCATGAAGTACAAGTTTCTTTTGACCCCATCCCTCACAAAATTGTTCTTGTTGTCACATTTCAAGGTCATTCCATTTATAAATCAACATTTGTGAGTCAGTTGAATGGAAATCCATACTTGTCTAAGGATAAATTAACTAGGATGCAAAACTCTATTTATTTTATTAATTCAGATGATTACCTTGCTGCTGCATCATTGACTACATCCATGTTGTTGGGTTTGGGGTTTGACCTGGGTGTTTATTTCAAAGATTCTAGGGGACCTACAACTTCATCAACTGTAATGATAACCAAAATAAAAACAAGGGATAGACCCATTGCCGTTAACCGTGGAGTGAATAACATGATGCTTTATATAGGAAAGGTTCAAAAGATAAGAGTGAAGGTGGGTATTAAGTGGGGCAATTGTAGGCAACCCATTAATTTGATGAAACGTGCAGTTCAAAATGCAAATAGAGGAATGCTCTTTCCAACGGCTATGGCTTACTTCCATTGGTTCAAAAAACTGCCGAGCCTCAACAAATATAGATATGCTGAGAGTGATTGTGTATAAGTTGATGTGGATGCTATTATTTCAAGTGTGTTTTTAGAATATGAATCACACACCAAAATCTACACCTTAGATGGAATAGATGCAAATTCGTTGAATGAATTCATTTCAAATTATAAATAGATCCTTTTGATTTCGTACTATCTCACACATGTCAAAACATAATGAACATGGAGTCATGAATGGATATGAGTATACCTTTAAATCCGCAGTAGTTATTTCAGTTAGAGTCCCCTTATATCTCCCACATGTGAGTAACTAATATTCTCAATTTTTTTAATTTAGTGCATTTAGAAATTGAAGGACTCATATCATATGATGCAAATCTGATCCTAGATATCAAATTATTTGGCACCTAGTTTAGGTATATTTTGCTTGTATGACGTGGGTTTTTTATGTTGTATGTGTAGACTTGGAAGATCAGCCATCATTACACAGCTACAGTGGCGACTTGTGGACATACAAGAAAGACAAATTGCATCATTTTAACTTCGTTCTTCCTTTCACTACTGATTAGAAACATTTCCAGGGTTAAACCTAAACCCTAATTATCCCTTCTCTTCTACATCTTAAATCCTTGTTTCACAATTTTCTTCTTCTTCTGTAGCTCTCCTCTCGCTCATTTTGTTCTTCTAATAGTTGTGATTTTGTTCGATCCTCCGCAGATCTTGAGACGCTATGGACAATGTTGGACAGGATTGCTTGCTGCCACGCTTTGTAGAACAGATGCATGCTCAGTGGTCCGGTTGGGATGAGATGCCTCTCTCAAACCCTAATCCCATAGTTCCAACCACATTTTTTGATTTTGATGCTGCTCATGACTCCTGTGAGATCTAGAAGGACTTCCTTCATAGCACCATTGAGTACGAACACTACTAGAGAGTGCGTCAAAACCAAGACAAAACCAAGACACATCTGTTGGAACCAACAGAGAATGGGTTTAACGTAGCAAAGCCGAATTCATTGCATAGAACCAACAAGTTTTCTCTTGGAACCAACAAGTTTTCTCGTTGTTTAGCGTGCATGGCCATTTTAATATAGTGGCTTCGATTACATAATAACTATATGTTGCGTTATGTGCTACTACCAAAAATCAAACTGCATGTTCTGTTCATTGTGATCCAGAATCAACTGTTCCTAACCCGCACAGAACCAACAGAATTTTTGTTGATTTTCTCTTACACTAGAACCCCATTTCTCTAGTAGCGAAGCACTACGCCTTGCTCGTTGGGAGGTATCTTAAATCCCTGAACCGCGCTGGGTCTCCGTGAACGTCGTGGAGAAGACTAGATTCAACATGAACTATGGACTCTTTGTGAAGTCTTGGATGCTTCGTGCACTAATTGCTGACCTTTGCCTCTGATTGCTGCCGCTGAAAGACTTTGCGGGAGATGACTTGAAGAATTTACGTGAATTTACGTTGCTGGAGGTGCATACGTACCGACAACAGTTGGAATTTGGACCTCATCTAAACACCGCGTCGGTATCTAATAAGTTTGGTTTTCTCATTTTTTACGCTACCTTTTTTTGCTTGCATTCAGTTTCCCTTTAAACCTTAGTATAAGTTTCATGAATGTTGAAGGCAGTTGCAGTATTTTTTCCCTAAATCATTGCAGTATATTGTGTTGATTGTGTAGATTTTTCATCTGTCACTGGGTTTTTTTGCTAGGACCATCGACTGTTGGTGTGATTGGAGCAAATACGTCGGGCTTATGTGTATTACAACAACTCCGTTTTTTCCTTTTGGTTACGTGATATCACAAGATTCAGTCTTATGGTATACGTACAAATGACTAAAAAATATAAAAATAAAATAAAAATCTAATTTTTCTTAAATGTACAATGTTGAATGTATAATATATATTTTGAACGTTAATATTATATTTGGATGTTTTTAATTATATTATTTTAAATTCAATCATTAATTAATTAAAATTAATTATAAATAAAAAATGTTGCAATACATACAAAAAAATGTGATATTTCATACATAGATCTTTATTATATTATATTTATATGTATACATATATATAGTTGTATTCAAATCATTTTTAATAATGAGCTAATGATGTATTTTTGCCATCGTTTGAATTTTATATGTAAAAATTTTGATTTAATATTTATATATATAATTTTGATTAATAGAACACATAAATATATAAAAAAAAGATTTCACTATTAAACACATTGACATTTGAAATATATTCAAATCTTTAAAATAAACAATTCATTTATAAAAAAACACAATAGAAAAATTGTAAATGATGATATTAATGATGAGCTAATATTGTGAAAATATTTTAGTTCACATTTTGTATTTTAAACATTATATATCATTCTAGATAAATCAATGTGTAGTTCATAAAAGTCACTCGAATAAAATTTGTGAAGATGAAAATTTTATGATATTGTAAGGCAAAATGATTTAAAAATACTAATAATCAAGTTGAAATGCAAAAATAGGTTATATTTTTTAAATATTATGTATTTGACAAGAATCTTAAGAAGAATTACATTTTTTTAGTTCATCAAAATACTATATGAAATTTATTATTTATTATAATGATTAAAGGAAGACTTAAGTTTGTATGAAAAAATTTAGACAAATTTGTAATTATATTTTATAGTTAATGTTGTTGAATATTACAATAATTGATGATAAATTATAAATATGTTTAACTTAAATTCAAATTGTTTCTTGAAAAATAAAAAATACTAGTTCGGGGGGAAGGGGGGGGGGGGGGGGGGGTAAGAGGGGGGGACTCTTTAAAAATTGTATTCACCTGCGATAACCTACTATTTGTTTGGAGGCTATTTACCATCAAAAATGAATTATTAGACGTGGTATTTTTTTGAAATAATGGTAAATTGTTGTGATTATGTGCACCCTATGGGTTATTATAAATTCTTCAGTGAATGATTTATGGTACTCTATATTACATATATGTCCCCAATTGTTCATTTTCCTTAAAGTGTATGATAAACTAGAAGGATTGCTGGAAACACCTGTATAGAAAAAAAGAACATGCTTTTACTACAGTTTAGGGTTTGGAATCATACTAAAATTCAATGCAATGCAACATATTAAACGATAACAACTACAAAAGCTGCAAATACATAACATTAAACAAATCATAGGAGACAACAAATAAAAGTTCAGTGTTGAAAAACACAATTTGCATTTTGAAACCTTGACATCTTGCTTCAAGGCTAGTCATATGTGTCTTAAAGTCACATTTATTAGGTTCCCACAATCTCAACAATATAGCGTATGCATACTATATTGCCGTATAAATTTACAAAAAACATGTAGTGTTTTAACAACAAACAAACCTAACACAAACTACAGTAATACACATAAGCCCGACATATTTGCTCCAATCACACCAGCAGTCGAAAGTTCCAGCAAAAAAACCCGATGACATTTAAAAAATAGAACCTGTTTTTGCATTTCAACTTGATTATTATTATTTTTAAATTGCTTTACAATATCATAAAATTTTCATCTTCACAAATTTTATTTGAGTGACTATTATGAACTACACATTGATTTATCAATAATGATATATAATGTTTAAAATACGAAATGAGAATTAAAATATTTTCACAATATTAGCTCATCATTAATATTATCATTCACAATTTTTTCTATTGTGATTTTTTATAAATGAATTGTTTATTTTCAACATTTGAATATATTTCAAATGTCAAAGTGTTTAATAGTGAAATATTTATTTATAAATATTTATATATTCTATTAATCAAAATTATATATATAAATATTAAATCAAAATTTTCACATATAAAATTCAAACGATGGCAAAAATACATTATTAGCTAATTATTAAAAATGATTTGAATACAACTATATATATGTATATATATAAATAAATATAAATATAATATAATAAAGATCTATATATGAAATATCACATTTTTTTGGTATATTTTGCAACATTTTTTATTTATAATTAATATAAATAAATCAATGATTAAATTTAACAATTATATAATTAAAAACATTCAAATTTAATATTGACGTTCAAAATATATATGATACATTCAAATATAATATTAAAGTTAAAAATATATATTAAAAATGATACATTACCTTTGTGGGAACCAAATGTTGTAGCTCCAAAAGAGACAAGAACAAAAAAAAAGAGGAAAGATCCGGTACTTATGAATGTAGTGGGATTAGAGAACTTTGCGGTTGAAAACACACAACCATTACGACGTTCTTCTAGACCAATGAAAGCAACTGAAAAAGTTATTGGGCATGATAAAGGAAAAACAACGGCATCAAGCACCTTTTTAAAGAAAAAACGTTCGAGTACATCGAGGAGACCATCTGCAATAACTACGGTTTCACAGGGAGAACTTACAACGGTAATCATGATCGGGATTCCAAGCAGCTCTCTTGATCATAGTGTTGCAAGTACTGAGACACCGGCGAATCGAGTTGAGTTTAAGGTTGGTGATCGTGTGAATTTACTTGATATCCGCGACGACGTTATAGTGGCAATTGCGAGAATCATATCGATTCCAGGATCCGGACAGTTGCACAACAGAATGCAACCAGAGGGATTTTACAAAGTGATTGTAGAGGAAGTTGTTGTTGAAGAATCTCCTCTTATGGTACCCAACAAAGACGATGATCCAGAACAATTGTATGTTCGAGATGTTGAGGGTACAATGACTTCGTGGCGACACGATCATATAGCATATATGAAATAGATATAGGTAATTAGCACTAGTTTTTGCAGGCTTGGTTATCGAGTGAGTTTGATGATTTTTACTATTTGAATATAGTATTATATATGTTTAAATTTTTTTCTTAATATACTTATGTGGATATTTTATATATATATTTGAGTATGGTTGAATAGATTTATTGTGAAAAAAAAATCGTTCATAAAATAACATAAAAACAATGTGCAAATTAAACTTTTTTTAAAGGCTATGCATCCTTTATAAATAAATCTCAATATACAAATCGTTACTTACATTATTACAATATTTGAATTGAATTGACAAGCAAAAACCGCACTTGGCCATGAGCGGTTTTCCTGAATACTGTGTTCATTCAAAATTGTATATTTAAAAAATACTAGATTTTTATTTTATTTTTATATTTTTTAGTCGTTCGTACGTATACCATAAGACTGAATCTTGTGATATCACATGATTCATGTTTATGATATCATGTAACTAAAAGGAAAAGACGGAGTTGATGTAGAAAAATTACCTTTGGACTCATGTGATATTTTGTTAATGAAGTTAGTTAAAAAAATACAACTATGTCATACTATTGTATCTTTTATGTCATTTATAAAATATAATGTTCATAAAAAATGGATGTACAGTGTAGAAAATATGGATGGATGAAGTTTCCTTATAATTTTCATCTATTTTTTCCATGGACTGCAACAAACAATTTTATTTAATTAAATTAATTTTAAAGAAAAAATCACACCACGATATTTTATCTTTTATGCAATTTATGAAAATATGAAATTTGAAAAAATGAATATATATTGTAAAAGATACGGATGGATGAAGTTTTCTTACATTTGTTTATTCATGTGCAAAAAACACATAAAGGCTACGGTTAAACGTACCATGTTTGGATGAATAAACGACATCGAATGAAAAAATATTGACCTCTCTTCACTCTCACACATACATTAATTTAATTCTCTCACACACAACCCTTATTTAGTCTCATTCACTTCAACCTCTTTATTATATATAGAATAACTCAATTTAACACAAAAAATACAAAAAATAACAAAAAAATAATACGCATAAGTATGAAGATTAATATAAAAAATTAACTTTAATGTTATGACCACAACATGAAGAATAATTTCACCACTACCAAGAGAAATGTAGTATCAATTGGAGATTTCTCTACACTAAAGTATTATACAACAACTCTTAAATGATGAAATTCTCACTATTAAATACCATGTTCACTTTTAGGGTTCTGACACCAACAAAAACACATTATTATAAGTTCCACAAAAATCGCAAGAGAATATGTATTATAAAAGAGAGAAGACATGAGCACAAACACCATCAAAATCATCAAATCAAATGACTAAATTGATGATATTTAAAAAAAATAAAGTTTCTTTAGATACTAAACAAAATAGCTTCAAAACGAGGTCCGCAATCCAAATCCCACCAATTACGCGAAGATTGAATTTTAATCGCGATCCTACGAATTCTATAATTTTAGGAAATTCGTAGTTGGCAACCTTATTTAAGTTAACGCGTGCTTGGTTTGGAGCAAAGACAAAGAAAAGACGGCCGTTTAAGTGTTTAATCACGAAGAAGTCACATGATAATGCCAGTGCTCCTTGCGCACGTATGGCACACCTCTGATGAAGCCTTGAGTAGCCCTTCGAGCCGCAGCGCTACGCAATATTGTATTCTACGGGTCGTCACTTTCTATCTAATTCTAAAAATTTTGAGTTTGGCAGATTCGAAAGCATTACGGGACAACTTACTCTGACAGGATCAAGATGCACCTGGATAAACTTCAAGTCATAGCAACTACACCTATCACCGCAAAACACAACATTATGTGGCTCAAGTGGTGGAACAGTGGGATGGCCATTCATGACACATACTTCTTCCTGCGACCTTTGTGTTCTGAGAGTCAGCTGCTTCTTCTTTGATTGAACCGAAAGTCCTTCTATGCCGGGGTAATCTTTCAAATTCCTTCTCCAACTTATTTCCCCAATTTTATGTGTACTTTGGTGCTGCCTCAGTTTAAGTATGCACTCAGTTTGTTCCGCTCGGTGTAATGTGCAGTTGGAGGATGTGGCGGTCAAGGTACTCGACGACCTCTTACCCACATTGAATGTGCAGCCGGTGAGTACGACTCGCTTGGATTACTCATCCACGTAACTACTTCAAGAACTTATTCCAATTTGGTGACGAGTTTCTCCACGACGACGGGGCAGTGTTTGTCATCTACAGTGATGATAACGATCAAACGCGTAAGGAGATTGAATCCTATTTTCCCACGTTCGGGTTCAAAGTGGTCAGGGAATGGACCGGCGTTAAGCAAATGTGCTTGAAGTTTGCAAGGATTCCGGGCTCCACAACGAGCATGTTCAAAGTGACCCTCCTTGTGCGCACAGCCTGCATCCACTCGCGCGCAGACATGACTCACATGAGGCCTAGGAATTCCCAATTTCATTTCAGAGCATCTGAAGTGCTGGAGAGTTTGTCCATCGTCTTGAGCAAGGAGGACGCAATCGTCAATTTCTCGGTCACGGAGACGCTAACAACTCGCGGAAACGGTCCGTGGCACGGCCTTAAGGAGAAGGAATCAACCTTCTTCTCGAGTCTCATCCACTGTGCTACCGACGAGGCGGATGTTGTAGTTGATGTGGCCGCAGCTACAGGTGCGTGATTGGCTTCAGTATGTAGCTTTGACCGCTTTTAACAATGCCGCACTCTAATAATTTCGTTCCCCAACCTGCTCTGATGATGCACAGGATGCTCGATCCATGCTTGTCTTGCTGCGGGACGGCACATTGTTGCTTTAGAGGTCGACTCTGGTATTTTCATAGGTGTCTTGGAGCCCCTTGTCAACAAAGTCTTGCAGTCCAAAGCCCAGGACATATTCCTCAGCCCCAATCAACCAGTACCGTCAACTTCCACCAGGAACGAGGAGCTCCAGTTCCAACCTGCGTTGCCCGTCAGGAAGCGCCAGCGTCTCCAAGATGCGTAAGTGAATCACTCTCTTTCATCGCCACTCACCAATGTTTGCCCATTTCCATTTCCATTTTCTTACCTCAATGTCTGATAGTTTTCACGCCGCCAGGTCTCCCTGCCGTTCTTTCTTTTTGCTGGAGTACGCGGAGCGTACTACTCGTCTACTTGCCATGCACGTAACTCCAATTCAACTGGAGAGGAGACAATCATTTCGGTCTTGTGAAGTGGAGCGGTTTATAGACCATTCTGCACAAGAAGACGCTTGTATAGACTTCCATTCTCTTACTATAGAAACATCGGATAGCCGCATCACTAGCCCTTGATTGGCATGTTTGTGTTTCGTATTTTATGTTAATATAAATGTGTTTCATATCTTCGTCTCTCATCTTATTATCCCCCCATTATTAATGATTAGATTTGGTACACTATTTGAATTGTACTTCGTCATAACGAACTAGTATAGCCTGCATTATAATCTACGAGTTGTTTGGCGGCTCATTGTCCTCTCTGCAATCATTTTCTATTCGTTGAGATCGCGTACGCCATTTAGATCTGAATTGTAGATTATCAAATTATCACTTTGTCACGAATGATCTAAGATCGGAAAATGATGCCGTCGGATCCACACATATAAGTGCTGACAATTTTTTTTATTCATTGAAGTACTCGCTTTTAAGAACCATCACTCATTTTTTGTACCTGCATTCTTGATATGCGCCGCTATATCACATGCGTTGCACACCATATCTCACAGTTGTTTTCTTACTCTCTCTCTGCCATTCTAATCCTCAACTCCCTCGCTCTCAATTCCCAATTCTCGATTCCATGGCGGACATTTTGAAAGAGTCTAGTAGTGAGTCGATGTTGACAGAACTCTCTCATCTGGCCCCTGAGTCGCGCGGGATTAAGCGTAAGAAAGATCTTGCATTTTCCATCTTATCCTCTTTATCGTCTACTTCCGAGAGCTTGTCATCCAATGTTTCGGAATCAATTTCAAGTATTCCGATTGTAGTTCAGACTTATGTAGAGGCAGTGTGGGAAGATGCATTCAAAGATTACGATTCTCCCGATGATGATGTTGTTGGCGATTCTTCTGTCGACGAAGACGACGATGGAGCTGAAGAGTATTCACAAGATGATAGTAAGGACGATGGCGTTAAGGAGTATCCGCTGGAATATTTGAATTGAATTGAATTGACAAGTACAAGTCTGAACTTTGGTATGAACCTCATACTCTTGCTGAAATTGATTCCGATACTGACTCGGATAACTACAAGCCACAGTGGCTGAAGGACGATTAGAAATCTTCGAACAAGGCCGTTTCTTTGTCAATTTTGAAAATCTATTATCGGGTGAATACATGGTTTGGTGTCTCACTTTTGATGTCACAGAGGATTATTCACTTCGGTGTTTTCATTAAAACATTTATAAAAAATAGAATATGAAGAATTTTGACATGAGAATTTGTATACACATTTTGACCTTGATATTCGTCCATAACAGTAATTTTCTTTTGGAAATGGCATCATCATAAAGAAATTAAGGACTTTTTAGTTATAGAATAGTGACTGTCACAAGCTGTCAACATTTCACATATGGGCTTTTTTTTAATAAAGGTTGTTGAAAATGTTTGTTAGTGAGTCATTACATAATGTGCTAAATCATGAGAAACTCAAAAATATACTTTTATAGGATAGCACATAATCTATCATGTACTTGTGGACTTTTTTGTGGTAAAAAATAGGTGTTGTTTTTGAATGTCCATTAAAGCATGGAAATAGATTTTTTCGGCACAACATATTTTTTAGCATGTTAAGATATTTAAGCTTTATGTGGGCTTGCACTTGTATAGACTTAATTTTTATGTAAGTTATTTATATATTTAGTTATATTCAAGTGAAATTATTAGTTGTTTTATAAAATATTATTAGAAAATATGTATGAAAGATAATAAAAAAAATTTAAAGTGGTTGAGTTCTATATATTACAAAGAATTTATGAAAAATAAAATAAAAAATATTCAACATTATATGTAAAATATGATATGGACTTTTAGAGAGTGTACGTATGCCACTATTCAGCCACCAAAGCATGCATTTACCCTATCACTCTAGTATTGGGTAATTTGAGAGTCAACGACATAGTATGTAATTCTATAATGTGATGAACTAGTTATGTAAATACAACCGGCATCATGCTGAAATTTTCGCCGTCCATTTTACTTACTGCAAGTCGAAGTCAAACATGTATCGCCCCGATGTTCATTTTGTTACCCCTTGCGAAAGTCATGCCCCGATGTTGACCGGATGTAGCATGTCGATGCCGAGAGGTAGACTGCCGCTACATAGGCGTAGCCTGTTGATGCCGAGGGGTACGCTGCCAGTACGTAGGCGTAGCATGTCGCTGCCGAGAGTTACACGTGGCGCACTCCCGAGCACGACAGACTGCGTGTTGGCTTGAATTGTGTCGTGTCGTTATTGTGTAGTGTCAATGTTGTTAATTCTGTCTGCATACTTAATTGCGATGGATTCTTATCAGAGTCTTTGTATAAGAATTGAGACGTAGTTTTCTCGCAATCAGTGTGGGAGAATCAAGTCGTTGTGTATCCTTAACCTTATGTATATTTCAAAATTTTCATACATGAGTACATGGCATCCCAGTAGTGAAATATGAGGCTAGGCTATTTGTCACGTATAATCCTCATACTTTAATTTCTACTCCATTACAGTGTCTGCTTGCTATTACATGAAAATTGAGCATCCAATAAACTCTATCCTAAGCCGCTTAGATTTTCAAACTACCCGAAGAAGTCTTCACGCCACTGCTCAGCTGGGCGTCCAAATATTGCGTCCATGTAGAGCTTCGTTCCGATTGGCCATTCCTTTCCGTTCATGTAGACTCTACGAGGTACCCAATACTTTGCACGCCGGCTACTCCCATGGCTACTAGATGAGTTTGCTCCTCCGCTGAGACTGTATCCTCTAGTCGGCCCCATGAGCTCGAACTCTACGGATGATTTTAGATGAGCTCTGAGAAGCACTCACTCTTGAAGGCACAAAAGATGCAACTCAGTTCTCACAAGCCGCTCATCAATATCAAATGGAATGTCCCGAGAAGTCATAAAAAGCTTCAGAGTCTCCGCCCAATAGACAAAAAACATCCCCGTACCCCGCTCACTATTCATCTTCCTTTGCATGTTCATCTCACGACGAGTAACGCAATATGCACACCACGATGGCATTGTCTCGATCAGCGCACACCAATCTGCTCCGCGGTTGGTCAAGTTTTCCAGCACTTCTAGGCACGCGACACACTAGTCGCCATTCTCCAGCTTCTCAGGATGCGTCTCCGACATTATGTCATTGAAAATCACCTCTATAGCGATCTCTGGAGTCAGCCACATCAACGACAACTCTACCACGTAACTCACCATCCTATACTGCAATGCGCGATCGGGCCAAAGACAGGGACTAGGAGATTCAAGACATGGACTATGAGAACAATGGACTCCGAGGTTATGGCAATCGAATTTGAGAACGAATTGGTAGAGTTTATATTTACAATGTGGGTTGAAGAGGAGTGAGTCTCGGATTTCGGCCATCATAATGATTTTCATCATCATATGTATATATTTAACATATCTTACTCGATTTCATTAATGCACTAATCACAAGGACTGCCAATGACTGCAATCTGCATGTAATTATGGCAAGGTCAAGTCGTTTTATTACTACCCGGTAAACACCCTTTTACACAAAAATAGAACCCATGGTAACATGGGGATGCATGGTCACTAGGTCCTATAGTAACACGGTGATAAATAACAAGGTCACACGGTCATAAGACCATGTGGCTACACGGTAATAAGATCATGTGGCTACACGGTTATAGGACTTCCTCCCTAAATTTAGACTAATTTCTACGGCTAAATTTGGAATAATTTTTTTAATTTTTAGTCCAGTTTTCATAATTCCGTAGTCATAGGGGTTCCTTTTTTTTCCAAGTTTGACTAATTGAATACTGGATTTCCGCTCTCCGCTCTCCATTTTCTGCTCTTCGTTCTCCGCTCTCCGCTCACGTACGAGCTTTCCTACTTTGAGGGAGACGAGTTCCCTTGCTGTTGACTCTTTTATTGACGCTTAAGGGTTAGAAGTCAGCCTTGCAGGGAACAAGTTTCCTTGCCCCTCACTCCCTTGCTAACACTGAGCGCTGTCACGTTGTAAATATTTATACAGTTTAAAAGTGGATTAATATCTTTTATTTTTCAGGTATTGATATTATGTACTTAGGAAAGAGTATTAGAAAAAAAAAAGATTTGGGAAAAAGGGTCGTGATGAAACCTTGGTTTAAGTTATCTTGGGGGGGAGGAATTGCATCTTGTCATAACTCAGGGAAGTAAGGGCCGGTTGGCTGTTTTATTTCCTGCCTGCAAATCTCGCTAATAATACTAAGCCACGTGTCGCCCATGCCACTGAACGAGTCTGATGGGAATGGAACTCGAACCGGTAGGGCGATTTGAACTTATCTAG
This sequence comes from Pohlia nutans, assembly GCA_022496805.1. Taxonomy (NCBI): domain Eukaryota; kingdom Viridiplantae; phylum Streptophyta; class Bryopsida; order Bryales; family Mniaceae; genus Pohlia; species Pohlia nutans. Next base: position 6,763,750 of record CM040085.1, on the reverse strand, counting down.
TCAACCAAGTTCGTGACTTGGTGTTTGATCCTATACCTTTTAGGTTATTGATGCTCTCGTTGGACCCCATTTCCTTCTTTTATTTTGTTCTTTGTATTTTATTTCTTTCCTTCTCTTATTCTGAGTTTTCTCTGCTCTTTATGTATTTTGGACAAAATTGTTTTGTTTGCAAAAAAAAGCAAAAGAAATAAATATTAAAAGATTTAGATTAATTTAGGGGCTGAATACATAAGTATGGGTGTGATGTGGAGTGATGAGGGGTTGATGTGAAGTAATAAGGGGCTGATGTGAGAAGATAAAATTCTCTTTCTCCCTCTCGGGTTTTCTCTGTTTTTTAGATAGGCAGATTTTGAGGGTTTCTTCCTCGTTGTAAAAGCTTTTCAAAAAGCTATAGCACGCTCCATTTGGAGTCAGTATAAAACAGTGGTGTTTATTTGAATACAAGAGACTAAGCTGCCTTAGAAATACCATGAGTATACCTTTTCCTGTATATGGCAGTTCGAGTATTTATTTTTTGAAAATGAGATTTTGAAGATTTTTTCTTCGTTGTATAAGCTTTTCAAAAAGCTATGGCACGCTCCATTTAGAGTCAGTATGAAGCGATGGCGTTTATTTGAATAAAGGAGAATAAACTGGCTTAGAAATACCATGAGCAGTTCTTCTCTCATCGATAGTAGTTTGAGTTTTTATCTTTTGGTTTTGAAATTTTGAGAGTTTCTTCTTTGTCGTATACGCTTTTCAAAAAGCTATGGCACGCTCCATTTGGAGTCAGTATGAAGCGGTGGTGTTTATTTGAATAAAGAAGAGTAAACTGCCTTAGAAATACCATGAGCAAATCTTCTCTTGTCTATAGCAGTTAAAACTTGTATCTTTTGATTTTTAGATTTTGAGGGTTTCTTCCTCTTTGTATAAGCTTTTCAAAAGGTTATGGCACGCTCCATTTGGAGTTATTATGAGACTGTGACATTCTTTTGAAAACTAATAGGTATATAGGAGTGATATGAAGACTTGAGTTTAAGTATTACATTCGACTCAAACTTATTATGAAATTAGAGGTGTGTACAATGACTTTGAGACTTGATTTTATGTAATGAAAATGGAGGGATAAAGGTGTAAAGATATCAAATGAATTTTCTTTGGTCTTTGACCAAATCTAATTGCAGTAAAAAAACCATATGTTTTCCTGAAGCAAACACTCTCTACACGACAACGCTTGAAAGTCGGCTCAACACGGGATGAGTTCCCTTACCGTTAACTCCCTTGTTGACACTTACAGGTTAGGATTTTTTTTTGCTGCCTTTTTTCATACAAGTCCAATTTGTCCCCTTTATGCTTGCATTTGATTTATTTTACCACCGTTTTTCACCACAACACTTGTGTAGAAGTTAAGAGTCCATTGTTAGGAGATACTAGATTTAGTGCACCTCCTCGGCCACTTGTATGACACATTGACCGCCCATGCAGTGAAAGTGTTCATACAGACAATTGGTGAAGCGGATGAAACTGAGTATTTAGGAGCACACGCACATGTAAGTGAGCTTTCCGAAACCTATTTCTCGATTGACTTCGATCAAAAACGAAAGAGGGACGGCCGTTTAAGTGCTAGGAAGTGAACTCTCAATGCTAAACAAGACAATCAACTTCAACGGATGATGTCAAACGATTGGTGAGACCAAAAACTGAGTTTTTAAGAGCATAGACATCTATAAGTTAGTTTTTAAGAAACCTAAGTCTCGAGCGATATTAGAGTAGAGACGAAGAAGGAGTAGTCGTTTGAGTGTAAGAGGACATAGAGTTCAGTTGTCAACGCCGAACAAGACAACTAACTTTAACATATGATATCAAACGATTGGTGAAGTGAACAAGATTGAATTTTTAAAAGCATAAACATTTGTAAGTTGATTTTTTGAAAACTTATGCCTCGATCGATTTCAAGTAAGGAGTATAGAAAAGCAATCATTTTAGTGTGAAGTTGTCAACTGTCATAAGTTGCTGCAATAGGGAATGCATTGCATCAACTTGAGAAAGGTTAAATCATGTAATGAAGGTCTCGAGCAATTGAATAATAGTTTCAAGTGTTCATTAACACTACATTAAATTGAAATCTTGTGATATGTAATGTGAGTTGTAATTTTAATTGACTTCCTATGTTGTTTGTGATTCGTGGTTTAGGGTTTACGACATTTGAATTCATTCATTTGTAATGTAGAATGAACAACATCTAAATATAGTAATTTGCGGTTTAACTTTGTAAGTCCATTGTAAAAAGATACCTACGGTTCACAAACCCCCTCGTCCCATCTTGTATGAGACGTTGACCACATGTACGGTCAATATGCTCATATAATTTGATGCGTCTGCCGGAAATGAGTGGTTTTACTCTTGTGTGGTACAAGTTTGAAAGTGTATTTGAAAGTTGAAAAATTTTGCGAGGAGCTTGGAGGGTGTTGTTTTTGTGTTTGTATTTTGATTTCTTGCAATTGTGAGTCGGGTGTTTTTGGGTGTTATGTTGTCTTGTGAGTAGTTCACCGACATCGCGTTGAGTAAATGCCAAGAGGTTGTCTGACCATTGTTGAGTTGGATCTTCTTGAGTGTTGTATAAATCGCATTTTTTTTTATTAGATTATAGTTTCCGTATGACAATGAGGTCGAGTTAATAGTTTGTGGAACCATTTTTGTCGTTTGAAATTGGGGAAGCTGGTAATGATACCTTGACAACCTCAAGATATTATGTATGCAGGTTGAACTTACAAGTTGCCCGTCTACTCGTTCATCATGACTATTGTAGTTTTACATGTGTTGACTTTAATTGGTAAAATTTTAATTATCGTATACCTCGTAGGCACCGAAAGTAAATGGTTAATTAGGGTTGAAAGTATGAAACCACTAGTTAGAGATTGGCACGAGGTCTTTAGGGGGACTCAATCTTTAAGCCGTACTTCACCAACGGTAATTGTGGAAGTACCGTTGTTTATTTAATATTTATTTTTAAAAAATTAGTTTTATTTCACGAAACAAGAAGGAGGCGTGGCGTTTGTGGGTCTTCCGTGTGTACTGGCTCGTTTTCACATTATCCATTTTAGAGATGTTAGATCCGAAAAAACATCTTAAAAAAGATTAAAATTTTGGTTTTTCCACCCTTAGCACCCTTAGCCTAGTCAGTCTAGTGGTTTATTTATTTAATTTTAAGTGATTGGATGAATTTAGGAGGTTCCTGTGAGACCTAAATCGATTCAAAGGGTATTAAAACCAAAATGAACAGTTAGTTCACAAATACAACTTCCAAGGGCTTGACATTTGGACATTAGTGAAGAGGTGAGGTTGTGTACGTCCGTCTCGACCTGGTATCGAGATGCACTCCTCGGTATCGGTGATCACTTCATCTCTTTATGCTTACCAGACGATCGAGCACTACGGTTGAAAGGTTACGTCTGCCACATGCTTTGATAATGAGCCTGCGGTGATTTAGGGAAACAATCGGCTAATGACCGGGTATAGGTACAAGGCTACCGATTTTCCATTTCTCATTCGGGCATCTTAAAACAATAATTAACCATCAACTTCTTCTAACCTTTTGTTTTGTGTTACATTTTTACTTTATAAGCTTTTCCCCTATTTAGAACTCAAAGAGGTTAAATTAGTCACGACTTAGAGTAATTTTATCTCGATTGCTAATTAAACTATTAATCTTCACAACATTGCCTTTTTACTTTTAAAAACTATTAATTTAACTACTTTTTTATCCTAACTTCACAGTTTTATGAGAAAAACAACAAAGTAGGTAAATGATCGTTATTTACATTTTCCAAATTTTTCTCATTGTATACGTAAACACAATTATATTCACAATAAAAGTTAAAAAATTGCAACTCCGAACACCAAGTGTCGACTTGGCAGTTCACAATGCAGTAGAGTGCTAATCTTTAAACATCAATTCAAAAATATAACTAAGATTTTTAAGAAATTTTAATTTTAGGTTTCTAAGGTGTTTTTTGAAGAATTTTTTTAGATTCTGAAAACCTTTGTTACATTTGTATTAATTGATATCAAAAGATTAGTAACTTAGTGCACCAAGACAAAAAATTAGTTGATCCTAGTATGCATTCCCCCATGCATACTAGGATAAGTATCTTATCATCCCTAAAATTTTATTACTTTCCCGTAATGCGTTCAAGAAAGCAGTTGTATCTCTTAATTCATGTTCATGTAGAAAACTTCATTGTCGAAAATCAAAGAGGACTTAGTCATGAGACTGTATATTAATTTTTAGGACAATCTACTATATATATTACATGATTATAAGGTTTGATCATGAGTTGTTTTCTGAAAATTTTGAGCAAAATCAACAAGTCATTCACTGCAAACATTCTCATAAATTCTAAAACCATGATTAGCGTTTGAAATTTTAGAAGCATACAAAGATGTATTGTATCTAGGTGCTCACAAAAAATGGAGTTCTAAAACTAAATACAACAACAATGATTGATTCTCAAATATTTATGTTTGGGTGAAGTGACTTGTTGGCGACTTGTTGAGCCGGTGTTTGTGATTGTTTTTAATTGTTACATTGCATAAAATGTGTAAAGATTTTAAATTTGTTTTTGGAATGTTCCAAAATATTCCAAAATAATTTAAAATATGTAAAAAATATTCCAAAGTTTTCACAAAATATTATATTTTAAATATATTTAAACAGTTTTCGTAATTGTTATATAGTGTTGATTATATAGTAATGGAAATGTTTTACATATTGTACACTTTTCTTTGACGAATATGACGTCCTAGTGTGAAAACGATCTTCAAGTCATCAACCTCCCTAACTACCATGTTCCAAGTTCACGTGCATTGACGTTTCAGTTTTTCCCGGTGGATCGATCAACGTAATTGCAAATTTTGAAGGATTTTTGTGTTCTTGTAACGGACATTTACAATTCTCTAGTTAACATTGAGTCAAAATCATAGAATCCAAATAAGTTACTAAAGTAATGAAATTATTCTTGGACACAATGCGTCCACTTGGTCCTTTAGGAGTTAAATGACATGACTTTCTTGATGTTCACATCCAAGATCTCTTTTAAACTCCATTTTAAGCATGATTCTCTTTTTGATTTACTTTGGCTCTATTCGAAAGAAGTATATGGATGCCTTAAATATGTTCGTTTTGGCATTTAAAAAAACCCCATTTGGTTCAATAGAGTAGAAGTTATGAACAAGATTATCTCAAAAACAAAACAAAAGAACAGTAAACCCGTAGGACTTAGTATGTCTTTTAACCCCTAACTACCTAACTAGCTGTTTTTTAATAGGGGTACAAAATTGAATTTCATCTTCTCATCCATCTTGCGCTTTTTGCAAGTAAAAAAAATACTACAAAATTTTGTGGCAAGATAGCTTCATGCATGTGTGATCCGATTAGAAAGCGGATGACTTATGAAAATTTTATGCCTCATTTCATGCCACATTGTTCCACCAAAATTTTCTAAGATTTTAGTTTAAAACAAATCAAAAGTGTTCTTGAAAAAATCAACTCATAAAATTAAGAAACCAAAAAAACTTCAAAAATCACTACACTTAGAGTATTACATTTGAACCCATCACAAAAAATTCATCTACAGGTTGTCAATATCTAATTCGTAATCGAATTACAAAAGAATTTTGAAGTTTAAGTTTCAAATTCTATACAAAAATATTGGTGACTGTAATCATAGATCTAATCATATGGATAGAATCTAAAATTCATAATGTACAACTTTCATTCATATACCAAGTTCAAAATATTCCTCTTAGTTGCATTCGATAATTCATTTTTGCAATTCTTCAAATCTAAAGAAGGATGTAGACATTTAGGGGTTAAGGGATAAGTACAATTACGAAGGGTTAGCATGATGTGCTCTAATCTTTCTTCTCTCAACCATTCAAACTAGCCACATCAGCTTCAAAATCCAGCTAGCATAGGCAGTATATTTTCTAGTGTTTGTGAAAATGGCCTTGGGTATTAAACTATACTAAACACGTACAAGTATACGTAAGTGCACAGAAGGGGTATTAATTTGAACACTACCGTATTACGTCTATATACAATAAGCATATTTAGAGCTAAAATTATTGTTGTATGTACAGTCGGGTACAAGATGGTTACGAATTTTGGATCCAGTTGAGATTTGTGGGAACTTTGGAAGGCCCCTGTATGCTCAAAAATGAACGGAATTTCAAATTTTAATTTGCATTGGAATCGCACTAAAGTCTACTTTATCATCATTACAAATACACATATGTAATTGAAAATCATACAAAAAATCTGATGTTTTCTATATACTATCTACCATTTAGTGCTGCCACCATTTGTGAAAATTATAACTTGTATTTAATGGTACATATTCAAAATGAACCTTCACAATTGCTTTAGAGATACTTGATCCCACACCACTTGAACTATTTGTATGGTTTCTTACTTGTTCTTTACCTTAATGCAAAAAATCTTAGACTATCTTCCACAGGTTCACTATGAAATGATAGATAGTGCATAAAAGAAATCCAAATTGTTGTCTTATTTTAAATAATTCTTTTTTCACTTATTATGAAGTTGAAGCACACTTCATTGCAATTCCAATGCAATTTTTGGTTTCAAAATAGGTTCATTTGTGAGCATGCTAGAGCTTCCTAAAAATCGTTGAACTTTCTAATGAAAACTTATTGAAAATTTTGTAAGCATGTTGTACCCGACTGTACATACATTAAACATATATTTAGGACAAAATATATCTATATACACAGTTTTTTAAACATATAACCCCTCATCCATGGGGTTTTTAGAGGGGTCATGAACGCACGTGATTCTACTATAAGAAAACTTGGTAAAAAAAAACCGCAGCTGAATTCAGCTGCGGTTTTTTTTACCAAGTTTTCTTATAGTGTTCTCAAACATAATGTAGAGTGCACCCCCGGGGAAAATGGGCTCTCTCACACACCTAGGGGGTGCACTGTGCAAAATTTGTACAAGTATACGTGAGTGCACAGAAGGGGTATTAATTTGAACATTGTCGTATTACATATACATACAATAAACAAATTTAGAGCTGAAAATATTGACGTATACTTACATTAAACATATGCCTAGGATGGAATAGATCTGTATACAAAGGTTTTTAAACATATAACCCCTTGCATACAAAGGGTTTTTAGAAGGGATCATGAACGCACGTGATTCTCAAGCATAATGTAGGGTGCACCCCCGTGCTCACACACACTGCAAGCTACAGAGTATCAAGAAGCTCCAGGTCTTGGACAAAGTTGTGAATAATCACACGCCCAATCCTGAAATTAAAAGGGCTGCACTAGTGGAACAGCATGCCAAGAATTCGGTGCACAGATCGGTTTATTTGCTTTTCTTGAAGAATTAATTATTAAGAGTGGAGAGTTGTGCAGGTCAGGAAACGTGTTCAAGAAATTCCTGCAAAGTACATCCATGTTCTTGATGCCTCAGCTTTGCCATACAGACTTGTCTCTCCACATCTTGCTGTGGCTCAAGAATACAGACCCAGATTGTCTCTGTTAAAATAACCTCATTTTTGTTAAAACGGCATCACCTCAGATCTATACCAGCCCTAGATTTTGGAGCTCCTATGAGCACTCACTACAAGGAGAGGCATGGTTACTCAGGAGGATCCTGTTCATTGTCTTTTTTTTATTGTACACGCTTGTCCTATGTGACGAATTGCACTCACCAAGTCCAACCAAAAAATTAGTGAGTGTGAAGTGGCCCGTTTGACTCACAGAGGGAGTGAAAAGCGACACCTTCTCCTTGTAGTGACTTGAATTCATGTCACAATTTTTGCACTCTAAAACACACCATTACTATGAATAAGATTAAGAAATGTATCACGCGGGTTCACTCTTTGAGTATTTTGAAGCACCCTATTTGCACCATGTGACTATTATGTGGTCCAATTATGTATCAAAGTCTTACATTTAAAATTTTGACATGTATAGTATGAGGCACAATTAGGGTGACTTCGAAAGCGTGGCACAAACAGGGTGACCGACTTGCCTTAGTGAGTACATTACAAGTATTGTTGTTCTAGACCATTTTCGAGGGCATTAATTGGGGTGACGTTTTCCTCGTTTGTGTGGACTAACTTGTGTACGTGTGAATTTTGATGGACAGATTTCAAGTAACAGAATCGCATGTGTTTTGTGTTGCAGACGGAATCATGACCATAGCTTGAAAACATTTGATTTGCTACTCTAAATTGAGGGGGAGGTTGACCAAACCAGAATGTATGTATATAGGGCTTTTTATTTAGTATGTCCTTGGCTGGCTATAGGCATGAAGGGAAGGATGATGATCTGCAATCGTTAAATTCATCATTTGTACCAGCGATGCAGGAGTCTCACCGGTAAGTTTCATTTTCTTGTGTTCAGATGAAGAAGTCAATGCCGGCTACTTCAGTGACGGGCCTTTTCTTGCAATCAGTCCTGTGCACATGGAGCAAGAACCTTGAACAAACAGACTACCGCAGTACCACAGCAGGTTCGCCAAAAATTAATTCCAAAAAAAAAAACCAAAAAAATCGTAAATTATGAACAAAAATAGAATAAATTATTTTAAGCTATACTTTGCTATTTCTAAGTTATTTTGAACTATTTTGGGTCATTTTTAATCTTTTTTTTCTCAACAACGAAAATCAAGAAATTCATTTTTTGAGGAGCGAACCTTATTTTTCAAAAAATAATAATGTGTGTGTGTGTGTGTGTGTGTGTGTGTGTGTGTGTGTGTGTGTGTGTGCGCTCACCCATAATCCTCACCCTCTGTGGAAATAGTAAATTGGCTAACAATAGTCATTATGGACTCTATATACTTTTTTTACGGGCGCGACGAGATCTACATTATGGTGACATTTATTTTTAGCTACCCACATTTTATTTTTAGCCAATTTTTTTTTTCCACGGAGGGTGAGAATCGTGAATACTGGCAACTGAACATATTTATTATTATTATTATTATTATTATTATTTAACCGTATTTAGCCTTATAATTGTTCAATTGTGGTTTAATATATGAATTGTGATATATTGTTATATACTATCATGATTATTAATTTTACTTTGTACTGAAAAGTGTTTGGTCATTTTTATTTTGATCAAATACCACAAAATATAGAATATACTATAAGGCTGCAAAGGGCTTTCGGGTTGTTTGAGGGTTAACATATATTATTCTTGTTCGGTCTTATTGGCAAGTGAAAGAAGATTTCATGCATTGTTTGAGCACTATAAAAATTAGTTACTCCCTCCGTTTTATAATAAGAGTCCATCTTTTTTGGCATTTATTCTTTCCTAGTTTTGTCTTGTGTTTTATACCTCAAAATACTTTATACTTTTTTTTGTTTTTTAATCAACACACGTAATATTCTTCACTGATTCCGCTGATATAAAATTTGGTCCCATCTAAATTATATTTTTCACAATATGATCGATTGAATTTTTCATTTTAAAATCATGAATCCTTGGTCCTTTAGAGGTTAATCGCCATATTTGTTAAAGTGGCATATAATTTCAAAGGATACCTAGGCATGTATGTTTCCAGGCACTTGTAAAGTCCTAGTTTTAATTCGAACTATAGATTGTGCACTTGAATGTCACAATTGTTAGGGCTATGGAACACGCCATTTGAACGAATAAGCTCGAAACGACCTGGGAGCATCATTCAGCTACAAATTAATGGGTGCAGGAAGAGATCATCACTTTCATTGTTGGACAATCCTCTGGACGCATTTGCAAACGGGAGTGATCGACAAAGTGTTTTGTGCTCAGGAATATATTGGTGGTAAGTTAGCTCCCCATTCCTAACCTTGAAAACAGAAATCCATACTGTAAACTCACCATCTTCAGTAACCACTCATCTCATTAACCCCTAAATGTCCCAGCGTGCATCACGAATAGATTCAAAACCTTGTAACTTTCTCATACAATCTCGGATGACTTTCATTCAATTCATCTTTGCAAGCTTATTAATTTTTCTACCAATTAAAGTAAATCTCTTATGATGGGGAGATGTTGATAATATTGAAGAGGCCTCCAAATGCAAGTATGTCAAATTTGTTGTGTAGATTTTATGCTTGCAATGGTCCTCTCATGTACACCTCATGTACATCTGAGACATGCTAATATCTATTTTTGAGGCTAGCATCTACTTGTGTTCAAAGGGTTAGTACATTTAGGGGTTAATTGTGCTTTGTTATCTCTAGAAGTCACTCACATGCATACCATAGGTAGAGGGCAGGGTTCAAATAAATAAATAAATAAATAATCTAAAAATCAATGCCATAATTTTTGAGAAATTAGTTTTCAATTTTCTTTGTATGGTGGAAAAGAGAATCTAGAAAAAGTTTGTAATCGTTCTAGTTGTTGCACCTTATTTTTCAAATTTAAAAAAAAAATTGGCTCAAATGTGCCGACCCCGCCCTCCACCTACAGAATTTGATGTGCAAAGCACCGTGTTTGAGGTGGACGACTTTTGAATTGAAATCAACATTTTATTCTGACTTGATGAACCTAGGATTGGTTGGCTTTCTAAACTTGAATTTTATTAACCTTGGAATGTTCCTTGGCAACTATATGTATGACCACTGTATATTTGCTTATATGATCCATCTCTTGCACTAAAATATGGTTTATGTACTCAAACATGCCATATACTCAAGTATATGTACGAGGATATGTAAGCCATTTATACATACAGAGTTAAAAAATAATATCCTAAGCGCATGTATTTTGTAGCTCTCAAGTCCCAAAGGGATCAATATGTACAACCTTGATGCCATGTGAGTGTAAAAAAGAGGTATTAATTAAATGTCAATGCAAAAATTACACACACATATATATACATATATACATATATATATAGCATATTAAATCATATAAAATCATATAGAAAGTACATTGTATATATGGGGATATTTTAGAAAGGGCCATGAACGTACATGATGTAGAGAATACAAACATTAAGTTCACCACCTTTAATGTTATGATATTATATTTACACCCTTGATTGAACATGATCAAACATTATGATCCATAATGTTTTTGTGATGAACATGTGTTAAAACTAACACGGATTTCCATTACTGCCCATGCAAATTTATACTAAGGTAACTATACCTTAAAGCGTTCACCTTACCAACTGAGCCTATTTACACAAGTAACACAGAAAATATTTTCAGTGGGTCTTATTAGCAAGTTCAAGAGGATTCCAACGCACTGTAGCATGCATTATTTGGACACCGTATGAATAAGTTATGAATTTCCAAAGTGCTAACTATAGGTTGACCTTAAAGCGACCCTAAACTCTGATGTTCAGATTGTGCACATTCTCATCAACAGTAGGGTGTCAGAATCTACTTATTATGGAAGATTGAGCTATGCACGCTTTAAGGAAATGGTCGCTTTTAGATATAGTTACCTTAGTGAAACCATTGAGGTTATGTCCAAAAACGTGAAAGTACACCCTGATTTTGGAAATAGTATCCCTAGCCATGTCTATAGCTTGGAAAATTACTTCTCATAAGAAGGCTCTATTTTTATGTTGCCAAGATCATAATGTCAAATTTGTGTGGAACAATCCACTAATAAGTGGAGAACATATGAAAAGAAGAAGAAGCAATTAGCATATGTATTACTTGCTGTAGGAGCAATACCCTCGGAGCCATGTAATATGGAGAGCCATCTAGAAAGAAACATTTTTGGCATCTCCCTTAAGGTATGTACACCCATAACTTAATGGTCCCTGTCTTGGTCCTGTAGGGGTTAATGTTCAGTGATTATTAATCTTGCACTAAATAAAATGCAGCAGCAGCATTTACAAGCGAGCTATGGATACAATAAGTTAAGTACAGTGTTACTAAAAAAAACAGTTGTCAAATTGATGTTGCTCTTATTGCCTGTGCTGATGAGAAAACTTTTTGAACACATGCACCTGTTTCAGACATAAAATTGGAAGGAATGCTACTGTAATATGAACTGCCAAAAAAAACCATCCAAAGTTTCACATAACTAGGTTTTAACTAAAAGTGAATTTATTTGGCGATTTTCGAATTCAGTGGTTGGGGATAACATCAAATTCATAGAGAGAATGGAATGAAGATGATCATGGTATTAATGGGGCACATGTACATTGGGGAGTGTTCTCAAGTTTGACAGGAGCTTGGAGGGAGATAGAGGTAAAACAAATTTTATTGGATGGAGACGGAGTGCACTCCATGTGTTGATGATCTAAGAGGGTGATGTATTAACCCCTAAATGCCTAGAGCCCTCTCCAAATTTGGTAGTTTTGCAAAGATGCATTATAAAATGCAACCTAGAGAGATATTTTGAACTTGATATATGAATAAAAGCTGTACATTATGAATTTTAGATTCTATCCATACGGTTAGATCTATGGTTGCTATTACCAATAATTTTGTATAAAATTTGAAACGTGAAATTCAAAATTATTTTGTAATTTAATTACGAATAAGATATTGACAATCTACGGATGAATTTTTTTATGATTGGTTGAAATGTAATACTCTAAGTGTAGTGATTTTTGGAGATTTTTTGGTTGCTTAATTTTATGAGTTGACCTTTTTGGAGCACTTTTACACTAAAATCTTCAAAATTTTGGGTGAATCACTACAACATGAAATGAGGCATAAAATTTTCACAAATCATCCCCTTTCTAATCGGATCACATGTGCATGAAGCTAACTTCCCATAGAATCTACAATAAAAATTTCACACTGCAAAAAGTGCATGACGGATAAGAAATTATGGATGAAATCTGTACATCGTTCAAAAAATGGATGCTCATGCAGTTAAGGGTTAAGAGTAAATGAAGAGAACCCTCATCTGAAGAGATGCTTGATGTGAGTGCACTCCATTCCCAAAACATCTGACTTTCTTACTACACGAGTCATGAAGCTTCTCGATCAACCAAATTAGGATCAAGACTGCAATCCATCATGGGTATGACACCCGATTGCCCTCTATCACAATCCCTATCGCCTAGATTTCAAAACCGAACTAAACCCAATACACTTTTAGTGAAAAGCCTGAATGATACATTCTTCCACAGAACTAATGGCATTTCCTGATGATCCATTTTGGTCGCGTAGCAAGACTAATATCCATTTCTTTAGAATGCTGGACACAGACACGAGAATTCACCAGAGTTGAGGTTCAGATTCATTTAGTTACTCTCACGCTTAACAAGCTACTGCTAGTCAGAGACGAGGCACAAGGCAGGCAGAAAACTTACAGTGTCATGTTTTGCCGGAGGAAGGACATGGAGGCCACCAAGAACCCTGACATTTTCAAAGCCTGTACTGTACAATCTAGAGCAGCTGTGCACTTTGAAACCATGAATAAAACCAGCCTTGATCTAAGTGTGGTTGTTTTAAAAGAAGAATTCCAAGTCAGGGAGCATTCATTGGCTTCTTCTGACTGACAGTTAAATCCAGGAAATCAGCTTCACAGCGACCATACCAAAATTGAATCTCCACGTCAGAATTTGAGAGGTCCACTTCACCCTAAACCAAACCAACCACATGATGACATGTGGCACTTTTTAACACATGCTGATTGATTTAATGTCAAAACTGACCATGACATATAGTAACTAAACTGGTTTTTTTTGCAGGCCATTTCTGTACTCTAGGTCAGAGGAAGGGGTGGAAAACACTGTCGAAATTGAGTTCCCCTCACCCTAATCCAACCACAAGATGAAATATGGCACTTTGTGACGAAACACATCGGAACTGACCACAACTTAGGGCCTCTTTACATTAGAGGCGAGAAGCCGTGAGGAGAGAAATTTCAGCCAATGAGAAATTGGTCTTCTCGATTTCTAGGCCTCCTATTGGCTGAAATTACTCTCCTCACGGCTTCTCGCATCTAGTGTAAAGAGGCCCTTAGGGAAGGAGATTGAAGGCAGGGCAATCTTCATACAGTGTTAGCTTCTGTATGAGGGAAATCCCAAACAGCATATACGCAAATTTTCAGAGTCAATTTTCTATTAATAATGATACCAGGAATACTGGGCAGATTATTTTGCTCAACAATGGAATTAGGCAGTAGAATGTGACTGTATGAAATTTGACTGTAGAATCTGGCTATCTCGGGGCGCTTGAGATTATGCCATGGGCTCAAAATAGTTACTACACATGAAGTAGGATTTTGTTCGGGGAAAGTCAAGCGGTGGATGGCAGCTTCTCCAAATTCGTGGGGATAAGGGGTCCGGATTTTGCAAATTCGAGCATGTTGGCACCGGCTGGGGACAAGGGTGCCCCCTGGGGGAATTGTCGTGAACACTCAACACCTGGGGAATATGTCAACCATGTCTCTGGGTTTAGTTCTGGTACATGGAAAATTCTTTCGCTCATTTCAAATTTTCCCACTGCAACATGGTCTGGCAATCTCTCTGAAATTATGAGCCGTTTTTCAGGTTTCCCATGTACTCTGCCTCGATGGCGGCATTGTCAATGTGGCAGCTCCATGTGCTCATGTTTCACCCACCACATGGACAGAATGTGGCAGTCCAGTGGTCTAACAATATCAGGCTTCCATCATTCCACACATAACATTCTTCAGCCCCACCTCCGAATCTCAAGCATCTGTCAGGGGACCGGAGGAATCGCAGAGAATTTTCCTCTAACTTCAGCTGTGCCCAGTGTTTTTCTTTCTGGCGATTTTTAGCTTCTAGCAGCTGCTTAGAAGCAGCTCCCAGAAGCTAAAAATCGCCAGAAAGAAAAACACTAGTTGTGCCAAGCAAAGAGGGTTGGAGAGTTGAATTATTTTACTAGTAGTTTCTCTACATTGCAGCCACAATGTAAAGGGTGTGGTTCAGCAAGGTATAAAGAACATTATGCACTTCAATTAGCAAAGAGCATCCCGCACCCTTCTCCCTTCAATTCACCCCTTTACCACTATCATCACATTCAAAATTTGGTGTCACAAACTATCGTCTTCACACCCTTGAACCGCTATGTGTTCTTTTATATAGTCCGTGAACCAATCACAATCACTATACATGGGTATTCATTATTGTCCATCAATCTAAGATATTGAGCTATCTTTTTTAACTAGTTTTACATGACGTATTCAGATATCACTATATCGTGCTCATATTTTGTGACTCTCTCACCAGCCTTGAATTTTCAGCATTAAATACAAACACTTTTCATCTAGTTTTCAAAGAATCTCCTACTTTTCAGTGGTAGGGTGCGGATGTTTTAAGGCAGAAACACCCAATTTTTTCCCCTGCACCCATTTCTTGCATTATACACTTGCTCAGAAACTATCCCACAAAGTAAGTGCTTTTGGAACCATTTCCCTTCTGGAACCAACAAGAATATTTATATTTTGACCATTCTAATAAAAAGAAAAATAATATGCCCAATGATTAAATTGTCACAATAAGGTTTGGTTGTGTTGACCCTGTTAACCCCTAAACGTCCCAGCGTCCAGAAACTGGATCACGAACATATTCAAAGCCTTGAAAATTTCTCATACAACCTCGGATGATTTTCATCCAAGTCACCTTTGAAAGCCTATCAAATTCTCTACCAATTACAATAGATCTCTTGTGATGGGGACCTATTGAAAATATTGGAGAGGCCTCCAACTACAAGTATGTCAAATTTGTTGGGTAGATTTTATGCTTGCAATGGTCTTTTCATGTACACCTCATGTACATCTGAGCCATGGTAATATCTATCTCGAGTAGGTGATTTTTCCACGTAGAAAAATCAATGGATTTTAACCCCTAACTGCCTGAGCGTCCATTTTTTTGAACGATGTACAGATTTCATCCATGTTTTCTCATGCGTCATGCACTTTTTGCAGTGTGGAATTTTTACTCTAGATTCTATGGGAAGTTAGTTTCATGAATGTGTGATCCGATAAGAAAGGGGATGATTTGTGAAATTTGTATGCCTCATTTCATGTTGTAGTGATTCACCCAAAAGTTCAAAGATTTCAGTGTAAAAGTGCTTTTGAAAAAGTCAACTCATAAAATTAAGCAACCAAAAAATCTCCAAAAATCACCACACTTAGAGTATTACATTTCAACCAATCACAACAAATTTCATCTACAATTGTCAATATCCTATTCGTAATCGAATTACAAAAGAACTTTAAATTTTGAATTTCAAATTTTATACAAAAATATTGGTGATAGCAATCATAGATTTAACCGTATGGATAGAATCAAACATTCATAATGTACAACTTTTATTTGTACATTAAGTTCAAAATATCCCTCTTAGTTGCATTTTATAATGCATCTTTGTAAAACTGCCGATTTCGGAGAGGGATCTAGGCATTTAGGGGTTAAGCAATTTAATTTGTGGAGAACAACGGATGTGCATGTTACATTTAAGCTTTAAATCGAACAAAATTTTACTGAAATCTAACTTATTAGTTGGTTTCAGATGGATTGTATACTGTAATGCATTGCTTATTAGTTGGGCTTCTCTTCTTATGTTTATTTTTTGTTGCCGATCCTGATGACCAACTACAATATTCAAAAAAAAATCTCCGAAAGTGATCATTTTTGGTTAGTTAGGCCCTAAAGGGTGAATGCATCGCTCATCCCTCCCTACCAATCTTGCATAAATCTTGTTTCTAGAAGACCTGTGCATATATTGATGTGGAGGTTTGGAAATCTCCCGGGAGTGCACTTAAAGTTAAGATTAGGAATACACGTGAGTGCGTTTTAATAGCATACCCCCTACAATACTTGGCCTTAAAATATTTTTTAAATTAAGATTTTTTAGGTGCTACATTATTACATATATATCTAACATTTGGTATAAATTTCAGGACCAAAAGTTTTTAAAATCTTATTAAAAAGAAATGATAGAAGTTTGCACTAAAATGTGTTGTTTTTCGCTTCAAAAATCAATTTAAAAATATTTACAAGTGATTATTTTTTGAAATTTATGCAACAAGAACTTTAGATTGTGTTTAGCAACCTCATATTTTTTTCACAAATTTTAGATGATTTTTAGTACATACATAGGGGGGTCAAAGTACGCACTCACGTGATTCTTAGTCTTAACTTTAAGTGCACTCCCCGATGGAAATCTAATTTAACACAATTGTCCCTCTCTATTACGACATGTTAGGGAAGCTCAAACTTCGAGGTGACATGCATGGATTAGTCACATAAATGACTTATTACATGTTGTATTGCTCGAAACAATAATATCGTCATATTATGGAGTGTCATTGTATGGAGGGTAAAATGTATTGCAACTGGCAAGGGCAGTGGTCATCATTATCAAGTTTGTGAGTACCGCAATACCATAACATGGTCACCACCCTGCGAACAAATATTTAATTTTTTTGAAAAAGAAGGTTGGTTCCTCAAATAATAATAATAATAATAATAATAATAATAAATAAATAAATAATCTATTTTTGTTTTTGAGAAGAAAAAAATGATTAAAAATACCTCAGAAATAGCTCAAAATAGATTAGGAATAGCAAAATATAACTTAAAATCATTTATTCAATTTTCTTACTTCTGTTCTCATAATTTCCAGTTTTTACATATTTTTTTAATTATTGTATTTTGTTAATTTTTGGCAAACCTGCTATTGTACTATGGTAGTCACCCCATCCAAATCTATGAGGATTTTTGGGCACAACAATGATCAAGCACCGAATGTACCACACCCAAGAGTGCCTCATCAACCTCCAGCTGACTATTTGGCTTCCTTCATTTCCTTGTCTATGTCATGTCACGTACCTAATGGGGTTCTAGAATCCTCAATCTCGTACTCTACACCAAATTCACGTTAACCCCTAAAGGACCAAGAAGCCCAAATTGGGCCTCATGATTTTATTTTTTTATAGTTTTGAGTAGGTCCTGTGTGGACTTCTTGTTGTCCGAATTTATATGTTTTTTGACCAACACATGTAGTGTTCTTCACTTATTCAAGTGATATAAAATTTGGTCCCATCTAAATTATATTTTTCAAAATATGATTGATTGAATTTGTCATTTTGAAACCATGAATCCTTCGTCCTTCAGGCGTTAACTTCCTTTTTCCAAATTTCTTTTCTTTTCTTACGCAAATGACGATATTTCATTGCACAAGTACTACCTACATAACTTACCAGCACTCAAGTTCAGAGCGGTCAGTTGTGGAGCAAAAGCAGCTGTTCCCAGCAGGGGATTCAAAACCAGCTGTTGTAATCCCCAGACCGACCACTGCACCCATTGAATCTTCGTCATTTATGGTGCTCCAAACATGATTGCCTGCCGGCTCCCTCGCGCATACGAAAATATGTTACACAAGAACTTGGGCAAATACCCACATATGGCTTCAGTTACAAACAGTGAGTGAGTGAGAGGCCACAAGAATCAACACCAGTATCACCCCTGCCTTGTGTGGGAAAATCTACACAGGACACCCCTGCCACCTGCCTCTGCTGCATAACTGCCCTGTCGTTTCATTCATCCACCATTTTCATCCGGTCTCTAGGGATCATCCATCGTCCCAACAGTTGTTTTGGGGAACCGTTCCAGTACTTACATAACATTCAGTAGCCTTCATGTCCACTGCCTTTCCTTGATGCACTGTCCACTTAGGGCCGCTTCACACTATGGCTGTCCAAGTCGAGAGGCCGTGGGATTGAGTGGCCAAACTTTATTGAGAGTCCAAAGAAATGGGCTGAAAATAGACAATAAAATATAGTTTTGATTTTTTATGGAAAAAATCGACGGCCTCACGACCATAGTTTGGGTTTCTACTCCCGTTCGACCCAAACTTCCTTCGAGAGTCCGTCAACCTTGATCAAAAAGTGTTGCCATGTAGGCATTTTGAAGGGCGACGGCCTTTGGACTTTGGCCTCTAATGTGAAGGGACTAGAGGCCGAATTCTTGGTTTCTTGCAATCCAATTGGTGGAAATTGACGGCCTCTCGACCTTCGGCCATAGTGTGAAGCGGCCCTTAGCTACTGATGAAGTATTGTTGGGTGTGGAATATTCCACACCATTTACTGTAAAGCCAAGGCAAAGACAATGTATGCTACAGAATGTTATGTATTGTAAACCTTTTCATGCAATTATTATCAGCAGGAGCCCAGGTAGTTCTAAGAAGGTTTTTTTTACCTCCTGAAATAAGTTTGAATTTTAAAAGTATGGTTTTAAACCCCTACCAAGACCAAGAAGCCCAAATTGGGCTTCATGTCTTTTTTTAGCAGTTTTGAGTAAGTGATTTGTGGACTTCCTTTTGTTCTTTAACCAACATATGCAATGTTCTTCACTGATTCAAAATTTGATCCCATTTGAATTATATTTTTCACAATATGATTAATTGAATTTGTTGTTTTAAAACCATCAATGGTTTGTTTGTTAGGGGTTAACTTATTTGAAATAAAATAGGTTAGTATGATTTAGATCTTGATATATTAAACCCTTATGTTGCCTCTATCTAGAATCTGGATGGTGTACGAAATTCAACATTACTTTTCTATGTGAGAACCAAGTTTTTATTTCATTCATAATTTTCAAAAAAAGAAAAAAGATAGGTATTGACCATTTGGATGGTTTGGATTCAATTTAAGTTACATGTTGTCTTGTAATAAAATCCAAATATTTAATATGATTTTTTGAAATTTGCATTTCAAACTTATGGTAATAAATATAAAGTTGTGGTGCCCAAGACCATTATTGTCACCAATAGTAACCTTGGGCATCACACTCTGATGTTATTCTTTAATGTTCAAAATAACGTCCCTCTACCTTATTGGTCATTCGGTGCACATCCACAAATGAATATCTTCATTTGTATCCAAAATTTATCATTTTGAATAAGGATTATTTTCCACTCCAAGGTTACCCTAAAGATGGTGGAGAGGTACCCAAACCGAATGGGCATGGTTGGCGGTTTGATTCCCAACTATGAAATCGTCTCTCTAATTGACAAAATAGCCCTTGTCACGGGTTGCAAAAAGCTACTCGTATGTTTCAAAAAAATAAGGGCTTGTTCCATTTGTAACCCCCAAAAAAATAATTTGTTCCATTTGTACCAATATATAAATAAATAAATAAATATGGGCTGTTTTTAACCACATGGAAAAACAACGGTGCAGTAATTCCAGTAAAGACTTTACGGATGTTACTGACCGGCTCAAGCGCTGCTCCAATTGTGTTACCCTCACATCCAAAATAACATGATTCCATATCTTTTTTTTCTTGCAGTGAAAGTAAAGTGCATTTTGGATTGCGTCAAAAATATAAAATAAATATCTTTGCAATGGAATAAATTGCAACATTTGACTCAAAAAATTATACATAAAATAATATGAACAACATGATTACATTTGCAATGAAAGAAATGAATAAAAGTGAATGGAATAAAAGTTATCTGTCTCCAAGCTCACATGAATGGCCAGGATTTGTAATCCAAACCGAATTCGTGGTCGCACCAGAGAGGCAGATTGGATGACTCATCAACCTTCCCTGTCATAGGTCTAGCCCACCCACTCACCCACCCATTTGCACCTTTGGCCTTTTCTATCCTCCTGTAAAGTGAGCAGTCTCATGTTCCATTATTTTTTTTCTGGGCACCGATTTTAAGTTATGCCCACTCCAGCCGATTTCTGAACAACATCATCATCATCACCCTCACCATCATAATCATAGCTTCAATACAACCAACATTTAAAGCCCCCAAAAAGAGCTCTGGATACAGGTTAATACTAATGATCATTGAATCAACTGCAGTGTAATCCATCTTTGCATTTATTAACCCAACAGGCAGGTTGCAGTAGTAGTAGTACTCATTCTTTGTCACTCATGCTAGTACAGTAAATCGATTTGAAATTCGTAGGCTGGTTTTTCCGGCTGACTGGTGATGGACCAAGTTGTCTCTTATTTCCTTGCTTTTTCAGTTGCGTCAAAAAAAGAAAAAAATCTAAACAAAATTGTCCTTGGCTTACTTTTAGAACGAGGATGATGACTCATTATTGATTAACAGTAAGGTAGACACCACCCAGCACTCAATTCCACCCTCACGTACCAAATGTGTACATTTGTGTTCTTAACCCTTAAACGTCAAGGTTAGCCCCATGGGCTTATTTATGAGAGAATAATGAAGAAAAAAGTGGATTTTCTCAACCAAATCAAGCGAGGACTGGTGCGTTGGAAAGCTACTGAAAAAGCGATCTAGATTTCAGATTTGCGCCTCATTTGGGAGATTGTGGAAACATTGGCAAGCAATCAAAGTTATCAAAATGAGCAGAAGTTGAGGTTGGGGCAGCTGAGGTCGTTTTTTGAAAAGTGCCGCAGTTCTACAGTTCTGGCCAGCAGTGGCATGTAGAAATTAGTGAAGGTTATACTAAATATCATTATGATGTAAAATTAACGTGATATGAAAATTTCAACCACTCAATAAAAATTTCAGCCCTCACTAATTTGAGATTTGGGAAAATAGTGCGTGCTTTGGGAACTAGTATCACACGCATTAAATGAGATAATAGTGTACTCTCTCTGCGTGGCTATTAGAGTTATCCGAGAGCAGAACTGGTTTTCAAGCGGAGTTCAAGGGGAGTTCTCTTCCTATAATTATAATTTTTGACAATTATTGTTCATGAATAGTTTCCATGGTCGGGGCTCTTGGTTTGGAAGAACATGTGGGAACTCTCCTCTAGCATTGGGGAGGTCACGAGTTCCACACCTCATGATGATGCAGGGCCTTGCTTTGAATTATTCTCTAACTCACCATAGACTAGTTTTGCAATCTTTTTGAACTCAAAAGGAGTCTAAGGTAAATTTAAGGTTTCTTTCCACTTTGAGACACTCTTTTCGATTAACTCTATTGACTGGCTAGAGCTTCTGTTGCAGTTGCATGTTGTTTGGCAAAAGCTTTACTGAATTGGAAATAAATTGTTTTTAAATTTATCAATTTTTTTAAAAAAACTGTTTCAAATTTCAAAAACATCAATTGCAAAGCACGTGCACCACTCAAACTGATATTTTTTATTATTTATTTTGACGCAAATAGAACTATGGCCCAAGGTAATAGGAAAATAATATTAGTATCCTGTTTGGACCAATTTAGGTTCTACTCATTGTGTCCCTCTGAGATTGATGGACATTCATGTGGAATTGTTGTGACAGGTTGAGGCTCTTTGCTGTAATTGCCATTGCATGTTCTGAATGAATTGTTTCTCCAGCTTTTCTTTTTTTTCTTCTTCTTTTTTCAGGAGAATTGTTTTCCGACCTTTCATGTAACTAAGTTGACTCATGGTATATTAAAGTGCTACCATGCATAAGATTTAATATTGTAAATTTTATAGTCAAAACATAAGGTTCTTTAGCCCTCGTAAGAATCTGGGAATAAGAATCGTTGCAGGAGAATCTCGTAGCGGTTTTTAGAATATTGGACATGCCATGTAATTCTTTACCTAAATAATGATGGTGGAGAGTTGAAATTCCACAGCCAAGTCTCAAGAATCATATGTTCTTTTGTTCTTTTTTTTTATCTTTCATGCAGTGAGAGCAAAAGGGTGAACCCTAAAGAACCTTATGAAACGAGTTACCTTGAGTTAAAGTATAAAAGTAGGGGACAAAGAAGACAAGGACTTCCAACTCAGTTTTCTAAATGATTTTATTTTCTATTGAAGTTTGTGTACATGTTGTTTCTTTTTTTCTTTTTTTTCCGAAACAAATGGATGCTTTATTTCCATTGCACAACAACATAGTACAAACATCACATTGTGAACAAAGAGAGAACTCGTTTCCAGTGCTCCCTTGCAGGTGATTCTTTTTTGGACTTTTCTTCCTACAATATTTGGACTAAATCCAAAGCTCCTAATCATTTCCAACTAAGAGCGACGTCCCCACCATAAACATGAGGTCCGGGAGCAATCCCCGCCATGCACAAGGTTCCTATCAAGCAGGGAAGTATTAGCCCTCACGACGTGCATTCAACCAGAATCGAACGGCCGTCCTCTTTGGTGTTAAGAAGCACTCCTAATGGGAGCCCATCTCCTAGCTATCACCTAAGTAGTTTAAGTTCATTCTAGGCCATACATGTTGCTATTTGGATAAACAACTACTAGCCTATTTCATTTTATTTTATTTTGGTACAAATGGAACAAATTTTATTCCATTGCAAAAGGTATAAAAGCTTTTCTTCATATAGGATTTGTACTATGATTCAAAAAAGTACTTCTGTAGTTAAAGTTTCTTTCATTTAGAAGATGAAAAGTACATATATAGTTAAAAGTGACCTCATGAAGAGGTTCAAAAACACTCTTGTACTTAATAATTCTCCCGATCATAGGATGAAAGCAAAACACCAACTAACCCCTAAACGTTCTCACTTCTCTCCAAATTTGGAGAATTTTAAAGATGTCTTATAAAATGCAACTAAAAGGGATATTTTGAACTCGATGTATAAATAAAAGTTGTACATTATGAATTTTAGATTCTATCCATACGGTTAAATCTATGATTGCTATCACCAATACTTTTGTATAAAATTTGAAACTTAACATTCAACATTCTCTGTTAATTGAATTACAAATAAGATTTTGACAATCTTTGGATGAAACTTGTGATTGATTGAAATGTAATACTCTAAGTGTAATGATTTTTGGAAATTTTTTGGTTGATTAATTTTACGACTTGACTATTTCAAGAACACTTTTACACTGAAATATTCGAAATTTTGGGTGAATCACTTCAACATGAAATGAGACATAAAATTTCACAAACCATTCCTTTTCTAATCGGATCACACATGCATGAAACTAACTTCCCATAAAATATACAGTAAAAAATCTTTCTGCATAAAGTGCGTGACGGATGAGAAAGCTGTGATTGTTTCTGTACATCGTCTTCAATGTGGACGCTTGGTTCTTTAGGGATTAACTTATCATCAGAAACATTTCTGTTGTGATTTCATATTGGTATGTGGTCGGTAACGATTTTCCTAATTCCAGAAGTGCATATGATTTTCATCCAGCACAGTAATATCCCAAAAAATTCAATTTTTCACCAATATTCATGATAAATTTACGATTGTAGGTGACAGGTGTCTACATTGCACATAATATACTTAGAACGTTTGGATGGATTCTTATGTAATTTTAAGGTAGAACAGTGAGTGAAAGTAAATTCAGGCCCATCCTTCTTGGGTTAACGGTGTAATAGACATTTCAGGTAAGGGGGGCAGAGGGAAAGGTACCTAATTACAAACTAACAATACCGGTACTGGCAGCACAATCACAACTGTAGAAGATGGCACATGGAGTTTGAAATTCGAAGCTTCTAAAGCAAAACATAATCAGCTTTTTCAGCAGAAAAGACTACATACACACGGATAGATCGAGTAGGAGGCAAGTCTTGCTTCACATAATAAGCTGAGACGGACAGATAAGTCCAGTATATACAAAGGGGATAGTTCTTGTGGCGCACACCCCTTCCAGGGGCGACGACTCAAATGGATATGTACACCTACACCTTAAGGAGGAATCCCCCATCTCTTCTCATTACTTTCCCTACGATTTCTGTACAGAAGCTCCAAGAGCTTCAAGAATGGGAGGCGCTTAACAGTAAAGCTGGTTCTGGAAAACGATTGGTAGCATGTTCATATTTCACGGATATGACCCCATCTGCCAACTGGTGTGCCATATAATTTGTAAGCTGCTGTTTTCGACACTATCTTCAGGCAACTGCACTTGAACGCCCGTACATGTTGGTGAGCCCATAGATGAACCGTTCTGAAGTTCGGAAGAGGCCACCAAGAGACAGCTTCGAGGTTGGAAGTTCAGGCTCCTGTCGTGGGAGTCCCTTTACTTTCAAGGAATGGCCGATAGACTTCCGCATGGACTCTACAATTTTCATATCCACAGGACAACCTGAGGCGTTGATGACATAAAACACATTCACAGCCTTGTCATCTCGTGTTGTCACGTCTGCACGAGCAACCGAAAGCCCATTCTCCCGAAATATCCTTGTCACGTCTGACAAGAGACCCACTCGGTCATTCATGCAAAGCTCCAATCTCAAACCCTGCAATAGTAAAGAAAGTGGTAAGTTCGAAGTCACCTCATCTAGTGTGGTCAACAGCACCATGGTACTGAATGGGCACAAGTAACCTTGACCACATTACCAGGCAGTAATGGGTACAAGAATGATGGTAGGTTCTTGGTAATCAATTGCTAAATTGAACAACCACTTGCCAAACTTGCTGTAAACTGCTCATAGCAGGATTAACGGTAATCCTTTAGTGTGATTTCAAGGAGGAGTAAAATTTGGTGTATGGGTAGTGATTCATACCTCGCTGGTTCTTCGATCGATGGCAGCTTCGAGACACCCTTTGAGATGCTGCTCCGCAGCAGTATCAAGGGTACAACCGTTGACATGGCGGATGTAAAACTCCTGTGTTGTGTCAGGGCCCGGAGAATTGATCAATGCGTGATAAATGACGTATTGCATGTCGGTCAGCGTGCAGACGATATCAAACAAGAGCTTCGGCCGATCTTTGCACTGAATACTGACCATGGAGTATCCACGCTCGTTCCTTTTAATTTGAATCTTCGGGGGCCTACCCTGAGTATTCCGAGAACATTCAGGCTCCTCGTACTCTCTGTCGTCATACATCAACTGATGGAGTCGTCTTTCTACATGGGTAATTTCAGTAGCATATTCTATCTTACATCTCGCAACTTCTTCATCATAATCCCCTTTCATGACCCTCGACAACTGCTCCCTAATATTGTCAAGCTTCGTCTGGCTCTCAATGGGACGACAAGTAGTCATATCAGTGAAGTAAATCACCGAGGCCACCCGTTGATTGTGTGTCCATACCTCAGCAGCATTTACATTACAACCCATACTCGTCAGAACTGCTGAAACTTCAGACAGAAGCCCCGGTCTATCTGGTCCTGTTAGCTCGATCACTGTGTACTCCGAGAATATCAACCCTGTCGAGCGACGAAGCATATCAGCGGACGACTTCTCCCTCTTGGTTCTGTATCCCAGTGACTGCAGTACAACACACACAATCAGTTAGAGTTTTAGTAACCCGTAGAAGAACTAGAATAAACTGCGAGAACACATGCTAAAATGCTCAAAGATAAACCGTGACAGAATATTCAATTACCTTTTGAATATATTCAATGGTATCTTGGTCGCTAATCTTGTGTCCATCTTGATCCACAACATGGAAGACTGCAAAAGTACATACTGCAGAACGTCAGTGTAGTAAAATCACATGCCAGAAGGAGATCAGCACACTGATAAAGCCTGTGTAAAAGAGCGACATGTTGTTATTCAGCCTCAAACATAAACTCACCATCCATAAACCAGCCGCCATCGGAAAAGATGTCAGACTTCGTAATCGTCAAATCGAGGTCTGTAAGAACTTGCACGACATTTAAAAGTATGCCGTGTCTGTTCGCACTGTGCACCTTCACAACAGTGGCGTTTTCGTACGTCTCATTTTCAATCGTCACTCTGCCAAAATAAATAAAAATGCACTCCAGTCAGATACAGTTCGAGTGCAATCACGGGGAGAAAATGGAAACATCAAAGTGACAAAAAAGAGAAGAACTCATTCCTAGGAAACCGGCCATACCTAGGAGTGTTGAAGGTGGAGCACGTAGTCTCGTAATCAGGATCGAAATAAGGCCACCTGGTGTTCTCCATGGCCACGAAAAACTCTCTACTTATCCGACGACCCTGGATGATGAACCAGGACCAACAAAGGGGTACTACCACGCAAGTTGCTGGGATAAGTCTGCTCTTAACCGTCGGTATGAAGATCCAATCCCAGGAATAGAACTGCAATACCAGCCCACGGTAAGCGAACAGAGCGTGGAAGATCAAATAACGCCCAAGAACTAAAACTCCTTACTTCAGCCTACAAGCCTATCTCACTTCAACCCCGGAGCCAATCAGCACTACCAAACACGAGCATTACAGAAGACCCTCCAAGGAAGTTTTCAAAAAAGAACAACCAGTGTCACTACCTGGTCCTCTGTTAACCGCCGGATTTCAACGTTCTCGCAGCAATCCTGTTCCAACAAATCTGACTTCCTATTGAGGTACTAGAAGGCTCTCTGAGTCTAATAGGCTTAGCAAACAACCACAATATGAAGCTTCTTCACGTATCGCAGAGACAAAAAGTTTGAAACAGAGGCTTCCAAAACCTTCCCAGCGCTCTGATTCCCCATCTAAAACAACTCTCTCAGCTTACAGACAACAAGACCACTTCAACAAACTCCAGATCTCGACACTCCAATAGCACTACTCACAACTCGGGTATTTTGAAATTCCACAAGCTCACTTTCTTTTCTTATCTCCACCACAATCGATCTACTAAGAAAGAAATCCAATGAACTCGATACGCCACTTTTTGAACTCGCTTTTGATTTCCCGCTCACCACACTCGATCGGTAACCATTTGCCAATATATCTCAAACGCGCTAACCGTTATCGTTCGGCTCTCTTATTGTGAACAGAAGCGTTCTCTCTGACTGTCACTCGTTTATGCGTTGTGAGTCCTGTGTACGCAATGATTTAACGGTGCCCGGAAATGAGGTAACACACGGCGATCGAGAAGAGTGGCGCTCACGACAGGGGTGAGGGCGCTGGCTGGCTGGCTTAATGGTACAAACGATTGACTGGCTCTAACAAATGGGGAGCAAACCCTACTATCAGACCATGACTCAAAGGGTGCAACCGAAAGCTTCTTGCAGCAAGACAGCAAGCTCAGTGGGACAGCTACGATGGCTTGGACACTGATTCCCATACAAGACTTTTGAACAAGACGACCCCCCCTCCCACGAGCACGGCCTTGGGCTCAGCCGCGGTCGTGGGTCACCGTGGAAAGCGCGCCTTACCTTGACAGTCGTCTTGTTGGTGGCCTGGCTGGTGGTGCACTCCTAGTAAATGACGGACTCCCCCCTGCCTGGTTTTAATAGGAGGCTCTCTTCTTGTACCTCTCTTCCTTATTTTGGGTAAGTAAGTTATGCACTAGATATTATTTCCATTTGAAAAATTAGGAGAATGAGTGAAGAGGGTACCTATTTTTTTCCTAAATGAAAAGTATACATTTTCAAAACAGTAAAGAAAACTCTTGTATGATAGAGTTAGGGTAGACGACCTGTTTCCGATCACCTTAAGCAATTCAGCACACTTCCGGTGGAGTAACAAATAGGCAAATAATTTTGCATTGTAGGGAAATAGATTTAAAGAAGGTCACATATTTTTGAACAAATTTTGGGGCAATATTGAATTTACTACGAATTTTCAAAGTGAAGATTCTCTCCAACCCATTCTCGCAATATAGGCTGACCTATTTCCAAGAACTGTAAAACTAGATTTCAAGAACACATGATATCATACTAACTCGGTAACAAGTTTCCATTCTCAGCGCCAACCATTCCATATTAACCCCTAAAGGACCGGGGGTGTTTTAGCTTAGCTCCTGTTTTCTTGACTAGCTCTTGTAGCAAGCTCAATTTCTTATTAGTGTGGGGTAATTTTCACGATCGGCACCGTTGAAACTAAAGAAGACTTACATAGCTTGTTTATGAAAAAAAGATCAACAAGATCGCACAATTTTTGAGAAAATGCCACCGTTGAGAAGATTGATGAAAATTGTTCGGGCAGGGGGTACTTTGTACTTATGCTGAAATCGGATTGCTTGAAAGTGCTCCAAAACATCTGAAATTTTTACCACATGTAAAGAACATCATGACCCTCATGTGGGATTTTTTTCGTCAAATTCTGATGTGTAGAAAAAAAGATATGGGACTCTGAAGTCTCCAAGCAAGGAGATTGGGCCCAAAAACTGAAAATTTTTTTACTGCCCCATGTCCAACCCAGTTTGGAGCATGGTATGGAGCATGGGATGGAGCTGAGGCTCTTCTCCAAAGGCTCTTCTCCAAAGGCTCTTCTCCCAAGGCTCTTCTCCCAAGGCTCTTCTCCCAAGGCTCTTCTCCCAAGGCTCTTCTCCCAAGGCTCTTCTCCCAAGGCTCTTCTCCCAATGCTGGGCTTTGATTGCCTCAGAAAGGTGGGAGAGAACAAGTAAATCAAAAAATAAAAAAGAATCACTCCCATTGAGAGTGATGTGTAACAACCCATTGAGAGCACCTTTGAGAGCAAAGTCACAGGCCATGTTCAAGCTCCTGATCAAGCCCATTTGTTTCAAGCCCATCTGTTCATGCTCAAGCCCATTTGGGTTGATCATGTACTCAACTTTTTTAGCAATGTAAAATATATAATAATTATCTAATGAAATATTTAACAAAAATGTTCAACCCATAGCTTATAAAATATATAACAAATATATTCATATCTCATAAAACAACATAGAACACATAAATTTCATCAAATAAGGAATGAAATTATCGTAACTCATACTACATAGCCAATAAATCTGTACTCATAATAGAGTGCAAATAAAGCATGACACATATGAACATGAAAAAAAGTCTCAATAAAAACCGCAAATGACATGCGAATAGTACATGATCATCAACTATGGCGTGCCACAAAGCAATCGCCCATGCAAACTGGAATGTCTCCACATGTGGGGCAATAAAACTGTTGCCGCTTCCCACATATAACACACTTTTTCCGCGTTACTTTTCCCTCGCTACGTGTCCAAAACAAGGTATAATGCAATGTATTTGGGTTGGGAATGCCCGCTCGGAGAGGAATGACACGCCTGCGCTGCACACTGGAAGTACACATCTTGGTGGCCACTTCATAGTGAAATTTTACTCTGCTCATCACACTTTCACCCATCCTTTGCATACGAGCACGGTACAAAATATAGGCATTGACAAGAGATGTATCTAGTAAATGTAACAAAATCCTATGCCACCATTTGTGATCCCGTGTCTGTACAGAATAATTGCCCCGCAATTGATCTTGCACATCTACTCCCCGCATGTGGTCTTGGTAATGTATCAATGCGGGTGAGCAAGGGATGTCTTTTACGGCATTTTTATGTCATCTGCCCACAAACAACTCATTTGTTGCATCTATGGGGGACACGGCCGTAGTCAAAATTGTTACTGGCTTGTTATCAAGCCAAGTGACAGCGGCCAATTGATGTGATGCGTGCATTCGCCACCACATTGTACCACGAGGAACTGCTCTAAAAGCTTTACCCTTGTCAATCGTCAATGCACTTGGCCAACCTCGCCTATTGGTTCTACAAGTCCCAGTAGCTCTGAAACCGAGCTTCAAAAGATCCCAAAATAAAATTGGACTTGTAAACCAATTATCGCAAGTGATCACATGTCCCATGTGCTCCAACCCGCTCACTAAACTAGTCACCACTTTGTAACCGGCATTTTGATCTTCACCCTCACATTCTTCACTTTTACCGCAATAAATTTCCATTTTTTGAACATACTTTGACACACTATTTGCTAAACACCAAATTTTTATGCCATATTGTGTGGGCTTTGCCTTCATGTATTGTCTAATAGGTGAATATTTCCCGCAATACTTTACCATCATCTCATCAATGGTAAGGTTTTGCTCGGGCTGCCAGTATTGGGAATATAACGCATTATGCTCGCGCACTAACCACTCACACTTGGCGATTTTGCTATAACTTGGTTCATCTTTATTTGTAGTTATGTGGTCGTTATCAACAAGATGTATACATCTCAATATGTCCTCAAATCTTCTTCTACACATTATAGAGCTAATTTCTCGCGAATGGAACATATCAATAGAGGACCAATGCAATCTTTGGTTTGGAATTTTTTTTAGGCCCATGAAAATTACAATTCCAAACCAAGATTTCAATTCGGACACGGTCAAATACACCCACTTTGTACCACCTAATGTGCCATTTTTCCCGTTAGATCGACCGGCATACAAATTCGTCATGCGTATAATTTTGCGCATCATGGCTAGTGGCCAAAACAACATCAAATACTCCTCTAAACTCTCAAACTCGCCCAATCCGTCCTTGAAACCTTCGGACCCACCTCGCCACTCAACATGTGGAATAGACGATACCGGCGAATTCCACATGTGTTCCGCAAACCTTTCTTTCTCGGATAACCCATCAAGATAGTCAAAATCCCCATACCCTATGCCAAGTTCGTGGTCCGCCCTATTAGACTCCATAAACCAAGTTCTGGTTTTTGGAGTCAATCTATTCGTGGTTTCCAAGGGGTCCTCCTCACCTTGGTCACTCGGGTAGTAGTCACTATCATTGTCACTAGGATATTCCCCAGAAAGAGCCCACATTTGTTGTGTGGGCACTTCAAGGACATCATCATTTTCATCCACCCATTCTACTACAACATCGGGTACATCGTGCAATCCAAAAATACCATACAATTGGACGCTCAAAAATGTCAAACCATAGGCCGGTTCGTAATATTCGTTCATGACAGTTCCCCAGAGGTAGTCAGACTCTGAGAAATTGGCATCTAACCACAAGACATCGGGGAGTTCAATACACGGAACCCTCACAACTTGACCACAACGCCCAAGCGCATGCAACGATGGAATAAGCGGCCTCTTAGAATTGGATCTCAAACCCGATTTCAAATGAGGAGACTCTTGCGATAAATTAGAGGAACCTACTCCATGCAAACGGGAATTAGAACCCAAGGGCTCACTTTCATTATCAGAAGTGAACAAGGATTTTTGGCTCGTGGACCCGGGCTCTACCGCTTTAGAGGACGTCCCAGCCTCGCTACGAACAACAACATGATCACAACCCACATTCACAGTAGGGCTCCCGGTGCCAGAAATGTTGATAATAACAGGAGGAGGGGTGGTCTTACACCGCTTGCGAGCTCGGCCCATCGTTCTTCTCCTCGCTTGCTCGGTCTGGCCACAAGCGCCTCACTGCAGAATTGACACTCGCTGGAAAGGATCCCACTTCTCCCTCGCTCCGTCGTTGGCGCCACCCCAACCGATGCGCCACCAAACGCCTCCACAAGTATCGCAGGTTCCTTGCCACCAGCTTTTTTGGCAATCTCACACCCGTTGGTCGCGGAGCTGTGAGCAAAGTATCCTCATCCAAGAGGGAAACAAGGTCTGTTACAACATCCTCAGTTTTCTGCAAATCTTCTCTCACCCAAACAGCCACTGCAACTCTCGCTTCAGATAGCACACTGTGAGCTTCTCCAGGGACAGTGGCCATCTTTTATGGCCTTCAACTCTAGCTCAACTTCAACCCCCTGTAGTCACACGATGTTTGCTCTGCCGCTTTGCTCTGTTTGCTCTTCCGCTTTGCTCTGTTTGCTCTTCCGCTTTGCTCTGTTTGCTCTGCCTTGGCCAACCTCGAGGTTTCTGGACTTTGCCTCAACGTCGCCCTGCCCTCAACGACTGTCTCAACGTCTGTCGCCCTGTCTTCGATCGCCCTCAACGACTGTCGCCCTGTCCTCGATCCAAGCAGTAATTGCTACCCCGGAGTTTCAAGTAAACCCCTGAAACCAACCTTCAAATTCCGATCGGCCGTTCAATCAAGCCCAAATCCCGAATTCCGATTCATCAACGGAACCTGATTTTCCTCAACGGAACCTGATTCCTCAACGGAACCTGATTCTTCAACGGAACCTGATTCATCAATGGAACCTGATCAACGGAACCCGATTTGAGAACCTCCCGATTTTCCGATTTCAAGAATGTCGTTTTGTCAATCGCACACTTCTGCTGCCGCCTCAATCGCACAGTTCTGCCGCTGTCAATCGGACAGTTCTGCCGCTCTGTCAATCGCAACGTTGCGATTGGAATTTGGGTCCCGATCACACTTTCAGAATCCCGATCACATAAGAATCCCGATCACACTTTGAGATTCCCGATTTAGAGAATTCGAGAAGAATCCCGAATTCCCAATTCAGAATCCCGATTCACACTTTGAATTCACACTTGAAGAATCCCGATTCACACTTGAAGAATCCCGAATTCCCAATTCAGAATCCCGAATTCTCTGTGAATTCTCTGAATTCTGGTCAACTCAACGGAATTCTCCCACCGGAATTCTTCAACGGAATTCTCTATGAATTCTCTGAATTCTGCTCAATTCAACAGAATTCTCCCACCGTCAGCCGCTTCCCGCAAACCCAAAAATTCAACGGAATTCTCCTAAAATCGCACGCGCAACCTGCCAGCTCGCTCCGACGCAATCAGAGGTTTGATGAAGCCTGCTATGGTGCCAGTCCGACACAATCAGAGCCCTGGCAAGCTTCATTTCGTTCCCCTGTTTCCTTTGGTCCCGCTTGGTTTTGCCAAAACGTTGCCCGCCAGACCGTCGAAGCAGCTCAAAGCTCTCCAGCGACTCAAAGAATTCGCCAAAAATCCAATCCTTCATCATTTTCCGATCGGAAAAAACCATTGGATTCGTCTTGCAAAAACAGCCAGGGTCCTCTCCCCGCAAATTTGGACTTCTTTGGAACAATCTCATCCAATTTTCATTTTTCTACCTTCAGAAGCCCCCTGGGGGCCTTACGGTCCTTTAGGGGTTAAGAAGAAACATGTTTCCGTCACCGTTTACGAATGAATCCGAAAATAATGCAGGCTGATTCACGGAAATAGGTCACCCTATACTGCGTGATTGGGGGCCTGATCGGAAACAGGTCGTCTACCCTAGGGCCGCTTCACACTATGGCCGAAGGTCGAGAGGCCGTCGGTTTCCACCAATCAAATTGCAAGAAACCATGGTTTCGGCCTCTCGACCCTTCACACTAGAGGCCAAAGTCCCAAGGCCGTGGACCTTCAAAATGCTTACACGGCAACACTTTTTGACCAAGGTGACGGCCTCTCGAGAGGAAGTTTGGGTCCTACATTTTGCAAGACCCGTCACTATGGTCGAGAGGCCGTCGATTTTTTTCATAAAAAATGAAAACTATATTTTATGCCTATTTTCAGTAGATTTCTTTGGACTCTCAACAAAGTTTGGACTCTCAATTCCCACGGCCTCTCGTCTTGACGGCCATAGTGTGAAGTGGCCCTTAACCGAAAAGTTTGCCCAAAGACGAAAGTTTTGGCAAACTCGTGTTGAATCTTCTTGAACTCGTATTGAAATATAAATAGACCTTTCAACCGCCTTGAGTGCCTTCCGGGCAAAGCCGGAAGTGCCCCACGCTCTACGGAGGCGCGGCCCCCTCTCCTATCCTCCGTGTTTGGTCTTTTTGTCGGTTTTGGTTCTTCCTGCCAGCTACCTATGGTTGGTTTGGTTTGTATTGTTTGGTTTCTTTGATGTTACCTTTTGCAATGAAATTTTGTTTCATTTGTTTCAATATATATATAGAGAGAGAAAAAAAAATAGACCAAAAAATAGTCTATGATGAGTTGGGAGACAATCTAAAACAAGGCACTGTCATTATTCTTCACACCTTGCTATGGCTCCCACACTTTCTACCAAAGCTCTAAGCCCATCACCCACAAGGGGACAATCTATGACACGACATTATTGAACCCAAGTATAGTTCAATAGAGAGATTAGAAGTAGAGCAAAAAGGGAGGTTAAATGCACTTTTTTTTGTTAACTCTAATAGAGTTAACCAGAAAGAGTGTCTTAAAGTGGAAAAAAACCGTAAACTCACCTACGACTCATTTTGAGTTCAAAAAGACTGCAAAACTAGTCTATAGTGAGTTGGAGAATAATCTAAAGCAAGGGCGTGCACCACCATGGGGTGTTGAACTTGTGACCTCCCCAATGCTAGAGGAGAGTTTCCACACGTTCCTCCAAACCAAGAGTCCTGACCATGGAAACTATTCATGAACAATGCTTGTCAAAAATTATAATTATAGGAAGAGAACTCCACTTGAACTCCGCTTGAAAACCAATTTTGTTTTTGGAAAACTCTAATGCAGTACAAATATATTAGTGAAGGTGTGGAATTTCATCGTCTTTACCAAAATTGCAATGTGAAGATTTGATAGTTAATTTTGGCAAAATACTCTAAATCTCTTAATAAGTTGGTTGCAAATTACTATATACCATATAAAATTGGCTAATTTCACCATCTCTAGAGAAGCCATTTGGTTAACCCTTAAATGTCCCTAGCTTTTTGGGGCTTTAAAATATCATTGCTTTTGAAGTGTTATAGGTTTAAATGTAAGTGTTGTGTAGAAATCTCAATT
This sequence comes from Pohlia nutans, assembly GCA_022496805.1. NCBI lineage: Eukaryota > Viridiplantae > Streptophyta > Bryopsida > Bryales > Mniaceae > Pohlia > Pohlia nutans. The sequence continues at coordinate 6,728,616 of CM040085.1, read as the reverse complement.
GTACAGTCTTGTAGTATACATGTTGTAAATGATGTGAATAAAACTTGGAGTCATTTGGCCAAATAGGTTAGAGTTATCCAAAGACATAGTTTGTCCATGAGCGGAGTTCGAGTGGAGTTCCCTTCCTATAATTATAATTTCTGATAAGCATTGTTTATGAATAGTTTCCATGGTGGGGCTCTTATTTTGGAAGAACTTGTGAGAACTCTCTCTAGCATTTGAGTTAACCAAAAAGAAGCGCATCTAACCTCCCTTTTTGCTCTACTTCTAACATCTCTATTGCACTATACTTGGGTTGAATGCTGTCGTGTCATACATTGTCCCCTTGTGGACTATGGGCTTGGAGCTTTGGTAGAAGGTGTGGGAGTCATAGCGAAGCGTGGAGAATAATGACAGTGTCTTGCTTTAGATTGTCTCCCAACTAATCATAGATTAGTTTTTGGTCTATTTATATTTCAATATGAGTTCAAGAGGAATTCAACACGAGTTTGCCAAAACTTTTCTCTTTGGGATGACTTTTCGGTTAACTCTATTTGGGAGGTTACAAGTTCCATACCCTCATGGTGGTGCACGGCCTTGCTTTAGATTATTCTCCAATTCACCATAGACTAGTTTTGTAGTCCTTTTGAACTCAAAACAAGTCTAAGGTGAGTTGAAGGTTTCTTTCCACTTTGAGACATTCTTTTTGGTTAACTCTATTGCAAATTCATAATGTTTTAGTGTTGAAAAAGGATGCTAAAATTTTCCTAGCAACACATTAGAGGTGAAATTCGATTTCTCAACCTACTCAAATGAAAAAACTTTAAACTATAAAGTGATTCAAAAATCATCATATAAACACATTTGTATAGTGTTTTTTTAATAAATATCTTTGAAGTGTTCAATAATGGTCTTGCAATGTCAAAAAATGATCCAAATTTTACAAAGCATAAAATGTCCAAAACCAAACCTCCTTGTACTAAAACAGTTGCCAAATCTTCACACCTCATTGGATTGAAGCAAGATTTTTACTGCACAAACTAGAGTTGATTTGGAATCCAATCCAACAATTTTCATTGAGTTCCCATATCGGATGAAGGAGAAAGGACTCCTCAAAGTTTCACTCATCCAATGTTCAAAAAATGACATTTGTTTAGGAGTTAAAAAATAGGCGTTTAGGAATTAAAAAGTAGTGGTTGATTCCCCAAAAATGAGTAAAGATTAGTATCAGTTATTTTTTGTAGCCACTTAGCTAAAATTCACACAAAACATTTTCACTAAAGCATATGGAGGGAGTGGTAAAGTGATGTATTGATATGATCAATGGCAAATGCCTTTGGTTTAATATGCTTAGGGCCAAGTTCCATGGGTGAAGTATCACACTAAAAGACAAGTTTTTTAGGGACTTCGGGAGACCAAATTTCACACTTCAAGTGAGCTTTTGAGAAGAAAAAAAAGTGGTGGTCATGAAGTATGGAGGGTTATCAAGCCCAAGACTTCATGGCAACTTCTCCCTAACCAATCAAATTTCACCTCACTTCTCCCCTAGTCAATCAAATTTGCTCATGTTTCACCATGTTCAAGTCCATAGAACATGCACTACTTCACCGCCAGGTATGACACAAACCCAAGTTCCATTGTTTCCCTCCTCTTGCCTACTTCCATGGACAACTTCTCAAACCCATGGAACTTGGCTTTAAGTTATGCCCTATGAGCAAATGATCAATGGCTACTTTTGCACCTATGGTGGAGTTTTGGTGTAGTGGAGTTGCTGGCATTGATTGGGCGATGGTGAAAATTGGGTTTTCAAGGTTTGGTGATCCCAAGAGATAAATAAGCAATTACTGCTGTCAATAGCTGGCCCTAGAGGATGAGCATTCCACATACATCCTAGAATCTTCAAGGATCTTCTGCTTCAATGTTGTACTGTGGCTTTCATTTATCTGGACAGGTTCCCAGAGATGATCATGTTTACGCCTGCAAAATCGAAAAATAATCTTAAACAACTACCTTTAGGCTAAGATGAGTAGATCGGTAACTAGAGCAAGTACAAATACCATGCTAGTAGAACCAGTTTACAAGCATTTGTTATTTTTAATTGTGGTAGAAGTTATGATATGGAGATCTTGGGGCCGGTCTCTGACTCGAGAATCAGAATAGGAACCCCTTACCAATTGGTGCAAACTGGCAGGGGCAGGTGTGGCCATGCCATTCAACTCAGGACCAGATCATTCAAGCATGTGGGAACCGGATATGCAAGTGTGTCCTCTACACAACTGAAAGACCTACTCTGGGGATTGATTATGGACACCATCACCTGTTAGTATCAGATCTTTCTCGTTGTACCCTATTGCAACATTTCCTTGCACAAGGAGGTTTGTAATTTGTCCCTATTGCAACTTTTCCTTCTAGAATGAGGTTTGTAATTTGATTCACATTATTATTCCACATGATTTTGTGTTATTTTTTGTGCACGTCTACCACTACACTCATTATCTCATTGAGTGCGTGTGGTACTAATTCCCGAAACACACACTATTTTGCCAACTCTCAAATTAGTGAGAGCTGAAAGTTTTACTGAGTGGCTGAAATCTTCATAACACGTTAACCCTTAAACGTCAAGAGGGCCTGGGTGGGGTAGCCCAGAAGGCATCTAAATTTTCAGAGGGAACAAAAAAAAAAAAAAACAACAACAACGAAAAAAATGAAAAAAACGGCTTTGCTAGCCAACATTGTTGCGGCACTTTTCAAGAAACGACCTCTATTGCCCCAACCTCAACTCTTGTTCATTTTGATAACTTTGATTGCTTGCCAATGACTCTACAATCTCCCAAGTGAGGCGCAATTTTGCAATTTAGATTGCTTTTTCAATAGCTTTCCAACGCATCAATCCTCGCTTGATTTGGTTGAGAAAATCTACTTTTTTCTCAATTATTCCTTTATAAAAAGCCTGTGGGGCTTTTTTGACGTTTAAGGGTTAATTATACATCATAATGATAATTAGTATCACCTTCACTAATTTCCCACACACTATAAACCATCCTTCACTATAAATGGGATAATTTGTGTACTTTCGAATCGGAGTAACAAACAAGGCAATTAGGGCACCGATGCAAATGATCTGGAAAAAAAGAGAAAGTAAAAGCGCCCACACACAAGGTGAGATGCAGGTCCCAGTGACTAGGACTCCCAATAGGGATCCACCTCGTTTGCTTTTTGTTCCAAAAGAGGCTTTTGCTTTTTCTTTTTTTCAATATTAAAAGAGTCACGGGGATAGTATCCATGAGTGATGCCAGGGGGCGGTGAGGAGGTAGGAGGGTCATCCATTCATCCATGCGTACCTTCATGAATTCATCCAAAAGGGTGTGATTCAGCAGAGCGGGGGATTCCGTGTGGAATGTGCGTGGAGGTGCAAAAGCGTCAGTATGCACAGGCAGCCAAGGGCTGCCGGATGAAGTTACGCTGACCGCCAACCTTGCTCTCCATTAATACCCTGCTTGGCCCATAATAATATCCCACTGTTGCCCTTCACCACAGCTTGAGCTGGATCGCCAGGTGAGCAGGGATGGTTTCTTGGACCCCAGACGACACAAATCAGTCCGGTCATATAATATCCTCCTTTTTCTAAATAAAAAAAATTAGCAGCAATTACTCTGGTCCCTCATTTACTGTAGCCCTCTCCCAACATGAACACGCCACTATGTCATTGTTTAATCGTCAACAATCATTGGAAGTTCGGGCACCATTTTTTGTGACGTAAAAGAAATCATGGATTCCATTCCAAAGCATCTGACTCTTCAAGCAGTTTTTTAAATTTCAATAATACTTTTTGAGATCCAGCCAGAAGTTGGGGCAGTTTTCAAGCCCCCAGACTGAACTCTACTTCTTCTTTTATTTTTTAATCAAACCTGGACCATTTTCTTCATGAACTAGGCGATGACTTGTAACTGAAGCAAACAGGTGTCGATCTCCTTACGACAAAGAATCTACTACAGAATTTTGTTTCGTAAGAATCTGGTTCGTTCTTGTGATAACAGGAAATGGGGTTCAATTCAGTTAGTACTATAGCTGTCAGTGTATAGATTTTGAATTCTACTTTCAATGAAGTTTTAAGTGATAGGCTAATTCTGATACCGTTAGAACGGCGATGAAGAATGATACTAGCCACAAGAGTGATTCAGATTAGGTTCGCAACCCATCGCCATTCGAAAGGGCAGGATGATGACTGGGGCTTTAGTTAAGTTACTGCGATGAGCCGCATTGAAGGCGTTCGTGGTCCTAGGTGGCATGGATTCGTGAGAAACAACAGGTGGACTGCGCCTCCCTTTTGGAACCGAAATAAAGAAAAGAGAAGAAAACTGTTTTCGGCTGAGTGTGTGTCACCGGCAAGAGGAGTCCAAAGATAGGATGAAATGGTTGTAAAAAGGATTCTTAACTGGGGCGTTCTGTTGCCAGTTATTGGATTGTAGCTGTCCAGAAGGCTATTAATGGACGCTGCAGGCAGGCTAACGGAACATCCTCTTGTCGATTTGCAGAGGCAACAGTGGAAGGCCTGTGTCCGTTTTATCCACCGCACGGCAGTCCGCGGGTGAGCTTGCTCACAGCCATTTGGACTGTCTTGCTAAGTTTAGGAGTTTCTGGTGCTCAGGTGATGATATTTGAGAGGACTCGGCGGCCGTCGATCCCATATTTCTACGATGCAGAATGCAGCCATGACGGACGACCCCGATGCACGCAGCGGGCCCAAGTGGCTGGGAACTGCCCTCATCGTGTCCTCCCGTGCGCTGGGATGGTTTCCATAGTCCAGGCTTTGCTAAACTTGGACCAAACATAAAACATTCCAGAGTATCTTTGCTTCTAAACTAACCTTCGGTGATACAGTTACCTTACAAAAACAAATACTTCTTGCAGTCAGTCACCCATATTGGCTTTCAGATTTTTTTATTTTTTATTTTTGACACAAATAAAGGGAAGTTAGGGAACCCTTTACTGCAAGAGGAAAAAAAAGAGACACAAGTAAGGTGGTTACCCCATTACCGACTGGCTCCTTTCACCAACAGCTAGTGGCATTATTCACAATCAATGCTGCAATGATGTTGGTTGTAGCTTGAGTTACAGTTGGTAATGGGTTCTCTCTTGTTGGTTTTAGTATATGTAAGTGTGGTTATGGATTCGTTGTTGTTGGTTTAAGCATCTTTAGTGTGTGCAATACAAATCTTCTCTAGACAGAAAGATGTGTACCTATATGACGTGAATGGGATGCGTCATACTTCAACTTTGAAAATTTATAACTAATTTATTCTTCATCCAAAAATTATGTTTCAACTTGTGTTGGAATCTATTTCTTCTTGCCTACCTCTAAAAAATAATAATACTAAATAATATCAATGCCTCATATCCGTATTTCTTATTCAGTTGGGAATGGGGTAACCACCTTAGAAACCAACCCCACATAACATTCAGTAACCTTCATAAGGTAGTGGTGCATATTTCCGTCTGAATTTCAGGTTTGCATATTTAGGCTTGTGAAAGAAGAAGTTTATAATTTTTGGATGCTCCGCAAAGCTAGTGCAAAGGCATCCCAAAAAAAAAAACACATTTTTTGAGCATTTCTACAATTTTCTATGAATTTTTAAGCTTGAAAGCATAGAATGGCCATTAACCGCCTGTAGGGTCCTGGCTTTCATGAGAGGTTGGATTCTGAAAATAGTGCGCTTACTGCACCAATCAGAAGCACTCAACTTTCCAAGGCATGGACGTAATTAGAACGTTCCTAGGAAAATTTTAGGTCCAGGCTGGGTGGTTTCTAGGACCCAGCCCCCCAATCCTAGGAGTCGGAAATTGGAACTGGTCGGAAATTGGGACTGCTACCTTACTCTGTGCCTTTCCTTCATGCACTCTGCTCATCACCTTGAGCTTCCATCTGTCCACTTAGCTACTAATGAAGTACCATTGGTGTGGAATATTCTACACCATCTACTGTAGAGCCAAGGCAGGGTTAGTGCACTGAATGTTATGCACCAGGTCCGGCGAGGCTGAGGGACACCTAGACATTGCTAATAGAGCTAAATCTAGGACCTATAAAATTCCAGTAGGGAGAGTCACCGTCCCACTAAGCAAAAATCCCCTTCATGCACCAAAGCGTCTTGAATTGTGTGATTCTCTTAGTGGCTTTCTTCGGGTTGGCATCTTGTTTCTTGACGTTAGCTTGGGTGCGTTTCCAAGCGAGATGGCCATGATCCACAAGATCCATCCAAATCTTGTTGCAAAGCTTCTCAGTGTTTCAAAGCGCATCGCTGAAAGCAGCATCATTACATTCTTTCCATAACATCCAGACAATGGCATCCCTCATAAGCAGCCACAATCTACTAATTTGGCTTTCAGATTCATTAACCCCTAAAGGTTCCAGCGTCCAGAAACTGGATCACGAACAGATTCAAAGCCTTGCAACTTTTTCATACAACCTCGGATGACTTTCATCCAAGTCACTTTTATAAGCCTATCAAATTCTCTACCAATTCCAATAAATCTCTTGTGATGGGGAGCTGTTGATAATATTGAAGAGGCCTCTAACTGCAAATATGTCAAATTTGTTGGGTAGATATTATGCTTACAATGGTCCTTTCATGTACACCTCATGTACATTTGAGCCATGCTAATATTTATTTTTGAGGTTAGCATCTACTTGTGTTCAAAGGGTCGGTACGTTTAGGGTTAAGCCATACTCCAAAAAAATTAATCTAAGGGCCTCTTTCCATGTATATGTGGGGGTCTTGGAATCACTAGAGCTAAGTTACTTAAGCGACAATGGAATGGGTGAATCCAAGAGTTTGTTTTTTGTTCTTGCAGACACCGATGGGTCTTGAGACTTGGATTCTTGTTTTCTAGCAGCTTTCACCTGTCCGATGCTCACATGAAAGCATGCCCTTACAAGCTCCATCGGCAGGCCATGATATCACTAAAAGACAAGAGTGAGCAAGAATCCTTCCACCGATCATTGGTGAGCACAAAAAACCGGGTAAAGCTCTTTGTCGATATCCGTATAGCATCCTGTTACTTGGTTTCAAAAAAAGATAATCTAATTTTGTACTTTAAAGTGTACCTGGAATACATTGTTGAGAGGCACAAAATGTGCTTTGGAGATTCTAGCATTGGTGAACTTGGGCAATAAGGACCCACCAACCGATGCATGTAAGAAGGCTCTAATAGCTTGTCCACTTTGACACTAGCAAGGCTCTGACACACAGGCAAAGAGATGAAAAGCATGTATTTTTTGTGTGTTTGGAAAGGGCACGGGCAAAATGGCAAATGTAGTGAGTCCTTTCAACTTCGCAGAGAAACCAAGTTTCGAAGAATCTTTGTTTAGAGGCAATGTTCTAAAAACGTCTTCAATCCATAAGGCATCCAGTTTTTTTCTTTTTTTTCTTTAGAATGTAGCCACGTAAGGAAAAAATGGATAGAATTGTCAATATCAAAACATATATTTATATTTATATTCATCCATAAAATATCCATTATGATGCACTTTCATCCAAAGAGTATCGATTTTAGTGATGTTTTTTAGAAGATTTTGGCAATTTCATCCACTTCTTTTGCCCATTTTTTCTAGTATAAAAGTAGCCACTTTCAAAATTAGGTAAGACTTTGGCAAAAAAAAATACAAATTCTTTTTAGCTGCCACGGGACAAATCGACCCCTTAAAGAAATATGAGAAATTCCAAATTTGGAAATTGGATGACCGAGATACATCTTATTGAAAGCACCTTAGTTTTTAAAATTTGTTGTAGACATGGTAAGTTTTAAAATACAAAGTGCTTTCAATGGCATGTATATTGGTAATCCAATTTCCAAATTCAAATGTTCTTGTGTTTATTTAACATAATTTTGGATGCGCATTTATAAGAGCATCACCACCCATCTTGTTATCCATCCTGCCATGTGGTGTGATTGCAAGCTACGGTCACCCAACTTTTTTGTGGCAATGTAGGAATTGCTACACTTTTCCAATCTTTGGAAAATCACCAATAAATATTGGAATGGAATTTTGTGACAAAACATATTGCATTGATTTTAGAATTCCTAAGTTAAGATGTCTGCTACAATAAATTTTGCGAAATTTCAATCTTTTTATCCAAATTTATCATTTCTGCTTGGATTTGGTAGCGTGTCACTTGTCAAAAGTGCAAGTGCCTATATGCACCTATAATATGGGAAATTTTAGAAGGGGGTCAAATCTGAACTTCAAAAATTTATAGCGACATACCACAAGTGCATACAAAACTACAATTTATTTATTTTTGGGTGTTACGCTTACTTATTTTGTTTAATTAACTGCTTCATGATATTTTTGTTTTCTAACATTTTTGTGCAAATAAATAAAAAATAAAAAATAGAGATGAAATAATGGTCCAATTTCAAAGGTGGGATATAAAATACATTTTTCATAAAGCCTAGCTATGAAGGTTATATAAAGAAGGTTCTAACTACCCCTCGTGGGTAAAACAACAAAAATGGTTATTGAGTAAAGCCCAGAGTCTTAAAATAAACTTAACAATTGCTAAGAGGAAGTATTAGCATATACCCTATTTTGGATGGTGAAATTTTTGATCTAATTGAAAGTTGAGAGGTCCACACTAAACCACTAGTGCATGAGTTGCATGGGTTTTAGTTGCACTAGTTGCAACCTCCACTTAGTAGACCGTAGCTTGCAATCGCTTTGTAGAGCTCGGCGAGTCTACCTCCTTTGGGAAGCCCCACCCTCTACTTGCCAACCATTTTTCTCCAAAGTTCCTTCAAATAGGAACCCTTTCACGCTACAATGACATGTCCGTAATGGCTCACCAAACTTTGGATCGACGTTTGATCACGTCCTTTTAAGGACCATGTCAGGTTAGAGGTTGACATGAAGAGACAAGAAGATTCGGGCATAGGAAGCAAATAGGAAGAGATAATAAGATTATGTAGGAGAGGTTAACATGAAGAGACTCATAGGTTGATACAATGAGACGAGAATATTCTTTAGGAATTGCGGATAAGAAAGGATAAGAAGATTTGTGTGAGAGGCGGATAAGAAGATACAAAAAAGATTATGTTGGAAAAACGGACATGAAGATAGAAGAAGATTCGGCAAAAGAGGTTGATAGGAAGAGATTCACATGCTGATATAAAGAGAGAGACGAGAATATTCTTTGGGAGCTGCGAATAGGAAAAGACAAGAAGATTTGCATGAGAGGCGAATAAGAAGATACAAGAAGATTATGTTGGAAAAACGGACATGAAGATAGTTGAAGATTCGGCAAGAGAGGCTGACAAAGATTAAAAAATTCGACAAAAAGAGACAAAAAGATTTGCATAAAAGGCGGATAAAAAGATACAAGAATATGCTATATGAAAGACAGACATAAAGAGATAAGAAGATTCGGTATGAGAGACTCAGATGTTGATATGAAGAGACAAGAATATTTTTCAAGAGAGGCTGATAGGAAGAGACAAAAATATTGGTCGGAATAGACAACAAAATTTGCATGAGAGGCAAATAAAAAGATACGAGAAGATTTTGCACGAGAGGCGGACATGTAGAGAGAAGAAGATTTGAGGAAGTGGAAAAGGCTAAGAGGAAGGTTTGAAGAAGTGGAGAGGGCCAAAAGAAAGGTTTGAGGAAGGCACCTATACCACTTGGCAAATCCAGTTTGGAGCAAACGTAGGAAACGAGCGGTATATGAGCCCAAGGGTGAGTAAAATGATAAAACTACCCATTGGAGAGCCAATATACTAGTTGTGGGTGGCATTGCTCTAATGGTAGTAATCTTGACTTTTAAATATGTGGGAATCAAAAGTTGCATTTTTATTTGTCGGATTGGTTTGCCATGTGGACGAAAAATACTATAAGACATTGGTACATGATGATCACAAAGAATCACAAATAGTTACATGGCACAAATAGAGTAATTTACCTGAATCCTTCAAGGATTGGAAATTTATATGAGCTTCAAGTGAGTGAAATATGCATCTACTTTGAACTTTTTTTTGACAAAGATCTAATACACTTTAATAGAAGTTGGTTTAGTGCTTATCAAATAGGCCGGAGGTAGTGCCAAGATTTTTGAGCGTGTTTGCAAAATTGTAGTCAAAGATTGAAAGTTGTATAGTGTTTTCATTTTTTAGTGTTTTTTTTTTAATTTAAAAAAAAAAAATGTGATTCCAGTGTGCCACCTTGTGTGACAAGAGATTCATGCGCGCATGGCTTGACATCGAGAACTCATCAAAAACTCCTCTAAATGTAGTGAATTGCACTAGAAAGAGATACTAATCACTAAATATAGTTTGGCTAAAAAAAAATTGTTCTAAAAATAATTCATATTACGCTCATTTTTTTCAAAATTCTATAATCTGTTCATATGCTTGGAAAGATCACAAAATGAAGATGAAGCTATTGATTGTTTGAAGGAAAAATAAGCTTTTAACACGCAATTCGCTATTTATGCACTTGGCCAAGTGCGTTCATTTCATAAACATACTTGACTTTAAAAGTTTGGTTAAAAAGTTCTCTAAAAACATCAATGTTGTCATTCTACAATCACTTAAATTGTAAATAAATAATTACTTTAATTATTTTTTATTCTTATCTTTATCTTATCTTTATCTTTTGTTTTATCTTTTGTTTTATCTTTTTTTTTTTTATCTTGATTTCTTTCTTGTCTTCTTTCTTGTCTTCTTTCTTCTACTTTTTCTTCAGTTGTGGCTGTTGAATCCTAAACAATGGGAGCAAACCTATATATATATATATATATATATATATATATATATATATATATATATATATTTGGGTTGACCATGGGGTGCTGCTGAACCCAAAATGGTAGCTGCCAAAAAAAAAAGTTTTGGGGGTTTTTTTTTTTAATTTGCTATTTTTAGCCTCGGGTGCACGGCCGCGCACCCTAAGACCCTCCCATCTTTCTTCTCCCTCTTTCCTCTCCTCATATATATAGGGGAGAAGAGAGGGGAGGGAGAGGGAGTGGGAGAGTGAATGGGAGAGACCCTATCCTCTCCCCTATATATGAGGAGAGGGGAGGGAGATGGAGAGGAGATGAACATAGAGAGGGAGATGAAGATGGAGAGGGAGATGAAGATGGAGAGGGAGATGAAGATGGAGAGGGAGATGAAGAGGGAGATGGGAGGGTCTTAGGGTGCGCGGCCGCGCACCCCCAGCGGCTAAAAATAGAATTTAAAAAAAAACCAATTTTTTTTTGGTTTGCTCCCATTGTTTAGGGTTCAGCAGCCACAACTAAAGAAAAAGTAGAAGAAAAAAAAGACAAGGAAGACAAAAAGGAAGACAAAAGAAAGACAAGAAAAAAGACAAGAGGGAGACAAGAAAGAAGACAAGAAAGAAATCAAGATAAAAAAGAAAAGATAAAAGAAAAGATAAAGATAAGAATAAAAAATAATTAAAATAATTATTTGTTTACAATGTAAGGGATTGAAGAAAGACAATAATTGTCGTGTTTTAAAAAAAAAAGTTAAAAAAAAAAAAAAAAAAAAATGCGCTTGGGGACCAAGTGCATGATTATATGGCCAAGTGCGTAAATAGCGAATTGTGTGTTAAATTTACTGAGAAAATATTCACATTTAAATCTTTAAAACCAATTTTACAATTTTTCTAATTAAAATTTATAAAAATATATATTTTTTTCAAATCAAAAGTTGAATTGAAGGATACTAAGATTAGGAATTCTCTCCCTCAATTGGAGAAAGAAATGTTAGTTAGAGTGAATAAAAATGGACAAAATTTGCTAAAGAGTATTGAATATGATCAAATCTAGAAATCTTGTGGTTTGATAATGAAATTCTAGTAAACATTGATAATGTTTGAATTTGAATTTTGCCCATTTATTCATTTATCCTTTTGTCATTTTAAGACGATATAGATTGGATCTATTTGCTACTATTTAATATAATATCCAACAATCCACTTGTTTTTTAATTTGTCATGTTTTTCTTCTTTGTCTCATTCCAAATGGAAATTGAACTTGGTTAAAGGGTAAAAATGTAGAAATGTTGAGGCAAATAAACTCTTTTTTAATGAAACCAAGTGATGCTTTATTAAATCAAATTAGAAGTTTCATGGCATTGACAACAAGGCTCCATGGTTGTGCAATAATTGACAATGGATTTCACATACATCAAGTCCTAAATCACCTCCAACTTAAAAGTTATCATTAAAATTTGAGTGTAAAATAAAAATTTGAGTCAAAGGTAAAACAAAAACGTCTCTAAGGTTTCAAACTTGAAAATTAAAAAATTAAAAAAATTAAAAATTAAAACATTTAAGTATAAATAATTTGAAAGAATTCCAAAAAAATATATTCTAACATTTGAACATTGAAAAAAAAAATTAAAAAAAAATCATAGTTTAAACATTTAAATATTGAATAATCAAAATATGAAAATGGGAAAATTCTAAAATTTTAAAAATTGAAATTATGCAAGACAAGTATGAAGTTTGAATTTTTTTATTATAAATAAATAAATTAAAAAAAACAACACAATAACATTAAATAATTCAATTATTCAATAATAAAATCAGTAATTCAAACATTCAAAATAAAAAAGTATCAAAAGTTTATAAAATTTGTAGATTCACTTGTTTAGAAAGTCAATCATTCAAGTATAAAAATAGAAATTCTCAAACATTACATATTTAAATACTAATATTAGTAATACTCAACATATATTACATATTTAAATACTAATACTAGAAATTCTCAAACATTACATATTTAAATACTAATACTAGTATTATTTAAATACTAATATTTCCAAATATCAAAATTTTACATATTCAATTCTTTTTTAATAATTTAGTATTTAAAATTTCAAAAAACTCAAAAATTCAAATTTGTAAATATATATTAAAATTTAAAATTTAAATCTCATTTCTCTATTGTTTAAAATCATTGCGAGGCTACATTATGGCCACATTATTCACTTTAATGCAAACATGGACACATGTTTGGTTATGTCTCTAATTATAAAATTGTGAAAATAATTATTGAATTGGTGAATAGTTGAATTAGGAGGAGGATGTGTGGCAAAATGGTATGGAATATTTAAAATTAAATATGCCTAAATATCCTAAAAGAATTGGATGCATCTAAAATAATAATTGAAATTGATCATACAAATCAGAAAATATATTTTCTTTGAAATATAAATAATAATAAAATTTGGGGCTTGTGAGGCTATATTAGTAGATTTTGAAATTCAATATAAAATAATGTACAAGGACTACAACGTGCCAAAGTATATGAAATTCAAATAGATATAAAAGCATCCATGTTGAGAACAAATGCAAATGTGGGGCGTTCTTAAAAAAATAGTAAAACAAAAAAGGTACTTGGTGACAATTACTTATTATCCAAGTACTCCCTCTGTCCCATAATGACTTACACGTAGGTTCTCTGAAATCTACCTCAAGAGGTAGATTTCAGAGAACCTACGTGCAAGTCATTATGGGACAGAGGGAGTACCTCTTAGGTACTTAGTAATTGCTAATAACTTATCTATTTAATGGAGATAATTGTCAATTTAGTGGTAAACATATTACTTCAAACACCCTATAATCCCATATATTTTTTAATTTTGAAGAATTATAAAACTAAATTCAAATATGAATTTTGAATGTTTTTCTCTATTTGCCCAAAATATGTGAAGATCTTCATAGTTTTGACTTTACTACTGTTGTGAAAGTGGAACAGATAAAAGCTTGTTGTATAGTTATAAATATACTAAATAAAATATTTTATTTAATTCTCAATTGATTTAGAAAAAATCTTAATGTATTCTTTAATCGAAAAATCTTAATGTATTCTTGAAACCAAAAGAATCTTTTATCTTGGAACTCAAAAGGTGGAGTTCTATAAAATTTAGGCACCCAATAGATATGCATTTTATGCCATGATTAAAAAAAAATTGTAATAAAATTCCTAAAATCAATGTCATACGTAGTTGCCCAAAATAGTTTGGAATTGTAATGCAATATTTTGAAATTAAAAAAATTTAAGTATTTGGCTCTATTTCTAATGCGTTGAGAATTAATGATTATATTTATTATTTTTCCTTTATTTAAACCAGATCTCACATTGGAATTTTTATTGCAATCAATTCAAGAATCAATTTAAGTAATTTCAAGCCAATGTATTGCGAAATATTAGCTATTCAATTTATTTATTTATTTATAACCTTGCCTACAAACATCAACTATTTTTTATGCTTTTTGCCTAATATTCAAACACTATACATTTAGAGGAAAATCAAATATTTTCAATGAAGAATGTACTAGATACTTGTAAATCAATTTTGAAGATATACAATGGAAGAGTATAACATATACCAAATTGACGTGCAAGATTATTTTGCAACATTAATATGCTATAGTTTGAATTCAAATTCTTATAACATCCTCATCCAAATTCAAGTAGGATAAACATAGTAGCAATTTTTGTATATGAGTAGAAAGTTTAGATTGAGAAATGAATACCCTATGTTCATTTTTCTACGAAATGCCCTATTTGCCTAAAAGTTATTAATCCTTACATCTTTTACCTTAGTAACGAAATTGGAATGAATAAAAGCTTTCCATGTAGAAACAAATTTAATTAACCATAATATTTATTTTATTTACCTTCAACATGTATTATTTTAGATACCGAAAGACAAGTCTTATCACCAAAATCATCATAACTTTAGAGTCACAAGTAAGAAGTTCTTGAAATTCTACCATCTATAAGATGATTTAGCATTAGCTTCAAAACACATTGATTTTTACAATAATTGGATCTTTAGGTGATTTAACCCTTAACTACCCAGGCGTCCGTCTTTTGAACGATGTACAAATTTCATCCACGTTTTCTCATCCGTCTTGCACTTTTTGTTGTGTAGATTTTTTACTATAGATTTTATGAGAAGTTAGCTTCATGGATGTGTGAATTGATTAGAAAGGGGACGGTTTGTGAAATTTTATGCCTCGTTTCATGCCACATTAGAGTTATCTGCAAAGTCTATAAAAGAGGGGTGACTAGACCAAAGTTTGTGAAAACTATGGTTGAGAACCCAATAAAAATAGACATGTCAGTTGCTTTAAAAAAACTGGAAGTGTGAATTTTCAAGGCTCCAAAAACGGTGCCCAAAAACTTTAGACCCTTAGTTTTCTTGATCCAACCAATTTTAGTTATTTCATGGAGCCCCAAGCTTTGACTCCGCCTATGATGTCCCCGAATTAGCTTTATGCTTCTGCCAAATCCAAATCAATGCTTCTGCCAATTCCAAATCAATGCTTCTGTCTCCACCACCGGTTCATCCGGCGCATGCTATGTTTTTTGCTAATTAATGAACCTCACTCAATTTACGTTTCCCAAAATTTCAATAAAACTTAGGCTGTAAGTGGCAACGAGTTTGCGGAAAACTCTATAGTTTCTCAAAAAAAATTCTAAGATCTTAATTCAAAATGAATCAAGAGTGCTTTTGAAAAAGTCAACCTATAAAATTAAGCAACCAAAAAATCTCCAAAAATCACTACATTTAGAGTATTATATTTCAACCCATCACACCAAATTTCATCCACAAATTATCAATATCTTATTAGTAAGTGAATTACGAAGTAATTTTTACTTTTGAGTTTCAAATTTTATATAAAATACTAGTGATAGTAATCATAGATCTAACCCGTATGGATAGAATCTAAATTCATAATGTACAACTTTTATTGATACATCTAGTTCAAAATATCCCTCTTAGTTGCAATTTATAATGCATCTTTGCAATCCTCCAAATTTGGAGAGAGTTGTAGGCATTAAGAGATATGCTCAAAAAGTGTTTTCTTTTGCGATTGAGGAAGATAAATATTTGTTATTTTTCAATTTTCATCTAGTTGAAATTTATTCATTGATTCATAACTAAATTATCAAACATGGGATAAAATGACTCAAATTATAAAACACAAAGAAAATTTGAAATTTGAAATACAAATGCTTTTTCAAACTCAAAAGTAATTTTTTTTTAGTTGCCCCCATTCCAAAAGAATAAACACTTTTGGGCACAATTCTTAAACCAACCATCGAAATTTTATAAAAATTATTGCATTTGAAGCTAGTACCAAACCACATTCACAATTTTTTGACAATGGCCACCCCAAACTTCAATAATATTGTATTGACTATCGCCAACCCGAACTTCAAATACAAGTTGAAAATTGGATTTTGTCCTTTAGGGATTAAATAAAAAAACTTCATTCACACTATATATAATGAACCTCATTTACATTGGAGATACAAAACCTTATTTGCATTACAATGATCCCATAAACAAGTTAGATGATCTATATCTAGAGAAGGATCTTTGGTTAACTTAGAGTGGATCTCTTTTGTAACAAAACAATTGAGGAAACAAACCAAAATAAATAAATAATTTTCTATTCACTTAATCATCTTTTTAAAGCCCCTTCACACTCTTTTACATCATCCAAAACATTTGAAGACCCAATCACACACATAACTCAAGTAGTATTCAACAATTTATATTGTGGAAAATAAAACACAAATTTGCCTAGTAATGCTCTAAAATAGTTCAATTTTTATTTTTATAACTAAGTTGGTAGTCCATTCCAATCAGCAACACTTGATTCACAAATTAGCATTTACAAATTGAGATTTTTAACCAGTTGAGATGTTATGTTTAGATAGCCAACTTAACTAGCCTCATGAATGCACAATTTTTTGTTCCTTCTAATCTACAAAATTATTTTTTACCTCTTCACTAATTCCTTATTCAACAAATGTAGTGAACACCTGTAATACTAGCATGAGATTTCCTTAGGACTATTTTGGAATCCTAATGAGATTCTTACTTTAAATTCACCAAAATTTATTTAATCAATAAAAACGCGAGGACACATCTAGTTATACTACTGTAGTATCGTAGCAGAGTCGCCAAATATTTTGTTGAAAGTAAGGTTCATCCCTCAAAAAATGAATATGACCCAAAATGACTTAGAAATAGAAAAATTTAGATTTAAATATTTTATTATATTTTCATTTTTTTGTCCTAATTATTTCCGGTGTTTACTGTGTGTTTTTTTTTAGAATTATTTTTAGCGACCCTGCTATGGTACTACAATAGTACAAAACTACCCTTGTGTTATGTTTTCTTAGATACTTTTTAATGGTATTCAACAAGATTTTTCAAGATTCCGTGTCAAAATTTTGTTACGTAGTGTTAAAAAATATCTAACAAATCATAGTAAGTTATAAATGGATGATTTTGTACTAGTATTTATAGGTTTGGTGTTGTTTCGTAGTGCTCCTCATTAGAATGAATATTCCTTTTGTGTCCCTTTCCAAAAAAACCAAAAAAGGGTTTTTCCCTTCTTCATTGAGAATTCAAAGCATATTCTAAACAATCTCAAAAACCAAACTCCCACCTTATCCTAATAAGAACAAATTTACTAAATAGACTTGTGTCCACTACTAAATTAGGGATTCAAACTTCAAGCAAAATCTCATAACATCACAAAATTGTTCATGTTCTAAGGTTACAGGGTAAGCAAAGAAATAAAACAAACTCCAACACTGTAAACCAATCGAGAGTGGCATCTTGGAAAACCCTAAGTGCAAGTTGCTACTTGGGATTTGAACACTAAATCAAAAAATATAATTCCCTAACATATTGTAAAACAACAATTGCTTTGACGTCAAATCGCTTAAAGAAGATCGACAATTCCAAGGGAAAGCTATAATAGCAAAACATGATGAATTCCATGAAAAGAACAGAAGCAACAAACAAAGCTCCAGCTCTAAGTGCGTGAATTGGAAATTTGAGAATTTCTTAAGAGGTGGTATTCCTCACTCGTGCCCGTAACAAAAAACAAACAAGTAGTCAGTTTTAAGTTGTACACGAGGTGTCTGTAGCATACCACTACTTATTATTGTATATGCACAAGAGAAAAAAAAATCAAAGGTAACGATCCACGTTCAATACAATTTTCCACAACTCTCCACAAATATGCAACTGGTAAAGGAGACTACATGCGGGCTTAGGGTTTTTTAAGTACCTTATGCAAAGTGTTGAAGTTGTTGTGGGATTACAGTACCGCCGCTTGGAGGAAAACCCTTTGAGCATTGATCGTTGTTGCATTATGCATATATGATACGTTTAATGCACAGAGCTCAATGTGCCACCAATTTGACACAATCTCTAAGAGTATTATGAGAATGAATCCTATAACTAAGCCTTTCAAAGCCGATTTTAAAACGTGGAGGGCAAGGTTTCAGCAACCCAATCTTCTATGTAGGAAGTTGGTACTCAATAATCAAGCTTATAAAATGAACCCAATCATTCAGAGGGCAGTCTAGTTTAGCTTAAGTAAGTTCGGAGATTGAACTTATTAAGTAAGGTCACATGTACAATTTAGTTTGAGCAACAAGAAAAATTTGTAGGTTTAGGTTTCAAAAACCAAAGCTAAATCTAAAAAAAATAAAAAAATAAAACCTTACCATAAATAATAACTTTATCATAGTTGAAAAAACCTAATTTGTATTGATGTTGTAAATAGAGCCTCTTGTTGCATACATTAGTTCCATGTTTCATACAAAGTTATACTTGTGTGGACTTGTACCGTTGGCCCATTGTTCTCTGTGATTTAGCTAAATTTAATCTTTATTCTTATCTTTAGAATAATTTATCCATAATTTTATTCAATTTATGGTGATAAAACTCTATTAAAAATCAATAACATCCACACCGTAGGTCCAAAATCTACAAATCAACTTTGGTGCACCTTTTCTCATCGAGAACTTTTCGATGATACCAAGAATGCGAACAACAACTCGATAGTCTTGGAGATATCAACCTAGCATACAAATAAAACAAATAGATTACCTTCCTTAACCCCTAAACGTACCAGGGTGTCCCTGGAATTGACAATTTGAGAAAAATCATCATAAAGTACTATTTAGAAGAATATTTTGGAATTGATATACAAATGAAAGTTCTAGATTTTGAATTTTAGATTCCATCCGTATGGTTTGATTCACCAATGCTATCACCAATATTTAATTATAAAATTTGAAAGTTAAAATTATAAATTCCTTCTAAATTCGATTACAAACAAAATTTTAATATTTTTTGAGTAAAATTTGTTGAAATGAATTTGAAATGAGATACTCTTAAACGTGGTGATTCTTTGAAATTTTTGTGTTTCTTCAGCCTATGACCTCATTTTTGCAAGGTGACTTTTGAACTACAGTCAATGCAATTTTGGCTTGGTCAACAACTTGACATACTTCTACATTTGTAATTTTAGAAAAATATGTAATCAAGTATGACTAAATCCAACCGTTAGATAGGACAACAACTTGGTGAAGAATCTCTAAAAAATGGATGACTTTCATCCAAGCATTGATGAGAACATAAAGCGGGTTTGAATCTGTTAGTCGTCCAGTTTCTGGACGCTGTGATGTTTAGGGGTTAATGTATAGATATTTTTCTTATGTTTATATAAAGTAGTTCCTCCATTCTTATAGGTAGGTTAAAATCAAATATGAAGTCAACAAAATGTAAGAGTCAAAAAGTCAACAACTTCAGGAAAATTTACAAATAAAATTTCAAAACTCATAACTTATTCATACAATACCTATATAATATGCATTTTAGTGCATTTGAATTCTCTTCAAAATAAAAAAAGTGCCACAGTGATTTTATCTATTTAGTAATAGTAAATATACTCAATAGTTGAAAGACGGGGGGAAAAAAAAAAAAAAACTACCTTTGAAAATCAACTTGACCCTTTCACATTATAGATGAATGCATACATTAGAAGGAGCGAAAAGGTTATTTTCTTAGAGTTGCACTGTTGAGATCGAGGGTGAGATTAAATTGAAAATCTTAGAAATGTAACATATAGATATTGAACATCAGATATTGAACATCATATATTGCAAAATATGTTTGGTGCAAAGTTTTTTTTTCAGACTATTTGGTATGTTGAATATCATAATTCAGAACGTTCATTTTTTTTTGTGTACAAGTTGGGACTTGCAATGGGAGCTGCTGGAGCTCCGTGAATTGCAGTTCCTTGACCTAGCCGCAACTTCTCAAGATGAGCAGCCGCTGCTCCCCTTCCCTCACCAAGACACTGCTCGCCCTCCTCCTGCGACTCTTGCTGCATAACGTTGCAAGCCCCACTCACCAGCCCCAAGCCTACATGCGACACCAACTCAATATCTCAAGACCCAATCCCAGAAACCTTGCCACGAGTGTTTTTGAACACAACGTATTCAGTTGCCTCCCCAACGCGCTTCAGTCGTCCACTGTGCCCCTGTTCCTATCACCAATACCATTGCGGGTTTACCAGCAGCGAGCCACATATAAGTGGCCTCCCAAGTCTTACTGTACCATCCCATGGACCCAACAATGGTCTCTTCGTACTCC
Source organism: Pohlia nutans (assembly GCA_022496805.1). Taxonomy (NCBI): domain Eukaryota; kingdom Viridiplantae; phylum Streptophyta; class Bryopsida; order Bryales; family Mniaceae; genus Pohlia; species Pohlia nutans. The sequence goes on along the minus strand of CM040085.1, from coordinate 6,708,156 downwards.
TCCTTCCTCACACATCTCCCTCCTCCTCCCACCTCACGCACCTTTACCCTCCCATCCACACATAAACTCCTCGCACCCAACACACTCCTACTGCACACTCCACCTACAGAACCCACAGTCCACAACATCCTCATACCCAACACCTTCACTAGCACTCATATCTTACAACAATCGCCATCTATACACATATACAAGCAACTCACCCAATGACACAGACCAACACACACATACCAACACACACACCCTCATACTCCAGCCAACACCACCTCCGTCCCATAACACCATACATCCAATCACCCTGTCAACACAAACATGGCCCTACTCCTTCTCCCAGAAACTCCACATTAGAATCATACAACCCCGCCCATGCACATTACCTACACAATCCTCATCTCATCACACCAAATGTCGGCAATTCAAATCACTGAAAATTACAATTTATTTCTTAAAAATCACCAATAACACATTTGAGCTTCCGCTCTCCCATCAACCACACGCACCATCAGGAATTTCGGACCCCACTGATTCTGCACTGATTCAGTGCGATTTCCGATATTTCAAGGGTTCGTACGATTTTCGCACTGATTCCGCATCGTTGCGTCATTCATCGCAACTACACTGATATGACACGATGTTCGTACAAGCGGATATAGTACTGATTCGACACGATTGATACATCCATTGAAAACGTATGAATTCAGCACTCTTTATACTCGTAAAATGTCGTGTTTTAATCGTCTTTAAAACTACACTGATTCAGTGCATTTTTCGTGCGACATCATCTTTTCCATATCTAGATTTTATTTTCTTTCTATATCTAAATTTGATCAAATTAATATTATTAAAAAATATATAATAAAATAAAATAATAAAATAATAAATTTCCTCACTACCCACTTCAACTACACGGTAATTGCCCGAACGCACGGTGGGGCCCACCATAGCTTCCCAAGCTCTATCGCCAACGGTGGGATTTGAACTCACGACCTCCCGGTTGCCGATGAAGCTCCAAACCACCAAACCACCTCAAACTCTTCATGCATAGAAAGGAACTCTTTTGGTAATTATAAAAGAATGAAACCATTGGCTATTTTTTGCCATGTGTATATAATTCTTTTTTCAAATTCTTTTTTTGCACTACAACATGCAGGGCTTTCTTACATCTACAAAAATTTTCAGAATATTTTGAGTTTGTTTTTCTTTTGCCAAAATTGTGATGGCAGATCATGGCTGTGAGCTGTTTTTTTTTTTTCAGCGGACTTTGAATGTTTTTAACTATGTGAAAAAAACTTTTTTTCCAATTTTTTTTTGCAGTAGGTTATGCAGGACTTTTTCTATACCTAGGGTTTTTTTCATAATATTTTTAATTTTTTAATTTTTTGCCAAAATCGTGATGGCAGATCATGGCTGTGAGCTGTTATTTTTTTCAGCGGACTTTGAATGTTTTTAACTATGTGAAAAAAACCTTTTTTCCAAATTTTTTTTTGCACTAGATTATGAAGGACGTTTTCTATATCTAGGATTTTTTTCATAATATTTTGATTTTTTTTTATCTTTTGCCAAAATCGTGGTGGTTGTGAGCTATTTTTTTTTTGCTCCTATGATGAAAAGTACAATGATAACCAATAATACCAAATTTGAATTCTAAAAATATAAAATGTTATTTCTTTGAAATTTTAATGTGTATTGCTTCTAAACTCTATAAATGTAGATCTAAAAATGTTTTGGGAAATTAAACCGTAAGTATAATTTAAAGAAGATTCTTGGAATATTCCAACATATTCCAAAATAATATAAAATATTTTGAAATATTCCAAAAATATATTAAAATATTATACACGGATGTCGTACGAAAATAATTTGCATTATAATAGATACTGAAATCGCTTGAATATAGTAAATGGCATTAATATGATACGTATACGATACTGAATCCGCATTAACTAAAACCGCATGTTATCCGTGTCTTATTAGCCATGTAATGTAGATACACAATTAACGCACGGATTCCGTCAAGTACGACTTTCGTGCGGAAACAACACTTTTTTTGATAATCATTGAAAAGACACTCCATCGACACTCTAGTAATGCATGTCACTTCCGTACCGTAACGACACTTCTAAATGCACGTATGACGTGCGGAATCAGTGTTTAACGATAAACGCACTGAATCAGTGCAGAATCAGTGGGGTCGGAAATTCCTGATGACTACACCTTTCTACCCAACACCTTCTCCTACACATTGCTAATCATCTGCTAGCACGATCCCGCTACACTAATCTAACCATTCTTCACTCCGAGTGCCACCGCTCACAGCACCTTCGACAACGCTGCGCTCCCCAACCTGATCTCAAAATCCCGCCTGCATCACACTCTCGGCCCCAAATCACACCCGCCACTCACTCGCACGCTCCATTTCTTCCTTACCCACCCTACGATGCACACATCTGTCACCCCATCCCGTTCCCACATCCAACCTCCAAGATCCCATTTCACCTACTCTCTCTCCCTCACGCTGCCCTCCCCACCGATCAGTCCTCATCACAACCTCAACTTACCACCCTAAAATCTCACCCCTCACTCACTTACTACACAACCTAGTCCTCTGGAACCTCCCCATGCACCTCCCCACTCTGCTATTGTCACCCAAACACCAAAGCACCGATACTATGCACAACTGATCCCCTGAGCCTCTCGTTCCAGAAGAAAAATCCTATCGACGACACCTTCGACATCCCCTCCACCATATCCAAACCCCATCCACCTCAACCCATAAAACCCACCGCCCTCACACAACTCCTTCATTCGTACTCCATATTCCAGCCTCTCTACACTCCCACCTATGCCACAATCATTCTCTCACACTAAACATGACGAAAGCTCCCTCATCTCACTCTGACAAGCCCTCTAGTTCCTCAAAATCCAAGGCACCCCGAACTTTGTCTCTAAGGACGGCCAGACGCAAATTTATCATCAAACTCAGTGACCGCGCTGCCAGCGCCCCCATTGCCATGGCCGATGCCGCTGCTCCGATCGCCATCACAGACTACCCTGCCGGTTGCAATTGCCAACCTCTGGCCCAGCTGCCGCCTTCTACCCTCCTAGCCCGGCTTTCTACATTTACAAAACGACCTCAGTCCCAAAGGCGCCTACTGGAACAAGACAATACTAGCGATACCTCAGATTTGCCACCACGCCACACTCGCGTCACCGCATCACGGGACTCTGCTTCCTGCGTTTACCACAACACTCCCACAAGCGCACCTGCACCAACTCAAGTGACAACCGTCCCATCTCCTGCTCAATACCCACCAACTGCCACATATCCAACACCTCCACCCGTCTCCATTACACCTCCACAAGGAAATTCTTCACACCTTCCCACTCCTCTTTCCAACACTGATTGTACTCATTTGATGTGGTTTTCATTTAGTGTCCACGAATACCTAAACACTTAGTAAGGCTTGCCAGAGTGCAAAGATTTGGCCCATAAGGCACTAGCTTTGGGACTTATGCTAGACTCTGAAGTTCTACAATTCCATTCATGCCGTCATGCTTTTCCTCGTGTACCGCAAAAACTGTACCCTTCTTCTCGCCTAAATGGCATCCCAGGCCAATACTTACATCTTACGCAGATTCCTATAGACACAGAAATTGTTTAATCCACAAGTCTCTCACAAAGTTATCAGATAATCAAACGATTTGACACGGACTATCATCACATGACAAAGCAGCAAGTCCAAGAAGCCGCCACGGCTCGATTCGCACAAATGCAGATTCCTCTAGCAAACAGATATCGGGAGCCTATCTCAGCCATCGTTAATCGCAAGACCCATGGGGGGCTCGGCTTTCTGTGCGCATACCTGCTCAACCTCCAAAAAGACGCCATTGCACTGCTCCAAGGCCACCGCATCTTCACCCTGCAGCTCCAAAACTCTGAGTACGTGGTCGGGAAGGTCGAGAAAGGTTACGAGTTCCACTCCACGGCAAACAACAGACGCCTACAAATCTCGGGACCTGCCCTCACCAACTACAACTCTCGACACTTGCTAGCTGACCTTATCAAGATCTGCTACACCAAATCGACACATGCTGAAGTCATTGGAGTATCGAAGAAATTCACTGACACACCAAATGCTAAAATCACCGTTACTGGCTTCCTATCCAAGCAATTCCTACTCACTACGCCATCCACACTCTTTGGACAACCAACTCAAGTTATTGAAGTCTCAACACCCAATCCTGCACTTCAGAACCCAACTATGGACGCCGTTAGTACCTCAATTTTGGTCCGTGGTCTCAACATTTAGTACCCTCAGCTACAAGTTTTTGCGGCGTTACACAAGCTCTTCGGAGCTAAGAACATCCTTACCATCTCCTACAACCGAGCTCAAGAAGACGGACTTGGACGGCATGACGGCGTCGCGACAATCCGTTGCCTCAACAGTAAAGTCTACACGACATGGTGATCTCGACGCACTATTCCTCTCCTAGGCAAGCTTGTGGATTTCATCCCGCGCCATCGTAGTATTGCCGGCACCGCACCTCTGGACAACACTCGTGCACACGATAGCCGTCCAACTAGGGAATTCATTCAGGAGGCCATCACGGTGCTCAAGAACGAGACACCACAAGGTCCCTCCCTTACACAAATTTGGGATTCCATACAGGCAGGTGTAGACAACCTACATCACCGCCTCACCTCCCTGAGTTCCGAGGTCAATAATCATATCTCTTCGACGGTGGACACCGCGGCAGCCTTGCAACAGCTCTAGCACACACATTTGCTCCAGCAGCTGCATTTACTAATAACTGCCTTTAGAGACTACTTTAAACATATGAGTGACATTTCTTCTGCTCTTCTCTCTGGGCTACTACACCAGCCCGCATCTCGCCCTTGGATTCCAACTACCCAATGCCTCATGATTAGCACAATTATAGATTTAGGGTTATAGCCCGGTCCACTCCTCAACGGAGTCCTAATCTGTACCACTCTTTGCAATCTACATTGCTTGCATGATCACACTCACTGCCTCTCCTCTCCCACATCAATACCAACTACAACAAAAACACATACTCCACCTACTCTATCCAAACAAGCCCCAACTCCACACAATTCACAACAATTCGCAGCCTTCACTCACCTCAGCTAGCAACTTCCACTTCGACTCCCTCGCCAAGCCCACATTTTCCTGTTGTACTCAGTCACTGCAGCTCGCAAAAATCCCACCACGCCCGGTACTAATGCCGCCTCCTGCACTATCATACCCTTCCACACTGGAAGGACTCTCCTCACACGCCTCCCTCCCCTGCTCGCATTCACAACAAGCCACTACAGCACTCTTCCAACACTGTCCGATTCTCTCACAAGGCCCAATTCTCCCTTACTGTCCGCCTCTCCCGCACAACCCGCTTCTCCCGCATTGTCCTCCAAAAGTCTGGTTTATCTGGCTGAAACACGTAACCACAACCCAAACCCAACAGACTAACCCTGCTCCTCCAAAAATCCTACTCTCCACTGCCCTAACAGCTCCATGAGCACCCTGCCCTACATACAGACCTACCACCCACTCAAACCCCCCTAGTTACCTACCCCCTTCCTACCTCATAACACCAAAATCCCCTCCTTCATTATACCTTGCTAAGAAAACATCCAACTTTCAAGTCAACCGCAAAAATAACCCTACCCTCGAACGGGGCCTCGGCCTAACGGGCTCGCCACGACAAAAAATAACTACTCCAACACCAATCAAACCCACCTCAATGGTCAAAATTGCCCTCCCCAATCTCTTACTCAATCACAAACCAAGGCCTCCTCGACACACCCTCTCCATCCTATACTCCCCCACAAAACTTACATCACACCAAAAATCTACCCTCACAACCTTACCACTCAAACCTACCACAACCATGCTTTTTCAAAGTATCTATCCAAAACTAATACAATTTTCCCATTTTAAATTATACCCAATCTCAAAGACTATAAATCATAGCCTCAATTCCCTCACTTTGGCGCCACACACATCCTATCCCAATGCCATGCCTCCTAAAACTCCACCACCTCCACCCTTACCCTTCCATTCCACCTCACACCGGCCCCACCTACTCACACCTCACAAACCCAACCCACTCATTCCCATATTACTTTGTGGAGACATAGAAGTTAACCCGGGCTCTCAAACTATGTGCACCATCCGAAAAGGACTTTCTCCACTACACAAAAAGATAGCCGAAAAATACTTTTACCACAAGACAACTAAACTTCGATTAGAATACAAACATCTCTCCACTTCCTTGTTACCTTTCCTTCGCCACTCCCACCCAGACAATACTCACACCATCCACACCCACCCGCTCTTAACACACCTCTGTAACGCATCACCTGGCAAAGACCATATACTATACTCCTTAATCATCACCATAGCACCTTCCCCACAACTTTGCGAAACAACAATAAACGCAACAAATACCACACACTTCCACAACTTACTAAATAAATTATTTAAACTACACAACCCACCCCAACGGTACTTTGGCCCTATCCACCCCCTAGAGACATTTCACTCCCATAACCAAACCCTCACTACTCTAAAAACTACAATACACAAATCCCTATATGAAAGCAACACAGAAACTCCTAACATCACGTTACAAACTCTATCAAATCCATATCCAACAATTCCCCCCAAAATTGCTAGATAAATCCCTAGCATGTCTCACCCCACAACTTGGCTACAACCACCATCCACCCCAACACACCTCATCCCCCACACTGCCACAAAACCCGTCATACACAAACCTCACTACTAGAAAATCCAACTAATATGTTGATTCGGTCGCGTTGACCGGGACAGTTTTCTATTGATTTGGTCAATTTTTTGTTCAAATCAACAGAAAAGTGTCCTGGTCAACGCGACCGAATCAACAGATTAGTTGGATTTTCTAGTAGTGCCTTGACACCCAATTCATCACTTGGAATGTTGCATCTCTTCGCACATCACTCTCCAACATCCAACAACTCATTCAAAAGGCACACAAACCTCCAATCCAAATTTCACTACAAGAAACAAAATCTACCATCTCCAAATCCCAAAAATACCTAACAAGAATATTTCGGGAATACACAATTATTAGCAACAACCTACATTAAGCCACCTAATGTAGCAAACGCCATTACTTCAACTACACCAAATCGTGGGAGTCTTATGACATTGATTCACAACACCCTCACATTCCTCAAAAACATAACTAAAATCCCAACCGCAAACACCATATTACCATACCTACAAATCATTAAACTCCTAAACTCTCCCCTATCTCCCTATATCCTCATCAACATATATATGCCATCCGACCCAGAAGATCTCCCACTAATTGATGCCATTAAAGACACCATACAACTCACAATCGCAACCAATCCAACACACACAATATTCCTCCAAGAATATCAACAGGGATATCAATCTTATAGGCCAATACCATATCCAAGAATGGACACCTCCCACAATACAAGACACTGACTAGCACAACTTCACATCCTCACAACAACTCCACTATATCCCCACAAACACCTCATATACACGCTAAGGCGGTGAAAACTACACATCCACTAGCCTCATTGATGGCTTCTACATCAAAAGCCCTACTCACTACCTACACACCTCCACAACCATAACAAGCTTACCTTTAAACTCTGATCACTTTCCAGTATCCCTTAACATACCCACCAACACCATAATATCCCGTATACCCATCCCAAACCCCCCCCCCCCAATCCCTGCGAATCCCGAATGTAGTACCACCCCACAAACTACATGAATTCCACATTGCATTCCTCACTAAAGCCTCCACACGCATCCATAATCTCACACATACACTTCAAAATAATACTACACTCAACCCCCTCGATTGGCACAAAATCATTTCTGACATAGATGAAATCATCCTAGACCTCTTTGAAGTGTGCGCCACACTAACCCCACCACTGCTCACTCACTTAACTCGCAACCAAGGCGGTTTCCTACCATGATCCCAACAAAAGGCCTGGAAAAACAACTCCATCACAATCATACCATTAGAAAACTAATACCATCACAAATCCTCCTCCCATGATCCACCTCTTACCAGATTGGATCAAAGAACTTGCACTAATCGGCAAAAACGCCCGACAAAAAGCCCGCACAATTGTCCACAAACAAACCACCTCCAATATCCACAAAGCCATCAAGCACTACCAACACACCCTCAACACCAAACCTAAAAGAATACATAAAGTCATATTCAACAAAACAACAACCCCTACTTAGACAGCATAAAAGACAAAAACCAAAATATCCTAACACACAAATCCGAAATTGCCACAGAAATCCAAGCCCAACAATGTATCAACTCCCAGCCAGTCGCTCTTCTCTGCACAAACACCATCACACATCACTCTCATTGCACATGCGCAGTTAAACAATACCCTTGGCATGATCTCGACGGTTTCATCCTAGAAAAGAGAGGAACCCCCCAACCAACCTCTCTATACATACTTTACCTGCGAGACCTATGACCTTTGCAAAAAACACCTAGCCAACGCAAAAACACCATGTCCAGACCAAATACCCAATGTGGCCATCAAACACATGCCTGAAATATTCCACAACCTACTTTATCTTTTCTTCTTACAATGTTACAAGCAAAAGATGATACCCCAATCTTGGAAAACCAGCCTGACCATCCTGGTGTACAAAAATGGAAACCCCATTGAACTCCCCAACCACAGACCAATCGCCCTAGCAAACACCATTTACAAATTCTTCACAAGCACACTAACCTCCATCCTCACCTCCTATGGAGAAAAACACCAAATCCTTCACAGCAGTCAAGAAGGATTTCGACGAGAACGTTGCAGTACCCACCAAATCTAGAAAATCATCGCCACATTAGAAGACTCCAAATTTACAAATCAAGACATTAACCTAATGTATGTAGACTTTAAAAATGCATTCGGCTCTATAGATCACGCTCGACTACTATCCATCATGGAAGATCTTGGATACCCTACGGATGTCGTCCAAATTGTCAGCAACATATACACAAATTCCACAACCATCTGCTCAAGAGAATACTTTGGCAAAACCAACCCCGTCCCCATCCTACGAGGTACAATACAAGGAGACACCCTTAGCCCATACCTATTTATTCTCTTCCTAGAACCCCTCATCCGTTGGCTCAACAAATACCAACTAGGCTACACTTTTAAAACATCTACACTACACGAAAGCTCTGCAGCATATGCAGATGACCTAGCTATTATGACCAACAACATCCAATCCCTTCAACCTCAATTGAACAAACTCCAACAATTTAATACATGGGCAAGAATGGACCTTAGTATCCCAAAATGCGCAATCACAAGATGCCCAAACAAATCTCACCTCACACCCACCACATCGAAAGCATTCACACAAGCACACAACATTACATACCAGACTCAGAAACTACCAGTCCTCACCCAAAACAAACCATACAAATATTTAGGAATTCAACTAGTCCCTTCTTTAAAATGGAACCTACAAAAAGAAATATCTATCAAAAAACTCAAAAACCAAAGCCTACATCTCATCAAATCTCCAGCCACACTCCGACAAAAGATCAAAATCGTCAACACCGTCCTAAGACCTGGAGTCGCATATAGCTTTCATGCAGTATCATACTCTATGTCCGACATCAAAAAACTAGACAAACTCCTAATCTCCACCACAAAAATAATCTGCAAACTCCCCAGAAGCACACCCAACCTCACAACCCAACCCCCCCATAACCTCTTTGCTATGACTGCCTTCTCATTTACTATTGACTACCTCAAATGTATCGGCGAACAACTATGAGATGCCTTAAACGACCCTGGAAACCTCGGAATTATCTACAAAGGACTAGTCAAGTTCATCATGGCCACGTACAAAGGCTCCACCACCCTTAATAAAATTACTACAAATGATAGCCTCCACTCACCCACCACTCGCACAATTGCGCTACTCAATCAATACGGAGTCCATCTCCGTCGCTTTGAAGACTCCTTTCCCGAAACTCACATACCCTTAGAACAAAACTGGAATACAGAACACCACAAATTAGCCCCACCCCAACAACTCGCCAGCCAAAAACTACTCATCCGACTCTTCACCACCGGCATACATAACATCACTCAACTCTCCACCCCCACAAGTAAAACTCTACTCAACCCATCACAATTCCAACAAAAATACGGTACTTACGCCCAACTACAAAAGTCCGCATTACTAAGCTGCCAAATAATGTTTTGTCAAAAGGCATTGTGCACATCCTCATGCAGCCAACCGTGTACCACACCCCACCTCACTAATAGACTCCTCACTCCATACCAAACTCACCTTCCAAACTTTCCACCATCACCCCCAACACAACTCCCACACACTCCTCCCATCTCCAACCCCACCCCTGTACAGATAACAAGACAACTCCATAAATACCCTATCAACCACATACTAGCCAACAAACCTTTCGCACGAACCGATCGCCAATTCCAAATCTCCTCCTACACTAACAAATATTATTGCCAATGGATATTCCCTAACAACACAAATTACACTAGTTGGTTACTAGAAAAACATGTTTTTCCATATAATATACCAACCATCACACACCATAACACCTCACTTCTCAAACAATACTATGTCCATCAACAAAACTTAGAATACTCTCACATCCTTTCAAAACACTTCCACCAACCCTAGCTAACAGACAGCCGACATATCATTCAACCTTCAGACCTTGAACATGTGCACATATCCCTTACCAAATGCAACCCAGACAAAGATATGTATACCCAAAGACCAATCATCCAAACGGAACATGACCACGCTAATATATATGATGCCACCGGGAAATACATCTTAACTATTCCACTCTCCCGACTACAATGGCTATGGAAACAATACAACATTTACCAAAACAAAAACAAATATATCTTCCCTCCTCTTCAAGATTTTGAAACTGAAGTCCTCTCCCTCTATCAACGATACACCACTCATAACCTCTCAGAAGACCACCATAAAAACACACAGTACTATATCAACACCACCTTACTCGCCTTTCTTATTGATATGTTTGCAATACAACATTCCTATTTCTCCTCTCCAATAACATGCCCCACACAAATTCTCTATTATAATTCTCCACAACTCAGAGACCATATTTTTGGGTCTCATGGCCCTGCCTTCACCCAAGCCAACAGACCCCAACCATGAACAAAGCTTGTCAAAAATTGTAATTATAGGGAGCAAACTCCACTTGAACTCTAGTCATGCACTAGTTATGTTTTCGGATAACTGTAATGAATCAAATTTTCACCTTAAAACTATTAGAAATTAGAAAATAAGTCCAAAAGTGAAGAAACTGTCAATATTATGTGGACAATTCTTTGTAGATTTATTTTGGTAAACTAGATGAACGAACGTGATGACGGATGAGAAAATCATAACTTTTCATTATCATTTGTTGTAAAAGTTTCCAACAATGATAACATGAAATTGGTAGTACCGTTGTATAAGATAGTCATAGGCCTCTTCCACCATAGACCAAAGACTGTTCACTCTTATTTCAACCTCTTACAATGAAAAACGAACTCAATTTTTATTTTCGATTTAAATATAACTCAATTCTTTGTCAAATCAAGCAAAAATCACTCAATCACGAAGAAAACCGTCTTGACTTTAACAAAGCCTACGTTTGATATCTAGTTCAAAATTACTTATTAGTTATGAGTGTTTAAAGAGTTGTTGCTTTACCCTTAGTGCGGTTTTTTTTGGGCATTTTCTTACACAACTTCACAACAATAGTTTTGAATTCGATATCAATTTGAAGAATTTCCCAAGATAATTTCAAAGAAACCATAGTCAACTCCTAATTCTAAAAACTGTGAACAATGTGAGCGGCCATAGGTTTGCTTTAAAAATGGTTGTGATAGTGATAGAAAACTTTGAAGCTTGTGCATGTAACAAGGAGTTGCCACCTCACCTTTAGTCTAAATGGTTACTTTGACCCTTTGACACACCTGTGTACATATAAAGGACAACGAAAAATTGCAACCTTTTCTTTACTACATCCTGTACAGTTTTTCATCCATCCAAATTTCTCTTGGTTCTTGTGCTAGTTGACTATCATTTGTATGGTACGGATCTTCAAAATAAGATATTGTGATTTTTGAAAGACAATAGAATTGGTTTATGCTAAGTTTCATTCTTAGTTCAAAAACTGAGACCTTAAACATGATTTTCCAAAATGAGTAGAATCAAATAATGGAAACTATACCATCTTGTAGTGCATGTTATTCCAACTTCAATACAACATTTTGTTTTTATTTTTTTGTGTTAATTTGGGATTTTTGATTGAATTTCAAGATAAAACCTTGCAAAATTAATTAAAAAATATTAACTAAAAATATGATGAATCCAATCGTACACATGTAATCTTCACATTGACATTTACAACTTTGCTTTGTACATCAACTCCATTTTTGTTTTTCATCAAACATTTTAGAACAAATCTTTGAAAACAGTGTCGAATTGGGATGTTAAAGGGTTAACTATAGATGGTTACCACTCTCCCTCCTTGACACTACCAGTTCCATCCTTACATGACCAAGGATTATGCTATGGAAATGACAAATTCGATTTATCATATTGTTAAAAATATAATTCAAATGGGACCAAATTTTATATCACTTGAATTAGTGAAGAACATTACACGTATTGGTCAAAAAATAAATAAATTTAAACCAAAAAAAAAAAGTCCGCATAGGACCTACTCAAAACTGTATTAAGAAAAATGGTACTAGTATCCAATTTGGGCTTCTTGATTCTTTAGGAGTTAACCCCTAAACACTCAACCATCCATTTTTTGAATGATATACAAAATCGAACTCCGTTTTCTCATCCGTCATGCACTTTTGATAGTGTGGATTTTTTTACTTTAGATTTATTGGAAGTTAGCTTCATGCATGTGTGAACTAATTAGAAGGGGATGATTTGTGAAATTTTTATGTCTCATTTCATGTTGGAGTGATTCACCAAAAATTTCTAAGATCTTACTTCAAAAGTGCTTCTAAAAAGCCAACTCACAAAATTAAGCAACCAAAAAATCTCCAAAAATCATAACTACACTTAGAGTATTAGATTTCAACCCATCATAACAAATTTCATGGCGAGATCGTCGATATCTTATGCGTAATCGAGTTACAATAGATTTTTGAATTTTGAGTTTCAAATTTTATACAAAAATATTGGTGATAGTAGTCGCAAATTCAACCATATGGATAGGATCTAAAATGCACAATATACAACTTTTATTGGTACATCAAGTTCAAAATATCCCTCTTAATTGCATTTTATAATACATCTTTGGAATTCCCCAAATCTAGAGAGGGTTTTGGGCATTTAGGGGTTAAGTCAACAGCCTTTTATGAAGCCACACACCATGGTTTCTTCCGTCCAGTGCAAGTGTGAATGGCACCCAATTCCCACACCAAATGAACAAAGATCTTTGCTAATGAACTTGCAACTTGCAAGTTTTTTAATTTAATTTTACTTTTTGAAGATGCTCTTAGTGCTCACTACGGCAAAAAGCTTCCACTGACTTCCGGCACTTTGTCTGTAAAATCTCAATTTTCAATTAATTTTCAATTTGTTTCATATGAACATTATAATTCGTTTCAGGGAATCTCCACCGTAACAAAGTTGGTTATCTAGTTCAAGAATTTTAAATTAAAAAAAACAAAAAAATTTAAAACGATTGAATAAAACAATTCCCTACCCGGATATCAGGGTCGGCACTTCATGCCGAATGTTTTATTTTTTTGTTGTCGAAGTGATTCGAATATTTTGTAAGATTCTCTTTCAACAATATTCTCTAAGATTTTTTTATTTTTTTGCTTTTAAGAAAAAAATTTGTATAAGTTTGGGCTTCTCTTTTTATAATTATTTTTGGCCGATCCTGACGGCTAGGTACAATAGGGGAGGCCATAAGAGTTTGAGTTGTTGACAATGGTTATGTAAAGTATTAAAGAATCAAGCATGTATATAGTAACTACTTGATGATCAGACCCAATTTTGACCTTGGAAATGGGTTTTCTTTCTATTAACCCTTAAACGTCAAAGTAAGCCCCATGGGCTTATTTATGAGAGAATAATGAAACAAATTAGCCCATTTGGCTTGATGGATTTCAAGATAACAACAATAAAAGTGATGGCAAATGGACTGAATTTCATTTTCGGAACCTGCCCGACAATCCATCTCCTTTATTAACCCTAAGCTTTGAAGAGACCATTCTTGGTCACTGCCCGTTTTTAAGAGGCTTCTCGGGAAAAAAAAAGCCTCAAAAAGTTTTTGAAATCCTCAAAAATTCCTACAGCCGATAGAGGCGTCATGAACTGTGAATGTCCCCTGAACAACAATCTAGTCTTTCCCTGCCATTGTAGCAAGTTGGATCTAAAGTAAGAGCACCCAATTCCGACAGTTTACCCAATTCCGATTATTTTTAGACACCGCATTTATTTTAAAATGCAAATCTAAGCACATCATAGTCTTTATTGTTTTTTAACCAAAATGATAAGCTAATAATGGTCTACCTAGATTTACGTTCTAGAATGACTATCGTGTTTAGAAATTATCAGAATTGGCTACACTGTCGGAATTAGGTGCTCCTACCTTGTTGCATCCAATTTTTTATTTATCTTGTCCGAGTTTAATGCATCCAATCTATTTTTTTTATCTCGTCCGAATTTAATGCTATTTCATTGTACCTTGGAACATTTTATTAATTTTTTAAAAAAATTATTAGATTTTTTAGTTCAAGTATTCAGTACAAAATTGAGTACATGAATGTTCGGAAACGAGTACTTCACTTTTTTGTTATATAGGTAGACATATTGAACAACTAGGGGTGTTCAATTACTTTTTACTAGGAGTGTTCAATTGCATCGTTGAACGAAAAAATATGCAAGAATTTAGGGTCTCTTTCTCCCTAAAAGAGAAAAATTACTCCTCGGCTACAACATTAGCAAATGTATGCTAGATCCTTTAACTTCAGGGTTTAAGGTGCCTCTACCTTAGTGTCAAAGCATGGTGTTCAAGATCCACAGTGGCAATAGATTGGTACCAATATGGATTTTGGGCATCATTTCGTGACACTATACATTGCTACCCAAAGACCACTTGTCTATCGTAACTTGGTAGCAACTTTGGCACAAATCAATTCAATTTTTTTTAGAAAGTGCCACATGTCGCTTTCTTATTGGTTGTGACCCGTGAAAGAGAGGATATGTATGGCGAGAAAGTCGGTGTGAAACTCTAGGGGTGTTGGAGCTGCTAATAGGTTACGATACTTTGTGTTGCATCTCCAAAGATCAAGGTTTCATATTTGTTGTCTCTGCCCCACCAGAGGAGAGACTACGAAAACGCTTCATTTTCAAAGAGTTACATAGTTGAACAATATAAACAAGCCGTAAAAGTAAATCTAGGAAAAATACTAAAGCAAAGATTACGCGATTAGCCACTTTTTTTTTTTGTCCTTGTAGGGGATTGATGGCCCATTCACACCAAGAAGCTTTAGCACTTGCATTGAGTTCCTGGAATGTTGCAAGGTAAAGTTCAAAAATAATATACAATTTCTTGCGGTGTTAGAGCCTTTTCTCTTCTTGCTTTTGGCCAACACATGTGCATTGGTGGAGCGCAAATTTCTTGCGGCACCCAAATTGCGTTGTAAGAGCTTCTTGCATGTGCCAAGTTTTTTTTTTTTTAAATTTTTTTATGGGAGCACAATGTAGCTACCAAAAACTTACTTGACAAACACAGATTATCTGCCGTACTCGCGTTGGGTGACTGGTGTGATGGCCAGTTCACACCAACCACATGCGACAGGATGTGCATGCGTTATGGTAAGTAGCATGACAAAATCAATTTTATTTAAATCTCTAAAGTGCAAAAGGAACGCATGTAAGAAAGTGAAGCAACGCAAAAATAATAATAATAATAATAATAATAATAATAATAATAATAATAATAATAATAATTAATAAATAAATAAATTTGCTATAGGGAAGTGCATGCATTCAGTGGTCAACAGTGCTTGCATTCAGAGAAGACAAGCTTGAACATTGCGCAAATTATATTTTAGTGTAATTACATGATTTTACTTGCATGAGGAATGCAAGCCAGAGTTGGTGTAAATGGGCCATGAGGAGGCCTTGCATTGAGAAAAGCTAACTTACATCAGCAGTGAATGGGACAGAGGGAAACTGCTTGTTCCATGAGGTTTCGTGTTTCATTGGAGACAGGGCAGCATGTTCAAAATGATTGACGGTTGCAAGCTGGCTTATAATTGATATCAGTATGAACCCGTCTGTGCTGTCCGGCCCCCGGGGACCCCGTTGAGTGATAGATGAATGATAGCAGAGATTTTTTTTCTGGGTTTTGGAGAAGTGTTAAAGTGACAACATAAAAAATAAAATGGTGTATCCAAATATTTTTATGTTGGATAGAACTATCTTTTCATCCATATATGTGGATGAATTTCATTAAAATTTGTCAATTTCATCCAATTGATTTAACCCCTAACTGCTTGAGCGTCCATTTTTTGGACGATGTACAGATTTCAATCATAATTTTTCATCCGTCATGCACTTCTTGCAATGTGGAATTTTTACTGTAGATTCTATGGGAAGTTAGCTTCATGCATATGTGATCTGATTAGAAAGGGGGTGATTTGTGAAATCTTTATGCCTCATTTCATGTTGTAGTGATTCACCCAAAATTTCAAAGATTTCAATGTAAAAGTGCTCTAAGAAAAGTCTACTCATAAAATTAAGCAACCAAAAAATCTCCAAAATTCACTACACTTAAAGTATTACATTTCAACCAATCACAAAAAAATTCATCCGTAGATTGTCATCTAAAGAATTTCATCCGTAGATTGTCAATATCATATTCGTAATTGAATTACAAAATATTTTTGAATTTCACGTTTCAAATTTTATACAAAATTATTGGTAATAGCAATCATAGATCTAAATGTATGGATAGAATCTAAAATTCATAATGTACAACGTTTATTCATATATCAAGTTCAAAAATATCCCTCTAGGTTGCATTTTATAATGCATCTTTGCAAAACTGCCGAATTTGGAGAGGGCTCTAGGCATTTAGGGATTAAAAAAGTTGTTACCTTCATCCAGTTTTTCTTCAAATTGCTTGATGCACACCAATTATTTTTTGTGCTTGTTGACATTTAAATGTCAACAAATAAATAAAAATCACTGAATGATAGAAGAGTGGGATGCAAGCCAGTGGCCGGTGGACTGTTTCCATCCATGGATGCCACATGGAAACAGTAGCGCAAGTGTAGTACTCACCAAGCAACTGTCCCATTCATTCCAATAAGTTCCAAGCTAATACCATGACTTGGGATCTGGTTGTATGGTGGTTGCATGCAAGTCGGTGGGTCGGGCCGCCCCGCCCCGCCCAGCCCACCGGCTCAGTTAACCCCTTAAGGGAGGTTGCCCCTGTTCATACGGTACAAGACATGTTGCTGTAAAATTTGTAGAATTTTTGCTTGTGCGGAAGATCGTGAAAGGATACACTCATCTTTAGCCCAATATTGAACGAATACAGAAACAATAAACCACATTGAGGTTGTTGCATGCATTAGGAGTTAAGATAAAGCATGTGTCTAGCCCCCATTCCCGTGCGAGTAGGTTTGTAACATGTTGTATCAACAACCCCTGTAAGCATGAAAGGGAGGTGGCAATCCCTTGTTGCATGCAAGTTTTAAAGTCTCCCATCACTGCACTACCACATTTTACACATAATTTTTAATTTTTAATTTTAATCAAACAAACGTTTATTCCATTGATAGAACAACAAACATGTACAAAACCAAAAGAGAGACCCTTTGATGATAAATTTTACACATGATATGAAAATCACTCATTTTTTGCACAACTTTGAGAATTAGAAGTTGGGTGTGGTCTCATTTCGAAAATCATCGCAGGAGTTTTGATTTGATACCAAGACTTGAGGTTTCCAATTGCGTTCACAATCACCCAAAAACGGCTAAACTAGTTGTGCATGAGTTTGAAGACCACCGAGCTCTTACACACTTAATAATGAGAGGCCACTAAGCTCTTCTACATCTTATAACTATTTAGAGTGAACAAATAAGAGTATATTAAAGCAATACACATGGTATCTTGTTCAAACACAACTTCTCTTTTAGGATAATTCCATTATTACCAATTCATGGTCAAAGTGGTTTGAGAACTGAGAAAACCAAGCCAGTTAATGGGACTTGGTTGGTCCTTTAAGGGTTTTAAGGCTCTTTGAAATCTTCTTGAAATATATTGTATTATAAGATAGAGTGTTTGTTTGTTTCATTTGATAAATAAGTGCTCAAGATATTAAGGGTGAAAATTTGCTTGCGTGCATGTGTAAGTTTTGGAGTGAACGGTTATAGTTTGCGGTTTGCAGGTGGCCCTAGTTGAGCACCTGGTTTAAGTTAACTCAGTCCACCTGACCAGTGTCCACTCCTTGACCACCACGCTATGTATGCCCTTGCCTTGGTCCCTTTCCTCAAACCAACTTCATTGGACCACTTCCAGAAAATCCACCTGATAACAAAATTCCCTCTCAATCTCCGTAGCTTTGGAAATACTCAGCTCTCACTTCTGTCCTGGTCTATGTCTAATTCCAAGTTTTTTGTCAACACTAGTAGAAAAGGTGGCACTCACCAGGGACATGCCCAGGAAAAATCACTTTGCATGCGTGGAATTGGGTACTACTTGCCTGGGCATCTCCCTCAGCAGCAATGCCACCTTTTCTACTAGTACAATAAGCACAAGTCATAAAATTTAATAAGGTCCAAATGGAGTTATGACACTATTCCTTGGTGCCCAAAACCCACCCTTTCTACTACTAAACTGGAGCTTGGTGCACTTTCAAGTGGTAATGGGTAACTTTGGAACCATTCGTTTTGCGAGGTTATATGGTTAACCCTTAAACGTCAAGAGGCCCTGGGCGGGGCAGCCCGGAAGGCATCTAAATTTTCGGAGGAAAAAAAAAGAAAAAAAAAGAAAAAAAAGAAAAAAAAGAAGAAGAAATAGCTCTGCTGGCCACTGTTGGCCGGCATTGTAGCACTGCGGCGTTTTTCAAGAAACGACCTCAGCTGCCCCAACCTCAACTCCTGCTCATTTTGATAACTTTGATTTCTTGCCAATGTTTCCACAATCTCCCAAATGAGACGCAAATTTGGAATCTAGATCGCTTTTTCAGTAGCTTTCCAACGCACCAATCCTCACTTGATTTGGTTGAGGAAATCCATTTTTTCTTCATTATTCTCTCATACTTTGACGTTTAAGGGTTAAAATGGAATGTTCTATATGGTATGCATGGACATTTATTATTTGGGATTAGACTATGCAAATTGTTTGCAAAGACTCAAGGTATCAGTCGATCTAGATCCCATGTAGGTGTCCTTACGAGAGAAATTTCTGGCATTGAGGCCATGCATAGTCAAGCTTGAGGGACCCATAATAAGTTTTAAATAATTCTATTGGGTCCAACTGAACCCATTGCTTGCAGGGGCAGCCCACCTCACTCCACGTTTTTATATTATTGAACAGTCATTCTTGACTTGGCAGCTGTACAAGTGCAACTACAGTACCAGTGCCCTCTCCAAAAGCTTGTCGCCCTTTCGTCAAACAATTGCGCACAACAGAGTTAGTATGTTATCCTTAACCCCTAAATGCCTGGGCCTATGACTATAGAATCATACTTCACATGTGACAGTCAATTCTGCCACTATAAATAAGATAAACATTCGGTCTTATATATTTAGGGGCAGTTTACACTACGGATCAAGAACTCGTCCCATGCAGCTCTAAAATTTGTGATTGGCTCCATCAACTCGTCCCGGGATGACTTGGGTTTACACTACAAGGAAAAAAGAAAAGTGACCAAAGGAGTTGAGGTCCTAAAAAGGCCTAGAAATAGGCCTAGTTTTATTATTTTTTAAGTCCTGGTCCAAGTTCGGTTTACACTTAGTGAGAGGCCCAAGGGCTTTAAAATTTACATTTTTTGAAGTGTGACCATGGAATTAATCCATTTTCCTTGGTCACGGCTCTTGGTCTATAGTGTAAACCGCCCCTTAGCCCTTAAAGGTCCAGATTGGCCATTTCGGCCAGTATTATATGGCTGTATTTCATTGTATTTGGAATGGTTCTACACCTCCTATGAGTTTCATATCAAAAGTGAAGTTAAAATTCATGTCTACATAGTCATAAAAGCTATTGGGATCTCAATTTGGAACTTTCTACTTACAACAAATGTCAAATATACGGCAACGTATCTACTATCCCCAAAGACCTTTAAGGGTTAGTAGATGAAGCCATGCATCTACTATAAATCATGATTTTTTCATAAATTTTTGTGAAATTTTGAAATTACTATGAATTTTTTGAAGTGATTGTAAAGAAAATTCATATCAATTATAAAATATACTCAAAAATTCAATTTCCTAACCAAAGGTGCAATTTACAACGAAGAACATCACAGTCAATGAAAATTATCTGTGTCTAAATTTAGATTTTGTCTGCTACACCATGCTAATTCCCATCGAACTTGTAACTTCAGTAAAATACTCAATTATCAAAGTTTTCCAAAAATACAAAGTGGAGTAGATACAAGACTTGGTAAGCTTCATTTTATTAGTCAGGATCAAATGCAATAGAACTCATTTTCTTGGCCTAAATTTAGTTTCAACAAAAAAAACATAAAAATCCAAAACACACTACATGGTGAACCATATTTACTACTCTTTTTGTACTTGGGACCCCATGTAAAATCCAAAAAGAGCTTGAATGTCCTAAATTTATCTTGAAGAAGTGGCATGACCAATGAAAATCCTTCACAAAAAGAATTAGATGAAATTCATCATTACTTCTTCATCCAACTACTACCTCCGAAATCATGAGATCATCCAAAAGCCTTTTTTGGGGGTCTTGCTGGCAGTTAGGGGTTAACCTTTAAACATCCAACCCCGTAGAATGTGGACGATGTACAAAATCAAACATAGTTTTCTCATCCATCATTGACTTCTGCAGTGTGGATTTTTACTCTATATTTTATGGGAAGTTAGCTTCATGCATGTGTGATCCAATTAGAAGGGGACGGTTTGTGAAATTTTATGCCTCATTCCATGTTGTAGCGATTCACCCAAAATTTCGAAGATTTAAGTGTAAAAGTGCTCTTAAAAAAGTCAACTAATAAAATTAAGCAACCAACAAATCTCCAAAAATCACTACACTCTGAGTATTAGGGCCGCTTCACACTATGGCCAAAGGTCGAGAGGCCGTCGGTTTCCACCAATCAAATTGCAAGAAACCATGGTTTCGGCCTCTCGACCCTTCACACTAGAGGCCAAAGTCCAAAGGCCGTGGACCTTCAAAATGCTTACATGGCAACACTTTTTGACCAAGGTGACGGCCTCTTGAGAGGAAGTTTGGGTCCTACATTTTGCAAGACTCGTCACTATGGTCGAGAGGCCGTCGATTTCTTTTCATAAAAAATGAAACTATATTTTATTGGCTATTTTCAGTAGATTTCTTTGGACTCTCAATCCCACGGCCTCTCGACTTGGACGGCCATAGTGTGAAGCGGCCCTTACATTTGAACCAATCACAACAAATTTCATGTATAAATTGTCAATATCTTATTCCCATTCATTTTACAAAAGAATTTTGAATTTTAAGTTTCAAATTTTATACAAGAATATTGGTGACAACAATCATAGATCTAACTGTATAGATAGAATCACAAATTCATAATGTATGACTTTTATTCATATATCAAGTTCAAATTATCCCTCTTAGTTACATTTACAAGACATCTTTGAAATTCTTCAAATTTGGAGAGGAGTGAGGATGTTCAGGAGTTAACTCTTAACCCCTAAATGTCCCAGTGTCTAGAAATTGGATCACAAACAAATTTGAAGCCTTGCGACTTTCTCATACAGCCTCGGATGACTTTCATCCAAGTCACCATTATAAGCATATTAAATTCTCTACTAATTACAATAATTCTCTTGTGATGGGGAACTATTGATAGTATTGGAGAAGCCTCCAACTACAAGTATGTCAAATTTGTTGGGTAGATTTTATGCTTGCAATGGTCTTCTCATGTATACCTCATGTACATTTGAGTCATGCTAGTATTTATTTTTGGGACTAGCATCTACTTGTCTTCAAAGGGTCGGTACGTTTAGGGGTTAATTGCTTGAGTGTCTGTTTTTTGAACGAAGTAAATATTTCATCCACATTTTTGTATCCGTCATGCGCTTTTTGCAGTGTAAATTTTTTACTATAGATTTTATGGGAAGTTAGCTTTATGCATGTGAGAACCGATTAGAAAGGGAATGATTTGTGAATTTTTTATGGTTCATTTCATGTTGCAGTGATTTACCAAAAATTTCTATGATCTTAGTTAAAAAGTGTTAAAAAGTGCTCTTGAAAAAGTCAACTCATATAAATTGAAAAACCAAAAAATCTCCAAAAATCACTACACTTAGAGAATTACAATTCAATTCATCACAACAAATTAAATCCACAAATCATCAATATCTTATTTGTAATCGAATTACAAAAAGATTTTGAATTTGGAGTTTCAAATTTTATACAAAAATATTGATGATAGCAATCATAGATCTAAGTGTATGGATAGAATCTAAAATTCATTATGTACACATTTTATTCATACATCAAGTTTATTTTTAATTTTCTTTTCAATGTATTTCTTAAAGTTTGAGTTTGATATTCTTACTTCAAAATTCTATTCTATACATAAGAAATTTATAATTTTTGATGTTTCAACCCATATTTATAAAATGGAAAGCATTTCTTTTGATTTTTATTTAGAAATTTAATTCATTAATCTATATTATATATATATATATATATATATATATACTTTTTAATACTAACAAGCTGTTATTACATATTTTCAAAAAAATGGATTTTATTTATTATAAATTTCTATTTACAATAAAAATATTCTTGAATATTAATCTAATTGAATCTAATTATTTTTCTGATCAATTTCAAATCAAATACTATAAATTTTAATTTCAAAATTAATTTCTATATTATAGACAAGTGATGTATAATTCTTAGTGTGCGTGTATATATATATATATATATATATATATATATATATATATATATATATATATATATATATATATATATATATATATATATATATATATATATATATATATATATATATATATATATATATATATATATATATATATATATATAAAAATAAATATGTATATATATAGAAGCTCCAGTCCTCTTTCGAGACCGGCTTGAATAAAAACACCGAATTAGCAATTTTTGCACTTGGCCAAGTGCATTGTCCGATGGCCTTGATGGTGCAAAATTTGCACTTTTTTGAAATTTTACCTCCCTGAAATTTCATATATTCTCCTTTTTTTAAATAGCAATAACACATTCATTCATATCGATTTTTTCATGTATTAAAAGAAAACTAAACATAATATGCAATACTGTTTTATTACTATCTGATAGAAAATCAAAACAAAACGCTTTATTTCATATATTAAATGAAGGCATACACTACAAAGTAAATAATATTTGCACTATCTTGCTACATTGAAGGGTTTCCCGTTGAGTACTTTCCCGATTTGTACTACTACTCTACCTATTGAGTCTCAGGATCACCTCAGAGGACTGAGTTTCTATCTCCTTTTATGTTTTGGTCTCCAACTGTTGCTCCCCGATTAGTGCTCTAATCTCTGAAGGGGTCCCATGATCAGCATAATCCAACGCTCTTATGATCATGGCTTCCGCTACCGGAGAAGGAATGCTACCCGCGTTTAAGTCATCCTCTAAAATGGAGGCGGCATGCTCATATGTGTAGTTATCTTCTTCTCCCAAACGACGATACTTCATTCCCTCGAGGTCATAGTATAATCCGTCAATCCCAAGTGTCATACGATGCTCTGCCAAGGCCCATGCAAGTGATAGCATCATAGACTCTGTACTAGTAGTCAATTCATATACATGTCATACCACTGAGACTGAAACTTAAATATTGAGACATGTACAATATTGGCCCATAATTTATGTTCGAGACTGAAACTTAAATAATCCACATTTAATAATATTTTTTAAAAATAAAATAAAATATAGCTGCTCATGTTTTAAAGTCATAGCACTAAATATTAAATATAGGGGGCTTTGAACAGTTTGAAGTTGTATAGGCTCAAATTTGAACTTGAGTTTTGCATTGAACAAATTTAAGTCAAATTTGAACTTCTTTAACTAAACAACTACATTTACCAAATCACTTTTATAATTAAAAAAACCTAAGATAGAATTTCAAGGCTAATAATTCCTACAGACCGTAATGTTGTGTATTGCTTTTATGTTATGTTCACAAGCCTGCCAATGCCCATCTATGGCGTTTGGCTGTCAAAAGGCCACTCGCGGACACGGGCATGTCGCACCACTGCAAGCTGGGACTCGTGACGGGCTTGAATCAGGAGACTACGGCTACGGCCTGTCGCTGTCGAGAAGCCACTTAAGGACATGGGCATGTTGCGCCACTCAAAGGCGAAACTCGTCATGGTCATGAACCTGGCCACGCTCGTTGTGGCTTTTGGCCAAAATCATTCTCGCACAATACTTATCATTTATTTGATTGTATTATTTTGACATTTCAAATATTACAGATTCGCAAGTACTATGGGCAGACACACTCTTGCGGATTAAGATGCATCTTGACAAGCTCTAGGCAATTGCAACTTCCCTTGTGGCTCCAAAGCACAAGATAATGTGGTTGAGATGGTGGAACAGTGGTCCAACAATTCGGGACACATACTTCTTCTCCAAACCATTACACTACTGGAAAATCCAACTAATGTGTTGATTCGGTTGCGTTGACCGGGACACTTTTCTGTTGATTTGGTCAATTTTTTGTTCAAATCAACAGAAAAGTGTCCCGGTCAACGCAACCAAATCAACACATTAGTTGGATTTTCTAGTAGTGTTATGTCTAGAGAGTCAACTTACCCAATGGCTTAACAAGGCCTTATTCGATACCAAAGTAATCGCCGTCCTTATTCAATATCAAATTTGATGTCATTGTTCTGTTATTCAACTTCTTGTATTTCGATTCATAATTTGCTGTATTTATCTTGGAACTGTGTGCAGTCAGAGGACGGAGCCGTCAAGGTATTGGACGACTTCAACTCCGAATTAGCTCTCGAGCATGACAAGTTTGATCATCTTCCCACATACTTGTTGAAGTGGCAGTGCAAGGTGTGAGAGAAGGCATATCGCTCTCCATTTCGTTCACTACTAGAAAATCCAACTGATCTGTTGATTCGGTCGCGTTGACCGGGACACTTTTATGTTGATTTGGTCAATTTTTTGTTCAAATCAAGAGAAAAGTGTCCCGGTTAACGCAACCGAATCAACAAATTAGTTGGATTTTCTAGTAGTGGTTTTGGCCACCTCTGCCTTGTGTGCTAGTCTTCTCAGTGAGTACTGCATTGTTTTTGTTTTCCTTGCCGCTATTGGCCTTGGCTCCTATGGTTGCTTTGGCTTCTAGCAGCCTCTTGAGATTTGCCGTTGGGGTGTCTACCTCCATAGTTTGGTGCTCTTCAGGTCTAGACTAGGTTGATTGCCTTTGTTCCATGGACTGCCTTCTAGTTCCTGTTCCAGGCCCTCTAGAGACCCACCACAACTTTCAGGCAAATTGATCTATTGGACTATTAAAATTAAAGGGAAAATTCAAATAAATGCAATGAAGATTGGGAGAATACTAATTATTGAAAGAATTAGAGTTATGGGAGAGGCACGGCTTACCTGGGGATTCTGTGGCGCTCCATTGATGACACTGCAAAGTACGGAGGGTAAAGGAGGAATGCTTACCTAAGAGGTTTTTTGATGATGTGATTTGGATCATAGGGGTTGGGGTGGCTTGCGATGTGTTGTTCTTGTCTTTAGTGCTGCTTTCTTTCTCTCCCTGGCTAGTTTGGTTGGTGCCACTCTGTCTGCTATCTTCTTTGAGTGCATTCACAATAAAACGAGCCAACCCCGCCCAGTTATAACGACTCTTGATGAGTGCTTAGAAAATAATATCTTCAATTTATGTAGATATTAGAAAAATTTAAGAACATTTTGCGACATATTTTGAACATTTTAGCACATTTTAGTCGTTATTAACAACTGGTTACGACCATATTTTAGTCGTTTTGGAGTACCAATAACTTCCCAAACATTGTCAAACTTTAGTATATTGTATAATGACATATATTATATGTAGTTACTAATTTATATTGCATTATCAATTCATATGATAAGATTATTGCTTAACAATCCGTTAAATTAATCACTGGTTACAGTTTCCTTGGGTCGTATTACTGTGAATGTACCCCTTTGTTATTGGTGTCATTGTGGTAATTTTGTTGGACTACAATCACTATAAGAAAACTTGGTAAAAAAAAAAACCGCAGCTGAATTCAGCTGCGGTTCGTTTGACCTCATCCTGCTGTAGTCGCTAAACGACTGTAGTGATTGTTTTTTTCTATTTGCGGCCTCAATTTTTGAAATTTTGGAGCGTGTAATATACTGTTGGAAAGGTCTTGAAAATACCTGGGATCCATACTAAACATATCTAAGCATTAGAACAGAAGAGTCTTGCAAGAATCACATACCACAATGGCCTACTTCTTCTTCTACTACTCACAGCCTCTTCATACTAGATTTAGATCTGGTTGTATCACAAGCTCAAGTTGACAGCCATCTGCAAACAAAACACACTGTCACCACCACGCCTGTTCCACCATCCTTTATATATTATATATATATATATATATATATATATATATATATATATATATATATATATATAATCCATATATAAAAAATTGACTTCTAAATTAAAAACATTTTTATAAATTCTCCGTTTAGTAACCAATATACATGAGTTTAGAACTTCACATGTGGAAAGTGTGCTACTACCTAAACGTATTACACAACAGCAAATATTCTCAGATGTGGAAAAGTGATATTAGAGAATGTGGTAAAAGTGTGTTCAGAGTGTATAACTGTTCAACTGGTCTTGATTCTATACAATCTACACTGAAAAGAGCTGGTGGTGAACATTTTGAACCAAAAATGTCTACTATGAGCACCTGAGGGTGACACTGGAAATGTAGTGGTAATAGGTTGGTGTACCTAAGCCTGTAAACATCCTCGCCCTTCTCTGGAGTCAATTTGGCGCAATTTTCATCGATTTCTTTATTAAAAAATTTACAATCATATTCAGATGGATTTCTACAATTCTACCGTAAGATTTTTGGGGGCAAGTATTTAGCTTCACAATTTCTATAAGAAAACTTGGTTAAAAAAAACCGCAGCTGAAATTGGTTGTGGTTTGTTTGACCACAGTTTGTTGCAGTCACTAAACGGATGCAGAACTTTCTTTTTCAATTTGCGGCCATGATTTTACGAATTTTGGGACGTGTAATACACCATTGGAAAGGTATTTTCAAGACCTTTTCAGCGGTATATTATACGCCCCAAAATGCTTGAAATTTCAGCTACAAATTGAGAAAGAAAGTTTTGTAGTCGTTTAGTGACTGTAGCAAACAAAGGTCAAACGAACCGCAGTCAATTTTAGCTGCGATTTTTTTTTTACCAAGTTTTCTTATAGTGAATGCACTACCCTGTCGCAAAATGGTGTGATGGTTAGTGAGATCATAACGTTTGACTGCCCATTGTTTAAAGTTGACTTTGGCGAATAAGTGCTCTTTTCGGGTATAATTATGTGAAATTTTCATTCAATGTGAACATCCAATTTTTTAAAAATAAAATGTGGTTAGGCCTCCATGATTGTTACTCCATTAGGATCAGTTTTTACATATCAAGTACATGCAAAAACTCGCCATCTACAGCTCTTGCAAATGGAAACACTTTGAAACATGGCCACAAAAGAAGTTGTTGTCTGACATACACTACTAGAAAATCCAACTAATCTGTAGATTTGGTCGCATTGACCGGGACACTTTTCTGTTGATTTGAACAAAAAATTGACCAAATCAACAGAAAAGTGTCCCAGTCAACGCGACCGAATCAACAGATTAGTTGGATTTTCTAGTAGTGATATGCAGCTGGGATGGAATGTGGTGACAAGAATGGAAGACGAGTAGAAAATCAACTCCAAAATTCAACTCCATCCTTCATTATGCACATAAATTCTTCTTGCATTATCCACCTCCCCCTCACCATTCCATCGACTCACCTTCATAAATTTTCAAGCGAAATGAAAGCATACCACTTAAATTGCCTCTTATTAAATTCACGAGATAGATTTTTCATGTGCATATTTCACCATTGTAAACACTACTAGAAAATCCAATTTTTCTGTTGATTCGGTCGCGTTGATATGGTTCACTTTTCTGTTGATTTGGTCGCATTTTTGTTCAAATCAATAGATTGCTGTCCAAATCAATAGAAAAGTGAACCAGATCAACGCGACCGAATCAACAGAAAAATTGGATTTTCTAGTAGTGAAAGTTAACTACCTCTAAAATGCTCTATAAAAAATCCACTATGTAAGAGGTGCTCAACGAATGAAGGGCCAACTACTGCGTGGTGCAGAATTGAAAGTCCGGGTGTGAAATATTCTTGGAATATTTTGTCCTTTCAGCATT
The DNA here is from genome assembly GCA_022496805.1 of Pohlia nutans. NCBI lineage: Eukaryota > Viridiplantae > Streptophyta > Bryopsida > Bryales > Mniaceae > Pohlia > Pohlia nutans. The sequence continues at coordinate 6,679,337 of CM040085.1, read as the reverse complement.
GCCACGTGGTAGTTTAGAGTTAGGGTTTGGAATTTAGGGCTAGGATTTCAAATTTAGGATTTTTGGGTTTAAGGATTAGGACTTAGGATTTGGGGTTTACAGTTGAGGATTTCGGGTCTAGGGTTTAGAATTTGGAGTTTAGGGTTTAACCCTTAACTGTTTGAGCGTCCATTTTTTGGACGCTGTACAAATTTCATCGATGTTTTCTCATCCGTCATGCACTTTTATCTATATGAATACTTTATTGTAGATTTAATGGGAAGTTAGCTTCATATATGTGTGCACCAATTAGAAAGGGGATGATTTGTGAGATTTTTGTGTCTCATTTCATGTTGCAATGATCCACCAAAAATTTCAAAGATCTTAGTTCAAAATGAATCAAAAGTGATCTTAAAAAAGTCAACTCATAAAATGAAGCAACCAAAAAATCTCCAAAAATCACTACACTTAGAGTGTTATATTTCAATCAATCACAACAAATTTCATTCACAAATTGTCAATATCTTATTTGTGATCGAATTACAAAAGAGTTTTTAAGTTTAAGTTTCAGATTTTATACGGAAATGTTGGTGATAGGAATCATAGATCTTATTGTATGGATAGAATCTAAAATTGATACTTTACAAATTTTATTCATACATCAAGTCCAAAATGTCCCTCTTAGTTGCATTTAATAATGCATCTTTGCAAAACTACTGAATTTGGAGAAGGTTATATGCATTTAGGGGTTAAAATTTGAAGTTCAAAAAATATTTTTGTTGGTGTTAGTGAATATTCTAAAAATATTCCAAGAATATTGAACACCTGCACCCCAAAACAGTTGACAACCTATAAGGTGGTTATCCCATTCCCAACTGAATAAGTTGATCTTGAATGGGAAATTAGCAAAACCCAGAGGGCCAAATTTACACAGATGTGCCAAGTACATAAAAAACCAATGCAAGTGGTTTGAGAATTTTAGGAGTCATTCCAAATTAGTATTGAATTTCTGAATGAACAAAGGTGGCCTTTCCATTCCCAACACCTAGACTCCTCTATTTCCGCAGCTTTCCACCCCATACTCCACTATGCATTGCCTATTTCCACCTGGGTATTCTCCAATCCCATCTTCAAATTAGAATCGACCGTTTACCCCCATGCAGTCAACCATGTCCACTAAGACATGGTCCCACTGCTTGTGACACTCATTTCCAACACCCCCCTAAACCCTAAACTACCATCTGCCACTAACCCACTCCTCCCACTCCTATGAATGTTGCTCAACTTTATACTAACACATCTTAATCTCAATCCTCTCCGCCCCCTAAACCATTACTCCTACTACTATTTCTGTCCAAAACTCAACCCATTTCCAACTGCCCATGAAGTGACATTGGTTTCTGAGTTTCCCACCATGGGGTTTGGAGCCAAACTATAGGCGTTGGAATAAGGAGCCAGTTGGAAATGGGGTAACCATCTTACATCAAGTAAAATCTGTAAAATCTGCATGGTTGGGCAGTTAGGGGTTAATTAGCTTGCGGTGTCTTCATGCATCACTGAGGGCCGGTTTACACTACGGTGGAGAAGTCCACCGGTCATGAAAAAAGGGCGTTTCTCAATTGTGATTGGTCGAAAATGCAACTCTTGACCGGTGGGTGTTTACACTAGGTGAAGAAAGCAATGGTGGTGAACTTTTCTCATGGATGATAAAATGACATGGCCGCCCTACGTGGCGGCACTTTTTGGAGTTGGGCTTCTCTGGAGGAGGAGTTTCTTGTCCGGCCTCAAGAAATTCTCAAGAGGCCGGACAAGAAATTCCTCCTCCGGAGAAGCCCAACTCAATAGAAGTATTTTATTGCCTTTAATTCTTCTCCGGCACATCCACCATTTGCCTCATATAACCATGTCTTGGCCAAGCATTCTTGACCGACCGGAGGCCTTCTCCACCGTAGTGTAAACCGGCCCTGAAGATAGTTTTAGGGCAGCTGGGCACTGGGCACTGGACAGTAAGAACTCCTTGAATGCTTAGCAAAGCATTTAAGGATTTCACATGCTTGGCAGTGTCAGTGTTATCCAAAATTTGAGTTCAGTGAGGACTTTTAGAATATTTTACTCTTTGTCGTTGGATCCTCATCATTCTCCAAGCAGAAGTAAACCAAGCCGCTTTTATTTGTAATGGGGTTTTTTCTTAAATTTATAATTTTAAAAAATAAATTGAAATGGAACCAAGGTGCGGAATATATAGAATATTCTTCATAGACTTCAATAAATTTAGAGAAAATGTATATTCCAAAAGCTCAACCAATGCCCCTTTAGCAAAATTATTTTTTATATTTATTTTGTGGATATATATGTCCCAAATTAAACGACCCTCACTGGAAAATGGTCTTTTATGGATGAAAGACACAAATTTTACCATTTGTTACTAACATAGAGGTACCTATAGTCGATAAGTACACCTAAACTAATATATAGATCTTTTAAAGTTGTGTTTCATGAACTCAAAAGCCAACACAATGTTATTCAAAAACCAACACAATGAGGACCAATCTTGAGCCGCCAACACAGAGCACCTTTATGTTTGGGAATTGATCTTATTGTTGTTGGTTATAGGTGAACTTATATATTAGTCATGATTTTCAAAGAACTTTTCACTTAATTTAAAAATAAAGATAAAAGATTTGAGAAAAAAAAATTGAGAAAATTAACATTTTACTGTACAATATCTTTGTTTCTCTATTTAAAAAAAAAATCTCATCAATGAAACTTCAATATTTTCCATGCCGAAAACTTTATTTTATCGGTTATGGGTACTTCTACCTTATTGGACCTTCAATAAGGTATTGGTAGATACAAAGGGCACTCGTAGTATTATTATTTTTGTTTTTTCCTCACAATTTTCTTTCCTCCATACTCAAATAAAAATTATTCCAAAATTATTTTAAAAATAAGTTATCAATTCTTTTAAAAATCTAGTTTAAAACTATTCCAAAAATAAGATGTCAAAAACATTTTAAAACTATTCCAAAACATCTCAAACCAGAACCTAATAGTGTAAAAAGGGTTATATCAGCAGAAGGTGACGATTTTGAACACGATGGAATGGATGGATAGTCCCTGTTGGCCCCAACAAATGGGCTTCATAAAGTGGTGAAGATAATGGTACTTTTGGTGGCTGCTGTCTCCCTACTTGCCCACGTTGACATGTACCCATCCTTGTATATTTCAACTTGCAAGCAAAGCCTAATCCTCTTTGGATTCAAGCAATCTAGAAGCATCTTGGACAGCAGCATCTGTGGCAAAAACTCCAGTGAAGACAATTTTTCAAGTACTACTTGAGGGCACTCTTCATCACTAGTGAATGAATACATCATGTGCTTTTGGAAGCAGGCAGACGCAGAATTGTTCACGTCTGCTTGCTTCCAAAAGCGGCGCAAGGACTGACTGTGAGGGCTTATTACGATCCATCCCTTTTTCATCAACAAATGGGAAATGAAGCTTTACTATACAATGCCATGAACTAAAAGTTAATAGACACGTATTCTCCCATCTCTCCGTCCTCGAGTGGTCCACATGTCAACCCAACTGTAGCTGTCCATTAAATTATTAGGGCGCCACGACAAGCTTAACAACTGTGTGCACAATTGGAGACACAAAAGGGAATTTTGAACATGACGTGCAGGTGATGATAAGCCTGGTGGTTGTGTTTTTCAACAGAAAAAAAGTAAAGGCCTCCAGCCAGCACAATAGCAACTTAGAGCATCTCCACTTGCTAGAGATGACTCGCTGAAATTATTCATTTAGAGCATGCCCAGCAACAGGTGTTTTGGAGGGACCAACGCCAAGATTTGGTGTAGTCATCTCCACTTGCTTCGAAGTTTGGCCCAGCAACTACCCACTAACGTTAAAATATAGTTTTTGGAGCCAAAGTTTGAGGTTTCTCCGTCATCTACAGAAGCTTTGGCACAAGCAAATTTCTCACACCAAACAAGCAAAGATGCTCGATCAACAATTAAATAACGAGCTCAAAGACTATTCACCGGCTCGTGCTTCAAGGTCATCAAGTTACTTTCATAAAATCTTAGTTTTATAAGTTGCCTTGGTGTTCGCTCCAGGAATGTTGCTGGGCTACTTCTTGTATGACATTCCTCTAAGTTAAAAATGGCCCTCAAATTAATGCTTGGCGGACATATTTTCTCCGGAACTGCTGGGCTTGCTCTAACATTTGAAGAGCCCTTGCAGTTACACTCCCCCACCCTTGCATGTCCCTCACACATCAAAAGTGCACATCAAATAGTCAATGGACCAATCACAACTAGAATGTGGGGATATAGTCAACTAATAGTGATTCGAAGGGCCATTTCTTAACCTCTAAACGCCCAAACGACCATTTTCAGGTCGCTGCCCGAATCTTACGGGCTGCCCGGAATAAAAAAAGTATTTTTTGAAAAATAAAAACTATTTTAAAATACTACATCAAGTCTACTTTCCAACCCAATTTGAATTATGTCAATCCGAGTTAAACTCCACCCGGGAGAATTTTTCAAAGTGAATCACTTCAACATTTTCTTAGTGTTACAAAATTTGCTATTTGGGGAAAGTAATGATGTTCCCTCCATCATTTCTTTTGCTTTTTTGAAGCTTACAATAGATAAACCAAATTTAACCAACCATGTTAAATTTTGAACTTTAAAAGTGAAAATTATAATTTATACAAATTTTCAAAGGTTAATGCTTTTTAATTCATTAAAAAAAGATCTAAAGTTATTTTTGGAAGTTTGACCGTACGGATCATTTGTAGAGATGATGCCCTACATTTTGTCTATTGAACCAAACTTCATCAAACATATGGAAGGCACATACTATAACACATCTATGTTTTGTCCAATACCCTTCAGACTTTTAGAGGTTAACACGCTAGGATTGAGAGTCAAGAGGCATTTTTGAAGGGCCTTTGGCACTTTTCATCTAGTTTTTGAGTGTGAGAGACTTTGGGAGGGCATGGGTGGCCATGCTCTTACTCTGTGTCTTTTCCAAAGCCGCTCGCCGGGAGGGGTGTGGGGTGAAATATGAGCACGTTCTTCCTTTTACATCCTTGGCCTGTGCCCGTAGGTTGAAGAATCTACACTATTTATTATAGTTTCACTCTTTGTAATCACATATCAATAATCTAAGGGCCTGTTTCCATGTAGAACCCAGCCCGACATTGACCGACAGGTTGGGTGGCTTCCATGCAAATTTTTACAACTCATCCCATCATAAATCATGTCGGGTTCCATTATGGGTCTTCGCCACAACTCTCAAATAAAAAAAACAACTTGCAAGACTCAACATTGACCGGAAATGAAGCCAAATTGCGCCATCTGTCTTAAAAGTGATTTTCAACCATATCCGTGCATCATTGCAATGGTTGTTTAGGTTAGATGCACGTTCCATGCAAGCCTTGGTAGCATAATATTTGTTTTGCACGTACATGCCACTAATAAAAAGTGTAGACTTTAGTATTCCTAATAGAAGAAATTATGTATGGGTAGGGTAGACATGGTTGCACTCAATTTAATTTCTGGAGGTTTTTTCTATAGTGGTCACATGTAGTTGATGTCGGTTTGGGTTCCATATGGAAATATGCCCTAAGGCTCTCTCTGCATATACAATTGAGTTGATAAACCTATTACATTACATAACCTACTCCAAAAAATGCGCAACAGGTGTGTCACTATATTAGTGGCTACACACTCTCAAGGTTTATTTCTCATAATTTCTTGACTTCGTTTTTGACTCCCACTTCACTCCATGTTAATAATTGTTGCATCACACGTACTATTTTGGTTCAAAAAGCGTCAATTCAATGTCTTAGGTTATGTCTCATAACCGGCTCATTGCACCTTTATAGATGCTTGTACTAGTAGAAAATGATACTTGGGGTATAAATTTACACTACAAGACCATTTGGACACCAAGCCAGTGCCCAAATGTTAAGGTTGGGGTTTGTTTTCAAATAAATCATTAAATAATATAGAGCTCAATTAGGAAATCCGCGCTAAAACGTGGGCTCATTTTTCAACTCAATTACATTTACGGAACAAGACTATAGGACTTCATCAAATCCTAAAGGACAGGGGTGCCTAGTTCAAAACTCACTCTATATAGTTCAAAACTCACTCTATATAGTGCAAAACTCACTCTATATTGTTGTCGCCACTTCATATTGTCACACGAAGTAGCATACAAATGTAATAATATGAACTTCAATTTTATGGTTCAATATTATTGAATGTTTTTATATTTGATGTTTTGAACTTCATATTAGATTGCTAAGAGTTTTGGGTTTGTAAAACCTAAACTCTCTACTGTCACTTTCTTATACTAACCTTGTATTATCACACATCTATATTAATACTACAAGGTTATCAATATGTTGATTAATAAATAAGTACTACTTCTAACTTCCTTAAAGTTTGAGAGAGCTTGAAAATTTGTTCCTAATAGGACCATGATTATTAATAAGATCTTTATGTGACCACATAACCAAAATCATCTATAATTCACATGAGTTCAATTAAATTAGTTAATTCTTAATTCTTAAACATCCTCACGCCTCTCCAAATTCAACAGTTTTGCAAAGATGCATAATAAAATGCAACTATGAGGGATATTTTGAACTTGATGGGTGAATAAAAGTTGTACATTATAAATTTTAGATTCTATCCATACGATTAAATCTGCAATTGCTATCACCAATATTTTTCTATAAATTTGAAACTTGAAATTCAAAATTATTTTGTAATTCAATTACAAGTAAGATATTGAAAATCTATGGATGAAATTTGTTGTGATGGGTTGAAATGTAATACTTTAAGTGTAGCAATTTTTGGAGTTTTTTTGGTTGCTTAATTTTATGAGTTTATTTTTCAAGAGCACATTTAAATTAAAATCTTAGAATTTTTTGGTGAATTACTGCAACATGAAATGAGGCATAAAAATTTCACAAATTTTTCCTTTTCTAATCAGATCACACATGCATGAAAGTGCCATCAAATTTTGTTGTATTTCTTTTCCTTGCAAAAAGTGCATAATGGATGACAAAACGTGGATGAAATGTATACATTGTCCAAAAAATTGGACAGTTGGGCAGTTAGGGGTTATGATTGGAATGAAGAGGGGATAGTCACACCACACAAGATGTCATCTTCAAGGAGGCTGCAAAGTGAAAACACAACTGAACGTGCTCCTGAAGCGAGGTCAATTTACTTTGAGTAACTTGACATCTCGTGGTCCCAGCAAGAACAAGTCACCCCATCAGTATTGACGATGTGAAAGTCCTCCACCTTATCACTTTGTCTATTCACACTACAACATGAATATCAATGTATCTACTATGATACAAGGCCATCAGTTTGATTACCGTAGTCAGTCGTCAAGATCGGCAAAAATTAATTATAAGAAGAGAAGCCAATTTTTCCTACAAAATAATATCTATTTTGTATTGTGGAAAGAGAATACTGAGGAATATTTATAAAATTTTGCATTTGTTGAAAAGGAATTTTTCAAAAGAATTAATTATTCGGCACAAGGTGCCAACCCCGAGGGCCGAATATGGTATTTTCAACTTTGTGATCATTATTTATCAATGTTCTATATTTAAAAGTTTGATATGTACATTACTAGTACATAGTTGCACATACATGGCAACTTTTGAATTGTGGCACACATAGGGTAGTTTACCTATAGGTACACCAATCTATTTCCACCATGTTTCTAATTACACCTAAGGTCATGTTTTGGGCCCAAGAACGAACAGGCCCCAGTTCTAATGTAAAGCGGCCCTAAGTGCCATTCATGTTATAGGTATGAGTGGATACCATTGATAGTCTCCTTCCAAGAAATGCCTCATATTGGTCAAGAGCTCTCCATATGGACTAGAAGTAATGCTAATAGTTACGAGCATGTTTACAAGAAGAGAAACATGTTCATGGTTTTTTTAATGCCAATGCATCAATGCCGTAGGCAAAGGGAAAGTTGGGTAGAAATCAAGTTTAAAATAGAATATCAAAATTTTAGGAAATTTTTTTTTCAAAAGGAAATTTTTTTGCAAAGAAAAAACAAGGATTTCAGGGAATAAGTGAAGTTACTAACTCATTATTTGCACTTTAATTAATTATTGGGCACAAATGTGTCCTACTTGCCTTTTGTGGCATTTGTTTTTAATGGTGTATGCCTTATCAAAAATCATATTTTGTTCAAAAGAGCTACTTCTATCACCTTTAATAGGAACAAATTGCAAAATGGTATAAAAACATTAATGAAAAAAGTAGTCTTTGGGCACCAAGCAATATCAATAGTGCTATAGCACGGTGACCAAAGACCACTATTCATCCATGTATAATGAATGTTGATACCATGACTGTTAATACCGTAGTTTCATATGACACGGTGAATAAATACGAAGACTTAGCATATTTAACATGTCTACGCTAATACTTATTTTTATTGAATCAACAATATATGACAAATTCAAATAGAATGATAGTCATTCAATCGCATCAAGACATATGTGTTAATCTGTAAACCATATATAATGCGATTTCAAATTTTGACTGTTCCGAATGTTCAAAGCAACAATAATGTGCATCAACTTCGTTAATTCAGACGGAAATTTGAGTGGTATGGGCACCATGCTCTAGCACTATTGCTTGGTATTTAAAAATCACTCGTTCTGAAGGTAGCCGTCTAGCTTGGTCTCTCAACTAGCTTGGTCATCTTATCGCAATGGCTTTCACTCGTAATGACAATATAGTTTGATAGAAACAAAACTTGTGGAAATGTATGGGTAAAAGGGAACTTGCCACCCTCTTCTCACTACCCAAAGAGGGTGTTGTTTTTGACACTCTTTTTGACATTGTTTTTTATCATTTAATTTTTAAAAGCAATGTCGAAAACAATGTTGAAGAAAGGTGTAAAAAACAATGTTAAAAAGAGTGTAAAAAACAATACCCTTTTTTTTGGTAGTATTGTCCTACTTCTATATGTGTGACTTCAGAGGTCTTGAGATGTAAGAACATGCCCAGCAATAGGTGCTTTTGAGGGACCAATGCCAAGATTTGGTGTAGCCAACTACACTTGCTCCAAAGTCCAGCCCAACAACTACCCACTAACGCCAAAAATAGTATTTGGGGCCAAAGTTTGAGTTTACCCGCCATCTACAGAAGCTTTGGTGCAAACAAATTACTCACACCAAACAGACATCTTTGCTCAATCAATAATTAGGTAATAGAGTTAACCAAAAAGAGTGTCTCAAAGTGGAAACTCTTGTTGAACTCACTTTAAACTTGTTTTAAGTTCAAAAAGACTGCAAAACTAGTCAATGGTGAGTTGAAGAATAATCTAAAGCAAGGCCTTACACCACCGTGGGGTATGGAATTCATGGCCTCTCCATTGCTAGGAGAGAGTTCACAAGTTCCTTCAATCCTAAAGGACTATTCATGAAAGGACCAAGGGACTATCTATAAACAATGGTTGTCATAATTTGTTATTATTGGAACCAAGACTCACCTTATGAGTTGGAAATCACAGGGTCTGTTTTTGAATAACTCTAATGAGTTTGATGACTATTCACCGGTCCATGCTTCAAGGCCATCAAATTCTTTTCATAAAATCTTCTTTTAATAAGTTGCCTTGGTGTTTGCACAACTGAAGGAGTGTTACTGGGGTACTTTAAGTCTAATATTCCCTTAAGTTAACCCCAAATACAATGGAATAGTGTTGTATAATATTGGTCAGAACGGGCTTTTTGGACCTTTAACCCCTAACGTACCGACCCTTTCAACACAAGTAGATGCTAGCCTCAAAAATAGATATAAGCATAGCTCAAATGTACATGGGGTGTACATGAAGGGACCATTGCAAGCATAATATCTACCCAACAAATTTGACATACTTGCATTTGAAGGCCTCTTCAATATTATCAACATCTCCCCATTACAAGAGATTTACTTTAATTGGTAGAAAACTTAAGAATCTTACAAAGATGAATTGGATGAAAGTCATTCAAGATTGTGTGAGAAAGTTACAAGGCTTTGAATTTGTTTGTTATCCGTTTCTAGACGCTGGGATGTTTAGAGGTTAAGGGTTAAAGCTCAAAACCCTAAAATTCCAATATACACTGCAGAAAATGTTTTTCTATCAAATTTCTTTTTATGTATGCTCAAGAAGCATGCCACCTATGCCTTGTTGTTCATCACTGTTATTTACATTTCCCTTAAATTTCATACTATTCTAAGCTATTTTGTAATTAGTACGATTTTTGCAAGAAGAAAACTTTAAAAAATTCTTATAAATTTTGTTTTATTTAAATCTACAAGAAGAAAACTTCAAACAATTGTGAAAAAATCAGAGTGATTTGGTTTTAAAATACATTACATTAGGAAAAATACCAGAAAAATGTAATACATTTTAGAATATGAGGAATCGATAAGGTTTGACCGAGTAATTGTAGTGTGGACGCTTGAAGGTTAAAAATGAGCCTCAAATTAATGCTTGATGGACACATTTGGTCTGGAGCTGCTGGGCTTGTTCTAAGGACATTCAGAAAAATTGTATCACCTTTTACAGGCTGTCTGAGATGTTTATGAACACTCAGAATAATGTGTCAAAAACAAAAAAACAAAAAAAAACCACTCAGAATAATTATTAGCCTTTATGAAACTGCCTCTTGAATTTGCTTTTGCTACACAACTGAAATGATCCAGTTATACTGAACCCAATACGACATTATTAAAATTTTAATTTAATTTAAAAATGAAAAAACAAAGTTTGATGCAGCGATTTTAAATAGTCCGATTGCTACACTTGAAATGCAGTGGCTAATTTTAATGAGGGATTTTTGAAAATATGAAAAGAAAAATACATAGGAAAAGTTTAGGTGAGAAGCCAAATTTTGCCTAGGTATTACCCAAGTATCATCATGATAGCACCAAGTATTACCATAGTATCGTGAAAAAAGCTAGCTACCTTGGAAAATCAAAAAAAAAAGATTGATTTGATGTGATTTAATTGGAATGGACTTCATTGAACTTGGTCTTAGAAGCAGTCTCAACAAAGCCAATCTAGTCTAAAAGTGTATCTGAATTCTTTCGTAAATCCTCACTAACATCACTCTTAACATCCAAGTGAGAACATACCATTAAGGCTTCCACTTAAAGTATGCTACCTAGCTTTTTATTTATTATTTGACTTTCCAACTACGAGTCAAAATTTCATTGCAAGGTGAACACGTTTGTGAAAATTGAAGATGCGAGGAGAACTAATGCCAGGTTTGTTGATCATCTGTGGTTCCAGCTTGACCACACTCTCTACTTTTCACTGTTGCTGAGGTGTTGAACGTCTTTACCATAGACAAATTGATGTTGATTGGGCTATGGGTACAATTTACGAACAAGGTTAGCAGATACCATGTACTGTACTTGAGGAGCCCGACCTTCGGCATAAATAATATCCTATAGGAAACCTTACAGAAATTAATCCGAGTGTGTCCGTCAAATAAGTCATGCAGTGAACGGGGAGTTTATGGGGTGACTTAGATTTTTGCCCCTCTTTCCACATGTCATTCGGTGGTTCTCCATGGTCATCTGGTTGATGCCTAAGCTAAGTCACATAATTCAGTGAAAACCTAACGTTTTTTTGGCTTCTCGGTCATTTTTCCTAAATTTGTATAAGCAATTGGTTACAAAACTGACAAATATAATAAGAATTTGGTTTGAATACTAAGTTAAAGGCAATTCATCAGTTTAAGGCAAATTGCACACTATTTCAACGTTGATTACTATGTATGATAAAAGATCATTTCAAATTACATTTTGAAAGAAATCACAAGTATTTAAGTATGAAAATATGAAACACCTCAATAATACATGAAAACAACACCAAAAAACATCAGATCGGCACTCAAAAATATAATTTCATCACCCTTAAACATCAAATAAGCGCTCCAAAACATTAAGACAACAGTATCCTTCACAGAAATTGAACATGGCCTAGCCCTTCTCCAGTAGAAGGCCAAGGATTCTCACCTCATCATATTTATATGAGTTGAGATTTGATTTGAAGTTTGTTGAAAAGAAATGTATACAATAATGAAGTAAACACAAATATTACATACAAGACTATGAAACCATAACATCATGTTCATCCTCCATACAAGGTTGGCCACTAAGATATTTTTTTGCCCATGTGAGAATACAAATACCTCCACTTAGCTGGATTTTTCCATAGCTCAATAGCAACAACCAAAATGTGATCAAAATCATTTGATTGCCCCTCTATAGCCACCCTTAGCACGCTTTCAAGATGCTTTGTATTTAAACGGATTCTAAACTTTGTCTTGATCACATTTTGCACTAAGAAAGTCCTTCCACAAGTAGCCATACTAATACATTGACATCTTGCAATATCAAGTAAAACCAAAATGTTAGCATACTTCACTTGCAAAGAAAAATTCCATGTTACCATAGTCCAAAGGTCTCTGAATGTTTTATCATTCCAATCCACCATTCTTTGCAATTTGAAAAAAAAAATCCCTATCTCTTAGATGGATCTGAATTTATGAGTGGTGGAAGAATCTTACCCCCAATCACTCTTTGCACTCCATGATGCTTCAAAAGAAGTTCTAATTAGTCACACCCCATAAAGCCAAACCTACTCTCCTTGAAAGCACGTTAGATGGATCAAAAACTTTGAAAGCGGAAATTAGATCATTGTCATGAAAGCATGTCTCTAAGGCTTTGATAATTGATTTAGCATATGACTTTTGAAAAACAATGCACTTTCCAAATCAGCACATGTTCTATCTCTTATCATGTCAATTCTATGGAACTTTGCACCTCTCATCTCACTGGACAATCTCTAAAGATATCCACCTTGAAGGCCATGGTATGAAATGACATGATATCCAAAACTTTCACTGAAGGTATTTTGATTTAGGTCAGTGTTGTCCACGATATACAACATGCGAATAGACTCAATTTGTGTTTTGACAAGTGATCCAATGTTTGTTACATTTACAAATTTATACTGAAAAATCTTAGACAAACATTGGATCACTTGTCAAATCATGAAGCAAATCAACCAAAAAGTACAAAATATAAATGTACTTGAAACTTCTCAATTTTTCATAAAGAAGAGGGGCTATCCCATCACAATAATACATAATTACAGACTCCAAAGAATCACACAATGTGGCTATGGCCTGAAATCTAGACAATCATCTAATCTTATGATATCTTTTCATAGTCTTTTGTGCATCATTCAACTTTTTTAAAGTTCCATTAAGGGCACATTTTTCTTTCCGGAATTCTTAAAATACGCAGCCAAAGAATCAATTTCAGTAGACAAAGACTTGCAGTTTGTAGACTTTGCAGCTTTTAAAGCTGCGAAATTGGTCCTATGAGCAATGCATTGAACTGATGTGACAAATGGGTTGACTTTCTTAAGTCTAGTTGCCACACTTGTTGCCACACCTAATATTTGCTCCAACATTGTGGCTGCCCCATTAGATTCAAGCTAAACACACTTTTGCATGTCCAAACCCCACTCTTCAATTGATTTCAGCAAACAATCATAGATGATTTGTGCATCTATTTTACCACCAAGAATCTCAAGTAAACCCAAAAAGGCAATTATAGGTATTCCGTCTTCAAAAAAGTAGCAAAGACTACTAATTGACATGTCATACTAACATCAATATACTAGCCACAGAAGTTTGAATCTCTAATTCTATCTAGAATTGATTTTTAGAAGACAGTAGAGATGTAAAATACCATTTTAGCACAAGACTTCTCATCATAATACATTGATTTAGTACAACTTGCCTTACTTGCAACTAGAAGTTCACATAGAGCTCGATATTTGTTGAAAGGAATTGTCTTCCCAAAATTATGCAAATCTAAATAGGGTTAGTAGGGCCTCATCACAACATTTTTTAGGTGCTCTAATGTGTTCTTTCATGACTTTCTCACCTTGTTGTGGTGCCCAAATCAATTTTTTGTGTTCTTTAGAGTTCTGATGGACTTAAAAGGCAGAAACTTTGATGTTACCGGATCCATCTTTACCATATACACTTTTAGCACTTTAATCCATACAAAGTTTGCAGAAAACTTTGCCCAACTCTGAATTAAATTCTATTCAACTAAATTGCCTATACCATGCATCTCTCCAAGCTCTCTTTGCTACTTCAATATCGGATAGTTGTTGTTTTTGGTTGGATGAGACTGATTGTGAAGGGGAAACCACCTCTACCACAACCAGATCAGATTGTCTCTCGCTCAAGAACTATCCCTCATAGTTCTTTGCCTTTTAGCAAACATTTTGCTTTCTTACTGTGAAATGATTTCAATGAAAACAAATACGAAAAGTCTCAAAGAAACAAAACTCTCATGCAAAAAAGAATAAAAATGACACTGAAATTCAAGATCTCAACCAACAGATTACTCAATCAAACACAAATATACTAACAATGGGAAACAACCCACATAATATACAAGCAATATCAATATACAAGCATGCACAAATATACAAAATCCTAATGCAAGAAACAAGAAAAATAACGCTAAGAATCAACTAAAAAGTAGGAGACAACCATATACAAGCAAATCCAAAAAACAGTGTTGCAGTCGTTTAGCAATTGCAGCAGAATGAGGTCAAACAAACCGTAGCTCGATTCAACTACGGTTTTTTTTAACCAAGTTTTCTTATAGTGTAAGTAGCCCGGCAAAATCAATTTTATTTAAATCTCTACATTACAAGACGAACGCAAGTGAACAAGTGAAGCAACGCAAAAATAAAAATAAATAAATAAATAAATAAACAGTTTAAATTTTGCAGCAGGGAAGTGCATGCATTCATGACCCATTCACACCAGTTACCCAACGCGAATGTGGCAGAGAATCTGCGTTCGTCAAGTAAGTTTTTGGTAGCTACATTGTGCTCTTATATATATATATATATATATATATATATATATATATATATATATATATATATATATATATATATATATATATATATATATATATATATATATATATATATATATATATATATATATATATATATATATATATATATATATATATATATATATATATATATATATATATATATATATATATAAACCTAACGCATGCAAGAAGATGCTCCAACGCATTTTGGGTGCTGCAAAAAATTTGCGTTCCACCAACGCACATATGTTGACGAAAAGCAGGGAGAGACAAGGCTCCGAGATTGCAAGAAATTGTATATTATTTTCGAAATTTACCTTGCAGCATTCCAGGAATGCAAGGCAAGTGCTGAAGCTTGTGATGGCCCATTCACACCAAAAAGCTCTAGCACTTGTGTTGAGTTCTTGGAATGTTGCATGGTAAATTTCGAAAATAATATACAATTTCTTGCAGTGTCAGAGCCTTGTCTCTTCCTGCTTTTGGCCAACCAACGCATGTGTGTTGGTGGAGCGCAAATTTCTTGCGGCACTCAGAAGGCGTTGGAGCAGCTTCTTGCATGCGTCAAGTTAAAAAAATAAAAAATTATTGGAGCACGTTGTAGCTACCAAAAACTTACTTGACGAACGCAGATCCTTTGCCGCACTCGCATTGGGTGACTAGTGTGAATGGGCCCTGAATGGGCCATCGTCAACAGTGCGCAAATTATATTTTAGTGTAATTATACTATTTTACCTGCATGAGGAACGCAAGAGCTGGTGTGAATGGGCCATGAATGGGCCATCGTCAACAGTGCGCAAATTATATTTTAGTGTAATTATACTATTTTACCTGCATGAGGAACGCAAGAGCTGGTGTGAATGGGCCATGACAAAAGGAAGGACAAAAGTTGAATGATGTTTCACGGGAGGGAACCATGACAACACTCGACATCATTGGTCTGAAACGAACAGCGTGAATCTGTTTGAAAAGCCGGTTGACTGCATGACATGCAACGGAAGTTGCATCAATCATTCCCTCACTGCAGCCCCCCGGCTGGGATTTTTTTCAGTCCTGCTTAGGAAAAGGCCTCACTGGCTTCCGTCATTGCCCCCATTGGGTCACAATTTATAACTCTGTGAAATTGCAGCCCGGTTCCAGACGAAGTGAGTGAATCCAGACGGACATAAAACTCGAATTCCTTTGTACCATGGATCACGGGCTTGGATCATAAATGATACTCTGCTCTTGCCCCCGGCCAGCCAGAAAAGACGATGCACAGTTTCAGTCGCGAGCCTCACTCAATTGTTCTGAGGTGTTCCCTCAGACCCGGAACATGCCTTTCTGGTTGGCTTGTACCAGTGCAAAATTATTCCACCCTCGCATTTTCGTACACAGTAAGCAACGCTTTCTTTCTTACTTTTTCTTTACCCAAATTGAACAGTATTCAATTGCAGAGGTAAAAAGAAGTACAAAGCCCCCAAGGGGAGTGATGAGAGCCGCAGTGTTAGTGGTAAACTACATTGATTATCCCATTAAAATTTGAACCTACTTATAAAATTTTAGATTTAATACAAGGTGCTTTAAATTTAGGTAAGGACTAATTTGAAAACATACTTGAAATATACCTGGAATATTCTAAATATACCTAAAATATTCCAATTATGTGATAGCCCCCATTTAAATACCCTTCGCACGCACGTGTATTTCAAAATACACAACGTCCCTCCGAGGATAAAGAGGTCCATTAAGCCAAATATTATTGCTTTGGTGCTATTAACTCTTAAATTTCTTTAATTTTTAATTTTTTTTGAAATAAAACTACCAAAAAAAACTCAACACATGTTAATTCCTAAACGTCCAACCGTCTGGAAAGTGGATGATGTACAAAATCAAACATAGTTTTCTCATCAGTCATTGTCTTTTGGTCTTTTTGTGGATTTTTTACTGTATATTTCTCAGGAAGTTAGCTTCATGCATGTGTGATCCCATTAGAAAGGTGATGATTTGTGAAATTTTTATGCCTCATTTCATGTTGAAGTGATTCACCCAAAATCTCAAAGATTTCAGTGTAAAAGTGCTCTTAAAAAAGTCAACTCATAAAATTCAGCAACCAAAAGATCTTTAAAAATCACTACACTTAGAGTATTACATTTCAACCAATCGCAAAAAAAAATCATGTACAAGTTATCGGTATCTTATTCCTAATCAAATTACAAAAAAAATTTGAATTTTAAGTTTCAAGAATATTGGTGACAACAGTCATAGATTTAACCGTATGGATAAAATCAAAAATTCAAATTGTAAAACTTTTATTCACATATCAGGTTCAAAATATCCCTTTTAATTACATTTTATAAGACATCTTTGAAATTCTCCAAATCTGAAAAGAGATGAGGACGTTTAACCCATAATCGCCCAACCATGCATATTTTGCATGATGTACAGATTTGAAATCCGTTTTCTCATCCATTATGCACTTTTTGCAATGTGGATTTTTTACTGAAACTTTTATGGGAAGTAAGCTTTGTGCATGTGTGATCCGATTAGAAAAGGATGATTTGTGAAATTTTTGTGCCTCATTTCATGTTACAGTGTTCCTCCCAAAATTTTGAAGATTTTAGTCTAAAAGTGCTCTTGAAAAAGTCAACTACTAAAATTAAGCAACCAAAAAATCTCCAAAAATCACTACACTTAGAGTATTACATTTCAACCCATCACAACAAATTTCATTATTAGATTGTCAATATCTTATCCGTAATCATATTACAAAAGAGTTATAAATTTTAAGTTTCAAATTTTATAGAAAAATATTGGTGATAGCAATTGCAGATCTAACCATATAGATAGAATCTAAAATTCATAACGGACAACTTTTATTCATTCATCAAGTTGACAATATCCCTCTTAGTTGCATTTTATAATGCTTCTTTAAAAAATTGCCAAATCTGAAGAGGGTGAGAACGTTTAAGGGTTAAGGGTTAAAAAAATTGCCAAATCTGAAGAGGGTGAGAACGTTTAAGGGTTAAGGGTTAAAAACAAGGTAGATTGAACGATTTGAGTTTATGTTTTTACTTCTCTTCTAAATTTCAAAACTCAATTCTTAAACATCTCCATGATTGTCATGTTCAAGTGGTACAACAAGTATTTTCCAACCATGTTCAAAGATGAACTTTCATCTTTGAAACTTTCCTGAAAAAATGTGTGATTTGTACAAGTTCAAAAAAAACATATTTTTCAAAATAACAGAAAGAATGTTAACTTAGTTGTCTAAAAGTTGCTAAAATTTCTAAAATTTTCTAATTCTTCAATCCATTTTCACACCCGCTTCCTTAACAATACGGTCTACCTTCAATGATAACACACTTCTTGCTATCACACCTTGGTTATATCACAAAAGAAATTGAAATCAATCTCCATAGTTTAAAAGTTTCTTGTTGACCCATAATTGCGGCGACGTTTAAAATCTGAATGTTTTTGAATTATTGTGAACTTTGGTGGGCTTGTTTCTCCTTTAAATGGTGTCCGTTTTCAATAAACATTCTTGAGAAAGTTGCATCTTGAAGTTCAATTTGCATGGTAAAAATTTCACTTTAACCCCTAAACGTCCAACCGTCCAGAATGTGGACGATGGACAGAAGCAAACACAGATTTCTCATCCATCATTGATTTTTTGCAGTGTGGAATTTTTATTCTATATTTTATGAGAAGTTAGCTTCATGCATGTGTGATCCGATTAGAAAGGGGATGATTTGTGAAATTTCTATGTCTCATTTCATGTTGTAGTGATTCACCCAAAATTTGGAAGATTTCAGTGTAAAAGTGATCTTAAAAAAGTCAACTCATAAAATTAAGCAAACAAAAAATCTCCAAAAATCACTACACTTAGAGTATTACATTTCAACCAATCACAACAAATTTCATGTACAAATTGTCAATATCTTATTTGTAATCAAATTACAAAAGAATTTTCAATTTCAAGTTTCAAAATTCATACAAAAATATTGGTGATAGCAATCGCAGATCCAACCGTATGGATAGAATCTAAAATTTATAATGTACAACTTTTATTCATACATCAAGTTCAAAATATCCCTCTGCGTTGCATTTTATGATGCATCTTTGCAAAACTGCCGAATTTGGAGAGGGGTGAGGACGTTTAGGGGTTAATCCAAGATGTTATGAATCCCTCATAAACATTTTAGTAGAAGAGGGTAGAGTCCAAGATCACTTTTTTCTTTGTAAGTTTTTTACTTTTTTTTTTAATGTCTTTCTACTTTATGACATTTCAAAGTCATTTTGCAAACACATCAAAAATATTTATTGATTTTTTTTTATACCAATGTGTTTATATGATGATTTTGAACCACTTTATTGTTTTAAGTTTTTCATTTGAGTAGGTTGAGAAATAGAATCTCAACTCTAATGTGTTGCTAAGAAAAATTTCAACATCCTTTTTAAACTCTAAAACATTACGATATTGCAATTTATGTGGCCAAATGACTCCAATTTTGATTCACGTCATTTACAACACATACACTACAAAATTGTACGGTTGAGATTTCTATACTAACCTCACTTACATTTAGACCTATAACTCTTCAAAAAAAAAAGTTTTAAAAACTCAAAAAAACTAGGTATGTTTAGGGGATTAATACCCCTGATTACACCTGATCCTATAACTTTTTATTTTCAAAAAATCATAGAGTATGTGATAATAGCAATTCTCCTACTTAAATTTTACTTAACCCCTAAAGGACCGTAAGGCCCCTTGGGGGCTTCTGTGACTAGAAATTGACGTTTTTGGACTTGTTAGGCTTTGAAAGGCGGATTCAACGGCAAAGTGACCCTGGTTGTTTTTCTGCACTGAATCTGTTGGTTGTTTGCGATTTGAAAATGGTGTAGTGTGCGATTTTTAGTGAATTTTTGGAGCTGTGGAAGAGTTGTCGAGGGCGGAGACGGGCTGGCGGGGCAGCAGCGCTGGAGCAATCGCGCAGTACGTAAGCTGGCTCAACTGAGTTTAGAGGAGTGTGTCATGAGCCGGCCCCATGGTCCATCCCATGCTCCATACCATGCTCCAAACTGGATTGGACATGGGGCAGTAAAAAAAAATTCAGTTTTTGGGCCCAATCTCATTGCTTGGAGACTTCAGAGTCCCATATCTTTTTTTTCTACACCTCAGAATTTGACGAAAAAAATTCCACATGAGGGTCATGATGTTCTTTACATGTGGTAAAAATTTCAAATGTTTTGAAGCACTTTTAAGCAATCCAATTTCAGCATAAGTACAAAGTACCCCCTGCCCGAACAATTTTCATCAATCTTCTCAACGGTGGCATTTTCTCATAAATTGTGCGATCTTGTTGATCTTTTTTTCATAAACAAGCTATGTCAGTCTTCTTTAGTTTCAACGGTGCCGATTGTGAAAATTACCCCACACTAATAAGAAATTGAGCTTGCTACAAGAGCTAGTCAAGAAAACAGGAGCTAAGCTAAAACACCCTCGGTCCTTTAGGGGTTAAGTATTGAGGCATGTCCTA
The DNA here is from genome assembly GCA_022496805.1 of Pohlia nutans. NCBI lineage: Eukaryota > Viridiplantae > Streptophyta > Bryopsida > Bryales > Mniaceae > Pohlia > Pohlia nutans. The sequence continues at coordinate 6,658,849 of CM040085.1, read as the reverse complement.
TACATGTGCACCAAATTTTTTTAAACCAACTAATTGATCAATCATCTATTAAATTTAACTACACACATAGTTTGTTTTTGAATGAATTTCAATGCTGTACAACGAATTAGCTTTATGCACATTCCAAAAATTATTTTTGAAAGTATGATTTCAGTTCTCAAATAATAATTGTCGTGTATTATCTAAATTTTTCAAACCCTAAAGTTTTCGGCATGAGAAAAAGGTTCGTTTGAACATTCTAGTAGTAGAGAAAATTTGGCCTCCATTTAAACAATCATATTTTCCTCAAAATTAATAGTTTCAAAATAGATTCAACCTCTACAAAACCAGACACAAAACCAATTGAAATTTCATAAATCGTTACTCAATTACAAAAAATATCAACCAAATGCAAAATATGGCCTTTAACCCCCATCCCTTTTTCGATGTAGTCAAACTTCAATTTGTAAATCATTTTTTAATTTTTAATTTGAGAAAAATATTTTGATAATATTTTTCAGAGATGAACATATATATATACTATAAATCTTGATTTTTTCATAACTTTCTCTTGGAAATTGAAATTGAAATTATTATGATTTTCTTAAGCTTTCTGCTTCAAAAAAATCATATTAATTATAATAAGTATTCAGATTTGATGAAAATTTTACCTTGGATGTAAATCACAATTAAAAACACTTTAGTATATTTAAGAGTCACACGGAGTTTTTAATTTGAAAAATTTGATAGGAAAACTATGTTGAAGAATAAATTGGCTCTTAACCCATTGAATTGGTAATTGCTATAAAAGTTTCAATAATTGGAATTTTGATGAATTGTAAAGTGGGATAGAAATCAGACTTGATTGCCTTTACTTAACCCCTAACTGCCCAACCAAGCAGAAAACGCTTGATGTACAGAATCATTTGCCGTTTTCTCATCCGTGGTGATCTTTTTGCAGTGTGAAATTTATATGGTAGATTTTATGGGAAGTTAGCTTCATGCATGTGTGATCCGATTAGAAAGGGGAGAATTTGTGAAATTTCTATGCCTCATTTCATGTTGCAGTGATTCACCAAAATTTTTGAAGATTTTAGTCTAAATGTGAACTTGAAAAAATAAACTCATAAAATTATGCAACCAAAAAATCTCCAAAAATCACTACACTTAGAGTGTTACATTTCAACCCATCACAAAAAAATTCATTCACAAATTGTCAATATCTTATTCGTAATTGAATTACAAACTAATTTTGAATTTCGAGTTTCAAATTTTATACGAAAATATTGGTGATAGCAATCGCAGATCTAACCATATAGATAGAATCTAAAATTCATAATGTACAACTTTATTCATACAACAAGTTCAAAATATCCCTTTTAGTTGCATTTTATAATGCATCTTTGCAAAACTGTTGAATTTGGAGAGGGGTGAGGACGTTTAGGGGTTAAATTGATCAACCCAAATGAAAAAATGGTTGTTATCAACGTGAAAACTAAGTTTGAACAAAAAAGAGCCATTTTGAGACCTCTTGGACCTTGAGGGGTTTACGTAATAGTTGCATAATTCTTATTAAATATAGGAAATTTAAATCTTTGACAACTTTTAATGAACGTGACGTATATATGCTTGTACTTTTTTACCATCATATTGAATAAATGGTTTGGATTAATAACTAAAATTTTGAAAATTTAGTAACAAAATAAACAATATTTCAAGTATTCCAATTTTTTATTTTTATTTTTTATAAGTTGAATTTTAAAATATATATGTTGAATTTTAGATGTTAAATTGTACAAATAATTTCTTCTTATATTTCACTTTTTGAATCAAAGTTGAAAGAAAGTCATGGAAGGATCTTTTCTTGTGCTAATTGTTCCTTTTCCAACGCATTTAAGAGGCATATTTTTTGCATGCAAAATAATGTTCAATCACAAGCAAGTCACTTCATTCAAAGCATCACTAATTCTACCATTTAAAGCAAACAATTACTTGTTTAGCCTTTGCAAACAAGTGTTAATAAGTGATGGGGTAAGGCAAATGCCTAGCTCTAATCATTTGGTATTTTAGAAAATAATTGCAAGTGATGGGAGGTTAGGCATAAGCTTAGTTCCCCAATCGCTTATAGTTATTTTTTAAAATACCCAGTGATGGGGGTTAGGCATATGCTTTACCCTCATCACTTTGATTATTTTTTTAAATTCTATGTATTGGGAGGTTTGGCATATGTTTTATCCCTCTCACTTCAATTAATTTTTAAATTTGCAAGTGATGGGGCATTAGGCATACGCCAAACACCTGCATCACTTGTAGGTGTTATATAAAATACCAAGTGTTGGGGGTTAGGCAAATGCATGGCCCCCAATTCTTTGATTAATTTTAAAAAAACCAAGTGATGGAGGGTTAGGCATATGTTTAATCCCGCCGACACTATAATTTTTAAAAATTGGAATAAATGTGGGGTTAGGTATTTGCCCAAAGCTCACATTCTTGTTTTTTGCGACATTGCTAATCATTTTTAGTTTATAATAATAGAAGTTCTTTTAGTTTTGATTTTAACTTTTCAGTGCTAACTTCTTCAAGTGATTAGGGGATCTAATAGCTTCTCAAAAGCAGCGGCCCCCGAAAGAAGCCCCAAAAGTGGTGGATTCTTTTAAGAATCGTGGATGGTGGGTTATATGAGATGACAAGCTTTCTTATTCTGCAATTATCAACATATCAACTTTTATTCCATTTGGGAAATATGCATTTAGCTTAGGATTGGGAAATATTGAATCTCAATCTTAAGACATCACTTGGTGATATATTTTTTGTGCTAGCGAGATGTTTTTAAATAATATAATTATAGATATTATAGTATTTTCAATTCCAAATTATTTTCTTTATACACGTTGGTGTTGTGTGTGTTGAATATAAAAGATTTTATGATCATACAAGGTTGTAGACAAAAAATATGTTTTATGAAAACAAAGGAATAAATTGCATATCTGTTGTGAAACATTGGGTCAAAGAAGGAACAACATTATGGATGTCAATTTTTTTAATTCTAAAGGTTAAGAACTATGATACTATATTTCATTGATCTTAGTATTGATATTTTCTAAATTCAATTTTACATGTTAGAAAAGTTTAATGTAAGGGTCAGATTTTCAAACTAGAGGTTCTAATTACACATAATGGATTGGGCACTTGGGCATATGCCTAACCATATTATTGTAATTATTTTATAACATTGCAAGTTATGGGAGGTTATGCATATTTCTAACTATCTCAAAATCTTAATTGACAATTGCAAGTCAAAGTAATGAGGGTTAAGCATATGCCTAACCTTCTTATATTAAAAACTTTAATGCATTTAATTGATTCATTTAAAATAAGTATTTGTCGTATTTGTTGTATTGGAAATGGATTTTGACCAAAAATAGATTTTGACCAAAACTCAAAGTGCACATGCTATTGTGCATTTTAAATGAAATGGATGTTGTTATATATTATAGCACATAAAATTCATGAAAGAAGCTTAGAGTTGAAGGGAGTAATAGAACCTTTGTAATACGTTTACGTATTGCCCAAAACCTGTAGGCATTTAGGGGTTAAGGATTAATTGAAATTTGTGAAGCTTGGGTTGAGTCAACAATCGAGCCTTAACCCTTAAGTGTGCAAGAAGCCCGATGGGGCCATGCTTGATCATTTTTCAATCAAACACTGATTTTCACCTAGTTCCTAATTTCAAATGAAAATGGTCCCAACTGAGAAAGTGTGGGGGTTAACTTCTACTTTCTAGTCCAATTTAATATTCTTCAAAATTGTTAAAACCTGCGTTTTTTATAGCACTTTAAAGCTCAAAATCCTCAAATTTCATTTTATGTAAGCTCAAGAAGCATGCCACCTACACCTTGTTGTTCATCGCTATTTATTTACATTTTTTCTAAAAATTTCATACTATTCTAAGCTTTTGTAATTACTATGATTTTTACAACAAAACAACTCTTAAAAATCTTATAGAAATGTTTTTTATTTAAATAATTATGAAAAAATCAGGGTAAATTGGTTTAACAATAAATTATATGAAAAAATACTAGAAAATATAATATATTTTAAAATGTGAGGAATTGATGAGGTTTGACCAAGTAATTGTAGTGTGGACGCTTAAGGGTTAATGTAAAGTGGGTCACTGTCATTACAAACAAATATTGTTGTGCAAAGGGTCAGTGTTTCGTTCTAATCAATGTTTTGTGCAGAGGGGATGGGATATATGGGAATAGCTCCATGAGAGATCTATATTCTGCAAAGCTTGTGAAGTAGGAAAAGCGGATCTGATAGAATGAATGAATACTATTAATGTGTTGCTGATGTACTTAGAATTTTACATTAGACAAAGCAGGAGGGTTATTTTCCAAAAGGGTCGACAGGGCCCACTGTCAAAGAGGAGGCCAGAAAAGTACCATCTCATTAATACCTTACATAGGAAATATAGAAAACCATCTATTCACGCCAGCTTTGAAAGGGGACCGGAGTTTCTATCTATCTATCTATCTAAAGTGGGCCTTATGAGTTGCAGGTAGGGAACATGGGAGAAGATGTATAACTAGATAGACTAGGACATAAAGTGTTTGGCAAACCTTAGAACATGCCAAGCAATAGGTGCTTTTGAAGGACTAATGCCAACATTTGGTGTAGCCAGCTCCACTTGCTTCGAAGTCCGGTCCTGCAACTACCTACTAACACTAAAAAATAGTATTTGGGACCAAAGTTTGAAGTTTCCCTGCCATCTACAAAAGCTTTGGCTAAAACAAATTACTCACACCAAGTAAGCATTTTTGCCCACTCAATAATTAGATAATGAGCTTGAAGACTATTCACCGGCCCATGCTTCAAGGCCTTCAAGTTCTTTTTCATAAAATCTTCTTTTAATAAATTGCCTTGGTGTTTGCATTATGAGTGTTGCTGGGGTACTTCAAGTTTAACATTCCTTAAAGTTATAAATGACCCTCAAATTAATACTTGGTCGACATATTTGGTCTGGAGCTACTGGGCTTGTTCTTAGAAGTCATGAAAATATAACAGGTATCATGAGTTTTAAATATTTTGCAAGGTTTTCTCTTGAAATTCAATTGAAAATCCCAAATCAACACAAAAGGATTTTGAAAATTGTAATGAAATTGGAATAACATGCACTACAAGATGGTATGGTTTCCATTATTTGATTCTACTTATTTTGGTAAATCATGTTTAACCTCTAAACATATCAACCCTTTGAGCAGAAGTAGATGCTAGCCTCAAAAATAGATATTAGCGTGGCTCAAATGTACACGAGGTGTACATGAGAGGACCATTGCAAGCATAAAATCTACCCAATAAATTTGACATATTTGTAGTTAGAGGCTTCTCCAATATTATCAACAGCTTCCCATCACAATATATTTATTGTAATTGGTAGAGAGTTTAATAGGCTTACAAAGGTGACTTGGATGAAAGTCATCGGAGGTTGTATGAGAAAGTTGCAAGGCTTTGAATCTGTTCGTGATCCAGTTTCTAGACGCTGGGAAGTTTAGGGGTTAAAGTCTCACTTTTTGAACTAAGAATAAAACTTGACATAAACCAATTGTGTTGTTTTTCCAAAAATCACAATATCTTATTTTGAAATTCCATACTGTACAAATGATAGTCAATTAGCACAAGAACCAAGAGAAATTTGGATGGATGAAAAACTATACATGATGTAGTGTTGAGAAAGGTTGCAATACATTCATCGTCCACTATATAGACGCATGCACGCCAAAGAGTTTAACAATTTTCTAAGCCCCACGAGTTTGATTTCCAAGGAATCTTGCTTCTAGTAGGAGCACTACTCAACTCTTTCTGACCAAACATCGATCATTGGATGTACATTGAGATGAGGCATTTAATGTGGTTAGTTGCAACAAAAAATTCTTTCATGCTTGTTCGCAATGTCTAGATCAAAGGTATTGAAAGATCATTTGATTCTTGCCCAAGTTCGCAATTGATTTAGTGTGCTTGTTTTTTTGTTGTGATTGGTCATGCACCCATGTTTGGCCTAAATATAGAATCCATATTTTTTCAGAGATCCTCAGGCTGCTCACTTAGGACCTAAAATGTCATTTAAGGGTTAACATGCACCTAAAACACAAAATAGGCATAAACATTTTTTACCTTGGCTTTAACATGGTCTAAACCAAAGTTGGGCGTGTATCTAATAAAAATAACTAAAAATAAACGAATCTTGATTTGGAGCTACAGTACACTGTAGAACATTGTTCAGGCTGTGTTTATTTTACGCAGAAGATGCCATACACGCCCACCACTGGTCTAAACAAAACCTTGGGCCTTCTTAAATTCTTTTTTGCATACCAGTTTCCAGGTTGTAACAAACCTATAGTACAAAAGATCTTGAACCAGGGATGTAATGTGTATTAAGGTATACCAACCTATTATCACCATGTTTCCAATTCCGCCATCATGTTATGGTGGTGTACATTCTAAACCAAAAATATCTATTGCATGTGTTATATGAGGGTAGAATTGGAAACAAGGTGGTTGTACCTTAGGGCCGCTTCACACTATGGCCGAAGGTCGAGAGGCCGTCGATTTCTACCAATCAATTGCAAGAAACCAAGAATTCGACCTCTCGACCCTTCACACTAGAGGCCAAAGTCCAAAGGCCGTCGCCCTTCAAAATGCCTACATGGCAACACTTTTTGACCAAGGTTGACGGACTCTTGAAGGAAGTTTGGGTCGAACGGGAATCCAAACTATGGTCGAGAGGCCGTCGATTTTTTTTCATAAAAAATCAAAACTATAATTTATTGCCTATTTTCAGAAGATTTCTTTGGACTCTCAACAAAGTTTGGGCACTCAATCCACAGCCTCTCGACTTGGACGGCGATAGTGTGAAGCGGCCCTTAGAAGAATTGATGCTTCTATTGTTGAAGCATCAAGAGGCTAAAATATGTCAAAATGACTACACTAATTTATCTTGTTAATAGAGTTATCCTTAAAGTCACCTTGTGTTTGAATAAGATATTGTGAATTTTGTATTAATGTAGTCTTATTTGTTCACCCCAAATAGTTAAAAGGTAGGAAAGAGCTTAGTGGTCTCTCATTATTAGGTGTGTAAGAGCTTGGTGGTCTTCAAACTCATGGAAAACTAGTTTAGCCGTCTTTCTTGACAGCTAAACTAGTTTCCCTTGAGTTTAGAGACCACCAAGCTCTCACACACCTAATAATGATAGACCACCAAGCTTTTCCATACTTTTTAACTATTTGGGGTGAACAAATAAAAGTACATTAAAGCAAAATTTATGGTATCTTATTCAAACACAAGGTGATTTTAAGGATAACTCTAATGAGGGTGGAAAGTTTGAGTCACTTGAAAGTTGGATTTGGAAGGCATAAATTACGTGGGTCAACCATTGACAACAACACTTTTGGTTAGCTATAGCATAGCAAACAAGACTGAAGGTGTTTATTTTTAACCCCTAAAAGACTGGGTCAAAATTCAAGAGTTTGGGTAGCTCATTATGAAGTTGGTTTTAGTATTAAAAAATTCATTTTTTTGTAATAGATACTTTTGGGACGAACATGGAAATCTAATTTTTATCTTGGGCAGATTTACGAATAAAGAATTATGCAGCCACATAAGTCAGAATTTGAATTGCGGGCATGAATTGACCAAATGATCTTAATGGCCTCTTTGTCTCCAATTTACTACTAATGAAGGTCATCTTATATGTAATTTAATATTTAATATGTAATATATGTAATATATGTAATATAATATTTCTATTAAGACTAAAGCCTAAAGTATCAATTTTGATCATCTCAGAGAATTTCCCCCCGGCATGAAATGAAAACCAAATCAATCAACTTTGGATGGTATAATCTCACTAATGACGGAATTTCAACACTTTCATTTTGGTTTACTACTCATGTTCAAAGTTAGTTTGAAGATCATACGGTTGGAGTGAAGTGAAAAGGTTTAGATTTTCTTTTAATCACGTTTTACTTCAAAGGGGTTCATTTTCACAGCTTTTGGAATTCTTCTAGATACATAGTGAAGGTCCTTTAGGAGTTAAACAAAGGAAATTTATTTATTTATTTACTTTGAAAGTGATAGTGTGAAATTAAGCAACAAAAAAGTAATTAAAACTCAATCTAGCTAACTCCCAAGGGCGGAGAGAGGGATTGACAACATAGAGGTCTAGTGCCTCTTAGGGCACTATAAGAAAACTTGGTGAAAAAAACTACACAAGCTTGTCATGTGTAGTTTTTAGACCACCCTAAATTGTAGATGTAAAACGTGTGCAAAATCTTCATTTGCTCATTGTGAGTGTATATTTTGGAATTAGAAGGTGTACGATATACCGTTGGAAAGGTCTCAAAAATGTGCTTCCAAAAATATGTTATACGCCTGTTAATTCCAAAAATTTCACTTGCAGTGAACAACAAAGATTTGTACATGTTTTACATCTGCAATCCACAGTGGTCTAATAAATTGCACATGACAAACTTGTGCAATTTTTTTACCAAGTTTTCTTATAGTGAGGGAGTAGAAACTTTCGAAGCAAAAAAAATTTCATTTTCACATCAAGTAGCAGTAAACTCCTAAGTAATAATTTTTGCACTCTTGTCACCGCACTTGTCGTAGAAAGTGAGGACTAAACTATGAATTGTCAAAATTTTGAACTGCTTGATAAATTAACCTTGAAAGGATTGACCAAGCCCCAAGGGCTTGCTTTTCTTAGTTTTCAAATCACTTTGGCCATAAGTCGCAAATAATGAAGAATTTTTTTATAATTTTTTTTTAGGCATCATCCATGACAAGATTATTATGTACCTACATATTTTGAATGTGAATTATTTCTATATTTTGAGTTTAAAACTCAAAAATACTCCTTTCTTTCTAAATTAGGACATGATATTTAAGGGTTAAATCACTTAAATGCATTTTGGTTGGATAGTGAGGATGCGGTTATGTCTAAAAATGGTTTCCCATCAAACATCCAAGCAAATGTGAACAACATTGATGTTCTCCTTAGCATTTTTTTTACACATAGCACACACTGATGAACAATATGTTGGAGAAAGGATGGTCTTTGGACACCAAGGAATACATTGAAATCACCATAATTGGGTGGATAATTGTTGTGGGTACATTCATCCATTGGAACACATTTTCATCCAATTTGAACAAATTGTCATCAAATTTGGATGAATTTTACCACAATATTTGAATTTTATCATTATTAGTAAAGCCTCTTGTAAATACTGTGGGTCACAATATATGATGGTTTCAGAGTGGTGACAGAGCAAAGTCCATATTGACACTAACTTGGTGCCAATATAGCCAGGCCTTCGGTACCACACTCTAACACTATTTTATTGGTGCCCAAGTACCTCTTTAATTTCTACTACAGTAGTGAATGGAAGTTTTTTTATTCCAATGAGAAACAAACAACGGACAGCAAAGCGAGGGCAACTGTACATGTTTTAGACCATATTCTTTGAGAAGTGTTGCATTAATGCAATAGCCAGACAACTTCATCACCATGAAGTCATCATCCCATTTGCTATGGCAACAAAGGCGGCTGATGACAAACTTCAACTTATTATTGTTTGTTGAAACATTTGAAACTACACTACTACAGTACCAACTTTTTCAATTACTCTACAGAACATGGGTAATATATTGTGCTTGCTGACACACCGCTGGCACAGAACCCACCTTCACATTTGCATGAGACCGGGCATCATAACTGGTTCATACTATGGCTGAAGGTCAAGAGTCAGTTGAATTCCACCAATCAGGTTGCAAGAAATCTGGAAATTGGCCTCTCGGGCTTCACACTAGAGGCCAAAATTCACTCTCCAAAGTACCTACATGATGGCAGCACTTTTAGTGAGCTTTGGCGCCAATGCGATGAACTTTAATCTCGACGGAGAATTAAGTTGGCCGAGAATGGTTGTCACTAACATATCTCTAATGTAACCACATGAGTTAAGAGGGTATTTGATCAAGGGTAATTGGATTAACCCCTAAGCTCCCGAGCGACCATTTTCTGGTCGCTGCCCGGAAAAAACGGGCTGCCCGGAACAAAAAAATAATTTTTTGAAAAAATAAAAAATATTTTAAAATACTACATCAAGTCTACTTTCCAACCCAATTTGAATTATGGCAATCCGAGTTAAACTCCACCCGGGAGAATTTTTCAAAGTAGATCACCTCAACATTGTCTTAGTGTTACAAAATTTGCTATTTGGGGAAAGTAATGATGATTCCTCCATCATTTCTCTTGCTTTTTTGAAGTTTACGATAGATAGCCCAACTTTAACCAATCGTACTAAATTTTGAACTCTAAAATTGAAAATTATAATTTATACAAATTTTCGAAGGTTAATGCTTTTAAATTCATTAAGAAATGATTTAAAGATTATTTTGGAAGTTTGACCGTATGGATAATTTGTAAAGATGATACTCTACATTTTGTCTATTGAACCAACCTTCATCAAACATATGGAAGGCACATATTATAACACATATATGTTTTGTCCAATACCCCTCGGGCTTTTAGGGGTTAAGCCCGTGGGGCTTTTTTTAAACGTTTAAGGGTTAAGGTAGGAGAGCCCAATTCAATAATGTCTTAATTTGAATACCATAAAATTTTGAACGATGAAGGCATATTGAGTTTGAAAATACACTCTGTGTTAGACTGTGTATTGATTTTACAACATTTAAAAATTTAATGTTTTGGAATTGTAACTCACAGCCTCAGATTTCCTCTAGTGTATGTGTCTTACAAGCACAAATCGGCCATGCATATTTTCTAATTCTTACGAGCTATTCATCTTTTCAGATACTATAGGTTGAACCTGAATTTGTCATTAAATAATTCAAATTTTCAAAAAACAACATTGCAAAAAGTTTCACCTTTGCTCGGGCCCTTACTATGACAAATTTCTTGGTCATCACTTCTTTGATTTAGATATTGTCAATCTTATGCTACACACACTTTACACCACCATGTCATTCAGTGAGATTTGTCTTGCTCGACCACTCGACAAAGTGTCAAATGCGACGTTAAAGATGTTTAATAAATCCCCATATATGTCATACAGGCATATTTTTAGAATATACATGAATTAGGCTTCAATAGTTTGAAGGGGTGTCTAATATATTTGACAGCCATGTAATAAAACATTCGACGTCAAAGGTCCAATATGACATCAAGTTGGAAAAAAGTGTTAGATATGACAATGTTGACCTCATCACAATTTCAATCATTATTATACTTCATAACAAGCGGCTAGTCTCTGCCTTCGTATTTACCCTACATTTTCTTTTACACCTTGTTTGTACTGTTCAGCCATGTAACTCCTAAAAACGAAGCGTTTCCGCAGTCTCTCCCCTGGTGGGGCAGAGACAACAAAATCATAATAAATCCAAAACTGAAGTGACAAATTCCAGTGAGTTAGAAAAATAATTATTTCATCATCCACGTGACAAATTCAGGTGAGACATATGCTATTGTCTTCAGGTGAATGTAGTCCATGGAAGAGTTCCAAAGAGACATGAAAAGAATTATACCTCCAAATTGCACCCCACATTCTGCACAGAATTATGCTGCTGCAATAGGGGCTGATATGAAAGCATGTAATGTGCTGCTACCCAGAACTTGAGTCATTAGAGTTAACCACAAAGAGTGTCTCAAAGTGGAAAGAAACCTTAAACTCACCTGAGACTCGTTTTGAGTTCGAAAAGATTGCAAAACTAGTCTATGGTGAGTTGGAGAATATTAATCTAAAGCAAGGCTCTGCACCGCCATGGGGTGTGGAACTTGTGACCTCCCCAATGCTAAAGGAGAGTTCCAACACGTTCCCCCAAGTTAAGAGCCCCGACCATGGAGACTATTCATCGATAAAGCTTGTCAGAAATTGTAATTATAAGGAGCAAACTCCTCTTGAACTCCTCTTTTGTTTTCGGATAACTCTATTTTCAAGAATAATAATAGCCTCATAGTAGAGAATCATCTTGTTAGTTACAAAACTTGCACTTTAAGAGAATTTGATAAAAAAAGTTGCACAAGTTTGTCATGTGCAATTCTTTTAAGACCATCCTAAACTGCAGATGTAAAACATGTGCAGAATCTTCATTTACTCTTTGTGAGTGCAATTTTTGGAATTAGAATTGGCACTTTGGGTGATACAAGTCATCATAACTATTTGTCAACAATAATATAACTTACGGTCTTGACAGAAAAATTAATTTAAACGTTTATTCATGGCATTGAAATGCTGGTGAACGAGGACAACCACAATTTGCAGTTTGTGCGGATTTCTGCGAGCCATGTTGATCATGACCGTGTGACCATTTTGTATTACAACATTCACTTGCTGTAAAATTGAGTGTGGAGTATTATTCGGTTATTGATAATTAGAACTCATCTGCACCTAAGTGGGAGCCTTGATAGAGAGAGAGTAATGCGGGCCTACAGACCCACAAGAATCAAGCGTCTAGTGGAGATAGTGCTACTAAATACGCCACCAGGACCTAAATAGCATTGGCTACCTTTGATACCTTCTCTCAAAGGTGAAAGCCCTGGTACTAAATATCTTTACCATAGATAAATTATCATGACGCGTTCCATAACAATTAGTCAGAGCAGTGATTAGTGGAAACTTCTAGCATCTTATTGAAGGTCAAACAATTGTCCCTCTCTATTATGACATGTTTGGGAAGTCCTGACTTCAAGGTGGCATGCATAGATTATTCATAGAAATGACTTGTCACATGTGTATCACTTGAAACAATAATATCGTCATATTATGGAGTGTAGACAGAATACGGTTGCTTGTTGCATTCTCTGACATGTATCAAGCTCCCAATATTAGTTGTAGAAATTCAGTAACAAGTTTTTGAAAAACTCTGCTCATTGATATGAGCAAAGGCTGAGGTCCATTGATGTGTATGGATTTGGGTAGGGGCAATTGTTTGTAGAATCAGAACTGGATGTGATCTATGCATTGTTCTGAGACAATCACCAGTTGATTCAAAAAATAGAAGAATTGTATTTGGTTGCACAAGTGGGAGAAGGTGCTTTACAATAATGTTCATTGTTTTGATGGCATTATTATTGAGTTATGTCATTCCAACACAATTCATCACTAACTAATGCAAACCCCCTGTCGAAAAAACAACAACGTTGTAGGTTTTTCAAACATCCCAATGTTGTTTTTCATAATGATTCAATGTACATGAGAGGTTGCACTGTCACTAGTAGGAAATGTGTCGTTTTTCACTTACTATAAATGAAAAAGGAATGAAACCGCGCCAGGCACATGGGTTGTGTCAGTGCTGATGAGTGATTTTGGTCACAAGAAGACATAAATATAAACATAGTATTAGCCACTGTTCGCTGTTCCCACGAAATGGGGAATGAAAAATGACAGTTCTTCTACTAGTGTGTGCATTTTTGTACAAATGCTTTTACAAGATTTTAACCACATCCCAATATCATTCCAAAGTGTTGTTCTAAGTTGCTCTCCTCTGTCACTCATCAAGAATTTAGGATCCAACGGATTTTAAACGATTTTCGTGCGACATCCGATATTTCATGGGTTCGTACATTTTTCGCATGGATTCTGTACGGATTTCGAGCTAATTCTGCACAGATTTTGCACTTTGTTAGATAACGAAAAGAGTGAATGTAGAATTCGTGCGGATTTAGTACAGAACTAGTGCGAAATTTGTGCGGAATCCGTGCAAAAAATGCACGCACTCATGAAATATCGGATATCGCACAGAAATCGTTAAAAATCAGTGAGGTCCTAAATTTCTGATGCTTGTGTAGACGTACTTGGTGCTGGTGGAGAGGAGCTTGCCTATTTCCCTACTCAAGAATTGGATCACATCTCTTAATTTGCTAGGGTGCTGCTGCGCTTCACATTTGTGGAACAGAGACCAATTTCACGGGACCAAATCAGCGCTATATATGGGAACCGAAAGAGAACACTCTGAACCGAAAGTTTTGTCATCAGTGTCAATATAAACAATGACACAACTTTATAAAATCCCTCCCTGGTTAAACTGGTCTTCACCGAATAAAAACAGCCTAATCAGGGGTTTTGTTTTTCGGCAACACTGATCAGTCTTAACCCTTAAACGTACCACTCCTTTGTAGGAAAGTCAAACTACACAATTTAGCCTTCAAGATTTATCAAAATATATTTTGTAATATTTTTCATGCATGGAATTGAATGTTTCCTATCAGTCTTGAAATTTTCAGATTTTTTTGATTTAATACGGCCTTTTTAACAAATTTTTAAGTTACATACTTCAATAAATAAAATTTATTACAAAAAAGCTTTAAAATTTTAATATTTTTTTGGGAGCAGGTACAAATTACAATGGAGAATCACATGATATGTTTTCCATAGAAATTTTTTATTTAAATTTTGAAATTCGAAAGGTGAACATCCTATGTAGTGTAATTCAAACCTTGAGCTACAAAGCTTGCACAAGCAATAAAATACTCAATAATTGGAATTTTTAAGATTTGAAAAGTGGAGTACAAACTAGACTGAATAAACTTCATTTTCTTAGTTGGGTGTATTAGCAACAAAAGTCATCTTCAAGATCAAAATTGGGTTTGACCAACAAACGTCCAAAAACTGGACGCTGGGACGTTTAGGGGTTAATAGCCAGTAGAAAGAAGGTGACAGTTAGCCCCTGCGAAATCTACGTTATGATCAAATTTTATTTCTTGTTTAAGATGCAGCCACAAACCAGATCAAAAATCAAAGCCTGCAACTGAAGATTTGTGGAGAATGTACATATCACAAAAAAAACAGAACATGGCAATTGTAGTGATAGATTGACTTGAGGGAGGCTTCAATGAGACGTACAGGATGGTCCTTTTGCCCTGTTAGGATTGGATAAATTAGAGTTCTGATAAGAATATATTTTGATATTGGGTGGGTGCAAGGCTAATCGCCGGTGGGGCATACAGATCAATAGACGGTCCGTTGGTCGCCGTGACAATCATAGATGAGACTCTTGAGTGTCAGTTTGACTGATTACAATCTTCCTACTAGTGAACATACATAACATTTAGTAGCATGCAGTGACTCTGCCTTGCCCAACAGTAGATGGTGCAGCATATTCCACACCTAACAGGACTTCATTAGTAGCTAATTGGACGGGCGAAGTCAGAAGGTGATGAGCAGAGTGCATGAAGGAAAGGCAGATTGCATGAAGGAAAGGCAGAGGGCATGAAGGCTACTGAATGTTATGTAGAAGTGCCTTTTTCATGAATTGGTGGGTTTACCCACAGAACCTACCTTCAGTCTGGAATTTTGGCTTTGGCATCTTTTTCAGTAGCTTCTTGATTTTTTTCATAGTTAAACCTTTTTTTTGTGTGTTATTGTTTAGACTTCTGGTCGGTACACCTTGTGTCTGAAATCCTGGAGGTGTAGCATCCCGGTTCCTGCCGATGACATGTTTGCCCCAATAGACCAGAGAATTTTGAGAAAATGGTTTGGGTTTGCTTGACGGAGGCATGCATGAATCCTGCTGATGTGTTCCCCATATTCCTCCACTTGTACGACCACTTGTATAGTACGCAACCTTCCTTCTGAATCTGCCCACCCAGTCAAGGAAATTTACGTTGACATTTTACCATAATTAATTCATGTGACTGACCTGAATACATATAACTACTTCTTTTACCACTATCATGATATTAGAGCATGCACACCCTCCGCCTGCATGAGCCTTTGACTCTGAAAACTACACTAAATAGTGCAACTAGGTTGCCCCTCACTAATTTCTCGACATTTCACATTATATAAATATTTATTGTTCCTGTACAAGAATGCACTACTTTTGAAACATATATTGTTGTAATTGGGACTCATGAACCTTCATGAAATGGTACAAATGGAAATATTTGTTGACTTTGATGACTTGTGAAGTAACTTTCATGGGAGAAGGCAACCTAAACTTTTAGGCAACCTAATTGCAGTCGAGATTGCAGTATTTAGTGTAGATGAAATATGCTTGTATTTAATGTTGAAAATTCAGGGCTAGTGAGAGTGATACACAATATGAGTAAGATATAGTGATGCTTTTATAGTCCCTTTATAGTACCTCTATAACTAATTCAAAAAAGGGCTCAGTATCCTAGATTGATGGACAATAATGATAATTACCCATGTATAGTGATTTTGATTGGTTCCCGTACTATATAGAGGGTGTTTACAGTGATGCAAAAGTGTGGAGAGTATAACTTCTTACACCAAATCTTGGATGTGTTTATACTGCAATGGAGTGAATTGAAGGGAGAAGGGTGTGCATGCTCTTACTAAACATTTTCACGGTTCTTTTCAATGGATTTAACAGTTGGTGCCAATCAATTTCATGAAGTTATAGATCTTATTCTTGGAGACATTCAAGAGTTATCTTTTTAACTCAATTTTTTTTTTGAACCCAACTTCGATTTCAAAATTTTAGCTATGAGTTAATATAAAAATAGATTTTCTCCACAAATCTTACACTCTTTCTAGCTTGATGTTTTATCTTGTAGGCTTTACTAGCACTTTTGAACATGAATCAATATGAAACTCGTTTTTTTTTTTGGGTGATTTATTGTTAAATTTCTATACAAAACATACTGTTAAAAAATAAACGATTGAAATGTAACTAGAAAATAATACCAAAATCACTATAAAAGGATGTAATGCAAGAATAATATTGCTACATTTTGTATGTTTTGGATGAATAAATTATACTTCATCTACATTTTACAAGTTTCATCCAGATATAGATGTAATTAGATTCATCATTTTCCTAAAGATTGCGGCTTGCACTACCACAAAATATAATAATTTAAAAAAAAATTCATTGGGAGTAAGATTTCATGCTTAGGGTTCAAATTTTTTAACGATTCAAGGTATTTCTATCTTGGAGACATTGTGGAGGCATACACTATTCTGGTCACTGGTGTGTCAAAAATGCAAATAACAAAAAATCTGTGAAGAATTAGAGTTCTAATTTTGAAATTCAGATTTGAAGATTTATAATACACATCTTCTAAAAAAAGAAAATTTCAATTTGGAGTTGTGCAACTATCAAAATACCTATGAACAAAATGCAAAAATATTGCAAATACTTGAAAATATGTACAGTAAATATTTACAAATACAACACATATACTATGGGATATTTCTTGTGTTTGGAAGTTTGTTACCTTGTTTTTTTTCTTTTTGGATTGTGTTCTCTTGTTCATGTTCCAATAGTGCATGTGTTCCCATCTTGATCAATGTACCAACTCCTTTTATATTTTAACGTATAAATTTTTGCCCTAATCCGTATACGGATAAGTCACTCTCACTTATAAAAGTCACAATAATTATGTGTGAGTCCATTCTTGATTTGAAAGATTGCAACGAAGAGGTGTTGACATAAGGCATTGTTGAACCTCTTCACTAGTTAAATTTTGAAAATTTAACTCAAATTTTATTTAACTTTGAAGTCACACACCCTCCAAAATCTCATTTTTGAGTATACATTATATAGTTCAAAGACATACTATGATCTTCCAATCCCACAATTGGATGATTCTCCAATTTTGACAAAATGTCTCCACTCCAGTTGAGAATAGAATCATACGGTTATTTTCTAATTTAATCCATTCTATTTCTGATAGTATCAATCACGGTGGAAAAAAATATTGAAATCCAAGGTACGCAGCTACAATACCCTAGGCACTAATGGGTTAAAGAAAAGTCACCATTCACCAACAAGTTTTTGTTTGGGTTTCATTTTGAAAGAGATATTTTCAATTCTTCTTTGTTGCATATTAAGGTTCTTTAGCCCTCGTAAGCTGTACCTAGGAGTAAGAATTGTTGCATGAAAATCGTTGTAGCGGATTTCAGAACATTGAAACATTCCATGTCATTCTTTACCTAAAGAATGATGGTGGAGAGTTGGAAGTCCACAGTAGCCTTGCCTTAAGAATTGCATGTTTTGAATTTTTTATCTTTCATGTAGTGAGAGCAAAAGGGTGAACCCTTGCAAGGGATAAAGAACCTTATGTGTTATGAATGCAGGTATTCCGGCCCAAAAAGGCAAAAAGCACCACCTCCCTCTATTTTGCGGCTACCAAAAGTTGGACCTTTTGACATAGGCAAAGTCATGCTTGAATTGCATGTAAAATAGGGAGGTGGTGCAATTTGATTGGGCCATTTTTTATTTTTTTTGAAGCATATGTGACATGTGGCCATTGCTACAGTGTTCAAGATGTGAAAGGTATACACTCAGACGTCTGATCTCGAACTTGAGTCCAGCTCTATGCTGTGAACTGTAAAGCCAGTGCTTTCTCCAAGATCATACACCCCGGTCCGCATGACTTGGGATTGGATCATCTCAGTTCTCTATTTTACATTGCATCAAGCAATAGCATTCTAAAGAGAGAAAAGAAAAAAACATAACATTCAGTAGCATGCACTGTCCCTGCCTTGGCTCTACAGTAGCTGGTGTGGAATATTTCATACCCAACAGTACTTTATGGAGGCTCAAGGTGATGAGCAGAGTGCATGAAGAAAAGGCACTGGGCATGAAGGCTACTGAATGTTATGAAGGGTGTTGTTCATTTGGTTGTGTATTCAGAGGCTAATATTTCATTTAGATACATGCTTGTGATTTTAATCCCTATACGTTCCAGTGTCCAGTAATTGGATGACGAACAGATTCAAAGCCTTGTAACTTTCTCATACAGTCATACAATCTCGGATGGCATTCATCCAAGTTAACTTTGCAAGCCTATTAAATCCTCTACCAATTAAAGTGAATCTGTTGTGATGGGAAGATGTTGATAATATTAACCCCTAAACATCCCAGTGTCCATAAAGTGGATCACGAACAGATTCAAAGCCTTGCAACTTTCTCATACAACCTCGGATGACTTTCATCCAAGTCACCTTTGTAAGCCTATTAAATTCTGTACCAATTACAATAAATCTCTTGTGATGGAGAGCTGTTGATAATATTAGAGAGACTTCTAATTGCAAGTATGTCAAATTTGTTGGGTAGATTTTATGCTTGCAATGGTCCTTTCATGTACACCACATGTACATCTGACCCATACTAATATCTATTTTTGAGGTTAGCATCTACTTGTGTTCAAAGGGTTGGTACGTTTAGGGGTTAAAGAGGCCTCCAAATGCAAGTATGTCAAATTTTTTGGGTAGATTTTATGCTTGTAATGGTCCTCTCATGTACAGTACCCATCAACAAGTTTACGTTCATTCAACTTTTTAGAGAATTGCCAATAAAAATTACAAAAATTATAAGCTTTGAGCCTAATTTGGACAAGTTGTAGTGCACAAGATGAACCACACATACAATTGAGTTTTGATAATAAAAGATATTTTTTAAATCTATTTTTATTTGAAATTAAATCCTTCCTTTTTTTACCCTTAACTCAAACAACTATGAATACAAATTTTGTTACTTATGGTTTATAAAAATTTCAATGGAAAGAATGAAAATCCTTTGTAGAATCACGTGAAAAAAAAAATCCTGAGTTTTGGGGTCATATTTACTAAAATATCTATGTTTGAAGTTTTCAATTCAAAAATGTTCAATTTGAATATAAATTTTGTATTTTTTTAATATCTGGTCCAAAAAATTTCTAAAGACGTAATTTTTAACAATTCAAATGGTTTAATGTATTTTAATATTAATATTAATATTTTATAAATTTAATTATTTGATTCAGTTCGTTGTAAAATTGAATGAACGTAAATTTATTGGTGGATACTGTACACCTCATGTACATTTAAGCCATGCCAATATTTATTTTTGAGGCTAGCATCTATTTGTGTTCAAAGGGTTGGTATGTTTAGGGGTTAAACCGGTATTACCGGTGTCTAAGACACTCATAGGCCTCTCCCACCATGGACCTAAGATTGGTCATTCTTACTTCAACCTCTCACAATGAGAGATAGACTCAATTTTGACCTTTGACATTTTACTCAATTCTTCATCAAATTGGGTAAAACAAACCACTTACTCTTGTAGGAAATCATTTCAGCTTTTCAAAGAATCTAAGCTTATTCTCTAAATTCCAACCATTTTTTAATTATGGGCGTTTGGAGAGTTGTTGCAATTAACCTTATTGAGGTTTGTTTTTGGGCATTTTCTAGTACAATTTGACACCATTTGCTATAAATTGGTTATCAAATTGAAGAATGTTTTGAAACAAATCAAAAAGACCATACCCAAATTTTAATCCACATAAGCGTGTTGACCATAAGAGTGTTGACTACGTTTGAAATTTTCAAATGATCAAATTTTATTGCTTAAAGCTTAGAAGTTGGTATTTTGCAGCTATATCATAGAGGTATAGACAATGTTGATAGAAAAGCACTATGATTTATATTAAATCGGTATTGTTAACCCTTTCGTGCCTAGTTGACCATAATATGGCCACTGTAGTGTTGGAAATGCAAATAACAGAAAATCTGTGAAGAATTGGATTTTGAATTTTGAAGTTCAAAGTTGGAGATTTATAATACACATCTTTTAGAATAAGAAAATTTCAATTTGGAGTTGTGCAACTATCAAAATACCTATGAAAAAAACTCAAAAAAACTGCAAATATTTGAAAATACAACACGTACAGTACTATGCGATATTTCTTGTGTTCGGAAGTTTGTTATCTTGTTTTATTTTTTTGGATTGTGTTCTCTTGTTCATGCTCCAATAGTGTATGTGTTCGATCTTGATCAATGTACCAACTCCTTTCATTTTTTAACGTATGAATTATTGTCCTAAACCATATGTGGACATACTAATTCCATATTTTAGCCCATAATTTAGAAGATATACATTGATGATTCAAAAAGCTTTGTTTGAAAGCCAGCTCGCTTCAAAGTTTGACAATATTTAATACACTTTTGAAAGAAATTTTCCAAATTTGATGAAAATTCATTTCAATTCACTAAAATTCACTAAAGTTCATTGAAAAATAATTAAAAATATATCTGCACCTAGATGGCATGAACTACTTCATTTCAGGTTCAAAATTTTAATTGAATAAATTTATTTTCATATTTTTATGCTTCGTGAAAAAAATGCCTAAATTCAACATTTGCATTCATTGTAGTACAAAGTAAATAATATTTTTAATCCTTCAAAGTAATTATTTCAAATAAAACATATCTACATGTGCTATATATCAAAATTTGGGACCAAAATGACGTCATTTGATATTTTAAATGAATGTTTTGAATGTATTTAAGTAGTTAGGACAAATTGTGATTTTTTTACAAAACGTCTCATTTAAAATCTTTAAAATGCTTCAATTTTGACATGAAGTTTTTCTTGTGTACTTTATGAGTGCAGGAAATCAAAACTACATCTAGTCAATTAATTTTTTATTTTGTTTTAAAGAGGGTCTCATTCAAAGATGCTATGGGGGTTGATTTAAGAGTTCAAAGGGCTTTTTGGAGTACCCATACCAGACCGTTGCCCTCTTGTTCAATTGTCTATATATAATTTAATTTATTTCCCTTTTAAAAATAGCTTTCAAAATGAATTTTTTCTCTGAATTGAAAAAATCGAAGAATTGGGCCTCTCCAAACTTATGCGTTGTAATGACTTGTATCAAGGTTGTCTTACTCGATCACTAGACTAAGTATCAAACACAATAGAGTTAACGGGGAAGAGTGTCTCAAAGTGGAAAGAAACCTTAAACTCACCTTAGACTTGTTTTGAGTTAAAAAAAACTGCAAAACTAGTCTATGGTGAGTTGGAGAATAATTTAAAGCAAGGCCCTGTACCACCATGGGGTGTGGAACTTGTGACTTCCTCAATGCTAAAGGAGAGTTCCTACATGTTCCCCCAAGTTAAGAGCCCCGACCATGGAGACTATTTATGAACAATGCTTGTCAGAAATTGTAATTATAGGAAGAGAACTCCACTTGAACTCCGTTCATGAACCAATTCTGATTTTGAATAACTCTAATGTTAAAAACATCTATTATACCTTACAATTTTCCAAACAAACATATTTATAGAATATATCTAGAATATTCTTGGATATTCAAAAATATCTTATCCAAGTTGTTTAACATATTTGACACTCATCTAATTAGACACTTGACATCAAACGTTCAATGCAACGGCAAGTTGAAAAATAGAACTCCCTCTGTCCCACTAAAAACCCATGCATAACTTTGTAATTTTCAAAAGCATGCATGGGTTTTTAGTGAGACAAAGGGAGTATCAGACATGATAACTCTAACCAGTATACTTCTAGATAACATCCTACGCTTGGTAGGACTTTTTCTTTCTTTTTCTCGCAATGGATTCTCTCCATTGTTTATTGTCTCTGCCCCACTAAGGGAGAGACTACAAAAACGCTTTGTTTTCAAGGAGTTACATGGTTGAACAATATAAACAAGCCGTACAAGTAAATCTAGGATAAATACTAAGGCAGAGATTACACATTTACACGACTAGCCACATTGTTGAAAAAACAATCGTAACAAACAAACAACAGGCAGTATTGTTGATTCATGACTGTAGACAAAGTTCCTCACTACTGTATTGGGGAATCTCAAAATGTAGATACCTGGCTATTTGCTCACGTTATGTTTAAGATATTCCATTGAATTTGCAACGCACATGGAGTACAGTGTACAAGTTAAACAGCTCAAATAACGTGGGAGACACACCCACGTCTTTAGCCCGGCATTCCTGGCAGGGGTAACCCAGTCTATTACTTTTTTTTTTTTCCTTTTGTGCAAATAAATTCTTCAGGAAGAATTCTCGCTAGAAGAAAATTTAACTCTTGTTGATGTTTACAGCAACTATATATTGTAATCAGTAATGAAACAATTGAAGATTTGAAAAGCCTGGTACAGTAACACCATGTGAATGGCCGGAGGTTCACACGAGTAATTGCGTTGATGATCAGTACTGAGACATCTTTTGTTGGCCAGGCGCAGATTGCTCATACTGAGCTCGGTTTGCAACCCATCCTGAACAAATTCATAAACCACAATCAGTCAGCTTATAAAAATTACATTAAAAACTACAGAACATGCTCTTTAGCCCCTAAACATCCCAGATTCCAGAAACTGGATCACGAACTCATTCAAAGCCTTGTAACTTTCTCGTACAATCTTGGATCACTTTCATCCAAGTTATCTTTGCAAGCTTATTAAATTCTTTACCAATTAAAGCAAATCTCTTGTGATGCGGAGATGTTGATAATATTGGAGAGGCCTCCAAATGCAAGTATGTCAAATCTATTGGGTAGATTTTATGCTTGCAATGGTCCTCTCATGTACATCTGAGCCATGCTAATATTTATTTTTGAGGCTAGCATCTACTTGTGTTCAAAGATCAGTACGTTTAGGGGTTAGAGTACTTTTATCTTTACTATGAAGAGCAGGGACCATTAACCCTTTGCACCAGTTCTCAATATAATGTAAACATCCTCTTTGTGCCATAGTTCAAAAGTCTTCCTATTTGTGTCACTATGTACTAGTAGTGTATTTATCAAAAGTAAGACACAGTAATCACAATTAATCACGCGACACAAATAGGGTGGTTTACCTTAAAAGCTACAGTCTAATATTTTATGTAACGTACTTTTATCTTTAGTATCAAGCGGGGCATTATTGCCTTTTGCACCAGTTTCTCAACAGAATACCGACAGGTGTAATGTGTGCAAGCACAGAAAATGTTCACCAAAGAAATAAAAATAAAATAAAATAAAAATATATATGTATGCATGGATGTATATATATATATATATATATATATATATATATATATATATATATATATATATATATATATATATATATATATATATATATATATATATATATATATATGTATGTATGTATGTGGTGAGATATGGTACCAAGAGAAGGGTCAATGCCGCGGGCTTGAAGCTCACGGTATTGTTGAGACAGAGAACAGCAGAGGCACCAGCAATCCACACAGCAGTCACCGCAAGGCTCAGGACCCAGGCCATACTTGGCTCTCAGCCGTGCCCGGTAGCCACATGTGTACAAACATCCACAGCCTGTCCATTGCTGCAGACAATAGTACAAACATCCTGCGCTCAAACACGCTGCATGCCACCCCATCCCCACCATGGATCGATCAGCCTTCGTCACTTAATCATTTCTCACAATAAAGGACGTTTCCAATGCACCAAAGAATGCGTTGCTCGGGTACCGCATGCAAAAGTTACAAAGAATCAAAGTTCTACTAATAGATATGTATCACGACAATAGATTCGTACATATGTAAATGTACCACATTTTCCAGCATATAATCATTTTAAAACAAAATTATTAAGCTGTTGAAAATAGGACAATACGTTTAGAACAGAGGGAGTAACTTTTACCATATGTTGATAGCTGGTTCAAAGCTTATGCACCCAATAATTATTTCACAGAAACTAGTAGAAATGCGGTCTGTTTAAACTGGTCCCTTGTGACTTAAATGGTCACAAGGGACAAGAATGAGCCACCACTTTCAAAAGACCAAATTCCTACTAGTGTGATATACGTGTACTCTGAATATTCTTCCATAATTTTCCTTTTTCCACCATATTAAAGAAAGACCTTTTTGAAAAATATAATTTTCGTAACCCCGTCCTTCCTCTTGCATCAGAGAGGGTTATGGAACACTCAAACATGCATATCCTAATATTAGATCAAATATATATATATATATCTATATATATATCTATATATATATATATCTATATATATATATATATCTATATATATATATATCTATATATATATATATATCTATATATATATATATATATATATATATATCCTTAATCTAGTATGTATGTATGTATGTATGTATGTATGTATATGTATATGGTAGATTCAGGAAGCAAGAAATAAGCGGAGTGGAAAGCCATGGCCGGACTTACATGTGATTCCTTGATCAACAATCTCCACCAAGCGTCCCACTACAACGCATGGGCACCAAAACGCACAGCAGCCTGCCACATTCCATAACAAATGGTTCACTTTATAAGCTTAGAGGAGGCATTGTAAGACTAAACTCACCGCAAGCTCGCGAACTAGTTCTGAGACTTCCAAGCACTTCCAGTTCACAGGATTTAAGTGACTTCTTCCCAAGCTAACTCAGTTCAAACAATGTTAGTTCATCACCAACAACACCAAAATATAATATGAAGCCACTACATATACACTGAAAGTTCTAGAAACTAATTCAAATGTAGGTACAAACTTCGAATCGTACATGAAGCCACTACATACTCAAAGTTCAAGAAACTGTCGGTACAAACATCGAGTCTTACATGAAGCCACTACATACTCAAAGTTCAAGAAACTGTCGGTACAAACATCGAATCTTACATGAAGCAACTACATTCTCAATGAAATGAAGTTCTAGAAAATATATAATGACGGTAGAAGCTTAGAATCTTACATGAAGCGCAGTCTTGGAAACAATCACAGAGCCCGCTACTCCACACCCCGGTAACAGGGTTCGCCATAAGGCCGAGTTGAACGTCTCTCTAGCTAGCTAGCTAACCAGCCTCTGTCAAGTCAAACGCACTAAAACCTTAAGCTGCAACCACAACTTGTTTGCAGGCTCTCGAGGATGCATTCATCAGGTGATCGAATGCGAGGGGCAGATGTATACCAAGGGCAAGACGAGAGACGACTACAGTATATTGCTAGCTAGAACTGTACTAAGTTATATGAGAAAGTTGGAGATTTAATAACATAGCTGAAGCGGCAGTACGCGCTTTGGCGTGGGGTGTCTGGGAATAGCAGCTACCAGCCGCACCGGAATTGCGCCGCTACCCCGCGTCCGCGGCATCTACTACAGTCCATGGTTGACTATTTGTTTCCTGGTTCTTTTCTTTTTCCCCCAAAATCAGCGCACGCGCGCTCCGTCGGTAACTTCTCCGTAGGTTGCATTGATTGGTTGTTGATCAATTTTCGCTTATTTATGACAAGTGATTTTTTTTGTTAAGAGACAGTTTAACCCTTAAACATCAAGGTAAGCCCCATGGGCTTAGTAAAAAGAGAATAATGAAGAAAAAAGTGGATTTTCTCAACCAAATCAAGCGAGGATTGGTGTGTTGGAAAGCTACTGAAAAAGCGATCTAGATTCCAAATTTTCGCCTCATTTGAAAGATTGTGGAATCGTTGGTAAGCAATCAAAGTTATCAAATTGAACAGGTTTTGAGGTTGGGACAGCTGAGGTTCAGCAGTGCTACAGTGCCGCAGTGCTACAATGCTGACCAGCAGTGCCCAGCAGAGCCGTTTTTGCATTTTTTTTTGTTTATTTTTTTTTTAATTTTTTTTTTCCCTCCGAAAATTTAGATGCCTTGCGGGCTGCCCCACCCAGGCCCTCTTGACTTTTAAGGGTTAACATTTTTGCTACTTTTCCATGGCTCGAAAAGTAATCCCAACGGGAATCCAGGCTCCTAGATGCCCTTTTCATATTAATATATATAGGTAATATCATGGTAATACACATGTGCTACCTAGGTGTTACTTAGGCAATACCCGAGTGATACCTAGGTTTAAAGAGGCTACACATCTTACATAGCATAATAGAGCAATGGGAGCCAACACCCTTTTGCAATGGGACCACAGTCTAGTTACAATTCATGGAATACAAATGACATTCCTTAATTATTTAAGTGAAGATTCTCTTTCGATCTAGTTTAAGGGTGCTCCATTGCACTGTTCTATTAGAGTTATCCGCAAAGTTTGTAAAAGAGGGGTGACTGGACCAAAGTTTGTGAAAACTATGGTTGAGAACCCAATAAAAGTAGACATGTCAGTTGCTTTTAAAAAACTGGAGGTGTGAAGTTTCAAGGCTCCAAAAACGGTGCCCAAAATCTTTAGACCCTTAGTTTTCTTGATCCAACCAATTTTAGTTAATTCAGGGAGCCCCAAGCTTTGACTTCAATTGTGATGTCCCTGAATTAACTTTATGCTCCTGCCAAATCCAAATCAATGCTCCTGTATCCACCACCGGCTCATCCGGCTCATGCTCTGTTTTTTGCTAATTAATGAACCTCACTCAATTTACGTTTCCCAAAATTTCAATTAAACTGAGTCTGTAAGTGGCATCGAGTTTGCAGAAAACTCTATTATGCTATGTAATTCCATGTAAGAAATCTGGCTATCTTCCTTCTTCTTTTCTCAATAAGCCAGTCCAGATTTTACGTAGCAATCTGGCTAAAATTAGCACCAAAAATCACTGACTCTTTGTGCCACGTTCCATCGTGAGAACACTGAATCTTGTGGCGACCATTTCTTTTAAAGAAAATAAATGTTGCGGTTTGTTTGACTTTTGGTTCATGTTGCTATGATTCAGTCGTTTCTGATGCACCTTCCCTGCCCCTTCCATATTTTCTTCCTACACCCCTACCTGCAGTTTACCGACTGCCCTCTGAACTCGTTATTGTCACACTCTTTAAAAACTAGAGTTAACCCTAAAAACGCCAAGAGGGTCTAGACGGGCTGCCCAAAAGAATAAAAAAATTAAGAGAGCTGCCCCTAACAGTAACCCCTTGAGTAACGTGAACAACCAATGAGAATTTCTTAAATCCTCTATGAACAATGAATGGAGTGAACAATGTCACCCCAAAAACAAATTTAAAAAATACAATGAGATTTCGGCTCTGCAGTGAACTCTGCAATTATGAATTTAAAATTTATTATTAATTTTATTTTTTAAAACATTGTTGAACAACGCTAGCTAGCGTAGGCAATCTTGGTATCCATCAAGATATCAAGCTGCTTGATTCCCTCCCCTCCCTCTCCACCAATTCTCTTTTCAATTTCCTTCGAATGTACAATTTACTAAAATATGCGTATTTGCAAAATTTAACCTCACTTTTTCATCACATTTTCAAAGCATCAATTCAATTCAATTTGGTTGAGAAGATCCACTTCTTTTCTTGATTATTCTCTCAAAATAAGCCAGTGGGGCTTTTTCGATGTTTAAGGGTTAAAAACGACAAAAAATGTATGAGCAATCATCTCTTTGAACCCTTCCGCTCCTTGCCTCCTGCCTTGTCCCTTGTCCATAAAATGAACTTGTCTTTTGCTTGCTACTTCCCACCAATCTCTAGTGACATAAAACCATTCGTCCATTCTAGTTTACATCTTTGGGGATGGATTTATTACCACTTTTTAATAAGATTTAACAGAAAATTTCTATAAATTCTGTTAAATTTCATTAAATCCTATTAACCCCTAAAGGACCAAGTGGACGCATTGTGTTCAAGAATAATATCGTTACTTTAGTAACTAATTTTGATTTCATAATTTTGACTCAATGTTGGTTAGAGAATTGTAAATGTCCATTACGAGAACGCAAAATCCTTCAAAATTTGCGATTACGTTGATCGATCCATCGGGAAAAAATTAAAACGTCAATGCGAGTGAACTTGGGACATGATAGTTAGGGAGGTTGCTGACCTAAAGGACATTTTCACACTAGGGAGTCAAATTTGTCAAAAAAAAAAGTGTACAATATGTAAAACATTTGCCATTACTACATCATTAACACTATAATAATTACGGAAAATGTTTAAATACATTTAAAATGAAATATTTTCACAATCTTTGGAATCTTTTATGCATATTATATATTATTTTGGAATATTTTGGAATTTTCCTCTTTTATTTGGGAAATATTTACACATTTTATGCAATGTAACAATTAATAACGATCACAAACACCAACTCAACGAGTCACCAACAAGTCACTTCACCCAAACATAAATTTTTGAGGATCAATCATTGTTGTTGTATTTAGTTTTAGAACACCATTTTTTGTGAGCACCTACATACTATACATCTTTGTATGCTCCTGAAATTTCAAACGCTAATTGTGGTTTTAGAATATATTAGAATGTTTGCAGTGAATGTCCTGTTGATTTTGCTCAAAATTTTCAGAAAACAACTCATGATCAAACCTTATAATCATGTAATATATACGGTAGATTGTTCTGAAAATTGATATACAGTCTCACGACTAAGTCCTCTTTAAGCTTCAGCAGTGAAGTTTTCTATATGAACACCAATTATGAGATACAACTGCCTTTTTGAAAGCATTATGGGAAAGTGATAAAATTTTAAGGATGAACGTGGTCCTTTAGGGGTTAAAGAGCATTGAGAAAACCATCCCCATAAACATAAACAAGGATGGTTTTGTACTAGGGTTCTTCAACATTGTGGGTCTCTAAAACCTAGTACACAATAATTTCATCTAGTGCTTGGCTACTACTTCAGTCCCAAAGATCCCAGTACACAAGAATCACCTGTTGGGATCAGCACGTGAGAATTACTGTGGATGAAAATCAGCATCGT
The DNA here is from genome assembly GCA_022496805.1 of Pohlia nutans. NCBI lineage: Eukaryota > Viridiplantae > Streptophyta > Bryopsida > Bryales > Mniaceae > Pohlia > Pohlia nutans. Next base: position 6,629,437 of record CM040085.1, on the reverse strand, counting down.
TCACATGATATTCGTCGACAGAACATAACTATTTACTTGTGATGCATGTAAGCCTATAAGTGACACTAATTATGTTCCATGTAAAAACAGAGTCACTGAATTTTCGTTATAATAGAGCAGCAATCGTTCCAGTTTGAACATTGGTGTAAACCTTGCTTATTAATTTGAATTTTGTGCAAGTGATTAGCGTCATTGACACTGATTGGTGATTTTTGGTCCCGTTTTTGGTGTACCAAATGTCTACCTATATCACAATGTCTTGCTGCATTGCTTGCTTCATTGACTTCTTTCTGAAAGTAAAGAAAACTGGAATCCTCTTCTCCATGCATGCCATGCCCAATACTCCATTGCCATATAAGGTCAGAACAACCTTCAACTCATATGAACTATGTCCAAAGGACCAACCAAAATTAATAGAAAAGAATTATAACTAAACCTGTCGGTAAGATTCTTCACCTTTTTGACATCAAGATCACTGAAGTCATTCTCCGCCAATACTTTCTTCATCATGTTTGTTATCAGCTCTTTCTCATTTGTGTCCTTCAAAAGTATTATTGGTGATTTGAACAAGTGTCTGCGCCTTGGTACGTATAATTTACATTTTCCAGATCATTATGGATTTGTTCTCTGCATTAATTTCTTGGTTACTACAGGCTTGCAGAATGGTGGCCCTAACGTACTCTCACTGTAACGATATTGCAGTTCTCAAGAACATGAGCTTCTCTAGACTTGGTTTTTCTTGTAGATTTGGTGCCCAATATATTGCTATATAAAAATATGCCGGTCACTTCAATGTCTGGCTAATGGCCTGGCTTCAGATTTGCACAACAATTTCATTTTTGGATCTTCCTCACAAAGAACGAACTCATCGAGTGTTGGAGTGCATGCAGTACTTTAGTTTGCATAACCAGTGCCAGAAGCCCTCACTGCTCTAAGAGCATCTCCACCAGCACTCTGGATAGCTCTATCTCTAGCTCTGGAAAAATGGATGTGCATGGGTTGGTCAACAATTTATCTGGAAGGAGACACTAAATACAGCAATCCAATACGTTCAGGGTCCTCAAAACAACTCAAGCTAGTGTATCTTCTCTTCTTGATTGCACCAGTTGAATCATGATTGCACAATCCATGCATGGTGACTTGTGAGTGGATGACTTACTATTTTCAAAGTCTAATTGAGTGATGTTGGTGGCCTGGAACTACATGGCATGCCTTGTAAATTTTGGATGACCTTCAAAGTGCAATTCAGAGTTGCTGGTGGAGATGCTCTAAGTTAGTGGGAGAGCATACATGTTGATACATGTCAGTAGTCAAGCCTTTTGTTGTTTGCACACATTTTCAACAGCCTGCCATGTAAGGTAGACGGTGCTTAATCCGTGCGTGTGCTAAACCCGTGCCCGTGGTCCAGCCAAAAAAACCGTGCACGGAGATACCCAAACCCGCCCAGCATTGTTCACGTTTGTTTATCCACAGCAAGCACCGTCTACCTTAATAATACAGTAAGTTTAGACACTCGGGTGCACGGTTTTCATCTCAATATCACCTGGGCATAGCACAATCAGGGCGTGTTTGTGGGGAATCTTGCACCCTTCTCTTTGACAATTTCTCAATAATTCAAGACTTCCGATTCTGAATCGCAACAACTTGCAAACTGCCTCACTAATTCTTGCAAGTAATTATAAATTTTGTTCACAATTTTCTCACTTCGGGATATAGACAAAACCCTTATCTGTGCGGTTTTAGCACCGTCTACCTTACAGGCAACTGAATTGAAAAATGAGTCCACTTGTACCCACCTCCTGGCTTGGATTTCCTAACCAAGTCCTGCACTAATGGCTGAGTTGAACTCAAAATTAACTGTAATCTAATTTGGTTGAGTTGAGTTGTATATACTATAGATCCCAATAATCCATGTCTCAACCAAAGGTCCTACCACAAGTTGAGTTTGAGACCATAAACAATGAGTCTTGACAAAAAAATGGAATGGTGATTCAAGGCCAGTTCTGATTCATTCTCTTATCAAGTTGAGTTTTGAAACTCAACCACGATTAGTAGAAAAATCAATTTACTTTGTACATGAGGTTGAGTTTACAAACTCAACTGGGTTTCTCAACTCAACTGCCTGTGTAGAGAGTGCCAATAACATACAACAAGGTGCACGGTATGCACCATCTCACCTTCCGTCAGCCATCAAAGATTTTAAGAAAAAAACAATGCGAATGCCTCTTATGAAGTACGTCGACCATGTACATGATTCTGGTCTCATCGGCGTCCAGGGGTTTCAAAGATATGAGGAAATCTTTCTTTTCACCTTTAATCAGGGACCTCTTGCAGATATAGAGGAACCTAAAGGGTTCATCCAGCTAATGAACAAAATTTCAGACTGTATAGGTGGGCGGAACTTTCTTGGGGAACAACACCGTCCAAACCCTGCATTATATTATATTAGATATGAAAAAAAAGTAAGTTACCTATTTGTCTATTTTGGGGGAGAATCAACAGTTACAAATTGACCAATTGAAATTTTTGAATATACAAATCTTAGGAAATAAAATTGATAAACTCATAGAAATAGTGAAACCTATTCGTTCAAATCCCAAGTTATATTAACTTTACAATGACCGACTATCAAGAGGTCATGACCGGATGATTTAAAAAAGAGAGATCATGGCTGGTTCCTCCCTGAACCCCGACTCAAAATTGGTAAATCACAGTGAACGGGTGTAATAGTGTAAAGCTCAGAATCAGGCACAATACTCCAAAGAAAACATGAAAATTTGAGAAAGAATTGCAATTATGAAATGAATGTGGGAACATCTGCACTATATTGCAGCTGGTACTGCAGTAAGTAAACCTGCTTCGGTAGGAACAGAGTACGTCCTGAATCAAATTCTTACATTCTTCCACAATAGCTGATCTAGATCCCAGCATGCATTGTTCCAGGTTTCAACAAATCAGCGACGTAACTGGTAGACATTGAACCAAAAGCTAACTTTGCGATTCACTCATGTCTAGTGGTCTACGGTCTCGGACAATTATTAAAAAAAATCGAGGATATTAATCAATAACGTAACAAAAGCACCAATTCGATCATAGCGTCAAGGAACACTGATATCTATATCGATCCAGTATCTGGTCGACGTACTTCTGTGATTCAATATACGGCCAGGCCTGAAAAAAGTAATGTATGTTGCCACTAGATCTGGAACATGTTGACAAGAATGAATACAGTCTAGCTAGGTAACAGTCTATGTGAAGTATGCAAACATGGTGACCGCCGCGACACATGTGGCCAGCAGGAGCTGCGGGGTCCATTGCAGAGCCGGGGCAGAGTTGGCTTGGGGAGCGTCGGCGGCAGCGGCGGTCTGGTTCACGGAGCCGTCTTGGTTGAGGACTTGCACGGCGACCTTCATCCCTTGCACGCAGTGCCCCGGTATTGAACAGATATAATAATTTTGCCCAGATTGCGTATACGTAATCTGTGCACGTACACCATAGCAGAGTCAGACTGAGTACGTATGAACCTCACGTGACAATATTAGTCCTGAAAGCTCGAATTAGTACGAGTCTGAACCTTGAAGGTCGGCCACTTAAAGTATCACACCAGTACATATATTAAAGAGAGCGATTCGGAACGGCATTTCGAACGACCACGTCGTTCTACCGACATTCTAATGTCATTCCAATATATGAAAATGCCATTCTAATTTTGTTCCAAAATGAAGTACTAGGATCATACACTGTGAGCTACGTTTAATAGCACTGAACATTGGGAAGTAACTCAAGCAATGTTGGCAACATTTAGCTAGGAACTGTAATGCTGTTACAGCTATTCCCCGGCCTAACGTTGATCACAAACGCAGTAATCAGGATATAATCCTCGTACTGATTCTAATGTTGTTCTACTGCATTCTACAATAAAATCAATCGTTCTTAGAATGTCATTCTAACTACCTGCTCCTACTGGTGATATATACAAGCTGCAGGACAAATTGAAAGTTTCAGATCTTACCGAATATGTGATACCAGGTGAAATGGTAAGCCCAGTGTCAAGCACCTGCCCGCTGGCACCACAGGTGTTATATCCAAGCTTATCCACGGTAACGACAGTATGGTCTATAGAGTCCAAATTGTTGAATGCTGCAAGCAACAAGGCAGGGGAGTTACGTCAGGATAGAAATGACGACAGTAAGACAAGCACATGCAATGAATGATGGAATGATTCATTATTCGAGCTGCTTACCGAGAGTATCGCCAATTTTGATTTTGTAACTGGACAGCCACTGGTTGTAGTCGATGTTGGCCGTGTTGGTCCAGCCAACATCATCCCCTCCCAAATCGAACGTGTTGCCGCATGCAGCCTGTTGTGCTAGCAAGCACAGCAGGAGAACCGCCAATGCACAGCCTGAGTGCTTCATATTGACTAGCGCCCTGCACGCACTGCCCCCTTCCCTGGCTGGCCTCAGACGTGTCTGCGCAACGTACGTACTGCAGAAGAGCCTGAGACAGTGGCTGGGCAAGTGATAACTGGGGGAGCCAGAGGACATTGAATAAATATATATGTAAAAACCAGGTTACCGGTTATGGCTAGCTAGTGGGGGTGATGGACATGACGGAACAGACGTATTTGGGATTATTCGGCGTCCGACTCGGCGATCCCGCTGCTGGTACAGCTACTAACACGGTGTTACCATATACTCCTTCGATCTGTTCCGAAATCAAAAGCACCTCTGAGATTACAAATACATTAATAAATCGAACCATGGCAGGAGTCAATGGTTAATTAATGCAATGCGATGTTCACCCTTAGAGCCTCTCCACCCTGCCGCAGGTAATCTGTCGCGTCAAAAGCAGCTTGAGGGGCTCGGGGAAATGCAAAAAGGATTTGGCTGCGTCTGTCCCCCACCCAGGTGAAGCCCAAGACGTGCCATCCCTGCTGAAAATAGAGAAATCCGCACTTTATTCTCTTGCAATGCTTGATTCCTGGGAAATGCTTGGTTTGTCATGCTTTGTTTAGCTCTTAGAGCATGCCCAGCAGCAGAGAAAAGTACCAATCAAACGCCAATTTAATAGAGGTTTGGGGTAAACATGACCCCAACAGTAGTAGAAAAGCATCCGCCAAACACTAAGATAGCTTGGTGGTGGCTTTTATTTGAGTTCAGGACGCCTTATACTCCTCTCTTGGCGGCTTTGATTTTCTGACGCTAAGGTTGAGGTACCTAAAACCACCACAGCCCCCAAAACCACCACACCCCACCAACCAGGAGGAGATCTAAAAGCGTATTGTCAGTCCAGATTTGGAGGACTAATTTGCTTACTGGTCACCTTGCTAGTGGGTGAAATCTGACATAGAATACGGTTTTGGGTTTGATGGTGAGCAAAATTTAGGATCAGCATTGTTGCTCATAGGAGATTCAGAGTTAGAAATGGGTCATACATTACTTTGCACTTTGAGATTTTCTATAAAATTGAGAATTGCAAATTTCATGATGCAAATTTTTGCATTCATCATGAAATCCTATTTTGAAGACTAGAATATTTTTGGGTGAATTTTTGAATTGCTAAATATAGGTCATATTGCTTAAGTTGGTGGTTTTAGGTACCTCAACCTTAAGCATGGGAACCAACGAAGCAAGGGGACAATCACAGCATGGGAGGGACTAGCACGGAATGAGCATGTGACACATGGTGTTGCAATAATTAGCTAACTATAGTAACTTGTTATTATACTCCCTTATGCACTGGATCTTACACATGCGCTCTTTTTTTGGGGTTTTCCAATATTTGCCAATATCTTTGGTTTGAGAAAATAAACTTGCTGTTGGGGTAGCATGCAAGCCGCCCCCTCCAATTCTCATTGAATCCCAAATCAGATGACGTTGGGGTGAAAGTTTTCCCTCTCACTGCTGGGCATGCTCTTAGATCACGATAGAACAAGAAATGCCCGTGATAGAGGTGCGTTAAAATTTTGTGGTCACCCTCAACAATGAAGAGCCTATAGCGAAATATGAATAGGCCTGGATGTCTTGCACATTTATCAAGGCCGCGGTGGGGAAAAAAGGGAAGAAAGCCATGCCATATTGTTTAAAGGTCGCCTTTGGCACGGCAGGGTAGAAATGCTTTTAACCCCTAAATGCCTAAAGCCCTCTTCAAATTCGGCAGTTTTGCAAAGATGGATTATAAAATGCAACCTAGAGGGATATTTTGAACTTGATATATGAATAAAAGTTGTACGTTATGAATTTTAGATTCTATCCATACGGTTAGATCTATGATTGCTATTACCAATAATTTTGTATAAAATTTGAAACGTGATATTCAAAATTATTTTGTAATTCAATTACGAATAAGATATTGACAATCTACAGATGAAATTCTTTGTGATTGGTTGAAATGTAATACTCTAAGTATAGTGATTTTTGGAGATTTTTTGGATGCTTAATTTTATGAGTAGACTTTTTTTAGAGCACTTTTACACTGAAATCTTTGAAATTTTGGGTGAATCACTACAACATGAAATGAGGCATAAAAATTTCACAAATCATCTCCTTTCTAATCGGATCACATATGCATCAAGCTAACTTCCCATAGAATCTACAGTAAAAATCCCACACTGCAAAAAATGCATGACGGATGAGAATCTACGAATGAAATCTGTACATCGTCCAAAAATTGGACGCTTAGGCAGTTAGGGGTTAAATGACATACCAAACCCCACATGCTCTTCAGTATTTTGGAAGAATCTTCTACTCCATTGAACTGAATGGGGTTTTATAAATGCCAATCTGAGCATATTTGAAGGATCAATACTCCTTTAGAATAGTACCAAAATAAATTAAAAAGAGAGTCATGCTTAAAATGGAATTTAAAAGAGAGTCTGAATGTGAGAATCAGAAAGCCATGTTTTTTAACTCCTAAATGCTCAAATGACCATTTTCTGATCGTTGTCTGAATCTAATGGGTTGTCCAAATCTAGTGGGTTGTCCAAATTTAATGGGTTGTCCGAATCTAATGGATTGTCCAGAAAAAATTAATTGAAAAAATAAAAAATATTTGAAAATATTAAATCAAGTCTACTTTCCCACGCAATTTGAATTATGTCAATCCTAGTTAAACTCCACCCGGGAGAATTTTTGAAGTTTACAATAGATAAACCAACTTTAACCCATCATGCTAAATTTTAAATTCTAAAAGTGAAAATTATAACTTATACAAATTTTCAAAGGTTAATGCTTTTAAATTCATTATATCAATGCTTTTAAATATATATATAGTTATAGTTATTTTTGGAAGTTTGACCATACGGATCATTTGTAGAGATGATGCCCTACATTTTGTTTATTGAACCAAACTTCAAACATATGGAAGGCACATAATTATGATACATCTATGTTTTGTCCAATATCCCTCAAGCTTTTAGGGGTTAAGAGTTAAGAGTGCTCAATGGTGTAAGCCCGGGACAATAGACAAGCAGAATAAAAAAAACGGTCATTTGGTTACGGAACAAAAAACATGTTCCCACTTACTTTTTGTTTCAAAACAGAGGGAGTGCAATTAGTTTCTTTTAACACCATTAATACAAAGGAAGAAACATATGCTACCATGACATCCATTAAGGTAAAAATACAATAAACCGAGTAGTATTGCATATTAGAAATGGGAGTTATGGCAAAGAACTATTTTTTATAGAGAGAGAAGGAAAAATCATGAAAAATCGACCCCATTCCATATTTCTATTCCCAATGTATAATTTTATACAAATTTTCAAAATGAAAAGTTTGTCAAACTCTGAAACCAATTCCTAAACTCTTCAATAACCAAGTATTTTGATAAACAAGTTTGTACAAAGAATCACCCAAAATTGATAGGCCATTCTATTTATGAACTATGCTTATCGAAATAATTCCTTACCAATTCCCAAATTAGCTCAATTTCAAAAAATATCATAGCTTGCACATAGAATCGTCACAATTGTTAGACATTCTCAACAATGAGTATATTTTTGTATAATTTTGTGTTTGTAAATATATAATTAATTTCATAATATAATTGTAACTCTCACATCATATGAAATGGAAAATAGTATATTATACAATAGCTCAATTATAAAATCGTCAATTACTCAATGAATATACATAGATCTCAATGAATAAATGATATTAACCCCTAATTTTTCTGACGTCCATGTTTTGGACGTGTCTGGGAGAAAAAAACTTCAAAGAGCTATATCTTTTGCATCCAATGCCCAATTTCAATAGAAACTTGTCAGAAAAGATGCATATATTAGTCTAATTTGTGTGAAAAATAATTTAGAACAATATAAGATGTAATGAACTCTTGGGAATCATTTTAGTACATAGGTCTCAATTTTAGTTCACCAAAGTGCATTTTGATGCCTACAACTTCGGGGGCTTGTTTCTCCTTCATCCAATGTTCGTTTTCAATAGTAAAAAAATAAAATGGGTTAGATTCTCTTTGAATTATAGTTAATATGGTAAAATTTTCATGTCAATCCAAGTTGTTTGAATGTTTGGGAATCGTGCACGGGTCAATTTTGGACACTTTTTGCTTTTTGAATCTAATGTGCCATTTTTTTGGTTACTTTTTAACATTTCAAAGTCATTTTTGGACACATTAAAAATATTTATTAAAATAAATTATACTTATGTGTTTATATGATGGTTTTGAATCACTTTATAGTTTAAAGTTTTTTCATTTGAGTAGGTTTAGAAATCGAATTTCACTTCTAATGTGTTGCTAGGAAAATTTCAACATCCTTCTTCAACACTAAAACATTATGATCTTATAATCTATGTGGGCAAATGACTCCAAATTTTCTTCAAGTCATTTACAACATGTATACTACAAGATTGCACAGTTGAGATTTCTATACCTCACTTACAATTAGTCTCATAACACTTCAAAAACAGTGATGCTTTTATGCCCAAAAAAACTAAGGGCCTCTTTACACTAGAGGCGAGAAGCCGTGAAGAGAGAAATTTCAGCCAATGGGAGGCCTAAAAACCGAGAAGACCAAAGAATGTCACTTTACACCCGAAATTTTCAGTCCAAGGGATGGAAGGAGGAGAAAATGACATGGACAACACTTTTGTCCTTCGTGGCAAGAAAAGTGCACATTTTTCAAGGCCTCCGGATTTTGCGTCAAGCCCACCTCAAGAGGTGGGTCTAACGCAAAATCCGGGGGGCCGTTTGGCCAAAATTCTCACAACCAATCATTTTTTATTTTTTAAGAAATATGCAAGAATTTTATTTTAAAAAATCAACACTTTATTTTGTGGCCCCTTCTCACTTTACACTATATCCAAAGGCCGTCAAGTTCAAAGGTTGGCTTCTCAAGGATGAGCCATGGCCCTTGTGAGGTTTTCTCCACGGCTTCTCGCATGTAATGTAAAGAGGGCCTAAGGACGCTTAGGGTTAATTACAAATTCATGAATGAAAAATGACTTCATCATTCGCACACAAGATCGCAATTTATACTTCTCTGTTGCTAAATAAAAAGCACCTTTCGAAGGACTGGAGGAAGTGTTCCCACTGGCTTTTAAAAATGAATAAAGAATAAAAAATACTGCTGCTGACTTTTTTGAAAGTCAGTGTTCAAATCTACTATATTTGAGTCTACCATATTGATAATAAAGGATTGACAATCTACCTTAGTATCTAAATCACTTCACTGCCGACAACAGTGACTTACTACAGTAATTTAAATCTCTTCATGGCCCATTCACACCAAGCCTTTCCCGCACTTGCATCTGCGTTGCCGAAATAGATTGCCGAAATAGAGGAAGGTAAACCCGAGAAACAAAAAAATATTCAAAGCTTTGTCTTTTCTTGTTGCAACTATTGTTCAAGCACTGTGCAATTGCATTGCAGTGCTATAAATAGATCCATGCTCTTTTTCTGCGTTGCGATTCTTTCTGTCATGTGTAAAAGTACTTTCTAATTGCGTATTTTATATTTTTTGGTTGACAACAGATTCCCTCAAAGTTACCTGACGTATATATGCATGTGACAACATTGGTGTATGTGAATGGGCCATCATAACTAGTTTTTGACTTTTCAACGCTAACGTGGCTCCATCCCATTGGCAACCCATCACCATCACCATCACAAGTTACAACTTATAACCTTTTCTCTTATCAACTTGCAGCAAACACCTTTGAATCATGAAGATCAAGGGTTGTGATTGGAAAGTGAACAACTGGTTATGTATGATAACCTACTCACCACTTCCGCTGCTCGTCAGTTATCTAGTACATTTAGTTTTTTTTTCAATATTTTTTTTTATAATTATAATTTTCAAGTTTTTTAAATTAACAAAAGGAGCAAAAGGACTTCAGTTTGTATTGGCTAAGAGCATCTCCTGCCACCCTCAAAATACCCTAGCCCCTCCAATTGAGAGCCGTTCCCCATGAAGCACCCGGCTCCGCTCTTGCATAAAATAGATAACCAGTTCACTATTCAATCTTTTTTGATTCTCCTCTAATAAAGGTGAGAGCGAGTCTGTAAAAGACAACAACCTTGGGGCTGCTTCTTATGGGAGACCTGTGCCCTCTCTGTGAGAACGGGTGACTTTGGGCAATGTTCATTAGAAAGTGGGTCTCAAAGATATCGTGTGTCTCTATGGTAGCCCGGTCTTGAAAATGGTGGCATCTGTTTTTTGCAAAGTCTAGCAATATTTTTTATGGTGGAAATATATTTTTAAAGTATGCCAGTAATGTTCATGGTGGAAATATAAATAAAGAAGAAAAATGAACCCACTCTTGAGGGCGAGTGTGGCTTTTGATTTGAGCTAGCCCGTATTGAGTGCGGGCATGACCACATTCTGACAACGGGTTCCCTTCAATAACTGTGCATGGAGATATGGGAAAGAGTGTCAGCACAACACTCCAAAGTGGACACGGGTGGCCCATGGGGACTCTCCCTTAGTTTGAGGAAGTGTCAAGCCCGTCCTATTGCTTTAGCACCCGTCTTCTAATCCAATGCATAGTGTAAAATTAGTTTGTTCTCTCTCTGTAGAGTGAGCGCGAGTCTCTCATTGGAGATCCTTTCTGAGATCTGTTCAATATAGAAGGGATAACCACTTGTTTTTTCCAACGGTACAACTCACTAAATATACTTCCAACCAATCACAAGTCAAATAACTAGTAAAAGTAAAAAAGTAAGCTATCATTTATCATGACAACTAGCTAATTTGAAAAGAAAATATATCCTGTGGAGGGGTTGTTGGCCCCTCTAAAGATTGGCTTATTTGGCGAGGCAAAGAGGATTTAGATGGCGTAAGGAACATTTATTGCTTACTTTTATCTAAAAACTAGATCGGAGGAACTGGGGTATTTGGAGGGTGGCGGGAGATGCTCTACGAACATTCTGCAAAGTGCAAGAAAATTTCATCTAACTTTTAAAGGAAATGAGATTTCTTTAGTCTTTCTCAATTTTGAGCGTCATTTTCACAATTTTCTTTTCATTCTTTTGAGAATTGTTTTTTTGTACATTATAGTGTACATCAAAATGAAGAAAAATATGTAATTTATTACCTTAAAAGACCTAACAAAAGAAATATTCATTTAATGTACTCTGAAAAAAAATGTAATTGAACAAAACCTTGACCATGCACAATTCCATAAAGTGCATGGTCAAGGTTTAATATTAGTGACTTCAGGATATACATTTTTTTTGATGTGTATATCTCACTTAACCCCTAACCGCCCAACCATGCATATTTTGCATGATGTACAGATTTGAAGTCCGTTTTCTCATCCATTATGCACTTTTTGCAGCGTGGATTTTTTATTGAAACTTTTATGGGAAGTTAGCTCCGTGCATGTGTGATCCGATTAGAAAGGGGATGATTTTTGAAATTTTTATGCCTCATTTCATGTTGTAGTGTTCCACCCAAAATTTCACAGATTTTAGTCTAAAAGTGCTCTTGAAAAAGTCAACTACTAAAATTAAGCAACCAAAAAATCTCCAAAAATCACTACACTTAGAGTATTACATTTCAACGCATCACAACAAATTTCATTATTAAATTGTCAATATCATATTCGTAATCATATTACAAAAGAGTGTTAAATTTTAAGTTTGAAATTTTATACACAAATATTGGTGATAGCAATTGCAAATCTAACCATATGGATAGAATCTAAAATGCATAATGTGCAACTTTTACTCATTCATCAACTTGAAAATATCCCTCTTAGTTGCATTTTATAATGCATCTTTGAAAAACTGCCAAATCTGAAAAGGGTGAGAACGTTTAGGGGTTAACCCCTAAAGCCTCGAGGGGTATAGAGCAAAACTAAGATGTATTATAGAATGTGGTTTCCATAACTCTGATGAAGTTTATTCCATCCAAGAAAATGCAAAACATGATGTTTTAAAAATTATTCATACCATCAAATTTCCAAAAATAATTTTAGATCATTTAAAGAATTTAATTAGAAGCAATTAACTATAAAAACTCACTAAACTTACATTATATATTTTTAGAATTCAAAATTTGGTATTATTGGTTAGAATTGTATTTAGTTTTGATCTAGAAGAAAAAACAAAAAGAAAAATATTGATGAAAAGAACAACATTACTTTCCCCAAATAGTAAATTTTGTAACATTGAACATTGTAGAAGTGTTTTTTTTTGGAAAATTCCCCTAGGTGGAGTTTAACTTGGATTGACATAATTTAAATTGGGTTGGAAAGTAGACTTGATTTCCTATTAAAAAATAATTTGTGTTTATTTTATTTTTATTTTGTTAACCTCTGGAAACTTCTAAAAAAGGACAGCGACCAGAAAATCGTCTCTCGAGGCATTAGGGGTTAATATTGACTATTTTAAGGAATAAACATCTCGAATAGATGGATTGGGAAATTTTGGAGTGGGATGAGTTTATAATTTTTGCTAAAAGCATCATTTTGGAGCTCATAATACTAGTTTTTTGACCCGTAAAGCCTTCCCAAGGCCACTTGGTCCTCTAAAAATTAAGGCCCTCTTTACACTTAGGTTAAGACGTCATGGAGAAAACCTCTGAAGGGCCATGGCTTGTGTTCCAAAGGCTGGCATTTGGAGATCAAGATTTTTGAATGTGGTGTAAAACAAGTAGCCACAAAATTGACGATTAACATATATACAATTAAAAAATAGCAGTGAACATTTTTATTTGAGGGTCCTCCGGAATTTACATTAGACCCACTTTTTTTTGTTGGGCTTGACACAAATTTTGGGGGACTCAAATTTGTACACTTATGATGCCACAAAGGACAAAACTGTTGTTTACCTTTTCTTTTCTCATAAAAAAAGAAGCCCAAACCTTTAAGAATTTTTTTTTCAAAAAAAATTCTTTATGGTGAAGAAAATACTCTTAAAGGATATCCATATGTGTAATTTGACATTTGTTGAAAATAAAATTTCCAAAAATATTTATTCGGCATGACCTACCAACCCTAACGGCCAAGCACAATATTCATACTTTCAACCAATTGCAAGCTTTTTAATGTACAAAATGCAAGAAATAAACTTTGAATTTTATGACAATTAGCTAATTGCCAAAAATAAACAAATAAAATTTTATTTTATTTTAATTTTTTTTAATAAAAAATGTTGTTGGAGATTTAGAGGAGATGTTGACCCTTCCAAAATCAGTTATTCATAGGAACAAAGAAAATTTGAAAATAAATTCAAGCACTAATTTCATACTTTTCATCACAAATTTGAAAGGCCACAGATTTCTCCTTGTACTAGTGTGGATGTTTCAAGGGCCACTAAGCTAGACTCAGGGACCACTACACTTTTCATTGCAATTATTATGAACCATACTAATTCTAAAGTGATTACTTATTATGTAGAAAAACAAGAGGCGTCTGAAGATAGGAGTTTTACTTGGGTGGAATATTTACTTGGGTGAAATACTTGGGTGAAATATTCGCATTAGTGAAATTGGAGCTTTCCACCCAACCGTAGAGGTATGATCAAGATGTGAGCCTCACCCCCGAGCTCTTATACAATAGTCTAAGTGACTTAAGTCATTCACACCAAGTGTGAAGACACGTAGTCAATTACCTACAAGACTACGGTTATTACCACCATAACGGCTATTACCGCCATAACGGCTATGATGACTATGACGGCTACTACGGCAACTACGGCTACGCCGCCTACAAGTTGTTAGTTAACAACTTTGTCAAAGTACATAACTAACACATGTTCTAATAGGAATTATTAACACGGTAAATGTACTTCTAACATATTATAAGCACATAATCTTCAGTGTGCAAATAAAATTTCTCCCACTAATTAGATACTACTAATTGCACGTAAAAGTGGCTCAAAAAGTAGGTCAAAAAGTAACCAAAAAGCAGCCCAAAAAGTGTTAAAAGCGAAAGGTGTCCAAAAGTAACCCCATGTCTTACAATGATTTCCAAAAATTCATTGCAACTTGGATTGACATGATTTTACCATAATAACTAGACTTCAAGGAGAATCTAACCTAACATTTTTAAATTGAAAACAAATATCAATTGTATGAAGGAGAAACAAGTCCCTGAAGTTGGAGCCATTTATGAGTGCAAAAATACACTTTGGTGAATTAAAATTGAACCCTCGTGTACTAAAATAATTCCCAAAAATTCATTATATCTTAGATTTATGAAAAAAGTTTCTCACAAAAATCAAAATTGTAGAGGAAATTAACCCAATGAATATTTATTGAAACCGGACATGCATGAAAAAGATACAGGTCTTCAAAGTTGTAGCTGTCCCAATAATCGTCCAAAATATGAAAGACATGACATTTAGGGCTAAGATTGTCGTGCTTGACTACTCGACAAAGTGTCGAACATGATATCGAAGACGTCTAGTACATCCCCATGTCTGATAATCTGTCATAAATGCATATTTTCAAAATATACATGAAACATGCACCAATATTCTAAAATATTTTTGAAATGTTTTACAATATTTGAATATTATCCATGAGGATTGTCTAATACATTTGACAATCATCGAATAAGATATCCGAAGGTAAATGTCCAATATGAAAAAAATTGTTAGATGAAGTACCAAATCAACAACATTTTTTTGAGGTTCACCATCAAATAAAAATTTCATTTTTAGAGTAAGTGCAAATTCAAATGATTTTTAAACATGAACACTTGGAGTTTTTAGCAAATCATGTTATCACAAATTTCCTGGAACGCAAAGAAGCGCTAGAAAACACCAAGCTCCAGAAAAATGCCCTCTGTGATGTAATGGATTAACCCCTAACTACCAACCATGCATATTTTGCATGATGTACAGAAGTAAATTTTGTTTTTTCATCCGTCATGCAATTTTTGCAGTGTGAATTTTTTACTAAATTTTCCATGGGAAGTTAGCTTCATGCACATATGATCCGATTAGAAA
The DNA here is from genome assembly GCA_022496805.1 of Pohlia nutans. Classification (NCBI taxonomy): domain Eukaryota; kingdom Viridiplantae; phylum Streptophyta; class Bryopsida; order Bryales; family Mniaceae; genus Pohlia; species Pohlia nutans. The sequence goes on along the minus strand of CM040085.1, from coordinate 6,614,020 downwards.
GTTGATGATTTGTGAAACTTTTATGACTCATTTCATGTTGCAGTTTTCCACTAAAAATTTCAAAGATTTTAGTCTAAAAGTGCTTTTGAAAAAGTCAACTCATAAAATCAAGCAACCAAAAAATCTCCAAAAATCACTATATTTAGAGTATTACATTTCAATTCATCACAACAATTTTCATTCACAAATTGTCAATATTATATTTGTAATCAAATTACAAAATATATTTGAATTATAAGTTTTGAATTTTATAGAAAAATATTGGTGATAGAAATCGCAAATCTAACCGTACGGATAGAATCTAAAATTCAAAATGTACAACTTTTATTCATACATCAAGTTCGAATATTCCTCTTAGTTGCATTTTATATTGCATCTTTGCAAAACTGCCCAATATGGGCAGGGGTAAGGACGTTTAGGGGTTAAGTGCCATAGAATGATCATTGTGAGGAGGCTTTTAGGTTTGAATGTACTACATTAACCCCTAACTGTCTAAAGCCCTCTCCAAATTTGGCAGTTTTGCAAAAATGGATTATAAAATGCAACTAAGAGGGAATTTTGAACTTAGTATATGAATAAAAGTTGTACGTTATGAATTTTAAATTCAATTCATTTGGTTAAATCTATGATTGCTATCACCAATATTTTGTATAAAATTTTTAACTCAAAATTCAAAATTCTTTTGTAATTCGATTTCAAATAAGATATTGACAATTTGTGGATGAAATTTGTTGTGATTAGTTGAAACGTAATACTCTAATTGTAGTGATTTTTGGAGATTTTTTGGTTGCTTAGTTTTATGAGTTGACTTTTTAGAGCACTTTTACACTGAAATCTTTGAAATTTTGGATGAATCACTACGACATGAACTGAGACATAATTTTTTCACAAATCCTCTCCTTTCTAATTGGATCACAAATGCATGAAGCTAACTTCCCATAAAATCTATAGTAAAAAATCCACATTGCAAAAAGTGCATGACCGATGAGAAAACATAGATGAGAAAACATAGATGAAATCTGTACATCATCCAAAAAATGAACGCTCAAGCAGTTAAGGGTTAATGTACCCGGCCGATGGGGTCAGCATCTCATGTCGAATAATCAATTTTTTTAGAAATATTTTTCTTAAAAAATATCAAATTCTCTTAATATTCTTCAAATATTCTCTTATTCACAATTCAAAATAGAATTTTTTTTGAAAAAGTAATTTCCTAAAGATTTGGGCTTCTCTTCTTATAATTGTTCGTTATTGCGAAGGATCTGCAGTAATGTGGTTATGCCTCCAAGAGCAACAAAATTTATTTGAAGGTTATCTTTTCCCCTCTAAAGGTGCAATTTCTGAAAGGGGAACATGATCATCTCCTCTAAATCTCCAACAATTACCGACCTAGCTGTTTACATAGCATAATAGAGCAATGGGAGCCAACACCCTTTTGCAACGGGACCACAATCTAGTTACAATTAGAAACCAAGTTTACGTGACAATGACACGATAGTCCCAAAATTCATGAAATACAAGTGACATTCCTTCATTACTTAGAAAAGTGGATTTAAGTAAAGATTCTCTTTCGATCCTGTTTTCAAAAGGGTGGTCCATTGCACTGCTCTATTATGCTATGTACCGGTAAATGAACCAACTAACTTTGAATTCTGAATTGTTATGCCAACCAAAAATCACTGCTCCGTGAGTTGAATAGCAATGAAACCTGTTTAATTTATACATGTTTATGTGAGTCATGTACAGCTAAAAGCAAACAAAGGATATTATTAAGAGGATGAATGTCAAATGTATCCTCTGCAAATGCATGCAACTGATTTGGTTTTTTTGTCCACATAATTATGTTTGATTAATTCTTCAACATGTGCACGCTGTGCCCCAGCTTTGCTTACACAAGACAAGTCCATCCAGTAGCAGTTATTCAACCTTAGTAGACATGCTAAACCATGTTGTCATGACATGTCTAATAAGAAATTGGTATAACAAATGAATGCTCAAAATATATAATATATTGTATTTGTAATAATCATAACCCTCACTCAAAGACCATCATGAGTAAAGGGTGATGAAATATCTTTTTGGTAAGAAAAAACATTGGAAATTTACAAAAATTAGAGGGTGTTGTAGGCACCATGGCTGCAACTATATACATAGTGTTAAAGATGGAGTTTCTAGCACACATTAAATGGGTTAAACATAAGTCACACTGTGAGAGACGCATAAAAGTGGTACCCATATCATGCCATTCCCCTAAAGTGTATCTTGGGGGAATTGACTATCAATGTTTCATGTTTATCCTTGGTACCTCCTTTAGGAGGTAGTCTCTGTGACATTGATTAGTAATCATGAGTAGAAATTTAGTCCAATGTGACTTGTTTTTAATGACTAAATGTTCCTTGTGACTTGTTTTTGGTGACTGAAAATCAATTTTGGAGTGAGTGAAATAGACATTTAATCGTTAAAGACAAGTCACATTGGACAAGATTTCTACTAGTGAATCAATACCCAATAGAAAGTAACCAATATCATTACTTCTATTTGTTTTGCAGTATGTGATTTTTTTATGTTTTTTTTAGTGATCACTCCACATGATTGGATTATGTTTGTGGGGATCAATAAGTCTGTAATTGAAGGCCCAGATTCAAATCCTGTGCGTCCCCTTAATTGGTATATATATCACACTTTTGATATGTCATATTAATTTTCTGAAGGACCACACGTGTTGTGCATATTGCAGCAGGTTCCAATTCAGATCAAGAACATGTTTGGTCTTGAAGATCACTCCAAATGTAAAACATTAGACGGTGTCAGAGTGCAAGTATTTGTCCCAGCTCATGTGTGCACTTTTGCAACGAGCTTCCAGGCAAGAATATATATGGCCCATTCTCCTTGAAGGGATGTGCCAAAATCCTGCAATTTCAATTCGTGAGAGGAAGCCAATTGTTTTGGTGAGTCTCGCGATTGTGAGCATGAATTTCAGAAAGCATGCACTCTGACACCCCTGTTAACACAAATGCAATTAATGCAGAGTGCGAGCTTCTGAAGCGAGACTCTCCTACTCAATAGAGAAGGTGACTTGATCTTTTTACTCTGCAGTCAATCTGCACTAGGTCATTGTTGATATGTGGCAATGCTTAAAGATTTCTTAAATTTCCATATATGTTTCACCATTAATTATAAAAGACTGAGATGATTGGTCTAATTTTCACAATTAGACCAATTATGCCATCCTTTGCGGACTGAAGATCTGCGCAAGTTGCATGGTTTTACCACCTGATCCTAATCATGGTTGCAAGGTGTGTATCAATTTTTATTTTTATTTTTTTAATCGGACAGAAACACATTTCAAAAAAATTGATATGGAAAAAATTCATGAAAAAACTGAAGTTCTCAAAATTGCACTTTCCTGTGCCATCGATATGTTGATCGTGGCCACCCAAATCTTGATGACTATGGCTTTGCTCAACAAATCTTATCAACTGGAGTCACGTACAAGGCAAATTTCTCAACACCTTCAACTATACAATTTATTGATCAATTTGTACCCCAATGGCAACACAAGAATTGCAAGAAAAAGGTTGTTTTTTTAAAAAGCAACGAGAATGAGTAAAAGTGAGATGAAACGTAATCGAAGTGCATTAAGAGGGAATCAAAGAAGAGAGGATTCATGCACGATTAACAAAATCCTCAATAACCCTAACTTCGTTTCAAAACGAGATTTGAAACAAACTAAAAATCAATATATCTGAAATCAATTAGCTAAATAAATGAATAAACACAAGATTACAATGGCAGCAGGGTCTGTGCTACAATCCCCTCTGATGCAATTGGTAGGATAATTAGCAATATAGATCAGACTGAACAAGGATTTAGGTTTGAAATCGCATAATTTCGTTGATAATTCCACATTTCCATCCATCATCGATCTTGAACATTCTTGATGCCTGTTCTGTATCTAGAATTTACGGCCTGATAAATGGCCTGATATGGGTACCACTTTTACGTGTCTCACATGCTGTGACTTTTGTCTAACTTATTTTATGTGTGCTAGAAATTCTGTTTTTAACACCATGTCTATAGTTACAGCCATGGTGCCTATAACACCCTTGAATTTTTGTAATTTTTCAATGTTTTTTTCTTACAAAAAGATATTTCTCAAAAATCACACTATTTTTGGAGGGGGTACCCATATCAGGCCATCACCCCCTATGAATATGCAGCGATTTTCCAACTTCACAGTTACGTTGAAGGTTTGAGTCAGAAGCTAATGTGACACTCATCTCTGACCTATTATTTTTGCCTCTTATTTGAAAGCAATGGTTTTTCACATTCACATACTACTTTTATAACCGGAACATTAATTCACCTGAAATCACCAGTCACCAAAGTATTCAGACCTGACACGTACCGGTCATGAAACTGCATTACATTATGGAATCAAGCTGAGGTACGCAGAATCAGCCAATTCTGATCTCCCTCATAGATAGAGGATTAAGAGAACATGAATGGAACTCCATGCATGTTGGAGTAAAACGGAACTCGTCTAAAAGAATTGCTGCTGGAGATTTCGAGAGAATAATGAATTATGTGCACGAAAATCAGCACCAAACACCATGGCTTTGACTATGAACTGTTCAAATAATTATATGGATTCTCTATTAATTATACCAGATTATTGTTATCACATTCCATACTAAAAACATAATTAAGAACAAGCCAAGGAAGCCAGTTTGAACAACTCCTGCATATATAGTTGTCTTCGTTACATTGGCATATATAATGTCTCAAAATTGGCACCTTCAGAAAATGGGCTCTCAGGGCTTAGATCAGAGCGACTCTAGAAATCTGAAGCTCAGATCTACACTTTCCTAGATTTTCGAGCTACAAGGATTCGGAAAATTAAGGGCTCTCAAGTAGAAACCAGAGAACATTAGTAGTTTGAGTCGTTGTCTGTCTCGATATATCGATCACAGGATCTAGAGCGGAATAGAATGTAACTTAGCTCTGAGGTTTAATTTCAGGTGGGAAACTAAAACCCCACGATCTGAGCACTTCCAAGTCCTCATTTTCAGCACTTAAATGGTACTAACACTGAAATTCGCCATTTTAGAAGTCTCTGCATATATATAACCAGAAATCATGTGAACCTTGTTCAAAACCAGAATATATTTGCACTGTAATCAATCCCAGTCCAGTATAAAATTTTTTGAGAACTTTGCCTGAATTACTACGCTAAAGAGTTCGGTGTGGTGTGCAAGTAGATCTGAGGAAGAACTTCTGAATTCTGGTACAAACGCTGAACTTACAGCTAATCCATCCCGACATCAAAACGTACAGTCACTGGAAGCTTTGGAGAGTCTAGCCCCCGGGGCTAAACTGGCTTGGGGGGGCTAAACCACCCCAGTTTAGCCCCGGCTAAACCCGAATCTTCCATTTTAGCCCCGGCTAATTTGTGTTTTAGCCCTGGCTAATTGTACAAAAAGGGGGCTAAAATGGGGGCTAATGGTACAAAAATTTAGCCCCCCCCATTTTTCACATAGTGCTAAGGGGGGCTAAAGAGGGGGCTAAACCACCCCAGTTTAGCCCCGGCTAAACCAGTCAAAGTTCCCAGTGAGTCGGATCGATCTGACTAAAATGAAGACACGTACTCAGGGGAGCACTCGACATATACATGCACTGAGCGATTCAATCACATCCACACCCGGTGATGGAAACTCAAAGAGAAACGATCAATGATGTAATCATCTCTCATTACCGTAATCACAACATTGCCATGAATGGACACGTGCTGGGGCCATGCATGCAGGCATGCATGCGTCACGTACTAAACCTCCATATACATATTTGCATGCTATCGATCGATGTACGTCGGCAGTGGCACGATCGACACCATGCATATATGCACGCATGCAGGGAGAAAGATGAATATATGTGTCGAGATGATGCAGAAATCATTAATTATTTGAGCAATGCGCGTGAATGACTTCATAGTGGCCAGGCATGCCACGACCAGCTAACAGGAGCTGCGAGCGAGGTCCAACGAAGTTCAAGCCTAGTCATGGTTACAATGGACTATGGACTAGGTAATTCAAAAGCAGGCAAGACTATGGGGTATAACCGCAGGTTAGGACCTACCGAGCCACGGCAGTAGCGAGGGAGGTATTGGTCTGCGATTGTCTCCCATAGTCTTGCCTGCTTTTGAATTATCGGACATAATCTCAATGCAAGCCATTTTGAGTCATTGGATCTCATGATAGTTGAATAAAAAAGCAAAGAAAAAGCTAAGTTCAGCATACATGTTGAGTCCAAACTGTGACTCTCAGGTTTGCTTTGGTGACTTAGAGTTAATACTACCTGTTAAGATCGAGATAATGCTCTCTAGCATTATCAGTTCTAATCCCTCTCCTGTAGTCCAATGGTATCTTGACACAATGGCAAGAAGAGACTGCATAATTAAGATTATGGCGTGTTTCAGCCTGGCGCCAAACTTGTGATGTTCAAGTGTCAAAGTACGTTCGTGACTCCCACAAAAGGAGGCGATTCTGGAAACGAAACTGGAATCGCATGGCAAGGGTTAGTATTTTGCTACACGATTTTCGGGCTGTGAGTGAATGGCGTTGGACCCAATTTAGAGTGACTGAGAAGTCTCTTGATAATTACGAACTATGCATGACACCCCTGGCGAATGGTTCATTACAAGGGAAGGCCGATGAAACAAGTGCCTCTATGGTGCATACACAATACTAGCAAACACCCTGACTGTTGCAATGCACCAACATTTCACTCCTTCTGTGAGCCAAACGGCGCCACTTCGCACTCACCAAATTTTTAGTTGGACTTGGTGAGTGCGATTTGCCACGTAGGACAAGCATGTACAGTAAAAAGCGACAATGAACAAGATCCTCCTGAGTGAGAAACGACGCCTCTGCTTGTAGTGATTGCATTGGGAACGTGGGAATCAATTAGGAACACAAAAGGAACTTGGGAACTTTAGAACATAAAAAGAACTTGGAAACATTAGGAAACATGATGGGAACACTAGGGAACGCTAGGGATTGTGATGCGAAGCTTTCGGGAACATTATGGGAACTATGGAGAACGATTTGAGAACATGATGAAAAATTGGATGTGAAATGTGGATGATTTCGTGACGGATACCAAGTAGGGTAGTGACATGGTATCGTCACATTGTGTACTTAATATAAGAGATACCATGAGCCGGAACGACATTTCAATGTAAGTTGTTATGACCTGTTGAAACGACATTAAAATTCCAACGTGTTAGAACTACAACGTGGTTTTGAACGACATGAATCCAATGTTGTACGTTGTTCCGAATGAATTCATGTCGTTCTAATTAAATTGCTCTACCACTTGTGAAATATGCAATAATGCTAGCTAGCCAACCGGAGCTACGTCTTCATGCATTCAGTGGGGTCATTTTATGGAGAGGAGATTCTCAGGAGACTGTTGTAGTATTTTCTTCTTGAATGGCCGGCAATTATATATACATGTAGATATATGCATTGCATTGTATGCATGTAACACTGCAGCTGCAGAATCCAACACTACAAGGAGAAGACGTCGCTTTTCACTCCTTCTGTGAGTCAAACAGCGCCACTTCGCACTCACCAGTTTTTTGGTAGGATTTGGTGAGTGCTATTCGTCACGTAGGACAAACGTGTAGAGTGAAAAGCGACAATGAACAAGATTCTCCAGAGTGAGAAACGACGCCTCAGCTTGTAGTGCAACAGCTTGTCCCTGCCTAGCCAACTTCGATCTGACGATCCGCTTTCATATTGAAGTCAATTTTCCCCAAAACTAACCAAACCTTCATGATAATGATTTAATTTAGTATGCTAAACACAGTGTCGTCAATGATTTCAAATCTAACTTGTCACTACCAAAAGAAGAGTGTTGTTTTCACCATTCTTTTCGACATTGTTTTTGACACTGCTTTAGTTTCTATGCATTGACATTTCAATTGTCTTGAAAATGGGAACATTGTGCTCTGATCCGTCTTGACTCAGGAAATACACATATAAATAATTTCTTGATTGTATTGCAATCAGAACCTTCTTTTAATCTTGTTTACTTCATTTTTTCACGTACTAGGTTACACATTAATCTATCTTTCTTCACTCTTGTCCATTCTACTTCTTAAAAGCAAAGTATTGAATTGTTTGCCTTAATCTTCAAATGTGAGAAGATGCTCGAAGTACAATTATATAATGAATCCTCCCACTGCTTTTTGATGTTTAACTCCTAAAGGACCATGCTCATCCTTAAAATTTTATCACTTTCTTGTGATGCTTTCAAGAAGACAATTGTATCTCTTAATTGGTGTTCATGTAAAAAACTTCACCATTGAATTTCAAAGAGGACTTAGTCGTGAGACTGTATATCAATTTTTAAAACAATCTACCGTATATGTTACATGATTATAAGGTTTGATCATGAGTTGTTTTTTAAAAAATTCAGCAAAATCAACAAGTCATTCACTGTAAACATTCTCATAAATTCTAAAACCATGATTAGCATTTGAAATTTCAAGAGCATACAAAGATGTAGTGTATTTAGGTGCTCACAAAAAATGGAGTTCTAAAACTAAATATAACAACAATGATTCTCAAAGATTTATGTTTGGGTGAAGTGCATTGTTGATGACTCGTTGAACCAGTG